>OV121088.1:42768835-43968835 GCA_921293015.1 Phorcus lineatus
CAGGAATCAGGAGTCTGTCATCAATGCAAGCAAGCACACGCCTCCTCATTGAAGTCGTCAGACATCAGATGATGTCAGCAGGGATCCTGTTCCATATGTTTAACAGAGCTTGCTCAAGTTCCTGCTGGTTGTTTGGAGGTGGCACCAGCTGTCTCAAAAGGCGGTCAAGTTGATACCAAAGGTGTTCAACGGGGTTCATATCTGGTGAGTTGGCTGGCCACGGCAAAACAGTGACGTTGGCGTTCTCGAGGTAATCTCTGACAGCTCTGGCAGTGTGAGGTCTTGCGTTTTGTTGTGTTTCAATATCAATCTTCTTAGCTATTGCTGGATGAGAGGAACGACGATAGGTCTCAGTGCCTCATAAATGTATCACTGGCCAGTCAGATAACCTCGCAGAACAACCAGCGGCGTCGTCATTTGGCCACAAATCCCTCCCCCCAGCTTGCTGCCTCCGCATCCAAAGGGGTGAAATTCTCTAATGCTCGCTCACTCCTTCGTCGATAAATTCGATGCAGGCTTACTATCATTTCCTGCTAAGAAACTTAATGTTTTCATGAACAAAACAAAGTGAAACCTTTCTTTTGCCTTGGAGTTTATTTCTTTAGGCAACATCTTTTTCTTTTCGCTTCCCGGTTTTATTCCTTAGTCATCTTTTATTACACTAATGCCATATACTGTATATGATAGCTCTTTGGTACCATTAAGCGAATTTCGCACTTTAAATGAATAAACTAAACACAAAAACGAATTGTTACACTTCTTTAAAGTTGAATATCATAAAACATTATGTCTTGAGAGAAACTGGATTTGTTGTGTTTGCTAAAAAAACAGACTTGAGAATTTACAGATAAATCTATAATCGCCATATTTCATGGGTGGGGTCAATAGTCCTGTTTTCGATCATTCAAAAAATCAACAATGGAATGTAAAAATAATGAGTTTAATGACATACTGTATTTAATTAGTATCTGGAATACCCGCCGTTGGTGGTCAAGCATGCTTGAACTCTTCTCCTCACAGAAAACGTCAGTCGTCTGTTGCATCTTTCTCCATCAGTCTATCGCTGCAAAATAAGTTATTGACGTGTAATGGTTGGTTGTGATGTGGTTGATGCTGTCGTAACCGGTTCCTTTGGTTAGTGTAATCGCAGAGGTGCTCAATGGGATTCGTATCCGGCGATCTGTCAGCGTTGAAAAAGCGTGTTGGGATTCTGTAGCAAGAATGGGGTGACCGCTGGCTGAATGACCATGTCAATGTACCTCAATGCGGTTCCGATTGCTATTAATCACAATAAGTTTGGTGCTTATATTGCCGCTTATTCCGCCCCAGAGGCTGCATCCACCAAACGGATAACCCCCTGTAAGGAACGACGTGCCTTCCTCTCACCCCATCAACGGTAGACCATCCTTCTTCCGTCCGCCCTGTGCATCGAAACATTACACCCTCTTCATTTTTTTATCAACCACTGTCTAACATTTCTGACCCAAGCAACCATGTTTTGGAGGCATGGCCTCAGTCCATATTGTTGGAGCCTTCTTCTCACAGTTTGGGGACTAATTCGACGTCTAAGCTCTTCATTAGCCGACACAGTTGTTTCTGAGGTGAATAGGAGGTACCTGTCTTCATCTGGGGTCACGCGCATCTATGTCGTTCTTCTGTAAACGTCTACAGCCTTAGAATGGTGAGACGATTACGTTCCAATGTAGTTGCGACATCTCCGTCAGACGACCCTTTCTGCAGTATACCAATGCCTCTTTCAAGCTCTTCTGCTGTCAATCTAGGCATTGTACTCGAAATATGGTATGAAATGACGAATATTTAGGCTTTTCTATACCCGTTTCCAAATGTTTTCGTGTGCATTTCATGCTGGTAAAATTCCATTGGCTCCGTTTTGGGGATATGGTTCTTCAGATGAAAACTCAAATGTACACTATTTTCGTTAGTTAGTATGATTAAGATACCAATTAAAACGGATGAATTACATTTTTACCAAAAGTTATATCTAAGAATTGTTTTGTGAAGACAATCAATTTAAATTTCATTATTTGGTCATTGTTTAAAAGAATTATGAATAAATCAATGAAAACATGATGATTACATAATTATCAGTAAATTCTCAAGTTATATAGGATGTCAAAACCACTGAGGACGTATCTTGTTATGATATTCAACTTTAAAGAAGTGTACCACATATGCATTTCTTTTTGTGTTCAGTTTACACATCTCCCTAGCTACTTGTGTAACGAAAGTTTCTCTGATCAATAAAACTAAAAATATATACATTTTCTTTAATCGACCGGGGGCGGGATAGCGCAATGGCATCGGATGACACTACATGCAGTAAGGTTCAATTGCATTGCTACACTGAGTTTCAGCGCAGTACCACCCATGGTTCGTTAGATCCAGCCGATGCAGCGCAATGCAGTGTTGAAAGTTTTCTCCCTGTAATAATACTAGCAGCCGTGTTATAAGTTAAATACCTTTGAAAGCGGCGTTAAACATCAATTAATTTCACCTCACCTTTTTCAACCTACCTTAACCACCTCGCTCACTTTGTACGCCAAGTTGTGCTGCATGAAGTTGACAAGATGATGCACTATTTCATTGCATTTTCTCATCTTGTCCGGATCCTGTCTGACCTTCCAATCCAGGAGAAGCTTCAGGCTGTAGCCACATGATTGCAGGTCGGACTTAAAGCAGGTGTTGAGTATCCCCTGAAACTGGCGTGCCGCTTCACCGTGAACATCTCGAATGTGATCGGCAAGACCACTCAATAAAAAAAACTTCCCGTTGCACATTTCACATGGAATATCTGAGTGATTGGAAACCATATGAGATCTAATCCCTTGCTTACTTTCATATAAAAAGTCATGATCACAATGAATGCATTTCCTGCAAGATGTGCACAGGTGGCTATGGAGGTCACCATCAGTTTGACATGATATCCCACAAGCACTACAGGTATGTGCCATCCTGTTAATGAAAGATTAAATAAAGTAAGATGTAAAATAAGGTAATAAATGCATGACTATTCGAACTCTCAAATTATGGGAGGTGAAACTTTTAGGCGGACGTTTATCACACAATTTGGTCACTAAACAGTCCTTTTGAGGTACGAAATAAAAATAAAAACTTACTTCTAACTGTTATTTTCTAGATAATTGATAATTGAAGGGGAAATACAATCTGCACAATCTGGGAGCGATCACAACTGACTGTGACTGACCAAGTTATATCACGTCTGTCATTTTGTATCATTTCAACATATCATTGTGACTAAGTGAGAGTTTGTTCCTATCAATGAACAAAGGACGTTAAAGGGAAAAGACTTTATTTTATTCAAATCACAATATCACAACACAAGAAACATGATATGTTGACCTGCCACTTGATAAGTGACAAACATGCAGCGTAATGGTTATCATTTTGTAAAGGCAACACCAATATGTATTAAATTAGACTTGAATGAAGTGAACCAACACAGTCAAACGCAGTTAACACGTACTTCCCAATATGAGAGAGAGGGTGAGAGAGAGAGAGAGAGAGAGAGAGAGAGAGAGAGAGAGAGAGAGAGAGAGAGAGAGAGAGAGAGAGAGAGGGAGAGAGGGGAAGGAGAGAGAGGAGAGAGGAGACATAGCTTGAGGGGTTTTTCTAACAAAATATGGTTAAAACAATCAAATAATCTTGTTAGAGAATACCTTAAATGTGGAATAGCACGTTTTTGAAAGGTCTGTTTATTAAAATTTACTCCAATAGACTTAAATGTATGCCATAAGTGTCATCTTGAGAGGGTAAAAAAAGTCCCATTACCAATCGGATCAGCGGTAGTCATGGCGTAATAAGTCAAGACTAATCAGCAATCATGTAGAAAAATTAGTGACAATTTTTGTGTGAAAACTTTTGTATCATTTGAGATAGAGAAAAGAATTCGCATAGCTTAACCGATCGTGGTAGGTTAATTTTCAAATTGCTTCTTTTGATATAGAAACCTACTGTATTTGATACAATGTAAACGGTAGAAGGTGTATTTGCGAAGACATTTGAGGCAGGTTGTATTTCAAAAATGAACTCTGTCAGACTGGGCAACAAGGAATTTTATGGAAAATCAACTTCTTTATTGTACTGGTAGCGACGTTTCGGTATATATCTTATACCGTTTTCAAGCAATTGAATGCTGTACAATCTAAGCACTCTAGTGTACAGATATATTCATGAAACACATATTTGGTCAGAGAAATGATTGCAAACGTAAATGTAGTTGTACGAAATTGATCCAATGAAAAAAGAATTCTTACCTCCCCTCGGTGTTAGACAATCAAATCATAGAAAGCCGGATAGTTCTAATCCAACAGTCTATTAGAGGGAGCGTCGCAATGCAATATGCTGTAAGACTGTGAGTTTGTTCCTTTTGACAGGCTTAGTCTCTTCCTTGACAAAACTCAAATCGTTTTGTTGTGACCCAGCTAAGTGATCACATGACTGGTATAATGGATATTAATAGTAACATCCTTACAATGGTAACAATGTAACTTATTGTGACAGTTCTCCATAAACTCAAGTAAACATGATATTGTATTATAAGGCATGGAGTACTTAGATGTTTCTGGAAAAAATTCGAAAACAATCTTTATTCACCGGCCGTGTTCTCGAGTTCATCAACAAATCTTAGCCAACTGTTATGAGGTATTTATTGTAAATTGAAATATCGTTGAACACGAAATATCAGACATTAAACGTTTCGGAGTGACCATGCTAAATGAAGGTAAACATTTTATATTAATAACAGCACATGGCAATTAACAATGCCAGATGAAATTATACTCTGCTGAATTGTCTGTCGTGTACTGAAACAAAATATCAAGTCCAAAACAATATGTAATAGATGTCAAAATGTCGAATATCTGTAACTATAACGAAACTTATAACACAAAGGACAGGCTACCAGTATGAAAAGAGAGGTGTTTCCGCAAACTAAGTATACATATCGAGTAAAACCTGTTTCGTCCATACTAGATAAAAAAAACTGACCTACACGTACATCGGCCTGTACCGATTTAGGTGTATATATATTCATATAGGGGAAGAATGTGTTGTTGAAAATCTTGGTTTTTAATCGTAAACTAATGTATGCACGAAGAAAATAATGATATCCAATTCACACATCGACAGATTCACCACCTGTGTTTCCGAATATCTCATATCATATATTAGGAAAACGATTTGTATTATACTTTCCTTTGAGGAGCATCATAAAACTACCCTACACATTTCTGTGACGTTAATGATACATATAAACACGGAGGTTAATAATCTCTTATAATATAGTATCATGCCAATTTTGAAAAAGTGTGAAAAGCTGCGAAATTTACAAAAGTCACCTAGACATTGTGACCTTTCACACTACACCGACGAGAAAGTCACGTTGTCGACGTTGTGTCGTCGTGAACTGCCTTGAAAAATTCCTACATAAAACACTTTTTCAAGAATGCGTCTCCTTAACATTTCATATGTGATTTCCCAAACTGAGCAAATATCTTAGTAAATTCACGGTATTCCAATAATTTCAGATGTTTATGAATCACTTACCACCGTCTCTACAACATGGGAAGTAACTATGGTGCACATTCTTGAAAACCTGTGTTCTCATGGTTGTTCCGCCAAATCGGTTTTGCGATTATCAATATACATTATACTAATCATTGATTATTTAAGAATGTGTTGATATTTTTGGTGTTGTTACGATACATATTTAACCACTGGAAAACAGCGTCATTGATGTTGTAACAGATAAGCGGACCGCGATCTTTCGATATATTTCATTTACGGAGGTTAAAATTCATCTCTTACAGTTATTCATTCCCGACTTTCCATGTCTTATCAAGTTTAAAATCGTGTAATATCATTTTTAAAACATCAATTATTGTCTAGTTACTATGAACGTAAATATCAATCTCAATTGTTGCTTTTATTGTTGACCTATTTCTTAACAGACGTGAATAGGATAATTCATACCAAGATATGCCATGTAATAATAGACTTAAGTATTACTAGTATGTTGTATATTCAGTTGTGTATGTGCAGCAGAGCTTGCACCTTCTCTATTGATAGCTCTGTATACTTGCACATTTGCTATGTAACAGCCAGAGACAATTGTTGCATCGCTCTCTATCCAGCCAGAGATATCTAGGTTAGCCCTGCCGTCCGTACACGAGGTTCGTTGCGGTGACTAAGAGTGGATGGTTTTATACTTTTCTCGCAATGTCTTAGTGAATATATATCGAAAGATTGATTATATCTGAGCTATTCAGCTTTCTTGTGTATTCACAGCGCAGATTTGGAGCCTTTTTCTCGTTAAGTGTTTGATCTTCTCTGTAAAAACAGTTTTAACTTCACATTTTTCTTATTTTACATATATACATTTTGAGTAAATAATGTAGATTACTTACATTTATTTATTATTTGAATTTATATCGAAATGTATGAATGCATTGATGCCGATGAGCGTGTATAAACTTATGTAAGAAAAACTGAATGTATGAACACATGTATATGGCCCCGCTGGCCCACATGTATTTCTATATTTCCAACATATATGAGATCTTTGAGAAAAGAGAAAACAATTCATTATCCGGAAATGTTTAATCACAATATTCATATAAATTCATAAATTTACAACCATAAATGAAAAGGTATACAAGGGATTTTCAAAATGGTAATCATCACACCTTCTTATTCAAATAGTCAAATGTTAAAATTGAGCCATATCTTTGCGTATCCATTTACATTTTGGTCGACATGGTTGATTTCATTGTTACAGGGAATAACTAGTACATGCAAGACCATTCATTATGATGAAATGCAACATTGTAATTACTGATCAGGGACACAATGTTGTATTAAGTTTGATTTTGATCTCTTTCAGGTCCAAAAACACAAACTTAAACACGAATGGACATTAAAGGTCATTTCACTTGACAATGAAAAAAGTAAAGAATAAAAACATGGACATTCATTATTCTAAGGTGTTTATATATACAAGTTTAAATCAGAACAGATTATAAATCTAAAGTTCAAAAATATAGTATATGAAGAATAATATCTCAGAATTGTATACATTACATACATACATACATACATACATACATACATACATGGTATACAAGAACAACTTAAGTCACTACCTACAGGAAATCATAAAACAAGTTTTATCAAAACATAATTTACAGCTGGTTGACTATTTCTCGTGCCTTCCTCTCGATGTCCACCTGGTCAGAACGATCTATCAATGATGCTGTGTTGTTGAAAGGATTGGCCGGATCCATCACAATAGGTCTGTATAAAATTGGGTAAAGAATAAGAAAACGGGGTTTTTAAAAATGGTTATCGTTCTTGGTTACCTATTTCGAAGCTTCGACCTTTAAGTTTATAATTAGATCTTTTAAAGATTCTGCTTCTACAGAAATTAGTTATATTGACGTCTGAGGTCAAAGTCAGATTCCTTGATCCTCTTGTTTAACCTACCGCATGTCCCCTGTAGCTCGAGAGTTCGACCAGGCTACGTTGATGTTGCCCATGTCAGACAACTGTGTCATGGTCCTCTTGAAGAGCTGATTCAGATCAGCGTGCTCAGGTCTGCCCATTCTCTCCCATTCCTTGCTGGTGATAATCTCCGCAGTGTACGATGGTATGTTCAACTTCTCACGCTGAAGAAAATGTAACATATTGTGGAAAATCTATATCACTTTGTTCACTTCAGATGATACAATATTTTTTGGAATATTTATATATATATTCCTAGGTTCTGGTCATGGCACGTCTTTCTACCAGATGTTATTACAATGTTCTTTTAAACATACAAATTTGCGCACATGAAAACTGTAAAATAGAGTAAAAAGATACAAGATTGTCCATCAGAGCTCCTAACTCGGTTATTTCATTTGCTTACCGTTTTCCAGTGCTTGACTAGACGAATGGTGTCTTTGACAGATTCCGGTTTGTCTCGAATGAAGCGAACTTGGTCCTTGGCAAATGAGACAGAGTAAAAGGACCTTGCCTCCTCATCAAGACCTCCCATCTCCCGGAAAGCCCATGTAGAGCCTAAAACATGTTATTATTCATCAAGAACTATAATCATAAACTATAAACTATAAACTTAAACTTACTTCATGAACAATGGCCTCTTTCAAACAAGTTTTTCAAGGTCATATCGCATGGTGACACTACGATAACCTATGAATCGTAGACCAATTCCCAAGATTTGCAACTTTATAAACTCCCTAGGATGCATCTTGTATTTCCCCAAGAATGACCTCTCATTAAGGATAATTGAAATACTTTATCAGGTACTTAATCTTATCACAAACTGTCGTAATCAAAATTATTCAAAGTCTATATTCTCAGGATTAACAAATGCATTTGTCTACATTCGAGAATTCAGGGTAATTTAAAATTCGCAAAATAGATTTAAAACCGATGGCTAAGATTTGTAGATGCTGAAAATAACATTGTAAAATGAGTGTTAGTTATTAGCATTTAAAGAGCAAACTCACTTTTTGCTCACCGACTTCTTAATAAAAAGGACTTTGTGACTGTGCCGTTTGTAACGGGTGTAAAAACAAAAGGGAAATCCTGGCGTATTACACTTTAAAAACAGCATCACTGTCAATTAAGACTAAAATATTGATCTGATGACGTCACTCGAGTGGCGGTAAACACCAAGTAGAGTGACGGTAAAGGTTATCGCCACTGTAAGGGTTAATTTCCCGATAGAACAGGGTATCACATTCTCATTCATATAAAAAGGACATCTGCCTTAGCTTAACAAAAACAATGTTCACATCATCAAGTGAGAAAAAAGTAGACATTTCAAGAGTTAGCCTTTAACTTTTTTCATCGTGAATAGAATGGTTTAAGTAGAAAATTTGGAGTTTAAAAGGAATCTAACCACCTACCGCCTCCAATGTCACAAGCAGGAAGCAAGTCAACTTGAATCAGTTCTGTTCCATCATCATTTCGGAGACTGAATCTGTTGCTGTGTTCAGTGTCATAGCTATAATGAAGTTGTTTTGCATAAGTTAAATTTTGTAAAATGTGTTTCTTCAATCCCTTGATCACTTCTTCACGGTGTTTCTGTAAATCAGCTACAGATTTGAACCTGTTCATGAAGACCACGAGGTCTATGTCCACCTTCTCCTTGATACTCGTCCCCTTGCCGAGAGAGCCACCCTGACACGAAGATAATTCAATGTTAAAAAACAAAGAAAACATCATAATGATAAGATATAACCAAATGTTGTTCGTTCTTTGTCTGCCTCCTTTATGTGAGAAACTCTGTCAAGACGAGAAATTTATGTCTAAAAGTGTATAAAAGTAATACAGTAGCGTTTTTACTAAGTAAAATATATATCATAAAGTAATTTAAACTGATTCTTACTTCAACATACAAAGACATACAGGCGGAACATTATTTTCCCATATAACATGTGTAATAAACCCACTGGCCCAAGCCATGTATGAGAGAGAAAGTTAACACTTAGTTACCTTTGACACACGAATCCCCATGTCACATCATCATGTTCACAGGATTCAGTGTACAATAGTAACTTTGTACATAACAATAAAATTAACAAACCAAAATATAACAATGAAAAATGAATCTTCTTATCTAAAAGGTTACGCAATATATTACTGTTTAAAAAACTACATCTCAAAGAGAAATCACTAATTGTTATATAAAAAAACGTTGTGATATTATGATATATTCCCTGTATAACAAATGATCAGGTTTCCCTTTTATTGACCTACCTTAAATACCTCGCTTACTCCAAACTCAAAGTTGTGCTGCAAGAAGGTGACAAGGTGATGCACTATGTCATTGCATCTCCTTATCTTGACCAGGTCCTGTCTAACCTTCTCGTCCAGGAGACGCTTCAGGCTGTTGCCACATGATTGCAGGTCGGATAGAAAGCGTGTGTTGAGTGTCGCCTGTGACGGACATGCCACTTTACACAATGTAAAGTGGTTATCAAGACCAGGAGTTAAAAATAAATTCCTTTTCAAAATTCCACACGGAGCATGTGAGGTTTTGGGGAAAATGTGATGTCTTATCCCTTCATGACGCTTATTTGAAAAGATATAACCATAGTAGAGGCGTTTCCTGAATGTTTTGCAACAAACCTGATGGTACTGGAGGTCAACGTTATTTTGGAATGACTTCCGGCATATGTTGCAAGAATGTGCCATCCTGTCGACAAGCAGAGAAATATTGACATAAATGAAATTTATCGCTAACTTATTAGATAAGATGAACTAGTACGTATGGTATTGGTTTATATTTCTTTCTTCAAGATAGCAAATTTGTTACTTATTTTGTCAAAAGAGAAAGCAAGTCACAGAAAGAACACGGATCATCACGACCAAGGAAAAAACGCAATCTTTGTCTTCTGTACCTTAATAACAGGATCTAATTTGCAACAACTAGATGCTTTTTTGGCGGCACAAAATTTACAGAGGATTAGCATTAATTTGGAAAGTCTTGTCATGACATTCTACGTCATAAGACTAAATCAGAAGAAAACAAAATTATCTACTGATGTTGAAATCATGTTTGTTTTGCAGATAAAAGAAATCCTGACGAATTATCTTCGAAAAATAAGATACTTACAAGAAACACCTTCATTTGCTTATATTTGGAATATCATATGTTTTCGGTTAACATAGAGTGTAGTTTCAAAATAAACTCTGTAATAATGTGCCTAGTAACATTAGGATAGATGAATATGGTTCCACGTCTACTTATGTTTTCGAATTAGAAAGGAAACCATACCTGTCTGCAGTGTTGCAGATGACTACGTACACAACGCCCCAGTTATATTTGTAAGGTATATGATATGATAACGACTGTTATAAGTATGCTTGATATGATACCTTGATCACCTGACTTGCAAAAACAATCTGGTCGTCACAACCTTTCATTGTGTGATAAAGTAACACCTATTTTTGGCTATTGTACCTCATCTATCAGAAATATTAGCTAGGAGCATTATTGTTATATTCGGCGTCTCACATATTGGAGATTCAGTGCAAAAGAGCATTTATTATTTTCATTATTATTGTTTTGCTTTGACACGTTTAAAATTACCGTTGATGTGTTTTAAACTCAAAGCATATGAATTGCTTGTTTGTTCATCCAAAAATGCCATATATATGGCAATGAAATTGAAATTGAACAAAGGCCGTATTCACATACAGTGTGTAACAATTTTGTCACACATGCTAGTAGACGATAACATTTTAGATAAACACTATCGAACTCAATCTTTCTTCAATTGTGATTTAGATACGTTTTCGTAATTATGTTTGTGTGATTGACAGACGCCAGTCTCAAATCAATACACGTTTGTTTGGATTGTCACTTTAATGAAAATATGAAATAGAGTTTCAGTGAAGGAATTGTCCAAAATCGTATCTAACTATATCTCCTCTTCAGGTTTTGTTGTTATAGTTTTATGTTTTATATGATAGATGAATAAGCACTATACACTCACACCGATGTTTTAAAAAGCATGGAATGGGACCTTTCATTTTCATTCGAAGTATCCAAAACTGCAAAAGTGTCTAAAATGTATAGCGTGCAAAGTACGCTGCTCAAAGACTAAAATAGTATTTTCAATGTAACAAGCTCGTCGGGTTTGCGGGAATATATACGGAAAACATATACAGTGACTTAGTTAACTTTGCATTCTTATCTTTAAGGCAGGGAAGTAATAATTATAAACACTGATTGAGGTTAAAAAAATAATTTCAATGACATGAGTCAAACAAGCAACAAGAATTCCAATTCCACGCAAATTTCAATGACAAGACAACGAGAAGCCAGTTGTTGAATATATTTATGCCGATGGAGGTGTATAAACTTATCTAAGAATAACTGAATGTATGGACATATGTATATGGTCCCGCTGCCCTACATGCTGAATAGCGTATTTCTATATTTCCAATATGAATTACATCTTTGATAATTTAAGATAAAACAATTCATTATCCAGATATGTTTCATCACAATATTCTTTTAAATTCATAAATTTTCAACCAAAAATGAAAAGCCTTACAAGGCATTTTCAAAACTTCTTTTTTAAATAATCAAAACATAAGATTGAGACATATCTTAGTGTTTACATGTTACATTTGGGTCGAAATGGTTGATTTCTTTTTTACAGGGAATAACCAATACATACAAGACCATTCATTATGATGAAATGCAATATTGTTATTACTGATCAGTGACACAATGTTGTATTAAGTTTGATTTGAATCTTTCTTCAGATCAAAATCATCAGAAACCTTAACACGAATGGACAGTAATTTTTATTTCAGGGTCTTTATATATACACAAGTTCAAATCAGAACAGAGAATAACATAAAAGGTAAAAAATATAGTATATGAAGAAAAATATCTTAGAATTGTATTCTTTACATACAAGAAAAACTTAAGTCACTACCTACAGGACATAATAAAACAAGTTTTATCAAAACATAATTTACAGCTGGTTGACTATTTCTCGTGCCTTCCTCTCGATGTCCACCTGGTCAGAACGATCTATCAATGATGCTGTGTTGTTGAAAGGATTGGCCGGATCCATCACAATAGGTCTGCATGAAAGTGGGTAAAGAATAAGAAAACGGGGGTTTTATAAATAGTTATTATTCTTGGTTACCTATTTCGAAATAACACTTTAACTTTATAATTAGAAGTTTTAAAGATTCTACTTCTACAGAAATTAGTTATATTGACGTCTGAAGTCGAAGTCAGATTCCTTGATCCTCTTGTTTAACCTACCGCATGTCCCCTGTAGCTCGAGAGTTCGACCAGGCTACGTTGATGTTGCCCATGTCAGACAACTGTGTCATGGTCCTCTTGAAGAGCTGATTCAGATCAGCGTGCTCAGGTCTGCCCATTCTCTCCCACTCCTTGCTGGTGATAATCTCCGCAGTGTACGACGAGATGTTCAACTTCTCACGCTGCAAAAATTTAACAAATTTTGGAGCTTCTATATCACTGTTTACTTCAGATGAAACAAGTTTGTTTGAAACATACAAACATTTCTATTTTCTTATTATGGCATGTCTCACAACTAGTCCTGTGTTCAGTAACGCAGAATTTATCAGAATGTTCGCGAGCGCTCGTAGACACTAATGTGAAAAAGAAGAATACATGCCGCGAACAATGTGTTACTGAACGCAAACATATGAATAGCATTTACTCTTACATGCAGATTTCCTCAATCTAGTTAAAACTAGCTGTAATATATTACGTCCCGAAGTCCGTTATTACATCTAGCGAATTACAGGTCTATTCCGTGTCGAGCAGGCGCGAACATCAGCCAATCAAAAACATGCTGGCCCAGCTCTTCGAATCGCTCGTCAATGCGATTGTTTTGCCGTTCTTTGCACCTCGATTACAAAATCCGAATGTTACCGATGTTGCGAAGTGAATTATCTTGAAAAATATTATGACAGCATACATTCTGTGCTGATAATGTTGACGAATATTTTTGGGTTTTTTATTTGGTAATTTCTGCAAAAGCAAATCAACCCATTTGGTCAAACAATGACAAAAGAACTTTTAAAGGATAAATATAGACAAACGTACGGTAAACGTTTGGATGTGACATTAACCAAGATGCAAAAGAAACCCGTCCTTGATTGGTTGAAAGCTGTCTTCCTGCCATCATTTTATTGGTCGGTTCAAAATAAGTCAAAGGTCAGCTGAACATGACCTCAATCAGTAAGTCTCTAGATGTATTGACGGATCAATACATCTAGTTTTAACTAGATTGAGATTTCCTCGCAGATAGATAGATCTTTAAGTTTATAAGTACATGGGGACATGAAAAGTTCAAAGGAATCATAAAACAGAGTAAGAACACACAACATTCTACCGCAGTGCTCTACCAGTGCTGCCTTTAAGGAGAAATGAGTTTTTACCGTTTTCCAGTGCTTAACTAAACGAATGGTGTCTTTGACAGATTCCGGTTTGTCTCGAATGAAGCGAACTTGGTCCTTGGCAAATGAGACGGAGTAAAAGGACTTTGCCTCCTCATCTAGACCTCCCATCTCCCGGAAAATCGAAGTAGAGCCTAGAAACAAGTTATAACTCATCATGAACTGCGATCATATTACCAACCTAGTTTGCTTCGTAGCGCATACTGACACTACATTCCCCTAAATCTGAATCGAAGACTTGGCAATCCCTTAGGTGTTACTTTGAAAACTCCATGGGATATACCTTGATTCTACTGGTTAGTCCCTGAATAACCTCGTATTTGATTCCCCCCCCCCCCCCCCCCCCCCACCCCTAAATATGGTTAACTGAAATACTTTATCAGGTACCTATTGTTATCACAAACTTTCACAGCTCTCGTAATCTAAATTATTCAAAGTTGATATTTTCAGGATAAATAATTTTGTTGTTGTCTAAATACAAGAATTCCTTGTAATTAAATAGTCGCCTATTTATTCAAAACCGACGGCAAAGAATTTTTGGGTAATGAATAACAATGAATCCTGGAAATGTTATAAATGCAACTGTTTATCAATATTGTAACATGGCTGTTAGTTATTAGCGCATCAACTTCTTAAAATAAAGGACTTTGCAACTGCGCCGTTTTTGTACAGATGTCAAAACAAAAGCGAATGATGAAAGTACAAAAATATGGAATTGTGGTGGAATTATATCACCTACCGCCTCCAATATCGCAAGCAGGAAGCAAATCAACTTGAATCAGTTCTGTTCCATCATCTGTTCGAAGTCCGAATCTGTTGCTGTGTTTTGTGTCATAGTTATAATGGACTTGTTTTGCAAAGGTAAAGTCATTCAAAATGTGTTTCTTCAAGTCCTTGATCACTTCTTTGTGTTCTTTCTGTAGATCAGCTACAGATTTGAATCTCTTCATGAAGACCACGAGGTCTATGTCCACCTTCTCCTTGATACTCGTCCCCTTGCCGAGAGATCCTCCCTGTCGAGAAGATATTTTAATGTAACAAACATGAATAGTAGAGAATAACTATATGTTTTTCTGCTCAATCTCTTTCTCGTCGGCGTGTAAGAAAAACAATACATGCAAGAATGGAAACCGTGGAAACATATCGCCCAGAAACTGAAGCTTGTCAGTTGACAGAAAAGCTATTTTTCAAATATCACGACACGCTTGGAGTATAAACAGAGTCGAATTCGATCATTCACTACTCGTGTCACGGAAAAAGCAGAAGAAAATGCCACGTTTCATAGCAGCAGAGCGAGAAAGAGTCATCGTAATGTCACAAGTGGGGATTGTGAACAGCTAGATTGCCATGACGTTTGGGTGCACCAGACAAACGTTTATTTGACTTTTTCACCGCCTTAACCAGACTGGCCAAACAGCAAGCAGTACTAGAAGCGGAAGACCGATATCTCTGCACACTATGGCATCAATGGCGTTAGGGCATCATATCAGCAGGAACACTGTCATAAGACGTCTTCCAGCCACAGGTATTCGGGCAAATTCACCGTTCCACGGACCTTGAACCGCGAACATCGCCACAAACGTCTACCCTTGTACCTTATGGCGCTGGCAGTGTCATGGCCTGGGGCGGGATCTGCGGCGACAAGAAGACGGATTTTGATACAATTCGTCATACCCTTAAAGCCCAGAGAGACAGGGATCAAGTGACCATGGACTTCTTAAACCGACAAAACATCAAGGTTTTGCATTGGTGTACTTCCTATTGTACTTTAGTTTACATTTTCTTCACGTTATTTACCTTATATATATTTATATTTTTCAGGGAGAGTAACTCGAAACATGTAGCAGAAACGTTGTGTGCTATTGTTTTTATCAACGCTTTTAACTATGAAGACTGTGCACTTGATTGAACATTTACCTTATATATTTATTGTTTATATCCATAAGTATACGGAATAATACATTCATAGATAAAAAATGTCACATAGCCAATATTGCTCCAACATGTTTCATTGATATTTTCAAGGAGTCTATAAAAATACAGCTGTGACGATATAATGTCACAATGATTATAAAAAACAATGGTATATCTTATCAATCTAATACAAAGGTTTTCAGTGATTTGTAATGAAATAATGTGTTCCCCATATCTCACATGATCAGGTTTCAACGTTCATGACATACCTTAACCACCTCGCTGACTCCACATTCCAAGTTGTGCTGCAAGAAGGTGACAAGGTGATGTACTATCTCATTGCAACTCCTCATCTTGACCGGGTCCTGTCTAACCTTCTCGTCCAGGAGACGTTTCAGGCTGTTGCCACATGATTGCAGGTCGGACAAAAAGCGTGTGTTGAGTGTTGACTGTTTTGAGGCTTCCCTTCGAATATAAAAGAATTAACCTGATTTTATGGAGAACTTTATGTCTTATGTAACCTGTCTAAAAGTCAAAGTGAAGTTGAATGGTGTTCAGGTATGACTTAAAAAATGTGAAACTGTCTGAATATGTTAGTTCCGAGGGTATTTATTTGGGATAATGATTTCTCTAGTTTGTTTAAATTTATGATCCCTTTTTACTCCTTTGTGTGGCAATTTTGGGGAGAATCCGGGTAAAGATATTTCATTGTAACATCCGGGTTAAAATTTCCTTACATTGGGTGTTGATTTATCATAACAATACTATTCTATGAATATATCCTATATTATTGTTCGATAGATGCTGGTTTTAAAGGGAAACTCTCTCGTTCTTCCTCGCACTTGTCATGGAGGGTATTGATAAAGAAGTCACATGAAAGAAGACAGGTACAATGCTGCAACGTTGGTGTTACGGATCCTGCTCTGAACCTTCAATACATTTTATTCAGGAGAGGACCTACCTACTGTGGTGGTGCTGCATAAAGATGACACGGTTGTATACTGTCTCAATGCTTCCTCTCGTCGCTTGCTCATCCTGACCACGTGTCCCAGATGGTTTTAGGTAGGAGGAAGCACCATGAACATCTCTAATGTGGTCATCAAGACCACCAGTTAAAAAGAATTTCCTGTTGCACATTCCGCATGGAATATCAGAGTGTTTAGACTTCATGTGATTTCTTATTTGTTTTTTTAACTTATTCAAAAAGTTGTAGTTACAGTAGAGGCACTCTCTGCAAGCTTCTAATCTACTATTAATACGATGTCCATGTAGGTGCTTGTCAGTCGGAAATGACTTCTGACATACGCTGCATGCATGTGCCATTCTGTTCAAAGTCAAAAGAACATAAAGGATAAGGTCATAAATGCTTTACTTTTCAGGGGAAACCTTCTTACCAACATTAAGAGGATAAATAAATCACAGTTAGTTATTATTTATATAAATATTTGATTTAAGATGAATGCAGAATGAAATTACAATGCACTTTTTATACTTATACTTATTCTTTTTATTTTCAATGTTTTCAAAATTGATTAATTTTAAATATTGATGAAATGTCAACATTAGATATTTTCACCAATAGAATGTTCAGAAAATTTACATGAGACAGAAAAATTTAGAAAACTGGGAGTTACCACTAAAAGTATCCTTTAAGTTTTTTTGAAATCCACAAATATTTGGAACATCAGAGTGTACAAAAGTCTTGCGTTTCCTAATTTGTATTAAACTCCTGTTACAATTGATGTAATAGCAGTAAAGACATATGCTGCAAGGTTCTTCTTTACAGTAAACTCGATGTCCATGCAGATTTTTCTCTTTTTAAGTTACATTCCGCATACATTGCGTGAATAACAAACAGTTTAAGGTGAACTTAACAATGGTTCAAACGGGAAAATTATTAGGGAATCCATAATTTTTCACCATGAGTTGTTACTGAAGTAAACCTCTTGGCTATCTGTATCATTGATTATATAATAGGTCAGGAAAAAATAGCTAAGATGTCAATATAATGTCTGCCAGAACATGAGAAGTAAGGGTATTGTAGGGGTGATAGGTCGACCTATGTATTTACGTAAAAAACGTAACTCAGACCGGATAAAAAAATCTGTCTTTTGTTGATATAATGATATTGGTGCATTGTAACCTTTTGGTAGATAGCAAGTACTTTAAATAGGATTATGAATTTCAAAATAATCATAAAAAAGAGAATATTACAAGGAGCATAACTTTTTAAAAATATATACGTGGGTTAACCACACAATGATTCTAATTTCCCTGCACTAATCGTTACAGTTTGAGAGCGCGTCTTGTCCTATTGAAATCTTAGGGTCGGTAAATAACACATAAGAGACACTATACATTGGAATATATATTACAAACTAAGTTAATGTTGAGAGAGAGAGAGAGAGAGAGAGAGAGAGAGAGAGAGAGAGAGAGAGAGGGAGAGAGGGAGGGAGGGAGAGAGAGAGAGAGAGTAAGAGAGAGAGAGAGAGAGAGACAGAGAGATTAACGACTATAAACCGTTTATTTTATTTTTTATTTTTTTTATTTTTACTTTACTGAACTGATAAGTATTAGGATTCTGATTTTCTGATAGAACAAATATTTCTCGATAAAATAACAGCATTTTTTAAATTTGACTCGAACAACCTACTCTGTGTCCCTTTGAGAATATCTAGATTCTGCATCGTATGTTTCATATAAGATTTGAAGAAAAAAATAATATACCCTCAAAAGTTGCATTAACTAAGGGGAATGATGGTTTCAAATAGTATTAAACTTTCTGATTGGTTAACAATATCGATTTTGGAGGGATTAATTCGCTGATAATTACCTCTTAATATTTACAACCGATTTAATTCATCCGCGTACTCCATTCGCTGAACTTACTGTTTGCATCGCCTCACAGACAACAGCATAATGGATTCTAAATAAAAAAATTTACAGACATTGTGAATACCGTATATTTTTTTTATCAATTTAGAAGATACATCCATTCTGTGGTTTATTTTTTGTCGACGTAGTTCATTTTTATATCACTAAATTTCAATTAATAATTTCAAACCTAGCTCGCTTCGTAACGTAACGCGTAATTTAGCGATTCCTAGGATAGGACTAGCAGTGAACAACTACTTTTAGAGTAACGTCCCTTGAGTGGGTCAGTCCATGTCGGTATTGTAGGGGTGATAGGTCGACCTATGTATTTACGTAAAAAACATAACTCAGACGGGATTAAAAAATCTGTCTATTGTTTATATTATCCTCAGTGAAATAAAGAAGAGTTTCATCTAAATACCTGTTTGTAGGTTTTGTTATTTTTTAATTAAAGCGTTTTCTTTGAAAATTGAACTGTACCGTAGTTTCGCAAGCAAGCAGAACCGGTTCGTAATGGTTGGACCTAATCACATTGCTGTTGCACAAGACAAATTAGTTCCTCATTATTGTTCTAATTTGTCTTGATGGAAGGCATTTTTATCCCAAAATTAACATTTCAAACCTCGTTATTCCTAATTACCTTTGCCTTTAATTGACACTATGACTTTCAAATACGATATAAATTTTCACTCTCTTTGAAAACCCATTTATGCCATCTTTTAGTTTAGAGTTACATCAACAATGGAAACCATTCTCTTGACAAAGGCTTTTATAGAAATCATCTCTGTCATACTGAAAACAAAATAAATAGGCCTAGTTCATATCCTAAATAGCCACCGTCGATTTTGTTACGAAAGTGCTCGAATGAAAAATTGTTGCTTACCTGATCTTAAACTACGAACTATAGTGATACTCCAACTCGGGTTTACAGAGCAATATAACGAACGTGAGTTTGGTCCTATAAATAGGCTGGGTGTGACTTCAATCTTTGTTAGTGCCAAAAATAGACACGTATGATCATGTGACCAGGGATCATATGACCTGGGTATTATGCTCGTGCAAGTGTGAGATATATCTTTTTCTTACCCGCCCCAGGAATGCAAGTTCCTGCTTTCACATAAAGGTTTAACCTTAAACTTGTGTGTGGGAGTACCAAGGAGCTATTACCTCCAGACAAACCTTCGCATGCAAAATAAAATAGCAACACAAGAAAAATCTGCTCTACATATTTATTCAATACATGCCATATACTTCAAAAGTCAAAGTGTCATTGGCCACTTCAAGTGGTTAAAACGGTCTCAACAGTGTAAACAATGCTCTGCACGCATACTCAATATCTGAATCAGACCCGATATAGGGCTGTATATACTTCAGGCTTATCGAGAAAAATATAGCCAGTCGACAAACTACATGTATCTCAGCAAACTTACACAAAGGTAATGATTATCAACGAGACGTGTCTCATATCACAAAGGTTACTGTCAAACTGTAAGTGTGTTTCAATAAACTTATTCCAAAGTTACAGTTTCTACAAAGCGTGTTACAGGTTTCACAATGTACCTTTAAAGCGTAAATGTCTTGACAAGCTGATACCAGATAATGATTATAACCCAAACGTGTTACAGGTCTCAAAACATACCCTCAAAACATAAGTGCACCTCGGCACCATCGTACAAAATCATATTTCAGAACGTAGTCGTATCTGGACAAACTTATACAAAGTTTTAGGGTTTTCGACGAAACATGTTACATGTCTCACGAGGTGCTATAAAGAATGGAAGAAAAAGGTGCCAACAAATGAGGAATGGGAAAAGGATGCTAACAGACTGATACGAAGTTATGACCATGTGATGTGAAATGTGATACAAGCTGATACAGAGCTGTAGTTATCGGTACGACGTGCTATATGTGTAACGTTACTTATGAAGATGTGGTATGTGATACAATGTTGTAACTATTATTATGAAGTTTTATGCGTCTCGTAAAGTGCTAGGGAAGTGGGAAAGGCTACTCGAGAGATGAAAACATACTATGCCTGTCAAAAGGCAAGAGCGTTCAGCTCAAAATGGTTTACACAGACAAGTTAAGTCAAACACTAGAATGCGAAAACAATTCAGGTCAAAACAAAATGGCGGACCAAAAACGCACGCGGTCCGAAATCATAGTCATGGCTAACACAAAGTTACACGACTAACGCACATTCGAAATCATACTACCTAGCAAAACATACATGTCTAATGCTAGCAAATGACAGACTAGAATATGTGACTGACAGAACTAAATTACCTGACCAATAAATGAGTGCAATATACGGAGTTACCGGAGTAACGACTTCATGGTGGCCCCATCTCAAACACGTGTCCCAGTCCAAAAACAGCGCCTGCCTTATATAGACGGGCCAGCCCCTTCACACCTTTCCTACGCTGGTATGATAAAGTCCATCCAAGCATAACGGCAGACTCGACCCATTCCGAGCGTTGTTTTAGTCCCGAACTTATCCGAAGCATTCCAATTGTCCTCTGTTTTACATGCGTTGCGCATGTGCAACAGGAAGCAACACGACTGTCAACAAACCAGACACTTCCGTACCGGAGGCAACACACAAGCATCAGCCTACCGCGAGTACACAGGCAAAACGCTGTTCGTTACACAAGGAGTGCACTTTTGTATCGAAAATGAACTAGAGTAAATGTCGGCTCACACGGTGCGACCGGAGACGGTTTCCAACCGTTTCGTTTATCGTTTGACCAGAGAAAAGTTGAATCATACAAAGTTGGAAACCCACGCGACAGTTTTGTCACTTCTCTCCGACGAGGGCATCACGAAAACAGGAGACGTTGAACAGAAAGTCACATTCTGCGCTTTATAGAGAGGTATTATTCAACCAAAAGTCATAATTACTGAAGTTTAAATGAACAATTGAAGAAAGAATGTTCCGATGTGTATGCTATTATTTGTATCAGTAATACTTTCAAGAAGCATTGTTTCTACGCCAATGTTGACGAAAATTATGGCACGCCAGTTATGTTAAAATGACTCTTCAGTCAAGTCGCCGCTCATGTCAAATGAATGTTTTCCTCATGCATGTCTGGCACGCAGTACATGTCAAAATCAGTAAACAGTGACCAAGAGAAATTTCTTTCACATGTGATATCAAATTCTCATATTGAATTAATTTCTTTGGAAATGTGAAACCAGCTTAGTCAATTGCCATGCTATGGAATTTGTGTCTCATATGATATGACACAAGAATGGATTTGACAAAAGACTGAATCATGAGTTTCAGGGATTCAATTGAAGATTGGCTGAGGGAAGCAGAGGAGAGATTAGGAATTGACAACACAACCTAGCATACTAAGTCTGATGATGCTTTTTCAAATGTAAGTTTTGTTAGAAGTAACTGGTCGTCTATACAATCCACAGCATATACAGAGAGAATGAGAGCTGAAGCTAGGAGAGCAGAGTTACTGGCCCGTTCTTCAGTCTTGAAAGAAAAAACAGAAATTAGAGGAAGAAGAAAGTCGTCTGAAATATTTTAAGGAAGTGGTGGAATTGAAGGCAGAAGTAGCAGCCACTGAAAGCAAAGCAAATGTCTTCAAACAATATGAGGATGAGAAGGACTTGCAGCCAGGGAAACAGATATGAAGAAAAACGAAGTATTTTCTAGCACAGATAGAGAGGGCATCCATCAGGACAGGGAGTCAAAACGTAGAAATGAATCTCGGGGTCAGACATCCTTTAAAGAGGAGAAGCATCCTTATGCACCATTTCATGATATACTCAGCAAACAAAACAAATTTATCGAATTGATGATGGAACAACAGGCCGGTGCAAGGTTAACATACAGAGACATTGCCATATATAACAGAAATCCATTAGAATTTCACAACTTCATGACTTCATTTGAGCACATCATTGAGAGTAGAACTTCGGATGAAAGAGACAGGATTTATTATCTGTCACAGTATACAAGAGGGGAGCCTCACAGCTTGGTTCAGAGTTGTATGCATATGAGAGATGAGGATTGTTATTGGACTGCTAAAGATCTTCTTAGTAAGAAATTTGGAGATCCTTTCAAAGTTGCTTCAGCTTCTTTGGACAAAGCCTTAAATTGGCCCTCATTGAAGTCAGAAAATGTTAATGCCTTGGGTAGCTATTCTCTTTTCCTTACAGGATGCAAGAACAGTATGGCAAATGTTGAGCACATGAGAGAATTTGATCACCCTACCAACTAAAGCTGCCTTTCAACTTAAGTGAGCGATGGAGAACACAAGCCCATTACATTCAGGAGACACAAAGAAGATACCCCGATTTCATCGATTTAGCTAAGTATGTTGAGGAGCAAGCACAAATTGTATCAAACCCATTGTATGGTGATATCCTTGGTTACAAGGGACAAGGTACAAGAAATAAGGTCAAGTGTTTGTGTTCCGTACAATCTGGGAATGATCACAATCTGCAGATTGTTCGCTCACAATCTGCAGATTGTTCGAACAATCTAGGAATTAAACCTCTTGACTATCTGTATCATTGATTAAAAAATAAATCAGGAAAAAATAGCTAAGATGTCAATATAATGCCTGCCAGAACATGACAAGTAAGCTACACACTTTGGATTTAGGGTTATTGTAGGGGTGATAGTTCGACCTATATATTTACGTGAAAAAAAATAACTCAGACGGGATAAAAAAAATGTTTTTTGTTTATAATTTGTTGATAAAATTATGTTGGTGCATTGTAACCTTTTGGTACTTAGCAAATACATTTTGTTTTAAAATAGGATTATAAATTTCAAAATAATATCAAGAGAATATTCCAAGGAGCATAACTTTTTTTAAATATATACATGGGTGAACCACACAACGATTCTAATTTCCCTGCACTAATTGTTACAGTTTGAGAGCGCGTCCTGTCCTATTGATGTCTTAGGGTCGGCAACTAACACATGTATAAGAGCCAGTACAAATTGCATTGCACTATTTTAGAACAAATATCAAAAACTAAAGGATATGTTGTAGAGAGACGGTCAAATCGAAACGCTCTAGACCCCCGCCCCCCCTCGCTCTCCCCATTCGCTGAACTCCTACTGTTTACATCGCCTGGTAGATAACAGCATAATGGATTTTAAGTCATCTTTGTTCAAACATTTTGAAAATAGTATTTGTTTTTGAATTTAGAAGAAGTTTATGTTTGGACAAGGTAGTTCATATTTTTATCACTAAATTCAATTTCAAAACGAGCTCGCTTCGTAAGGTAACGCGTAATGGTTATTTTTCAAATGAAGACAGGAGACGTACGTTATTCTTCAACTTTTCAAACAGCTACACGTTGTTTACGGTTACATCAACAATGTAAACCATTCTCCTGACGGAGGAGTTTGTTTAGAAATCATATCTGTCAATACTGAAAACAAAATAAATAGTTCATATCCTTAATAGCCAAGGTCGATTTTGATGCAATAGTGCTTGAATGAAAAATTTTACCTTACCTGTCCTTAAACTACGAACAAGTGCTACTCCAATTCGGGTTTACAGAGTCGCTATGTATAATACTATAACGAACGTGAGTTTGGTCCTCTACATAGGAAGGGTGTGACTATACGTGAAACAGATATCTTGATCACCTGACTTGCAGTCTGATCATGAAAGGTCGTATTCACAAACAATGTGTAACCTTGAAATCTCACTATGCTAGTTGACAAATACTATTTATGTAAACACTATCGACCTCAATCTTTCTGTAGATGTGATATAGATACGTTTTCGTAATTTTGTTTTGAGTTATTGACTCCAGTCGATGTACCTGGTCGAATTTTGCCTTAAATCAAGATACAATTTTTTGTATCGTCACTATGCTGTCATTACGAAATATTAGTTCTCTTAAACAATCAGTACTTTTGGACGCAATGACACTATTGTCACGAAAGTCAGGACGTTATTCCAGTAGTCTCCTTTTGTATCATTTCCACATCGTAGTGTATTCATATTGCATGTCCTGACCTGAGTGAATCCCCTGATCAAGATCCTTCCATAATTTTCCATCCGGGTTGTGCTGCTGTTGCTTGATGCGAGTCGTCTCATTGGCTGGTTAGATAGCTAGCGATACGAGGCTTTTGACCTTAATGATATCAGGTATATGGAAGGAGCTCGATCAGCGGATTCGATTACGTTGATGAAGCAGGATGATTATCCAGTATCGCAGTACCATTAAATTTTAACCTTACCAAGGTTCACACCAAGTTTACTGTTTGTTACTTGATTAGAGCCGGGATTACAAGGTCGTGTGCAAGGAATTTTCAAAAAAACTTTTTGTCCACTAATTTTATTGTTGTTGTAGTTTCATGTCTTAAAAATAGATTATTAGCATATACACTCATACACTTATGTGCTGATACAGATGTTTTTAGAAGCATGGAATTGAATATTTTCGTTTTCATTTTAAATGACCAAAACTGAAAATTCTCAAATGTATAATACATGAGATATTGAGCTGTAGAATAAATAGACAAAACGGTATTTTTAATGATATAAGCTCGTCGGTTTTACAACAATGTCTACTGAATCTGACATGTAGAAACTCATATTAGGTTTGCATTCGCATTTCAGACAGGGAAGGATGAATTATGATCACTGATTAAGGTTCTATAAATTTACTGCAATGACTTTTGTCAATCAATTAATCAATCAGAATATTCAAATCCATGCAAAGTTCCCCAAAGACGCTGAGTAGGCCTGAAAAAAGTTTAATTGGGGTCTTGTAATATGTTATTTTTGGGAACAAGCTATCTGCAATATTAAAGATAACATATTCACATAGGGGGTACGATTAGCGGAAATAAAGTGAAGAATGAATATCAACAACTATTTAGGTTGAAAATAGCAGGGGAAAAATCATGTTTTATAAACACACACTGGAAAACATATGCCAAAGGTTTTATTAGCCAACCAGGTGCTAGGAGTTGTGACGACATAGTCAGGACTCGCTTGCGACTGGCTGATATTTGATGTGTTTAGAAAATGTACCTTTTTATTCGCACCTTCATAGTATATTTTGCATAGTAAGGATGAAATAATTATTTAGTTCTACCCGAAGTATTTTTCAACCACATAATTTTTGGAGTTTGAATTAATAATTTCTGCGACTTGTCTATATATACATAAATTCATATTGCAGATAAAAACTCAACATTCACCTACAAAATCAAACATTATAGTCATCTCCCCAAATGTTTCATGATTATTTATCCCCACCTCCCCCTTAATAGAACTATGAATTAGCCTATCTTGCCAAATTTCTTACCCTCTTTCAGTATATGAACTATTGGTACAGCATTTTTTACTAGTCTTTTCCTTTGTGGGGCAAGTCCAAAGTCCTTTTTGAAATCGTAGGAAAGATCATAACAGTCCTCTGTGAAATGATCGGAGAAGATGACAGTCCTGTCATTAGGACTCCACTTCGCAAACTTGGTCCAATTCAAGAATTGGACAATTGGACGGGATCCTTCGGAAACCGATGTAGTAGAATGTCTCCTGATTTCTTATTAGTAGAGTTAAAGCAACGCAGAAAAAGGCAAGTCTCTTTTTCAATGAAAACTTAGACGAATTTGGTATAAATACTTATTTACAAACAAACGCGAAATGAGTCCTGACTATGACGTCACAGGCGCCGAAGAGGGACTTTCTTTTGAGGTTGCCAGTTTCTACGCACTTTGAACTGTTATATTTTTTTAATCAAGAGACGCATCTAAAATGTTGTTTGGTGTTTTATTTACTTGAATGTATTTTCTATATAAAAATGGAGATTGAAATCGGATAAAACACTGGGCTATTTTATCTTTAAAATTTCTTGTACCTTTTCAGGTCGGATCCTTGCGAAACTCGAACCCGCAACCATAGAATCAGGAACACTTCTAGCGTTGGCCGTACCAGCAAGAGGCAGCTTGCCGATTCGCCTTTCTTACCAAGTATTACGTTATCTTACTATCTGAATATCAAAATTATTCTGTTTGATACAAACACATTATGATTTAACCGTTATAACAAATATAGCACTCCAATTGTTATTGAAACGAACCTTCTTTAGTAGTTGTAGAGTCAAAGTATTGTTCAAGACAACGATATTTTGAAATAACGAACCCGTGATGAAAATACCTTTGATAAGTCAGTTAAGAACACAGTTAAAATAAACCATTTGAAATTCAGTCATGGCAAACAAAAGAATAGTAAATTTTTTTAATGTTCAATTGTATGGCTAAGCTATAATTGTTCAATAATGCCGAAAAGAATATATCGATTTCATAACAGTCAACTATATACTTTATGGTAGTATATATATGACGTATCAAGAAATCCATTTAAGCACAATGGAATACCAAAAATGGAATGAACAAGTCATTGTCAATATCAATAATCATTGCATTAAATAACAGATTGTTATGGATTCGGGCAAAAATGCTATGCAATGATTGATTTCGTTCGTTTTTCAGATCCAAAACATATATACAACACAATGGACACTGTTTGTTATTCAAATGACACTGAATACATATACGAAAATGAATAAACAGCATTCCAATAACTTCTTCTCGTTGTTTTCATGTACATGTTTACATCAGAACAAAAGATAAGTGCAAATACTGCAATATACAATAAACATGGTTAGACGAAAACTGTAACCACTTTAGATAGAAAATGACCCATTAACAACAGGGCATCATGGAATATGTTGATTCAAAACGTTTTTACAACCAGCTTACAATTTCCTGTGCCTTCCTCTCAATGTCAAGCTGATCAGAACGACCTATCATTGATGCTGTGTTGTTGAAAGGATTTGCCGGATCCATTACAATTGGTCTGCAAAGAAGAAGTGATGCTATCAATACAATTGAATTGCCCTTTTTCCTAAAAAGTCATTATCATAATGGTACAGACAGCATTGATATAAATATTCTTAACCAACAAGAAAGTATAGATCGTCAATGAAGAGCGATAAAGAAACAACACAAATAATTTTTTCCGACCTGAGTGATTTATACTCGTTTCAGACCATTATTGAAGCAATTTATGAAACAAATACTAACTACACATGTAAAAAATGTCGGATCGATTTCTAATTTTCCAGCTTAAACTGTTCGTTTAAAACAGAATTGTATATTTAGAACTGTAAATTTGCCTCACTATTCTATTATTTGATGCAATAAAAAAATTATTGTATAACTTTTTCTCAATAAAAGGTTAAAATGAAGGTCTTTTGTTCTATTAATGGTATTTATTTGCCGTAATGAAAATCCTATCCTATTTGTACCCTATGATTTCGCAGTATTTCCTAGCCGTATAAGGGAGCCTCCAATTGTTTACATTGAAAACATTTTGAATTAAGAGCTAATGACCATTCTTGACCCTCCTGTTTAACCTACCGTCTGTCCCCGGTTGCTCGATGGTTTGGCCAGGTTATCCTGATTCTTCCCATGTCAGACAGCCTTGTCATTGTTCTCCTGAAAAGCCTATTCAAGTCCGCCTCCTCAGGACTGCCGATTCTCTCCCACTCCTTTATAGTGATGATCTCAACTGTGTACGACGAGATGTCCAACCTCTCACGCTGAAAATGTTTATGACGATCATAAGGTGGTGTTCTTTTTCCAGTATATAAAATAGAGTTGTTCATTTGATAATATTTTGATCTCTTGCTTCATATATTATTTTGTCCTACTGTCATCCGTTAACATGTTCATTTCACCATTAAAAAATTATACATGTAGTTGGTAGAAAAGAACGATGTATCTACTAATACTGCCTTCAATGAGAAATTAGTCGTAAATCGTTCGAGTGTCTTACCGTTTTCCAGTGCTTGACGAGACGTATCACATCCTTCACCCACTCTAGGTTATCTTTAGTGAATTTAACTTGGTCCTTGGCAAATGAGACAGAGTAGAAAGACCTAGCCTCCTCATCTAAATGTGCCATTTTCCGGAATGTCTTCTTTGAACCTAGAAAGACTCTCAGCATAAAGGTATGATCTGAGAAAGGAGCTAGCCTCGTAAACAATTCTCACTCCCAGTTCTTACTTGGCATTAAGAAAACTGGTTTCACTTTCGAATGATCATCATCCACACCAACAGCCATATTTGTTTAAAGAGTTAAATTTAACACTACATTTCTATCAATCACATTTGAAAGTGCACTCTATGAATGGCAACGGTCAGAGACGAACCATAAAGAACCCTCAACACCTACCTCCTCCAATATCACACGCAGGAAGCAGGTCCACTTGAATAAGATCTTCACCGTCATTGGTTGTGAGACCAAATCTGTTGCTGTGTTTAGTGTCATGATTATAATGCACTTGCTTTGCAAATGTAAAGTCTTCCACAATGTGCATCTTAAGGTCATTGATAACTTTTTCACGCTTTTCCTGCAATTCAGCAACGGATTTTAATTCCTTCATGAATACCACGAGGTCTATGTCCACCTTCTCCTTGATACTCGTCCCTTTGCCTAAAGACCCGCCCTGTCAAAAAATCATTTAAATAAAAAATTACCCAATAAATAGTAAGGGAATAACAGTAAATTACACATGTGGCCCTTATTATACATATCATTGCTGCTTGAAAGAGGGAATTGCAGAACTTAACACACAAAAAAGCACTGACTGTCAATGTTGAGGTCCAGATTAGCTGTTCTTGATTTGATTACATATTCCTGATAAGTGTTTTTCTTAATAATTTCACCATAGTTTTAGTGCATAAATATCCTCATAAATAAACTCCAATTAGGAAGTTGTAATATCAAAATATGTATCTATATGATAAAGACATGTTCCACATAGCTTTAACAATCTTGACCTACCTTAACCACTTCGCTCACTTTGTACTCCAAGTTGTGCTGCAAGAAGGTGACAAGGTGATGCACTATGTCATTGCATCTTTTCATCTCGTCAGGGTCCTGTCTAACCTTCTCGTCCAGGAGATGCTTCAGGCTGTTGCCACATGATTGCAGGTCGGATAGAAAGCGTGTGTTGAGTATTGATTGTAACGGACGTGTTTCACCGCGATGAACAGCTCGTATGTGGTCGGCAAGACCACCGGTTAAGAAGAACTTCCTGTTGCACGTTTCGAATTCACATGGAACATTTGAGTGTTTGGATTTCATATGCTTTCTAATCTGCTTATCACTCTTATTCAAAAAGTTGTAATCACAGTAAAGACATATTCTGCAAATTTCGAGTTTGCTATTAGCTCTATGTCCGTGGAGGTTCTTGTCTATTGGAAATGTCATCCCACATTCGCTGCACGCATGGGCCATTCTGTTATCAGAAGTAAAGTAACATAAAATGTTAGATATTAAAGATAAACTGTTAAAAAGAAATATCTCAGGACTTCGGTCGGGGGAGAGTAATATCATGGAAGAGGCATAAAATGAATAAACTTCTGTGTAATATAAGACATTTGGAGACTTGTAGTAACTTGACATGAATGGATTATTAAGTAAGGAAACTGTCTTCAGTTACAAATGCCATTATTAACATGTTCTTACATGACAGGTTTCCTTCGGTTGTTTTGTCAATCAAAGACTGTCATGACATGGCCTGATATGGATGTTGTGGGTTGGGTTGACCTGCAAAGGAACACTGTCAAATCTCTACCTTCTTATCACAATTCATCTATCTTTGTACTTTAAACGATATGATTAAACTAGCATACGGTTTATCACTAATAATAACATTTGATAAATCCACAAAAACATAACGACCATTATAAAAACAGTTAAACATCGACTTCCTTGACATTAAATGGTCGTTTGTTCATGAGTTCACAGTTTATTATGATGGTAAGTCTTCCTTCAATACACTGTATGGGCTCCTGCTAGGAAGTAAGGGACGTAAATGAAGACGGTTTAGAGTTGGCATTGTTCAAAATTCAAGGACAGTTTAGTAGAGGAATATTGGAAAGACAAATCTACCCGAGACGTTTCAAAGTTTTTTTATTATTAGTTAGTTATTATACTTCAGCCTCGTCATTGTTTACATCTTCAGCTGCACTGACATCGAGTTTTGAGATTGTAGAAAAAATATTGGACATGTTCAAGGGGCGTAAGGACCCAACAGCTGAACAGCAATGAGGTTATCCTTGACAGCCACAAATTCATTTCGGTTCCTATCTATTATTCACCCCTTATTATGACTGGAGCACTATAGAAACGATTTTTTTCAATGACTCAACACACAGCTAATGGTTGAAATTAACTCAAACTCAGCAACGCGTTTGTCACTTTTGTGTCTATGAGAATATGAAAGGTTGAATCTGAATTAATCCGTTTTTCAATCACCGAAACAGATGTCGAATCTGATGCCTGCACCATTGTAGGCAATAACCAAACTGTGTTAGAATTGGTCGAAACAAAGGTCGATGTGCAAAGTGTATAAACTTACGTTTTCTGACAGGGAGAGGATGAGTTCATTTCAACAATTATCGGTGTTGTGTCATTGAAAAAAATCGTTTCTTTTGCGCTCCAGTCTTAATAAGTGGTAGATAATAGATGTGCATGAGTTTGCATTAACTAAGTGGTTTCGCTTTATTAATCTATCCTGAGCATGGATGGTAACTCTTTGACGCCTTGTCAGCTGTCGGTCGTTCACGTCATTTAACTGGCGGTATCACTGTGTTTCAGTGTTAAAGCGCCTGGTAATGTTCTCATAACATACACCTGCTTGAAACGGACTTATTGCTTGATTACTTTGTGCCTTTGACAGTCGTAGCAAAATGTTTGTCCTTCTGAATTCTCACTCATGATATTCACAATTTTTAAAGTGGGGTTTACACGTTTATCAAATCAATTCATGATTATACTTTTATTCTTTAAAGTTCTTAATTAAGTATAAGAAGCTCAATTTCTGATTGCACCTATGTTAATAGATTCGTAATGAGGTCGGTCTTTACAAACTAATTTTGCGTGAAATCCCTAGTCCACATTTGCAGTAGTGTTCCCCGACAAGCAAATGAACGGACGACAAGAAACTATAGTCACAAATTATATTTCAGTTGGTTCGACCTTTGGACTTTTTGAAAATGCAAATTTCTTATGTTTCAGGTATTTAACAAAACCTTGCCAAGAATACACATTTGCCTTATTTGTTTTGTATACTTAATACCTGCATTAGTTTAAAGACAGTTGGGTTTTCCAGTAATCAGGCTTTATCTGAAGTTGATTTATTTAGATAAGAAGCGCAAACTATATAAAACGAAATGATACTCCCTATGGATATCAATTTTTCAACATTGATCCGAATGGTCATTAATATTTTTATTTAATAAATATTTGACTGTAGTTATTATTTCTACCATTTTTCAGCGTTTTAAGATTGGACCCGGCTGTAGTCAAGGTGACCCGATTGCCCTGTACCTGTTCATACTTTGCGTAGAGATTTTAGGCATTATGATAAAGAAAACAATAAGAACATAAAAGGGATAATTTTAGGAAGTATTGAATATCTTCTGGATATACGATTAAGGTGTACAACCTTACGATACAATATTAGGTTTCATGTAATTAACTCTAAAGAGTTTGAGAAAACCACTTGGATAGAGTGGCTTATTGACGTGTTTCTGCCGTTCAACAAAATATAATGAATAAATCCAGGACTTTTGAGAATTGTCAAAGTCACTTTCATGACAACAGCTATTGTTCCAGCTGAAAGAGGCGATCCCCACAGAGAACGACAAAATATGACTTACCTGTGTCAATGTGAGAAAGCAACACTGAGAATGAGCGGCCCTTGCACACCCTATTTTATAGTGACTCAATCAATATCTCATACAGCTTTTGAAATATCAGCATTCCATTTTGACGATGAATATGTTTGCTCCTATGAATATACTATTCGTCTAAGCAAGTGATTTCTTCAAATTCAAAAAGCTAAACTGATATGTTGACGTAATTTCGTTACCCTATAAGGTAAATGCAAACTTCAGACTACGATCAGTGGACAAGAAGGCTGTTACACGCCAGCCTTCAATCCATTGAAACACTATATTGGAAACTCAACGAATGCTTTCTACATATTACACTCACTAACGTTAGCGTCACGGCAAATCATATAATGAATATGATTGCAGGTGTGCTATAGCGAAAAACTAACATAAATCGGCATTTTTATTGGTCTAGCACATAACTTCAATTAATGGTTGACGCTGACTAATGAAAACAATATGGAAGAATTCTGAGCCTTCCCTGACGCCGAACGTGTACGGTTAGCTATAGCGATTACAGACTAACCCCCACTCAAAACACTTCAATATAAAGCGTTCATTCTTTCAATCCGTCTGTCCACCCGACCGTCCCAGCACTTCGTTCCGTGCGTATCTAAAACTATACATGATAGCTACACCAAATGTCATACACATATTTTTCAAAATCCCTTACTACAAATGAAGTTGATTTGGTTGCGGTTTTAATCGAAACATGACTAAAACAGTGACTAATGACAAAGTCATATCTCCTAAACTATACATGCTAGCTTAATCAAACTTCATTGAAAGGTCAACCGTGATGACTAGATAAGCCTTTTGAAGGTGGGAGCTTAATAAATAAATGAATTATGATGTCAGCTGTATTTTCAAACGAACATGATTATGATATTGATTCTACATATAGATTCCTCTCCTGTATACCATATGTTTAAACTAAGAAGTTTACTAGATCACATTACTTACATATAAGTAGTAACACCATATGTGCTCGTTTATGATTTTGCAAAGAGCCATTATAGCCAAGCCCTTCTGGTAATAGTAATCAATTGAGGCTAGGCCAACATTGACTGTCTCGGGGAATTGTGTCATTTTATGGCAGTCTTACATTGCCCTGTCGATATTGCAATGAAACGTGTTCTTTGTGGTAAATAGTAAGCAGTTAATTGGCCACAGATGCGAATTGGCTTCAATTGTGTAATTGTCAAGTGAAGGAAGCTAACTCACATCAGTTCAATCCGTCTTTAGCATGTTAGCTTTGTTCCTTCCTTTGGGACCAGTCATTTATTACAGAAATGAGGGGGGGGAGGGGTCCGAAAAATATATACAGCCACCTGGAGAGGGACATTACGTCATTTACGAAAGTTTGGGGAGGATCAATTTAAAATATACAATTATAAAACTATTTTTCTTAAGGACTTGAAAGAGGGGTTTGGAAGATTATCATGAAGTTATTGTTTTAAGAAAAAAGTCCAAAATATGTTTTGCAAAATTGGGGCAAGACTAGTTATTAATCTAAAAAAAACCTGGTTATTTTTTTGTTAAATCAATGATTTCTTTGCTTTGTTCGCTTAGTTCGTTGGGATTTATAAAACAAAAAGTAGAACAGAAGATCTGCTGGACAAACATTTCATATTAGAAATTGATATTTGAAATATTTGTTACTGTTTCCTCTATTTGAATACAACCTAGATGTATTTTGCCACTAGAAAGAGTCATACAGTTAAAACAGCCAGTCAAATTATTAACATTTGAAATTTTTCATTAACCTACCTCAGTGGTACAAATTTATGAAACCTTAAAAAGTGGATCAAAGTACGTGATTTGTGCATATTTCTATATAATATAATAATACATATACTATATATATATATATATATATATATATATATATATATATATATATATATATAATATATATATATATATATATATATATATATATATATATATATATATATAATATAGCCATACTTTTAAAAATATCTAAATGAATTAGTATTTAAGTAAATTAATTCCATTGTTAATATTTCAAATATTCGGAAATTTTTCTATATTTATACACCAGTTTCCAAGAATCAGGTGTTTGGTGACGCTTATAGCTCAGAATTTGTGTAGTTTTGATTTTAGTGCCACTGACTGTATGAAGAAAATTATTTTTGTTCAAATTTTTCCGAACAACTACTTCCCCTATGTCGAAAATACGTGATTAACTTTGGGTTTCTAGAAACAAAACCAATATTTGTGCTACTAAGTCCTACTCTCATCACACCCTCTACCTTACAATATAACGGAGTAACTGGTTGCTGTTTTCAACAATCCTTGAAATTTCTTGACAAAAACACTAACATTATACAAATTTGGAAATCATGGGGGATCTTTTGAGTTGAATTCGTTAAGGAAATGCGTCTATTCGCTTTAGAGGGGTTAGTACAGTTAACACTGACCAGATTTTGTTATTAAGTCTCTTTTGTTGATTTGTGGTTTTCTCAAAATTTTGGGTTTTGACGTTTCATAGTGCTGTAACGAGTAACTTTTGTCTTAAAGTCTTAAAGGCAAACGCTAAGGTTTGGCCAGTTGGTATGACTAACTACCAATATTCACTTTCTTTTCTCAGTATATTGTAATATGTTTTGTACACTCAATTGAAAAAAATATAAATGTAAATATTCAAAACAAGCGAAACGTTATCTGAATGAAATTGTGTTTATTCAACGGCTTGGTTATGATTTTATCATATCATACGATTACACGTTGTCTTTTAGTCTTGTGAAGAAACGAAATGACTATATTGAACTCCTTCGCTAATAGTTTAAATGCTATGAAATTTGAAAATTTAATAACTGTGATGTGATGATTCGCCTTTTGAAGTCTTCGGTCCTTTACACATTGGAAATATTTTTAGATTTTTAACTTCTTTTTAAGTATCACTGACTTTGAAGATATTATGTTGTTAATAGCTTATCTCCCAACCACTACATGCTATCATCACAAAGAGTGAGCAACATATCAACCACGGTCCTTAAATCTATTCATGAATTTCACCGTTTTTAGTTTTCAGTGTGACGGTAAATATATTAAGTTTATGTGGAGGTCTTTCTTATCAAGGCACATCTTCCGAATATACATGCTAGCTTCACTAATCATACACAAACCCATGCGAGGAACCCCGGAACATATATAACCGGTACCTTGAGGAAACACATGAAACACATTAATATTTGAATACATTTGATGATGCCTCTATAACCAATGTATTGTTAAAATGAATGCATGATAGTTCTACATATCCCCTGCTGGATTGTGTTATCAAATCTTTACTCGAACAGAAAATGTCCTGTAAACTCGCGATGGCATTAGTTATATAATTATCACTGACATGTAACTGCTTTAGGATTCACCACTGGTGAGGTGAGGTGAGGTAATATGGGGTTTAACGCCGCTTTCAAGAGTATTTCACTTATATCGCGGCTGCTAGTATTATTGCAGGGAGAAAGCCCACAACACCATGCGGCTATGCATTACGGGGAATCCTGCAAACATCGGCTTGAACTAGTGAACCATTGGTGATACTGCGCTGATATGCAGTGTAGAATTGCACCCAAACCTTACTGCGTGTAGGACAGTTCTCTACTGCAGACAAAGTTGCCGAGCCTCTGGTGGGATTTGATCCGGAGCCGAACGCGCTAACCACTGCGCTACCCCGCCCCCTTTCACCACTGGAAGAGTTCTTTGTAGAAGCAATTTTTTGTAAATCTAATTCCTCTGAACATGGTTGATAATAATCGATACAAAAGTTTGCAGTATTCTTGAAAGTGCAAACTTCGCTAATCACAGAGCATTTAAAACTTTATTCTCACCATTTTAACATCAGTATAAAACGGTCGGATCTAAAAGTTCGGAATATGTCATTCTTTCTAAAACAAAACACTTTTTCACCAATTCATTTTTCCGTTTGACGTTTTGAGAATTGATATCAACGTCATTGCTGACCCAATTTAAGCCTCGGCTTAGCGTGAGTCACGGTTCGGGGAAATCCTACGATGTTTATTTGCAAAATGATGTGATCCACATAGTAAATGTATACAATATTTTAGAATTATTGGGAAAAGACTAAAAAAGGAATGTAGTTTTACAAAAAATTAAGCTTAGAGGTCCTTTTGTCTGCCTATCATCAACCTCATCCTCTGGTCCTCTCTGCAAATTCATCTATATTCCGATTTCGGGCCAGTGCAAGTGATAGTTATATTTTCTTTAGTTTGATTGAAGGGGAAGGGTGAGTCTTTACAAAACACATTTATTTGAAGGTATGTTACCAGTTTTTTCAAAGGAATATAGAAAGCAATGTTTATTCTAAGAGGAGGATCACAAACACAACTTTGGATACGTAACGAAATCTCATGTCTCATTTACATGAAGTCATGTTAACCTCATATGAACACATTTAACTGCGATCTGTCATTCTATTGGTTTCAGTTACGTTTTCATACGCCACGGTATTATTTACGGTTTCGATGGAAGTCGCAGCTTTAACTTGTACCTTTTAGTTGTATCTACTTTCCAAAACAGCCAGCACATCTAATATAATTAAGCCTCATATCGAATTTCTAAGTTAAAATAGTCCGAAAATAATATGACATCCCACCCTCCCCTGGTTGATAACGACACATAAGTTATTTGCTGTTTGTAACGTAACGATAACATATTACGGACATTACAAGCGTAGTAAGGTCTAAGATTTATCTAGAGTTTGACTGACACGTGACTGACCGTCATTTTCTATTTTTAGAAGTGGGACAAACACACATGCAATACGCGCTGTATTTATAGAATGAGAAATGATTTCATGTCTTCAGATAACATACTCTTTCGCAAAAGGGAGTCACTGTGATCATCTTCTGGCTGGTATATTTACAAGTAAGTCAATTCATATTTCCTCTAAAATTCAGGAAAAATCTGGAGAGAAGGTTTCTTTTTCATTACTATGTTATAATTGATGTTAAGAAGTATTGCATAAGACGCATGTATATTATTAGATATATATTGTAAGTTATTCTGCTCTTGTACCAACGTTGGTGGTTTTTTGAGTGAATGAAGATTAATTGATTGATTGATTGAATATTGCCGAATTAAATAATAATTGAATACATTACTAGATTCTAACAATATTCTAAAATCATTAAAAGCAGGCTTCAGAATTTGTTTTTCAACATATCTTTTTTAGAGAAAACAAATGAAACGATCTGTAACTCATGGCCAGAAATATACCTCCTACCTACTCCAAGGTGATAAAATTGTTATCATTACCCACTTAATTACCCAAGTAAATAACCAATATTGCAACTATATGTCTGTTTGCCTTCCCTTCTGTCACGTCTCTCTGTTTGTCTTCAGGATGCCGATTCCTAGAAAAATTCAAATGAAGTCACAACACAAAGGTGGACCATGCAATACAATCAAATCAAATGGGACTGGTGCCCGTTCTCAAAACAAGATAGATGTTCGTAGTGCAAAATCCACTGCTCCGAGACGACCTGATCAACACAGGCGAGATGTTCATAGTGGACAGTCTGCCTTACCAAGACAGCCAGATCAGCACAAACGAGACGTTCGGAGTAGCCAAGCTACAAGGCCAAAAACACAAGATCAACACAGCCGCGACGTTCGGAGTAGCCAAGCGACAAGGCCAAAAACACAAGATCAACACAGCCGCGACGTTCGGAGTAGCCAAGCGACAAGGCCAAAAACACAAGACCAACACAGCCGAGACGTTCGGAGTAGCCAAGCGACAAGGCCAAAAACACAAGATCAACACAGCCGAGACGTTCGGAGTAGCCAAGCGACAAGGCCAAAAACACAAGACCAACACAGGCGAGACGTTCGGAGTAGCCAAGCGACAAGGCCAAAAACACAAGATCAACACAGGCGAGACGTTTGGAGTAGTCAAGTAACATGGCCAAAAGCACAAGATCAACAAAGGCGAGACGTCGGGAGTAGCCAAACAACAAGGCCAAAAGTACAACCTACACAACACGTTCGGATTAGCCAAGCTACAAGGCCAAAAGCACAAGACCAACACAGGCAAGACGTTCAGAGTAGCCAAGCTAAAAATCCAAAAGCACAAGATAAACACAAGAGAGGCTTTCAAAGTCGTCAGGCCTATCAAACAACACAGCGAAATCAATCCTCAGCGAAAACATTGCCAAAAACGACCCCGACTGGTCGCCAAGATGTGCCTACGCAACCCAAGCACAACACCCGCTTTCTCACCAGCTTTCAGTCATCTGGCAACAGCTTGAAACGTCTCCACGACGAGAAGGTGAGACAAGACCCGGACAAGATGAAAAGATGCAACGAGATAGTACGTCAGCTAGTCAACTTCATGCAGCACAACTTGAAGTACAAAGTGAGCGAGGTGGTTAAGGTAGGTCTTAACTCGATATCGTAAACTGCATGGACAGTTTTTATCAGTGCACATAATAGTGGAGAGATCATGCGATTCCTATCGTCATCTTAAAGCTTTTGCAATCACATGTATATTACTTTCTCGGCAGGGAGGGTCTCTCGGCAAGGGGACGAGTATCAGGAAGAAGGTGGACATAGATCTCGTGGTCTTCATGAATCAATTCAAATCTGTAGCTGATTTGCAGGAACACCGCGAAGAAGTGATCAAGGACTTGAAGAAACACATTTTGAAAGACTTTACCTTTGCAAAACAAGTGCATTACAGCTATGACACAAAACACAGCAACAGATTCGGTATCCGAACTGATGATGGTAAAGATCTTATTGAAGTTGATTTACTTCCTGCGTGTGACATTGGAGGAGGTAGGTGCTCAGCTGATACAAAAGACAATGCATTTTCTATTAATCTTCCATAACAGTGTAACTTGGTTTATTCAAATATATCTTGCTATGGCTTTCTTTCCGTCTTTTCCCTTGTCCTTTCGATCCTGGTCTGTCCCCTCTCTTTTTGGGTGCCTGTCATTCACGTGTTTAAAAACTGAAATATTGTTGAAAGCACGTTAAACCCTAGCTCACTCACTCACTATTCAAAACTCCTAAAAGAAAACTACATTGTACATATAACAGTAGGAAGATCCTTTAAATCTTTTCTCTTCTAACCTAACACATATGATCGATTCAAAGTTCATCCAGAGATTTGTTTGTCTGAACTTCACGTTTGCAGTTAATGAAAATTTTCTATCTAGGTTCTAAGTCAACGTTCAAGGAGATGGCAGGTTTAGATGAGGAAGCAAGATCTTTCTACTCTGTTTCATTTGTCAAGGATCAGAAGCGATTCACTAAAGAAAAACCAGAGCCTGTGAAAGATGCCATACGTCTCGTCAAGGACTGGAAAACGGTACGTCGTGTACTGGCTTATATTAAATCTTACTACTTTTAGTGAAATGCTGGCCTTCCAATCGTGGGGCGAAGAGGTTTCATTACTCATAAACTAATAGGAATATCTATCAATACAATGAGGAAGTATGAGTATACTTGGTTTATGATGTTAATAAAGGTTATTGAAGGAGGGTCGAAATAAAAATACTTCTCACAATGAAGCACATTACACAGTTGTAAACGATAAGAGTTCTTTTAGAAGTGTTATTATTACATCTCATACTCCTGCCATACATGTAAAGCAAAATCTTAATCAACACACATTCTTTTTTAACGAAATGATAATTTAATTCATTGACAATAAAAATAAAGAACTTGCAAAAGATGGACTTATGTTTCCAGCGCGAGAAGTTGAACATCCCATCTTACACTGCTGAGATTATCGCAAGCAAGGAGTGGGAGAAAATGGGCAAACCTGATAATCCAGACCTGGATAAGGTCTTCAAGAGGACCATGACACAGTTGTCTGACATGGGCAACATCAACGTAGCCTGGTCGAATTCTCGACAAACAGGGGACACAGGGTGGGTTGAACAGAGGGTTTTGGATTGTACAGTAAATCGTTGATTCTCATTTCGACCTTTATTTTTTTGTCAGTGATAATTTTTACAACCGTAAACCTAATCAACAGTCTCCCACACGACTTCAGCCCCTTAAATGCAACCGTGATCCCGTAAAATTACATAATTGTAATATGCTATTTCTGTACTATCTATGTTATGAACGTTATGCCTTGGTTAAAAGGACCGCAATTCAGTAGAAAACTATGTAAACAAATATTTTCTTCTGTACAGACCTATTGTGATGGATCCTGCCAACCCGTTTAACAATACAGCATCAATGATTGAACGTTCAGACCAGAAGGACATTGAAAGGAAGGCACGAGAAGTTGTCAGCCGCTTGAATTGATTTTTTATTTTATCAAGTCAATGTATTGACATGTAAAATCTTGTATGCGATGTGACCATGTTTTCAGCAATTATTTTTATTGTCCTGCTGGGCCTCCTTTCTCAAAGCCCCAAGTTGATCGCAAGTCCTCAAGGTGACCTTAGTGCAATGTTAAAGAATGGGAGTTAAGGTTAACCTTAGTTAAGGTTGCTTTGTGAAAGGAGGCCCTGGTGTACGACAAGGTTGTGTTCCAAGAGTGTTCTCATTTTTATCAGTGAAATATATTTTCGTACTGTGCAATTTAGTAAATATGTCATTTAAAAATGATGTCCTCAAACGTTTTATTCTGCTATTTATTGACGATGTGAACATGTAGCCAAGCACTGTCATTTGCCTTCTGAGACCAAATGAAATACTGTTATCTTATGATAACTGATAGTTGATGATTACTATTGAAGGATTGAAGATATAACGTAAATCTTGAGAGAACGAACATTGTAGAGTCGGTCATGGTCAACTAACAGTAGCCAGAAAACTTTTTCTATAATGGTGAATATTTGACTGTCGTTTATTAATAAAAATAGTTTGGATATTGCTTATATTGAGTCTTTTGTTGACTTGTAAATGAGGTCAAAAAGGGTTTTTCTTCAACCGCTTTTAATTGTGTATATAATTGATTGAAGAGTTTTAGTTTTCTGAGTCAATATTTCTGGCGGAGAAGATGAAATAGTGCAATTTTACGGACGAACGAGCGGACGTATGGATGCCACAAGCCTGGTCGGCTTTTCAGGCTAGATGAGCTAAACATGACCGAGGATTAAACCTTTAAAAACATCTGTACACATGGATAAAACATGATCATAAGTTCGTGCAGTTGACGTCATACAAATCATGACAAATTAAACAGTTTTCATCTTTTCAAAATTGTTAATCATGACACACATTGTAATCATGAATGTCAATACAAAATTTGATGAAAATTAGTTTAGTAGATATGAACAGGACAGGACTTGTTAACTTGTTAACAGTTCTTTTATACAGAATCACAACCTTTTTGCAAAAAAACCCCCGCAAAACTCTACAAAGATATTTTCAAAGCTGTTAAACATGACACACCTTTATATAATTATTTCGCTAGAAATAATAATCAGATGACTAGGTAAGAAGTTAAGTGCCGAACAGGATTTGACACAGTTTTCTAACCGAGTGCCCAGTTTTTTTCAAGGAACAAGAATTTTTTATTAATATTTTCAAAATTGTTAATCATGGCACACCGTCATGTAAATATACAAAATTTGATTAAAATGAGATGATAATCTTAGAAGTTATAAGCCGGACAGGACATGTTAACAGTTTTCTCACAAATTAATCACTTTTACCTCTATTTCCCCAAATTATATATATTTTCAGAGTACTTAATGATAAAACATCACTTCATATATCTGAATATCCTTGACAAATTTCAGTTGACATAGTTGATAAGTTATGCGCTGCACACGATTTGTAACGGTCGGATGGAGGTTCACATTATAATACCCCTGCAACAACAATGACGTTGCGGAGGATAACTACATGAAACTCTAAAAACCCTAAAAAAAATGGAATTTCATAAATCTATCATAATTATACCAGATTTGAGCGAAAGTGATTTTGCAAAGGCGTCCTCACTTAAAAAAATAACTCAGGATATATTTTGAACGCAATTCAGCTGAGAGATATTTATAATGAATTTTCTCAAAATTTACAAATCTGCTGTATCTTCATCGACATATGTTAAGCGTTAATATCAATTTTAGGAAAAGATGTTGGAATGTTATTAGAAGCAAACTATTTTAAAAAGTCTGCCTTGATATTTAACAATTGGTATAACGCATATTTTAACTTTGCAAGAAATTCTATTACGGAAAAATTGAGCCATTTTTGTCTCTTACCCCTTTGGTTACTCATTCCGCAAATTCACTCAATCATGGATTGTTGATAATCTATTCGATATTGGTTGAAATTCAAACTCACAGGTGAAAATCTTTCAAAATGGAGCGCTTAAATATTAATAGACTTTCTCACAGATGAAATAGTATAACAGCAAGATTCTGTTCTGATCAGTGTTTTAACACAAGCGCTGTTGCACCACGAGGCTTCTCCTTTGTTGAGCTTGATTTGACGCTGACTTTACGTCTTGACACTAAAGATGTCGGAGAAGGTCCTTAGCCTTTTCCTCAATGCTGTCCACGTCCATGACGCGTGCTGCTGTGTCGATGAACGGGTTTGCTGGGTCCATGACATAAGGCGGGTCACTGAAAACAAGGAGAAGTTGATTTTGTAGAAGCAGTTTTTATCTAGTTTCCCTAAAGTGTTTGAAAACAACGTATTTATAACAATGATAAAATGTCGGGAAACAAGAAACTCTTGACAGACATGTGATAGCATACTCTGAAAACACAAAGTGCATGTCTAAGAATGACAGTACCAGAGTCCTTAGGATGATGATTAATAACGCTCCCCCTGTGTCCTGTATGCATACAAAGAGATAATATGCATTTCTATATGTAAGATGTTGTTTTTGTTCACTTTCGTACATATTATTTTATATTTTTCAACTACACTAGACAATTTAAATCACTGAAGCATACAGTTAACATCTATTAAAAAAGACGTTTGTGTGGTCCTTTAACTTTAAAAAAGGATATGATGACAACGCTCTTAATGTATTAGATTTTGCTGAGTTTCTATAAAGCTAGAGTTAATATACTAATACTTGTTTCCGAGAGATAAATAATATTGATGTGAATTTTTGAAATTCTGGAAATATCAAAAATGTGTATTACACATAAGAAAGTTCCAAAAAGATGTAATGAACAGGGTTTTAGTTCTCCTCATGAAACGACATAATAAGAAAGATAAGCGAACGGGCGATCCAATTGTATTCCATATCGGGGAATAAAAAGACTTTACTGAGGTGTTTAAACTTACGGAAGCGTCATATAATCCGACTGCCTGTACTGTGTTGGCCATGTGATCTTGGCAGTACTGAAGTGTGAGATGAACTCCAAGATCTTTCTGAAACTAGTTTTCAGGTCTAACTGGAAAGGCTGGCCCCAGGACCTCCACTGACTGATGACGATAAGCTCAATACAGTAGGACACGATACTTACGTCTTCTGTCTACACAGCAAAAAGCAATTATAAATAACTCATTAGACTCGTGAGTGATGCATGTAACAAGGACAGCAGTACCTATCCAGTTCAGATATTAGCCTCCATTTGGTGTTCCGTCTGAACATATGCCTTAGGTATTACGCAATTCAACACCATAGCAACTGTGAAACCAAAAGCTTACAACCAAAACCAAAAACTTCGAATTTAAATTGGAATTTACATTTGAAAAGTGGTTACGTAAACTGTTACAACTAAGTCAGACAAAATGGTACCGTAGCAATATTTCCTATTCCAAACTTCCGCCCAATTATCGGAAATTTGCACACTTGTACAAAGCTTGTCATATCGGCTCTATAGGTTAAAAAAATTATATTCTTATAAAGAATAATCAACTCTGTTAAAAGCTTTAACAAAAATCGAGCACTACACCTGACAAAGCGGATTGTTATAACACCCAGTAATGATGATACGATAGAACACCCAAAGTCCTTACAACAACAGGTGACTAACCCGCTTCCAGTGTTTTACAAGTTGAATAAGATCCTTCACAGAATCCGGAACTTTTTTAACAAAGTCCACTTGATCTTTGACCAGGCACGCCGAGTAGAAACCTCGCTCAATGAGATTAAGAGGGACCATGTGTCTGAAGATCATACTTCTTGGTCCTTCAAAAACATTTTAATGGGTTTTTTTAATGATGCATGGTCGAAGGGTTTCTTTATTAAAGCAAAACTACTTTTCTATTATTTCCATATTTTCAATTCAAATAATTCAACGTGAATCGATAATTGAAATAGGAATTTATCCCTGATTTCACCTGAACAAGTTCTTCTCTATTCTTTTCATATGAGCGTTATTTATCGTACACTCCGAATTGGTCATCATAAATCTGGCAGTTTATCATGCTTTCTCCCTAAGAGTAAATTAGGGGAGAGCGAGGTTTTCTCTTTTGCTCTTAACATTGATTATATAACAGTGGAATGGGAAATCGGCAAAACGTTTTCCTAAACACCCACCATTGCCGAGGTCACAGGCCGGAAGTAGATCAATCTCGCTGAGTTCGTGAGCAGGGTCCGTCTTGAGTTTAAACTGGATGCTGTGAGAAGTTGACCTGGTGAACTCGACCTGAGCTGCCCAGTTTGCATCCTGCATGATGTGCTCCTTCAAGTCTCCAAGGACTGACCTCATCTTGTCTCTCATGTCCGACACGTTCCTGAAGTCGTTGAGGAAGACAACCACGTCTATGTCTACTTTAGCTCTGATACTTGTTCCCTTGCCCAGAGATCCTCCCTGAAGTGGAGTGGTGTCTCTTAGTTTCGAACCTGGAAAATTTGGTTTCTTTCCCGTTATGAGAAATCCGTTAACGTACCTTTAAATCAAAGTGAACTTACCTTAACAACTTCGGCGACGTTGTATTTCGTGTTATGTTGCATGAACAACATTAGATGCTCTATAATGCCCCTACACTGCTCCAGTTTAGTCTGGTCCGGTTTAACCTTTCTGTGCAAAAGGGCCAATAAATCTCCGTTGTCGGTTCGAATGTCTGAGAGAAAACTGCCACTTCTTTCAGGTTGTTTTGGTGCCAAGGTTCTAGCATAAGACACAAAGAATATAATTTTCACTTATATTTGAAACCTAACGAGAAAATAGTATTCTGTACTTACGAAGAGATGACATTACTACTGACTATTGTAGTGTGTGAGTTTGGGTTTAATGCCGCTTTCAAGATTATTTCACTTATATCGCGGCTGCTAGTATTATTGCAGGGAGAAAGCCCGCAACACTATTGTGGCTATGCATTGCGGTGAAACCTGCGAGCATCGGCTGGAACTAGCGAACCATGGGTGGTACTGCGCTGAAACTCAGTGTAGCATTGCACTCAAACCTGACTGCGTGTAGAACAGTTCTCTACTGCAGACAAAGTTGCCGAGCCCCTGGCGGGATTCGAACCACGGATCTTTCGATCCGAAGCCAAACGCGCTAACCCGCCCCCGCCAAGGTTTTAGCATTACACACATAGAATCTACTATACACTTATATTTGAAACCTAACGAGAAAATAGTATTCTTTATTTACGAAGAGATGACATTACTATTGTAAAACGTGAACAGATCACGTGGTATCCCTTTAAAAGAACAATAGTAACAATAGGTTTATAGCGAATACCAACGTTAGAATAATTAGCAACGAATATCATATTTATTCGAACCAGCGCAAACAGGATATAAAAGAAGTTCAAAACAGAATTATGAGTGGTCTTTGACACAGGAATACCTGTTAATTGTTTACTGTACAACTCAGCCGATGCGTTTGTAAAGATAGAAATTGCCAAGATATCCACATGGACACTGCAACTACTTTACTGACATCGCTAGACTCTTGAGGATTTTTGCTTATTTAACAACTGTTAAAACTTTCCAAAAGGAAATATTTGTCAAAAGCAGGTCAGTCAAGCCGTTGGTTGGATTTGAAAATGACCGTGAGACATCTTGACAGAGCGCTTCTTAACCAATCATTCTTATCAAAACCATGTTTGAAAAAAGTCAGTGGAGTAGTCACAAAACGAATTACACAATATATGTACGTGTCATGATGTCCCATAAAACAGGCAGGATCAAGGCTGCGACGTTCGATCCTGCTCTAAAACCTTCAATACCTTTTATTCAGGAGAGAACCTACCTACTGTGATGGTGCAAGGAGGAGACACGGTTGTAAACTGTCTCAGTGCCTCGTCTCGTCGCTTGCTCATCCCGTCGACGTGGCCCAGATGATGTTAGGTAGAAATAACCATGTACATCTCTAATGTGGTCATCAAGACCACCAGTTAAAAAGAATTTCCTGTTGCACATTTCACACGGAACATCAGAGTGTTTAGACTTCATGTGATTTCTTATTTGTTTTTTTAACCTATTCAAAAAGTTGTAGTCACAGTAAAGGCACTCTCTGCAAGCTTCTAATCTACTATTAATACGATGTCCATGTAGGTGCTTGTCAGTCGGAAATGACTTCTGACATACGCTGCATGTATGTGCCATTCTGTAAAAGAACATACAGGATAAGGTCGTTAATGCTTTACTTTTAAGGGGAAACTTTCCACGCAGCATAGGGAGGATAACATAACCACAGCTCAGTACTATTTATATTAATATTTCGATAAAAATGAATGCGGATTGAAAATAGAAAGCACTTAATCCATTTTTTTACTTTCCATTGTTTCAAAATTAATGAATTTGACAAAATGATGAAATGTCATTATTGGATATTCTTGACAATAGAGTGATCAGTACAGTTAGATATGAAAGAAATTGTAGTATTTAGGAAGGGTGGCCGTTTAAGTCTTTAAGAGAAGTGATATATTAATGAGAAGAGAATTAACGTAGTTGACGGTTATGTCAATATTGGTACGATGTTCAATTCAACTTTAAATGTGAACAACATTAAGCACTGCATTGCGAACAAACATTACTTAATATCGTGTCTGTTTCACAGAAACTGGGAGTTCTATCCCAACAACTAGTATATTTCAAATTATTTGATGCTTAAAAACAAACTATTCCATTCAGTATATCGTTACCAAAGATACGAACCTTAAGAAAAAATGCACTTACTAGCATGTACAAAGTTCTTATGTGATCGAATATCTACTCCAAATTATAGGCTTATGATTTACACACTCTTTTCGTTTATTCACAGATTAAATGATCAATATATTGGTTTAAGATTCTTCATATGAAGGGACATCGGCTATAAGAAATAGCTTACAAGTAAAGTATTTGTAAGACAAGAAAGAGAATATTTTCAGTTCTGACAAATAGTTGCCTAGGAAAATTATTCATCAAATCCAGACTCTGCTTGCTTAAACTTAAGATTAACTATGCAGCTATAACTCATTTGAAAGAATACAAATACTCTGTCTGTAATGGTGCCATTGGAAATTATATGCATTTTCTATGTAAATGTCCATTCTACACTGAACTAAGAAATAAATATATAACAGAACTTTTTCTATCAAAGATGAATGTAACAGGGTTTGTATCTATTTTGGAATCGAAGAATGACGATATAACATACAAATTATCTGTATTTCAAAAGCATAGCATTGAATTAAGACAGAATATTTTAAATAATAATTAGTGTTAATTTATCAACTAAGTATTACATACCACGAAGCTTCCTTTGTAATAATTTTGAGTGAAGTTTGGAATTCTGCCAACCAACTATATCAGACTGTTAAGAGATAATGCTTCATAATGGAATCATCATTACGCAGGGACTGTTGACAGGACACTTGTTACATGGCAAGACTGTAACATGTTGTCTATAGCATATTTAAAGCAGCGGTACATCTGGTCTCCTGTCTATCGACAATACGACAGTAACAGTTATCAAGCCCGATAATACACTGTAATGTAAGAATTCAGTCATTCTACACAATTCCATCAAATGTCCACGTACCTGCATCCAATGCTTTAAGAAGAGCGCTTATGGTGAGTCGACGAATCTCCGTTTACCTAGAGAGTTGCTATGTAACATTGTGACGACGATTGCATTGTTCCTATAAACAGAGTTTGTGTGGAAAACATTTGAGCTGTACAGCAGTTGTATTGATTACCTGACTTGCAATGTAAGCGTCGCCCAACACAATGTGTGTTACGTGACAATGAAACATTTACTATGGTCCGTCCATATATTTATACTTCATTTGTAAACCTCGTATACATATCTTTAAGATCAATGCTATTAGAATGTGTTAAGGCATAGTAATATGTGTGCAAGCAAACTCTTACCGTAGGTAGCTTTAGGTCCTTTTCCACAGTACAGCCTCATCGTATTGTCTCAGTCTCGGCGCATTTGGCTTTGTTTCAAATGAATATATTTAGTCTGTTATAACACTATTATTTGGCAAAGCATGAGTTTTACACGAAGATATCATCATGTATTGTGCAACATGACTATTATATCATTCACTATTCAAATGACTAGTCCCGTTCCTTTCGCTATGTTTTAGCCGATAATCTATGTCATTTCTGTTTACCAGAGCAATTTTGATACACCTTTAACAACTATGATATGTGTGTTCAGTGTTTGGTTGTGTTTACTTATAAAATTTGCAAAGCTGCTCCAATTCTGTTCAGCACAGCATTTCAAAAGAAAAAAAGATGGCAACGTCTATGAATTTTCAATACAAAGAGTCTGCGTTATAAACTAATTTTGACCCAATATTCATGCAGTAGTCAATGTGATGTTCATACCTTCTTCAAGAAATTAATATTGGTCAACCAAGCTAATGTCCTATGTCAAATAAACCAACAATCTAAAAAATATATATTTACTTGTATAATTCTATAAACATAATGATTTTGAACAACCCTATTTTCGATGTAAACGTTTCAAAATTCATTTTTTCAAACAAAAATATTTAAATACTAATATTATGAGTCATATACATTCTGAAATGTAATGAAATGCAATCTGTCAAGAAAGATAGTAGGAAAATAGCATCAATGTCTTCAAAGAAACAGATCAATGATCTCAACGATCTGACGCAACACTTGACGAACGTGATTGTGAAAAATCTCGGCAGGCGGGCGGTATTTCTTGAATGGGTTCTTTCAAAGCTATATATTAAACTCAACCTTTTTAGCTCAGGCCACGTATTATGCGATGAAAGTATTTACCTATTTACAACCATTAAACACTGCTATTGAAACTGTGTAAAAATAATATAAAACCATTTGACTTTCGTACGTCTAAATCAATATAAACTGTATACAGAAAATATTTATGGCGTAATATTTATTCAAGTCGTTGTATTGGGTTTGAAGATGTGAAATCAATACGAAAACACGTTGGATGGAAATTACGACGGAACGTGCTTAATTATTACATCAATTGCGTAATGCAATGTCAAACTATGTGAAATATTTAAATGTATAGTTGTGTCATATCAGGACTCTGAGGATGGTCTTCGAATGTTCTAAGATTGCAAATTGTAAAATGAACTTTTGGTCGAATCAGGAATTTCTTCAAACTGTCCAAGATGACCGTCTTTGTTCCTCGCGAATATTAATTGATTGCTGGAATCTCTGTTGAGTAAACTGAAAGTGAAGAGTTTGGTTTTATGGCGAAAAATACAAAACTGCATCGCATAAGGGACGTTTTTTTATTGACGAAAGCTCGTGATGGTTGTATAAAGAAAAATTTATTTTCACAGAAAACAGGTTTTATGTTTTATGGAGTTTACCCTTCGTTTTTTATATTTTAGTTTTATAACCTTTGATTAAATAACAACACATCTATAACTGGAATCAGGAAATGAGAGGAGGGGGGGGGGGGGGGGGGGGGGGAATTTCATTGGCATTAAATAGACAACTTTGAATTCAAAAATTTATTTAGTTTTAACCTATTAACTGTAGGTTTGCACAAAGCACATAAGGACATTCACCTTTTCATTTATTGATCACATTTCTTTATGTCGTTACTAGTTTAGTCAAAATGGAAAATTGATTCTGTAATTTTCATGACGTAGAACAATAAACTTAACCTCTCTACTATATAGTGTACTCCTTTTTTGGGTCATATTATTTGAAGAAATTTTGTTAGTGAAACGTCTTGCGTTCATGTGGTTTATTTCTCTACTTTTGTTTGCTCAATTCAAAATCACTGTCAATCCGATGTCCAAGGAAGTGATAATCCTTTCGACATAATAGACATAGTTTTGCAAAATGTAATTTCTCACGACTTCACCAGGCGAGAGAAAAAATGACGAAATGATATTGATGAACAACTCACAAAGAATACATTTAAGGATTAAGTGAAAAAGAAACATTTGCCACTATTTCATGTTGAGTGGTATATAAGGCAACAGTTATGAAGAATTCTATTTGAATGTTACAAGTATATTATAAGTTACCATGTGTCCACGAGTTTGATATGGAGATATATCATGTGTTCGAGTTAAATATCAAACGAGAACGAAGTTCGAGTTTGATATTTAACTCGAATACATGATATATCGCAATATCAAACTCGTGGACACATGGTAACGTATTTATCTCGACAAGGACCCTTTTTTCATGCTTTAAATATGGCTTGAAAGATTGGATGGGTCAAAATGGCGGCTTATCTTGTCAATGTTATTCTTTTATTTATGAATTTACAAATATGATTTTTATATCACTGTTTAGAGCATAAAAAGTATACTCTAGTACCGTGCAGCGGGACTAGACAGAAATTACAGACTAACGAACTTGAATAAATATAACGATTATTGCGTGGCTTTTTAAGTTTTGATTGTTTCGTCACGTGACCTCATATATACGTTCCACCTTGGAAACGTTCGATTTGAAGCGGCGCTAAAATCGCCGTAAATTCCTGACTGTCATGGCGGACCGTCGTGAAAGATGCGATTGAATTTGAACGTGTCGGACGCTTAGAACATGCAGGCATCACAAAATAATGCTTAGGTTGGTTTGAATGTTCGATATGAATAAAAAGTCGGCGATTACCTCGACTACTATATGTATAGAGATTGGTTTTCTAGTTTTTGGTTTTCACGATTCCAATCTTCAGCTCACTGATGGACAACCTCGCTACGGGCAAGTGAACCGGTAACCCAATGGAAAGTCTTGTAACTTGTCAAGGTATTTTAGCACGAACATTTACTTTGTTCAAGAACTTACTCGTTCCATTAAAGAAATGCGAATGACTTCAATTAGTGGAAAATACACTGTGCTAATAATTGGTTTCAACAAACCAGCGTAGCGTAGCCTTTGTTTACAGTGGGACAAGGGAGATAACTCTTGGCATCACGTCGTCTCTGTTACTAGGGCGGCGCGTGACCCAGTTTAACATAGAAAAATATATACCTACGGCACGTGACCGCTTATAGCCAATGAGTAGCCGACATTGCTGTCCAAGTCGAGGTAAATAGTTATAGTAATATTTAAAAGTAAATAATAAACAATAAAATGTAATATGATCAAAAAGTAGTAAAAAAAGTCAAAAAGAGTTCCCCTCTTGTTTGTACAAAGGTACCGATAAAAATTGCTGGTCCATAAATGATTTATCATGTGTAAAACGCAAGGAAAAGAAAAACAACGGTCACGTTTGGTTTGACTTTTGTCAAGTAAGTACACTTGTTCTCGGGGTAAAATCAACATTCTTTTTTGTCGACTGTCATGTAAACTTTCCGAAGAATCGGAGTGCCGAGAAATCATCATTGCATAAGAATGAATCTTCTATAGTAACTTATGTATAAGGAATGGGATAATGTTCATATTTGAACTCTGTCACACTGTCATATTGATACGTCAACGATTGTCATTTATTAGCGTTAATTCTTATGAACGTCTTGAAATTAATTCCAAAGAAATAGTCAAAGCAGCTTTAAGTTTCTGGTTGATACGAAGTATTACAAATGTAAACAGTATGAACCAATACGAAACGAACGATAGAGAGATTATTTATTTCCTCAAGCAATAACCGCATATATAACAAAATTACATTGTAAAGTAATACACACTTCATATCAATACATAAATATTTACAAGCTTATATCGGTTCATTTCCACAGATCATTCGTTCTCAGTAACAGGAGAGAGAGAGAGAGAGAATATTGTTTATTAGTGTCTCATCTTGTACATACATAAAGGTCATACACATTTGTTTTGGTACAATAAGAAATAAAATGTACAAGCCGCCAAAAGGCTATAAGAGACAATACAATAAAATCACATATAATGTTATAATATTTTGTAAGATTGAAATACATTATTACAGTTTAAAAAGATTTAAAAGTAACAGGTATGGTTTAAGTTCATAAACAGTCAACGGAAAACGTAAAAGAATACTTCTGTACAATGTTGAACATAAAGAATGTTTCAAAAAGTGTTTGACCTCTGAATATAAAAAAAAATCTATTTCTTTTAGCATGACATGATTCAACATCAAGTTTATCCAGTAGATATGTAAAGGATTAATATCTCTCTTGTATTAGATTATAACATTGAACATGTATATGGAAGTCAGGGTCAAAGTATTGGTGTTGAAAAGAGTACACTCTTTTGATATTTGCCTCTTGAAGAGATTTTGACACGTAATTGCAGTGACTATTAATTTTCAGAGTCTTTATAGGTCACTTGCAATCATAAAAGGTAAGATAGTTTGATGTAAATTGATACATAAAATGACATGTTCAGGCGTGTTCTTCTCCAAACGTGTTTGAGAGAAATTACACCGCGAGCAATGTAATTTTCAACATTGTGCTTTGCAAAGTTATTCATTTCTATATTACACTGACAGTCAGGAAATAAAATTAAACGTTTATCCAATTAGTGGCAAAGTCAAATCCTACCCGGGAGAAGTCTGCTGCTATTGGAAATTATTAAAGAATTGTCAATGGTACGTGTAATGTTTCTGTATTGAGGGATATCCTCAACCCTTTACACCTTTAAAACGGGTCGAGGAGAATGAGCAATATCACAACTTAATGTGTTCAGTGTGAAAGACGACCACTGACAGTGAGCAACCTAGCTACATCCTTACTGTCGTTTACAAGATCATTTATATATAACCATTTTAGCATGCAACTGTGATTAGATATGAGTTTGTTTCTATAATTAGACTATACGCGTTTCGATGAAAGCCCCGTTAAGACAGCATAGTTCAGTTGACCTGTTCGCTCAGCACTTGACACGTAACGCTATCTTTATCCGTCAGACGTGAATTTAGTGACAGCTTATATTCAAACTCTATTAAACACTTCTCAATTTCATTCCATACATATGTATTACAAAAGTCTTGCTAAACTCATCAATTATTACCAAAGATATGATAATAGGTCTTATACCTGTTCAAAACCAATATCCCACGTCCAATCACAAGTGTTTTCACTTACTGAACAAAATTTTTCGTTTTGTCTACTGAACTCACAGGTGTCATGACTCTTAATATACACATTAGTTTTCATAATTAAAACATATTTAAAAAGTACGACGAAGTCAGCAAGCTTGGGTCTCTTCCCTGCCCGGAAATAGATTCTAAACTCAAATGCCCATTATCTAGTTCACTGTCACTCAATGAATCGTTTATTTCTCTTTTGTTTGACTTGGCTACATTTTTTTCTTTTAAAATCTTTAGAGAAGATGTATGTTAGTTAAACGGCTGGATGTATGATACTTAATTACCATTGATATATATTCATCTTGAAACATATTAAATGTATAATAAGCTCTTTGTCTTTAGCTTTTGAAAACTCAATATGTTCCATGACGATTCAACAAGGAAACTAAGGTCGGTTTTGAAAGACTTTTTAATAAATATAAACCTTATCAGTAGATATATATCACATAATAAACCAGAATAATGTCCTGTACTTTGAACACTATACAAATAGAAAAGAAAACAAAGAGAAAAATACATGGATAAAATACGTTCCTATGACATTATTCAAATCAGGCCTCTCTACATTGTTGTATTCACATTTTTAAAACATTATATGTTAAACTGTCATTACTAACGAAAATATGCTTAGTTTATTTAGATGACCATTTCAAGTCACACGGCATACTTTCCTAATATCAAAAGTAATAACTATAATTAACTGGTAAGGTATACTATTTTAGATTCAAACTCATGGGGGACATAAAGAGGGCTCTTGAAAAGGGTATAGGACAAATGACCAATAAAGTCTGCTATCAATGACTCACATCTCTTATTCAAGGCATACATAGAACATGAACGTTAAGATTGCGTGAATGACTTAGTTATTATTTAACGCCGCTTTGGGCAATATTTCAGCCATTATCGGAGATATTGATTGAGTTAAAATAAAAATGAGAAGCAATGACATGTTATTTCAAATATTGGTTTACAACTTGCTGACTATTTCTTTCGCCTTCCTCTCAATGTCCATCTGATCAGAACAATCTATATCTGATGCTGTGTTGTTGAAGGGATTGGCTGGATCCATTACAACAGGTCTGCAAAGAAGATATGATTCGATGAAATGTAAATTTTACATTCATTTCACCTTTGTGTGAATAAAACCTCATTTCCAGTATATGTTATTACATGACCTAGCTTTGTGTACGAGAGATAAATGTGCAGTGCATCCAGTATAAGCATTCACAGAAAAAGGATTGGACAACATTTACGTACCCAAACTACCCCAAACAAAAGCTTGCAACAGTGAACACCTACTTCCATTGGCCTTTTTAAAAGATGTTTTTGGAAAGCAAGAAATCAATACAGTTTTACCCGTATTGAGACTGGCATAGTTGAGTTTTGTAATTGGTGACAAATTACTTTCATGGCTGTAAATAGGTTTGTATGTAACCTTGGCCTTGCAAGGCTACAATGAATTTCAGCGCATTATCCCCGACGGTAAGTTAGTTCCAGCAACTGCTCGCAGGTTTCACCGAATGCACGATGCCAAAGAAGGAATATGCACATCACTGGCAAACATCCAAAAGTTTCAGAATGATTAATTAAGTAATTTCGCAAATTAGGAACGGACAGATGGACGGACATGCAACCACAATATAAATTAAAAAATAATGTACAAAATTGAAATTAAAACTATTGATGATTGAGTCATTGAAAAACCATAATATTTCATGATAATGTTCTACCCACCTGTTCCCTGCATAACGATTGTTGGGCCAGGTTATTTTGATGCTGCCGAATGTTGACAACTTGGTCATAACCCTCTTGAAAAGCTGATTCAAGTCCGCTCTCACAGGACTGCCGTTTTGCTTCCAATCCTTGATAGTGATAATCTCCACAATGTATGATGAGATATTCAACTTCTCACGCTGAAAACATTGACACGTATCTGTAGTTCTACTACTAACGCAGCAGTTGTTATCTCGATAAATCGTATATATTAAAACATGATAGCATGATCAGTTACATTGACCAAGTGTACATGTATATGGTCCTAAGTTCCACTCATCTCGACCTACATATCTCATCGATTGGCTAATCATTAACTGATTTCAATCTCAGTCATGTCAGTGGTTATTATCAGAGCTAAAATAATGTCAACAGCAAGTCAAGCTACTAGGATAAGCTGGTTGTATGGTTTATTTGAATGATTTAAAAGGAGACATCCTGTGATAATAGCTCCTTGGCTATCTTGATGTAGTGAAGGTAAACAAAGTGAAGCTTTTATTTGATTTTTGTGATATTTTTAACTATTCCTCATGAAGCAGTGTAAGTGATAAAAATTTCTCAACCATTACTGAACTACAGATAAAATTATGTGTATTCACTTGGTCAAATGTTCGAACTTGACATACCGTCTTCCAGTGCTTCACAAGACGGATTACATCCTTAACCGACTCTGGTGCACTTTTAGTGAAGTTGACTTGGTCCTGGACGAAGGAGACGGAGTAGTAAGACCTGGCCTCCTCATCTAAAGGTTTCATCTCATCGAACACTGACTTTGAACCTGAAGGATAGGATAAGATGTTGTGTTTTTAAATAATAATCTGAATATATTCATTTAAAAAAAACTTTGTTATTAATGTAATGGAATGTTGACATATAACATTCATGTATTAGGGTTGGTTTTACTGAGGATTTAGGTACATAATACATATCACATAGTATGGTTTTATTATCTTGTTATTTCCGTCAATGAAACCTCAAGACAGGTTCTATCTATTACAGGATTTTAAAGTTTGGGGAAAAACTATCATCTTTAATTCATATTGGCCATAGTGCCTATAAACAAACTTCAATAATTCTGTAACTTTAAAGCTTAGGAAGCCTCTACTATTTTTAATTTGTTATCTCAATCAGCCAATGTACCTTTCCACATTTTTCTAATATTTCATGTTCTCAAGAAGAAATCTTAAATGAGGGAGATTTATGGAAAGAGAGACGGATGTTCAAATGCTTGAACAATTGAGATGTCATCAGCTCAGTTGGCCTCTTAAGTTTGATGAGCACCATTATAAACGACTTATAGCTTAAGGAACAAGAAGATGTGGAAGTATCTACCTCCTCCAATATCACATGCAGGCAGCAGATCCACTTCAATCAGACCTGTATCATCTTCAGTTCGGAGACTGAACCTGTTGCTGTGGTTTGTATCATACTGATAATGGAGTTGCTTGGCAAAATTAAAATCACGTAAAATGTGTCTCTTCAGTCGATTTAGAACTTGAATGTGCTTTTGTTGCAAATCAGCTACAGATTGGAACCTGTTCATGAAGACCACGAGGTCTATGTCCACCTTCTCCTTGATACTTGTCCCCTTGCCGAGAGAGCCACCCTGTCGAGAAGATAATCTAATATAACAAATTAACCAAAAAATCACAAAAGAAATTTTGAAATTACTGATCAAAACAAAATTACTAAAAACAGAACATAAGTGGGGAAAAAAGTAACTAAAACAACCATCACGACAAATGTACGTATCTACAACATCTTATGAAGTTTGCATTTAAACTTTGCTCGAGATCGCAATTGGCAGCAGGATAAAACGACCACAATGACCAATCGTGTAATCAATGTCGTGCTTATTGTCATGTGAACCTTAACAATTAGTTTCCTAAGAGTTGGACAGTAACTGGAATTGTAAACATTTTAGTCAGGTTCAGTAGATATTTTTTCCCACAATAGTTACAGGAAAGTGTTCCGCGAATTTTAACTCGTCCAGGAATAAAGTCTGTGATATAATCGAAATTTTTTGCACTTGTGTTGAATTGTTATACAAAATGTGGACTTCTTTCGACATCCTAACTATCACCATACCTTCACGACCTTGTACACTTCGAACCATGACCCCAAGTTGTGCTCCATGAAGGTGACTAGGTAGTCAATAATCTCACTGCATCTTTTCTTCTTCACCGGGTCCAGTCTAACCTTCTCGTCCAGGAGGCGCTTCAGGCTGTTGTCACATGATTGCAGGTCGGACAGAAAACAGGTGTTTAGAGTCGTCTGTAACTGCCGTGCCACTACGGTTACCGCCGCTACACCGTGAGCGCCTCGTTGTGCATCTCGTATGTGTTCAGTAAGACTATCATTTAAAAAGAATTTCCGGCTGCAAATTCCACATGGATAATCTAAATGAGTTGATCTCATGTGGCTTTTAATCTCTTCACTACTTTTATTTAAAAAGTTGTAGTTACAGTAAAGACATTTCCTGCAAGTCTCTAATTTACTGTCAACCCGGTGTCCATGGACGTGATAATCCTTTGTAAATGACTTCCCGCACACGTTGCATGAATGTGCCATCCTGTTGACAGAACATTAAGAAATTTGTGAAATAAGCAATAGGAAAGACTTTTACTTAATTTATATGTGTATACAAGACAAAAAGGAAAGAATAAACATAGTCGCGATTGCTTTGTCGTGTACTTTTAGTAAGTAAATACGGTATTCAATTCGATCAGATTATTGCTGAATGTTGTCGATAATGCCAGTTAAGAAAATCATCATAAGGTAAACAATAACAAGAAATGAATGATTGAAAGGTTGAGAAAACCAATAGTAGAGAGGCACCGAGCTCCTTTAGTGTTGTTTTATCTATCATATTCAGGACGAGACTATTACTACTACTACTCGTATCCAAAATTGATTTTAAAACTGTCATTATCCCTTATAAGTAGGCAGCTATTGTTACCGTTTTAAGATATATCACCAACCCCCCAAAAACGCCCATCGGCTAAAGAGAACAACACGGTATCTTCACTTACCTATGTTAAGAGAGACGACCGCTGACCTCACGATCTAGCTACACCACTACTGTAGTTTACAAGATCAGATTTGTATATAACCATTTCAGCATGCACCTATAATTAGATAAGAGTTGTTCTTATACATAGGGTATACGCGTTTCGATGACAGGCTTTCTTCAAATTACCTTATGACAGCATAGCTCAGTTGATATGTTTGCCTAGCACTTGACATGTAACACGTCTGTAAACGCCTTCTCCGATCAGCAAGCTGTAATGATCATGTACAGTCGGGTAAAGATATGCGGAGGGTAAAGACGCGCACTTGCACAAAACTTAACCTAGTAAATCAGGATAAGTGATAGCTTGTAATACAATGATTTCTTTGCATCGTTTAGGTAAGAAGGACTTAAATGTCTGAGAAGTTTGTAAAAACTAACAAAATCCAAGGAAACATGTCGTCTTCAAACAGTTTGTCGTTTGAAATTTTTTTCAGTATCACTTCACCAGATATATTTTACACAAATATTATCACTGAAGCTCTAAACTTTAACAATGGCGTTGTTTTTATCCAATATACTGTATTTTTCTCGGAGGAACGACCATGTATCTCTTATGAGAGTAGCTTTACCAAGCAGCACTGTATGACAGTGTTACTAATAGATAAAAATAATTATGTGTTTACTATGAATATAGTAAAAGAACACAAATTTGGCTGTCGACCTGACATTTGACGTGACCAAGTGAATAAGTTTCAACGTAGAGTTTATTATCTTCCTTAGCCTTTCATCAGTCGACAACCCCGGTTATACAATTGATACCAAGCTCCCACCTTTATACACAGCCCGCGGGTCGTTAAACTACGAAACTCTATTAGGGACATGGTTAGATAAATTTCCGCACATACCTAATATGATTACTTACGTACATGTTATTTTAAACGAGCAGTCCAGTTTATTTTGAGCTTATAACAAGGCGTTTGTTGTCCAAATGAAAATCACGGGTTAATTCATTTATGGGTTTTGGCCCATTACACAAATTAGAAACAAAACCGTTCATTAATTTTCGAGAAAATCACCTCCAAAATCGACGTCTTAATTATGGAAACGTTTCCATAAATATGGCGGCCAAACCGGAAATGCGTGACTCGCGTTGACACGACTTATAAACGTGTTACAACTGAGTGGCAATGGATATATTTCACAAAATATACATCTGAAAGATTTAGAAACAGAGATTGTCGATGAAGACAGAAGCATATTCACCTGTAGCACACTAGAAATCTAATTCACTAATTCCTACAAACAAAACAGCGGACAACCAGGCCGCTTCCTTGATAACAGGGGTGAAGGGGTGAAGGGGTGAAGTTTTCACGAATCTTTCAAACCCAAAGCATGATTAGCAACAAAAAAATTTCTAACTTTCATTGTTTCAAGTCAAGCTTCGTTAGATATGCTCAGGATTTGATTTGTTCAAATTTAAAAGAATAGAAAAGCCTCACTCTATCGTGATGTTTCCTATTTTCGACTGATCTTGGGCCTTTATAAATCACTAATTTGACTTTGCTATGTTGGTCTCAAGGAATTTCCAGCTTCATTTGTTAATGATCTTATTATGAAATTATATAGATATTTGAAAAATATTATACATTGCTTACATAATTTTGAAATAAAACATTAATGTGAGGTTATGTAGATTCTATACAGTTTGTAAACAATTTTTTGTGTGTCCTATTATTTGTAGTGGAAGACGATAATTAGCAGTATTAATACATTTTCAATGTCAAATTTTTTTCAAATATAAATCAAGAAATATTTATTGAAGTCACAAGTATTTCTATACACATATATTCATTAGTTCTTCTGTCATTGATTGGACTATCCTTCTTTCAATTATCAAAAGAAATACCGCACATTTTATGTGAAGAAAAGAACTGTTTACATAGTGATTTTTAAAAAATCTGTAAATTTTCAATCAAGGGAAAAAAACTATTTTAAACAATAAAATGTATCTTGAACATTTGCCCATATTAATTCTGATAAATTGCTTGTGTGTTCATCACACTCCACAGGAGATACAATGACTGTACATGTTTGACTGTCTAGCTAAATGAGCATCACAATTACCAACTCAAATTATATATCATAGATAGAGAAATAAATATGACGGAATTTTACAAATTATTTTGCCTTTCGCTAAACGTATATTTGCTGTACCCGTGCCTAAGCCTTTGTATAAACTAACAACCCTCGTAAATGAAATAGGTAAACAACTCTAATAAATTGAACTATCCCACCAAAACAACATTATGATTAAAGTTTCCTAAATGAACAGTGATCACACCATGTTGACCAGTGGATGTCCGGATGTCCGGAAACATCAATCTAATAGTAGTTCAGTGACACCATTTTTGATCACCGTCGAGAAAGGTGCTCAACTACGTGTGTAATGTCTTTGGACGTTAATAGTCTTCGACGTCATTTTTTTAAATATGAAGTAACAGGTAATTATTTTCCCTTGTTACGGTTTCAATGGTGATTTGTCAGAGAGTTTGGACAGAATATTTACACGACATCATGATGACACGATGATTCTTAGTTTCCTGCATACATAACAATGCATAACAATAAACGTTTAAATAGTGAATACTCGAATGGTAAATAACTTATTATCAACTAATTGGAAATACAGGCTGCCACCATACCAGAAAGTCGGTACCCCGACATCACACTGTTTTGTAGAAGTTATTTGAAAAAATAGGTTTAATTGCAATAAGAAAAGAACCAGTAGAAAAGATTTTTTATTCGATATTAATAAGTTTTTAGCTTATAGCTTTGTATAGTGAGGAGATACAGGTCTCCTGATCGGAGTGTTTGTGGAGGCTCTTGCTTGTTGTTTGGTTAGGGAATTGTAAATGTGAGTTGAAATATTTCAAAACATACTTTGAAAAGTTCAATCTCAAAATGAAACCTAAAATGCTACACTGCATAACGTGTGTAGATCTCATTAGGCTCCGTCACGCGAGCCGTCAGGTTTGCATCTGACACTATTCACATCAGCAAACCACGGAGTTCGCCGCGTATTCTAGGAGAATTCTATTCACTCAAAACCGAAAAATTCCGACTGTTTTCTGAATGTCAACTGCCTAAATATCCGAATGAATGTATTTGATGTACTATCAATTGACACTAGCTAGGTTTGTTGGACAAAAAAATGTCTAATCGAAAGCCATAGAGATATATTTCGCAAACTCTGCATACCTCAACGAAATCTTTTAGTAGACGGTACCAATCCAAAATGCTTTTTCTGGAAACAGATACGTTGAATAAATGTTCCGTCCTTTATTTTTTAGTAATTGTTTAATAATTTTTAATATCGTGAACAAGATTATCCATAAACATATTGAGAAAGGAAAACCACCACAACACGTACAAGTACCATTAAGAGGTTTCTTGATAATTATATATTAATCATATGTGATGTACACATACTAATGAGACTGACCCTTGTTTCGTCAAAGATTGACATGACGTAACTAATTCTGTGGGGTATTTATTAAATGAAAGACACATGCACATTACTTGTTCCATGTAAAATTGGAATATTATAAGACTTTCAACTTCAAATCGTGTAAGAAATTGCATTCTGTAAGAAGTTCATCAAGAGAAGCGCATTGTGAATGCTTGAAGGTATTTGCGGCAAGACAATTAGATTTAGAGGTCAAATTGAGGCAAAAGTTAACTTGACGGCTTGAATGAAGCAATCTAGTGACGTAGATTTTATTTTAATGAAATTGAGGAAAGTGTCAAATATCTCGACATTCAAGCGACGAAAAGGCGCGTTACTTCACAGATGGTATCATTTGTTTGCCAAATTTCAAGAGTGTCAGACAATAATATGTAAAAGGTGTTTAAAAGTAAGCGCATTCCTCAGCGGTATGAACTTTCCAAGAGTTGTCTCTCCTTTCATAATGACGGAAGAGGTTAATATTACGCATGCGCACTTTTTGTAATGTTCCGTGCAACGATTGACATAAAGACAACTAGAGCACTAAAACTCTTGTTTTTGCTTTATTCAGGTATATCCAACACCAAATCACCAAACGGCGATGTAGCGCATTTTAAGTAAATGAACGTGGTTTGTCATAAACAAAAAAACCTTTGTAACAAATACGAGAAAATGTCGTATGGAGTCTAATACATAATTTCTAATTTCACACAAAAACATTAAGATTTGTATATTTGAAATTTACAATGAACTAAGAAGTAATACATGATCAAGTTGGTAACAAATTAACAAGGACATGCTGTGTCAAATATTGTTTACAACCAGTCAACTATTTCTCGTGCCTTCCTCTCGATGACCTCCTGGTCAGAACGATCTATCATTGATGCTGTGTTGTTGAAGGGATTGGCTGGATCCATCACAATAGGTCTGCAAAAAGGACAAGACATTTAGAGGTCAAATACAGGAAGACAAGTAATTTTATGGATAATCAACTTCTTTTTTGTACTGATAGCGACGTTACGGTATAGATTATTATACCGTTTTCAAGCAATTGGTGATATCGTAAGATACAGCATTTCATACACAAGTTACATCTGGCTGAAATAACATGTTTCCCTACCTGTATCCTTTCATTTTATTGTTACATCATCCTGTTGTCAGTGTTACGTTGTTATTCCATATATATGTAACTTGTGTAAAAAAAATGCTGTATCTTACCATATCCACAACTTCTAGAATGCCACCCAAACATTTAAATACAGGTTTAAGAATGATCGTGTACTAAAATGAAAACTGCATGTGTGTGAATTAGAATTCAATTTTATATACAATATGTTGGCATTTACTTTGGGTCATGTCATATAAAAAGGAAGTCATTGTCTTCCTTATTCTAGCAACTTCTAGAATGCCACTGAAACAATTCATCACATAAACAATATAGATATTGCAAGGGACTAGAATTTTTCTCTAAGCTATAATAATTGTTAGTTGTTTGGAAAGCATCGTTTTACAATATATAATATAACCATTAATGGGTTCAACCTACCTCTTCCCTTTATGGCGGGAGTTTGGCCATCTTATTTTGATACTGCCCATTTCCGACAACTGAGTCATGGTCCTCTGGAAGAGCCTATACAAGTCCGCCTCCCTAGGGCTGCCCATTCTCTCCCACTCCTTGACAGTGATGATCTCCGCAGTGTACGACGAGATGTTCAACTTTTCGCACTGTAGGAAAGTTTCCTATTTAGCCATAGACGGGATAACTATTTTCTTAAATTATTTATTCTTTACATTCTTTTTTGATTTTGGCTTACCTGTCATTTTATCCATTCAACAAGGTGTCAAAATATTTCTCTTTTTTTCAGATTAAGCTTAAATCAAAACCATTCTTGGAGCAGTATGTTTGTTTGGTTTTGAGGAAAATAAAGTGAAGTTTGCTATAATAAAATGTCTTACTGTCCAATTTTTAAAGAAGATGGCACCTAGAAATTAACAACAATCGTATCTCAATGAAATTGCATATCCTTATTTCGCTTCACTATACCAAAGTACTAAGATTAATGTCCGCTTTAACATCATTTTGGTTATATTAGATTAATAGTAATCCTTGAAACGTGACACAGTTAATATGATGAGTTTTAGTGCCACTGTTCAGAACAACACTGGTTTCTACAACAGCAACAAATAACGTTATACAAAGGTTATAATTCATATTACCATTTTCCAGTGTATGACGAGACGAATGACATCTTTCACTGACTCTGGTTTCTTTCTAATGAAACGAACCTGGTCCTTTATAAATGAAACGGCATAATAAGATCTAGCCTCCTCTGACAAACTGGCCATCTCTTGGAACGTTGTTGAAGAACCTGCGAGCAATTAAGATATTCTTGCAATTAATATTATTTCTAAAAACTGTTCATTTGAAAGGGATTGCCTAATGCCTTACTTCAGAAAAAGGACATGTTATGTTCTATATGTATATTACATATTGGAATGAATTGATCGTTAATTGTAAAACTATTAAATAATTCTATAATTATCGACTGTTTTATGATTCGGTTTGAGTATATTAGAAATTAATAGAAAACAGCACAGCGTTTCTAACGGTTTGTGGAGTCCAATTGGACTAGCAAACGTATTGACGTCATCAATACAGAAGAGTATCATTGAAACATCTTTTATAGTGATCTTTTTATTCTTAGAGAAGATTCAAGGCGATAGAGCAAATATTGTTTAATTAATAAAAATCATTTTGATTCAAATAAATACATGTCAAAACACTGTTATTGAAAACTGGACAAAAGATATTATTAGTTAAATTGCATTCGGAGTGAAGGTGGTCACTGCTGTATCTGTTTAAGACACTTGACGTGATTTGTTTAAACAAAGTTCAATCTTTTGCGAAAGAAAGGTTAACCGTTTGACCCCATATACAGGCTAATGTTAGATCGACTGTTATAATATAATGTAGAACTGTCCATATCAACTTATTTTGGTTAGTGATAAAAAAAATAAAACTTATTTAGGTTTGGTTATTATAATCTTTTTCTGACTGAGTATTTTTTGCTATAAGATTAACAAAATCATGGAGATTGAAAACGAAATTATAAATGAGATTCGCTACAATTGCGATTTCAATACATACTTAACACGTTTCCTACCAGGTAATGACACAGAAAAGCTTTATAGTAAAACAGATAATTATATAACTGTCTGCTGTAGTCGCATTGATGTTACCTTTCATGACAAAGGTCATTTCTTTTTGTCTCACTTACTTTTCTTTGAATATTCGGCTTTTGACTTAAAGGGCCATTGAGTATGTTAGTGTTTCTAATACAACATTTTTTCAAAAACGCCTAAAAATTATATCAATTGTTTCAGCTAAAACATGATATGTAAGAAATAGTATATATACCACGACAAGGTGGTGTAATTATATTTTATAATATATTATATCATATTTTCTTTAAATATTATAAACACTTGAAATTCGTGAAAAGACATAACCATATTTTTTTTACACAAAAAGGTGACTAAAACTTACAAAACAAAAAAGGATGTTGTTGTTGTTAATTTAATACCAAACAAATTCACGTTACATATGCAAATTAAAAAGATCCTTGTTTCGTCGAAGACTGAGAAATTATAATAAATTCAGTTGTCACAAGGCGGGTTCATGCTAATTATCTCGCCTTGCTCTATGGAAATCAAAAAGTTTATAAGAGTTACTTCGCCATCAACTTGGTCATGATGTATTTAATTGAAAACAACCTTCAATGGGCGCGCTCGATATGAATAGTCAAGTAACCTGCCCATATTAAAACGAATCAATCGTCGTGTTAACTGTATCCTACCTCTCTTTTCCCTCCCCACGTGGTGATCTTCTTAGATGCGAGGCAACTACGACCACAATGCTTTGCGCAATAAAATAATAAAGTCGATTTATTTATAGACACGGGAAATACCATTACTAATTAGTTAGATTTCTTGGCTTTTTTGGGGGTCTAAGCAATTGACGAAAAATAATGTAAAGATCTTTGAACGAGATGGATTTTTGGCACTATATTCTAATTTGTATCATAATACTTTGTGATTTGTACACAAAGTTCATCCGAGAGATTTATTGCACTAATACCACCCTTCATTATATGATAAACTGTTTTATTAAAAGTGTAATTTGAAAAGATGAGATTGACAGGAGAAAAAATAAAACAAATGCCAATATCACTGTGTAGATTTTCTTCAATTATCAGTCATAACTATGTTCTGACGCAATACATAAACTATTACCAAAATGAGTGACTCAGTGGTGACATAAAAGAAAAAATGAAACCGGAACTACAAGGCTAAGCATACGACTTTACTTTAGTTTAGTTTACTCATCACAATATTTTCGTAGAAACCATTCATATTTGTTGAAAACAACCTTGACGATAGCGACGCCGCATAAAAATCAGCGATTATTACAGCAAGAAATTATTTAGTTTGATATATAAGTTTGCTTTCGTTGATTTTGGTTTTAAAAGGGTTTGTTTGATTGACAGAGTTTTTTTACGTGTGCAACTTACAGATGGCCGGAAGTCACGTGACATCGTTCGATTTTCAACAAACCCTTCAAACACCTATCCCGACAATTGAAGTTATACATGCAGTGTTTTCAAAAAGGTGTATATAAGTTGATTATGTTCAATTTCAAAAATCAATGTCTAAATTACTTTTAAGGAATACCTTAATTGCCCGTGGGCCCTTTGGTCAATAAAGTCGATCTTGAAATTAAAATTTGCATGTCTTATATCTCTTGTACCCAGCATTCTATTCGGAATATATACCTTTGCACAAATAATGACAACAATGATAGTAATTATATGGCTATCTGTATAGCACACATTCTAATGCAGAATCATGCTCAAGGCGCTACAACAATTTATACACTGGAGGAGGTTTACTTTGAAAGCAAGAATAAAGAGAACCTCAAGTACTACCATAGCAATTGCATTTCTTACCTCCTCCTATATCAAAAGCAGCAAATATATCCACTTCAATTGGGCATTGGCCATCGACAAGCTGGAGACTGACCCTATTGCTGTGGTGTGTGTCGAAGCTGTACCGCTGTTGCTTTGCAAATGTAAAATCACTTGAAATGTGATCTCTTAGACGATTGAGAATTTCTTTGTGGTGATGCTGCAAGTCTGTAACGGAGGCGAATTTCTTCATGAAAACCACAAGGTCTATGGTCACCTTCTCTTCAATACATGTCCCCTTTCCTAACGACCCACCCTGTCAATAGATGATTAGATATGATATTTCACAAAATGGGAACATGTATTAGTGAGGGACATCTTTGGAAGCGAAAAAGCTAGCCTGTATCCAAAAACCTTTTCCAGAGAACAACCGGTAAACTACATCTAAAAAACGCACATAGTTCAAATCTGGTATTTGATGTTACTTGTGCTGTTGTCTTGCCTTCAAGGCATCGTCTTTTGATTATGTTGCTTGGTTGTCTAGGCTGTTAGCTTATTTAATATCAAATACAGTGGCGAATGACGTATCTTATTATTTCATTCAATCAATCAATATTATTATAGAAAATGTTATCTTTTTAAATAATAATGTACCAATGATGACATTTGTCAATTAAGTTGTCAAGTCAGTACCTCCACCACCTCGCTCACGCCGAACCAAGACCCCAAGTTGTTCTTTATGAAGTTGACAAGGGGTTGCACTATCTCATGGCATTTTCTCAACTTTCCCGCGTCCAGTCGAACCTCCTCGTCGTGGAGACGTCTCAAGCTTGTACCATATAATTGCAGGTCGAACAGAAAGGTGGTGTTGAGAGTTGATTTCGATAGGCGTATCGTTCCACCGTGGGAATCTCGAATGTGGTCATCAAGACTTTCATGTAAAAAGAACTTCTTGTTGCACATTCCACATGACAAGTTTGAGTGATTTGACTTCATATGTTTTCTTATCTCTTCACTACTTTTATTTAAGAAGTTGAAACCACAATAAAGGCATATTCTGCAAATGTTTAATTTACTATCAACCCGATGTCCATGGAGGTGCTTGATTTGTTTAAATGTCTTCCCACACAACCTGCAAGCATGCGCCATCCTGTTAAGATCCAAAGAAAGAAATAAAATGTTAGTATTACATAGCTATTTCAATCTAAAGCCGTAAGCACTTCGGGGACAGCACGATATAATGAAATATTATCAGAAGTAACTACGTACCCATTTTCTCCCAACAGAGGAAGCTCCGTCATAAATTCCTCTACAACCTTTGTTTAAATACGAAGGTTTCTTTGTAGAAAAATGTAGAGCGCTGATTGGATGCAATCAAACTAATTTGTGCAATCAACGACGCCGTTTCAAAAGTTGTCATTCAAATCGCCATGGTTATTTCCGTAAACTTTCAAAAAGCTAAAAGTTATTGAAATATGCACCTTGCGCTTTGAGTCGTCTTTACAGAACACAAACGTCTCATTTTGCGACTGTTTCATTGTGGGACAAAAATATGTAAATGATGCATTCCTTGTTTTCATTCGCTGAAATATTGCCAGATTGTTTAAGTTGCAATATTGTTCCGGTAGGGCTAATTGTCGGAAAGCATGGAATCCTTCGAATACAGAGAGATATTGTATAGGAATATATGACGGAGCTTCCTATGTTGAGAGAAAATGCTACTAACCGTGTAGTTAAGTTAATTTAGCAATGAAAGGATTTGGAACGAAACAAGAGTTATCTGAGAATACAACAAGTCCTGCCATATATCCTTTTGTTGCACACTTTACCTTTTAAAGAAGCATCTAAAATGAATGCCAAGTGTATGCAGTATTATCATAATCAGAAATTCAATTTGATAGGTAAGCATTGCACTCAAACAAAAGGCAATACAGAACATCAATTTGACATTGACCTTTCAAGACACATTCAACGAATAAATGTCTTTTGGAAAGCAATAAACCAAACTTTATTGAGATTGACATAGTTGAGAATCATAAACGGTGGCAAAATAATTATATTGGGGAGAATAGGTTTTATGTGATGTATACCCAAAAGCTTCAGAAAGATTTCGCTTGGTACTGTCTTTTTGAAATCTTAAAAAAATTAGTTTCGACTTTGACATTTCTAGAATTACATTTGAACTTTGTAAAGTTGAGAGCAGCAAGTTGAGTTTACAGGATTGAAATGTTAGGTTTGCATACTCTTTTTGACAATTGCATGGTTGAGAACGACATGTTACACATTGCGAATCATGAGTTTACATGATTTCATTTTTGGCACACATCCCCTTCCATAGATTTCGCTAGGTAATGTCCTTTTGAAATCCTAAAGTGCCATTACTCTGGAAAATTATTACAACCACCCCAAATTTCTATATGCGCATCACTAATGTATACCCAAGGCGTGTGTAAAGCTGCAGAAAGGTTGATTAAAAAAATATGGAAGGAGTTGATTGCAAGACAGGTACAATCATTCTGAAATTAGAAGTCGACCGCTCTAAGTCAAGGACAATAACTCCAAAAATATTGAACCAAGGCGAAAAGGGTAGCTGCGCATCATTGACATATATCCAAAGCATGTGATAAGTTTAAGAACGATTTATCAAAACCTTTGTTGATTTCGCAAGACAGGTGACGACAATATCGCCTGTCGACTCAGCCGGTTGGAGATAAAAAGAAAACAAAAACCTGGAGATGCTATCACAATTGGCTAATAAATGCACGAAAAATAGTAAATATTCGACCCTATTCACCAAGAAGTAAGGTGGGGAATTGTTCATTTATCGACGCTGATAAACTGGGAAGACTAATCAATTGTAGCCTTTGACAAATATAAAATATACCATTTTATAGCCAGTAATATCGATAAGATATTCGAAGTGCTATTATGTGCCGAAAGAATAGTCAAAGCAGTTGGTTGATAATAATAGTGACATTTCAGAGTAATTGGGAACCAATGAGAAACACAATGTCCACTCAATAAGAGTCAGTGAAATGACAGTCAAAGCAGATCATTATTTGATAATTGTGAATATGATTATGTGGACGATGACGCAATATTTTTCACTTACCTGGAGTAAATGTTATATCACTTATCTTGAGTAGATTGTATATCACTTACCTGTTGTAAATGTTACAGAGTAAAAGAAAACCATGGGGAAACCAATGTCCATTATCCAAGTCAGTAGCCGTTTATTGCTTAATACCACAAATTCTCACAGTATTTCACATTTTTGTTACCAAACAGCCACTACTAGAGTTGTTAAAGGGGCTCAGAACGTCGTTTATATCCGACAGCCTTTGATGAAGGAGAACGAAACAACTTTCAGCACTTGTTTACTGTTGTTGAAGGAAGACAACAATCAACCACCCTGATATATACACCCCAACTGTCGTTCAGTGACTCGGCATAACATACTTCTTCTATTGATTTCAAGTGTCTTTGTATCTCTAAATAAGTTTGTAACAGGGGAAAAAATATTCATGAATGACATTTCTATACACAGAATGTTTTGTTGATTTGTAACTTAAAACGTGATCACTACGAGGCGAAGTGCTCATAGCTTTATTAAAGGAACGCCAAGTTCGGCCACCTAACAATGCGACTGTAACATGTACCAAAACCGGTTTGAATGCATTGGAAGAATATACATGCAAAACTCAACGAAGCACTTAACAAAATTCATTCTTGTGAACGGCGACAAATATTGCTGTTCAAATTCTATCAAGCATTGATAATACCATTTAAAACTTAAAAGTTAAAAATTCGGCCAACATATAGGCAAAAATACTGTTTTGTGTTGATTCATTTTGAATCTTAAATAATGATTGCGATTTCAATGTGAGGCTGTAAAGATATAAGTCATTTAAGACAAACGTGAAAATGTTATAACCATAGTTGACAAATTGATAATTATATAAAATAAATACTTATAAGATAAGTTCATTGTATAAAAAAAAATTTGCAAGGGCAAACATCATCACTTGCTATAATACATGGCTACAATCAATGACTTAGTGTTAACGAGAAAATTCCAAATGGTAAACCAGCAAACGAAAAGAAACAAGTAATTATTTGATTTTCAAAGATATCTTGACTAAACACCTGAAGTTGAAACTTGTGGACAAACGGTGTGATACTTTTCACCTGTCGAAGGTAGCGATGAAGGACATTCAACAACGGCGCTTTTTTACAAAAAACTTGGTTCCGGAATAAAAAGAAATATTCCACGTTTAAACATAATTAAATAAAGTCGTTTATGTCATTATGTATCTTAGAGAAGGTAGAAAAATCAGAAAAAAATCAGAAAAATTAAGGCTGTAAAAGAAACACATACTTATAAAAAAAATATAAGGAAGGCAACTCGAATTGTCTTTAATCATAGAGTAAGGGTTTTATCGCTACATTTTAAAATGACACAGATCAGAGTATGTTGTTGGAGTCATATATGCAAAACTTCATTTATAGTGTTATTTTATCGAGGAATAGTAATGGTCTTTGAAAATCAGCATCCCGATGTTTATCTTTACTTATATACGTGAAAATAAACAGGTTTCAGTCGTAGATTGTGATCGAATAACCGGACAATGACTCAAACGTAATTTCGGAAACTTATTGAGAGCAGACACAAATATCAGTACGGGTTGGTATTGTTAAGAAGGTTAGAAGCTAACGATGTTGAATCTAACCCAACTCTTGCAATTCTCACCATAAATAATAACACGAGGTAAAACGTGAAATTCTAGAGAGTTTGAAAGAATTTAGATATTCAGTGGAAAAGGAGATTGACTCGATTAAGACTCAACTAAAAGATGTGAATGATGTTCTGACGAGAGGCGTCGAGAGGAGAATTCATGTCGAGTAGAAAACCAACAATAATCATTGTACGCAGATATTAAAAGCTTTTAAAAAAACTTTGACATGATGTATGATAGGGTGGAACGTTATACCGACGACCTAGAACGACTTGAAGCGCATAGTCAGAGAGACAATGTGGTGTGCTACAATGTGAAAGAGGTGAATCTAAGACAAATGGCGCTTGTAGGCACATTTCAGTGGTTGTACTTAACAAAATCTAAGAGAATCCCTCTTGGTCACGCGCAGACATATTACGAGCGCATCGTGTGGGTAAACAAACCCGTACTTTACGTATTTGTTGTTTCTTCTCTTGTTTCTTGTATGTAATCTAGTAATCACAAAAGACAGGAGAAACACGAGCATTTTGATCGGAATCTCTATATATTTGCCGGGTTTTAAAGTTTTCATACTGTTTATTCTCAAAATAACTCGAGAACTGATTTGGTTTTCGGAACTTCTTTCTATTCTTTCGTTCAGTAAGACTAGCATGCTCTTGTCAACGAGACTTCAAAACAAACTTTTTTATTTCGTACGGAATAGAGTTACATGTAAAGTTTTCATATGTGATTTGTTCCATACAAATTGTTTTGCGTAATATACATGTATGACCCATGGACACGTCAGGAATTGCTGGGTCTATATTTTACTGCGCGAATAAAGACCTTGACATAGTTGTTGTTCGTCGCGCATGAACATTATGATTGCTTTCATTTTCAACTCGCCTTCACACAGGTATCTTCCTAAAGTACGGTAATTATCCTTTGACGGAATTATCACAACCATTCACTCCGCAAAGATAACATTTTAAAGCTTATTGGTCTTTTTCAGTGACAGTAGAACGTCGCAATTATGATCGAAAACCGGACAGTGGCGCGCGTCAAATAATCAAACGTAATTTTGGAGACTTATCTAAAACAGCCAGGAGGGCAGTTAGGAGTTGATAGTGTTTGTTAGGTTATATAACTAGTATCCATGTATATGGGAGGTGATATCTACACCTCTGTGCATTTATAAGGCTGTTTTTAGATTTCCAGTATTTGTCATATATATGTATTTTCGACATGAAAAGTTAAGATGTTTAGATTTTATATCACCACATATGACATTTAGCTTCGTATCAAAGGTAAAAATTATGTTATGAAAATCTAGGAGTGGCTGTTTATGTAGCACCAGTTTTCAGCACTGAATGATTTGAAGCGTGCTGCCAACCCGACGAAATCGGTGTTTTCAGTGCAGACAAGAGCACTATTTGGTGAAAAGCAATCTCTGACTGCCGAGACTCGTCGCAGTAGCCTAGATGGCAAGCACCGAAGATTTTGGTGTATATACTATTAGGCCTAAATAAGCAAAGTTATTGAGGCTGGCACAAGTTAAACAATGCACTGGAAGAGTTTTTAATTTATGCCTATTTATCTGTGATTACTGGTGGTCAGATTTTGGGTGATCCATGACCAGAAAAAATGCATCTATATCTAACCCACTGATAGTGTTCTTATTTGTGTCCATCTATGACTGATTACTAGTCAGGGGTGTAACTAGGAAATTTTCAGTTGTAAACACAACTTCAGGATGTGAAAAACCAAACTGACCAAAACATCATACCAATCAGAAAATGCAACACAAGTTAATGTAAAAAATTGTTGACACTTCTGTAAACAATAAACTAGTTATCATGTGTTTGGACATGATCGATTATCTGCAAAAAACTGTGCTTTTTGACGACTGTCATCAGTAATTATCAGAGAAACATGTAAAAACGTAAATGTCAAATACACCCAGACTATGTTATGAAGTTAAAAAACAGGAATTGTTACATAGTTTGTGATACCGTGAAATAATGCAATACAAATCTATTTCAATTATTAATTTAATGCATAAGTCAAATACTCTTAACCCCAACTCGTGTCAACTTTCTTTTGTTTTTCAGTTAATGTTTACTGAGATATGTATTCCCGGAGTGGAAAACACAGTCTCTTCTATTTCCACAAATGACTTGAAGAACTTGGCAATATCATTGGGTAGTTTTTACTTTCTACCGCCCGTTGTACTAAAGTTTCTACATCTCCTTTAAAACTGGGTAGTGCATACATTGGTTCCATCCTGCATTGTATCAAATAGACATAATAAAGTGAAGATACTCCCAATCGTGCTAACTAATGTCCAAAGTGGAGATACCCTCCAAACGTTTTAACTAATGTCCAACCGCCAATAGATTATTCAAGGGTTGCCAATGGTCTAACAGCCTTGGACGAGTCCCGTGAGCCAAACTAATGGAGACTTTTAACGATCATACCCCATACAATGTGTTATACCGGTTGATGTGGTAAGTCGGAGTTTTCTTATAGTAAAAGAAAATTCTGTTTGAAAGTAAATTGTTTATTTCTCTGCTTGTAAAAATCATCATTCACGTATTCATTATTATATTATGCTGAGGAGATATCCACCCTGGGCCACACTGAACATATGTGACAATTGTTCATATATATGTTCGTTGTCCAAAAGAAAACGTTTATTTCATTGGAAGTGAACTTAAAGATTGTGATGAAATTTCATCTTGAATGGTTATATGATTAATAGACATTTTTCTTACGAAATCTCCGATTTTCAATTGCCTTTTCGATAAGAAAGGAAAACTATTGTAGGGGCAGTAGTAGTTCATGTAATGAAAAATCTATATGCAACGTCTTTTAGTCATCAATATATTGAGTCTTTAAAGATTCAAAAAACGTTAAAAACGAGCAAGTTTTGTTAATACTTTTCATAGATCAGACTAAGGCGAAGATTACTGGAACCTTAACTCAACTGGAAGTTGCATCGCCATGAATATATAGACAAATGTTGTTGTCCATTTTGTTATTGACATAGTCAACAAAATTGTTGATAAAGTTAAAAACAGTATGAAGTAACTCATCAACTAGGATTTCTCAAACATTACGTATACTTGTTTACTTGATATTTGTGTATAATTCTGATTCTGTATTGAATTCAGGTGTACTTGATCCTGTACACTTTGTGGTGACCATTGTCCAGTTTTGATCACTATTTGTAATGTATATTACTACGTTTTAGCTGATATTGAAGGATTGAATGCAATTTTCAAAACACAAATCAGTTTCTTGACATCTCGAATGACATCAATATTGGAAATGAATCGGAAATAATAAAACTTATTCAAATGTTACTTTAATTCCGAAAAAGAAAGATGGTATATGTAAGATCATATGATCCTTCGTGACGAATAGTTTGACTCGTAGTATATATGACAAACAATCTGAAGCATGCAATGGCAAAACGTGCAACTCGAAAACATTGGATAAAATTATTAAATCTTAGAAATAAAGAACTCACTGTACCAGGAAAAGCTTAATTATACTATATCTCAAAAATTTATGGCGATTTAAATAATAGTTCTAATTGTGAAATGTGGTGTAAATCAATTAACGAATACATAAAATACAGAAATAATAACAAAGACAATTTTAAACCTTTTAATCACAATAATGTAATCTATGAAGACGCTAAAAAGGCAAAGATTCTTTATCAATTTCATAGACAAAAACCGCTGCCAGATATTGATTAAAAAATGAAATTCAATACACGAAATTGTTTTGACATGAAGTGAAGTCAAAGATATTCTTTCCCTCGACATGAATATAGCAAGTGGTTCTGGCAAAATAAGAAATAGATTTTAGAAGCTAACTGCAGAATCGCTATCTTTTAATCCTTACTTTTGTATTTGATTATTTAATGAATGACTATAAATGTCCTTCCAAATAGATAGAACATTGTGTAGGAATCACTTCAGTAGGTTGATGAATTAGGCTAATTTTCAGTAAGTTACAACCAGCTGTTCTGCTCCGAGAAAGAATTGATCTCTGTTCAGGGTCCAAGTTAACCTTACTTCCATGGAAATATTTTCAAAAGTTCAGAAATAAAAAAAATATCAAAAGGCTCCAACGATCTATCGATGGGACAGCATGGGCATGCTAAGTCCAAACGCCGGTTGACAGCCAACAAAAAACTTCTAGCGCCTTCCTCTCGATGTCTGATAGATCGTTAGGCTGGATTTCTGATGCTGTGTTGTTGTAGGGTTTGACCGGATTCATCACAATAGGCCTGTACAGAAGACAAAACACGTTTTTGCATTTAAATGTTGCATCTGTAATAAATTTTTTTGCAATATATCTTTACATTAGAGGGTGAAACATCAAATTACACGACCTGACTATCCTTAATCGAACATTATGTTGTAACCAATGAAGTGACAAGTGTTGGCGGCTATTTTAGTGCTTATATACTTTTTATCAATTCGAGTTTAGAAATTTAATTGTTTTACATTTGGTAATATATAAATGGCATTTTTATTAAATCTCTTTATCTTCCTGTTACAGTCCCTTTAACAATATCAACCCAACTGAACTGCACAGTCCATTCAGGTTATGCAAATGCTCTATTAATGGATGGCCGAGTCGAAGGAATAACTTACCAAAATACATCATCATCAATAGTTTCAACCCACCTGTCCCCAGCATAACTATTGTCGTCCCAGATAATGACGATGTTGCCCATGTCAGACAACTGAGTCATGGTTCTCTTGAAGAGCTGTTTCAAGTTCGCCTTCTCAGGGCTGCCCATTCTCTCCCACTCCTTGATAGTGATGATCTCCACAGTGTACGACGAGATGTTCAACTTTTCACACTGTAAACATTAGACCGTTAGGTTTGGTTCTGTTGTCACAACAGTAAATTCATCAAAATAAGTTTACCATTTAATTGATTTTAACAATTTCTTACTATATTGTAATGTTCCTTTCCTTATTATCCGCAAATTAGCAAATATATCCTGCCCACAAATCTCACTTCGTCGCTTCTACTAAATTCTAATTTTGCTCTTCTCCATGATAACACTCTAATTTGAATACTTTGTCTTGAAAATGCTTCAGTACATCTGAACACATCCTGCTTCATTAGTGTAATTGATTCCGCTGATCGACCTCCTTCTATACTCTGATATCTTTCGAGCCAAATACCTCGTACGGCTGGCGCGGCTTGATGTTCGTGGCTGTTATTATTTCTGCCAATGAAATGTCGTTATCGAAGGCGCTTGAAGCTACTCTTTTGAACGTAACGGAATTTTCCATCCGGGTTGTGCCGCAGTTGCTGGATGCGAGTCGTGTCATTGGCTGGTTAGATAGCTAGCGATACGAGGCTTTTGGCCTAATGGATATCAGGGTATATGAAGAAGCTCGATCAGCGGATTCAATTACGCTGATGTAGCAGGATGATCTGAACAAGTCGTTTACTACATGGATTAACGTTTTTTGCATTGACGAATCAAAATGTACATTTCTGAGGAAGGCGTAACGGTTCGTTTTCTGTGTGCTGAATGAAAAGGGAAAAGCTTGACAATAATGTAGTATAAGTTAGTACAGAGTAATGAAGATTTCATTATTAAACAAACTAAATATCGTTATTGATTTATTTGAATTTGTCTTACCGTTTTCCAATATTTGGCGAGACGAATGGCATCTTTCACAGACTCCGGTTTGTCTTGCGTGAAGAGAACGTGATCCTTGGTAAATAAGGCGGAGTAGTAAGCTCTGGCTTTCTCATCTAAATCGTCCATCATTTTAGTTGCTTGATCTGGTTTTAAAGATATGCAGATAACATCTTCATTCCACAGTCTTAAAATTATTGAAACATTACATCGCAAAATTAATAAATTAGAAATTGACAACAGTAAAGCTGATTGATTCTTGACTGACAAAATGTACATAACATAGGAGAAAAACATACATACTCACAACATAATGTGTATACATAAGTACTGACGTAATGAAGATATGAATGCGCATACACAACTACTTACGTGCAGACTTCAAATGAATCTTCAAATAATAGCACTAAAGTAATAGCATCATGAATGTTCAGACGGTACTGACGTGCTGAGTTCATGAATCTTTACATATTGATTTTTCCTTTATATCATTTTATTAATACTCTGTATAGATTATTTTTATTGTAATATGCAGACAAACTTTTGTAAAATAGGCGGCTCAAAAACACTTTCAGTCCGAGGTCAACAAAACTAATATCCGCGTTTGACAAGGAGGCGGCACGCAAACCTTTAAGAAGTGAATGGACGATTGGGCTGAAGAAAAGAAAGACTTTCATTCTATAAACTTACTGGACCCCTTGATCAGAAAATGAAACACTCTTATACAACAGATTTATAGAGTTCTTACCCCTTACAACTTCACTCTCAGGTAGAATGTCCACTTCCATTAAGCCATCATCAATCTTTATACTGGCCCTGTAGCGTTTATTTGTATCAAAGCTATAATTTTTAAGATTTGCAAAAGTTTTATCATCGTCAATAAGTTTCTTCAGACCCATTATAAACTCTTCTTGTTTTTCCTTCAGTTCTGTTACAGAGTATGATTTTCTTGTGAAAACGACAAGGGTTAAGTCCATCTGCTGCCTAATACTCGTTCCATTGCCTAGAGACCCGCCCTGTCGAGAACATATATAGTTATTTGTAAGTAAATTTGTGTAAGAGAATGTCAAGTTATAATTATAATTCCCCTAGTTACGACGTAATAAGCTCTCCACATTTCCGTCCCTGCTTGTGACCGTGCATTCATAATCGTATATATAGAAAATAACAATAAAGCTGTATGACTTGGAAAATTATAAGAAATGAATGTTACAATTGGATTGCTGTTGTGCCCTCAAAGGGATACTACCTTAAAACGCCAACTGATCGTCGATGTCACTAGCTGCCATCCTTGCCGCCACCGCTTGTTGTGATTACCTATACCTAACCAACTAAGATTTTCAGAACTCATATACATAACATCTTATTTAAACCCGCAAGGAATTACAATGAACTTATTTTAAAATCAGTTTAGCATCCATTAGTGTAGATAACAGTTTCGTAAATAAGATGATATCCTCAGGAAAGCAATAAGAAATGAAAATGGTTGCTCTTTGTGCAAAAATATGCTACGTTTGGTAAATGAAAACATTCTGCATATGTTGGTCTTGGAAGGGAAAAATAAACACTTTTAAAAGAAGTCTTTGTGAAGTTACCAATTTTGAAACATTGTTAGATACATTTTATTTGTTAAACGCATTGAATTCAGATATCTAAGACGAAACGAGAGGAAGCGTTATTATAAACATTTATGTACGTGTATTCATTGATCAGTTGATAAGAATTTGAGGCTATTTAAAGTGACACTTTGATTTTAACTTTACTTCTTGAATGCATCACTTTGGGATGGCATGTCATGAATTATCAATTTGATAATTGCATGTGATCAATATTTTGAACGCCAGTGTTGTTCTACTTTGAATATTATCATTAATATGACAGTTGGTTCGAATATTACTTCACTGAACTAGGTTAGCGCATCCTATATCAAGCACGGTCAGTAGCTGTCCTGTAACAATAATAGTTTTAGCATGTACATGGGTTTTTTTAACTTCTACAATATCCTTCATAGATCGACGATTCTGTCTGCCATTGAATGGATACATGCACATGTTGAATTATAATTAGAGTGGACAACGTCCCAACAGAATAAATTACTTGGTCAATATTAATAATGATTACATTCGTTAATGTTACGTGCTTTCTCTTAAATCGGGATATCATCTCTATAAATCCTTAATTATTATTCAGATAGTTGAAATACCGGCACACCGTATATTTAAGTACTGTTGTTTAGGTATAGTTAAAAGAAATTGTCTCTCATAACATTTTGCCCAATATAAAAGGTGCGATATCAAATGCAGTTTATTTGTCAATGTTATTTGGTGAGACAATGAAAACAATTTCACTCCCTCTCTTTGAGTATGTTTATGAATTGAAATCGGACAAACCGCAAAATATCAACTCAATGGTGAAATATCACATGTTATATTCCTGTAAAGTATCAATATCCAGCACCTCTTAAAACCAGCAAAACTTTATGGCACAAGGCTAGACAGTGTCCGTTCCACTATGGCCAACAGAGGCCCCCGCGAAAAGACCGGTGCTTTGACCTAATTGGTCCCGCTACAGCGAGCAGCGTCTGTGGTCAATTGCCCAGGCGTTGAGCCGTGAAGCTGTCTCGGCGTTAATGAGTTAATTTGTAGTTGTCGCAACTGACTTAATCAATCCTCGTTTACTGTGATGGCGTAACAAATAATAACATCAAAAGTAATCTAATTCAGCTTCAAATTACAATAGATTTATCGACATTATGTATGACTCATACCTTCACAATCTCGCTCACTCCAAACCACGTCCCCAAGTTGTGCTCTATCAAGTTGACAAGGCAGTCAATTATCTCATTGCATCTTTTCATCTCGTCAGGGTCCAATCTAACCTTCTCGTCCAGGAGCCGCTTCAGGCTGTTGCCACATGATTGCAGGTCGTTCAAATACTGAGTGCTAGATGATTGTGGCGCCTGTTGGGGGGTTGTCCTTTCAGGATGGACATCACGAATGTGGTCGGCAAGACTTCCCTTCAAAGGATATTTCTTGTTGCAAAATTCACATGGAAAATATGAGTGTTGGGACTCCATATGATTTTTAATCACTTTCTTACTTTTACTCAAAAAGTTGTAACCACAGTAAATACATTTTCTGCAGGCTAATTCTTCACTATTAACCCGATGTCCATGAAGATAAATGTCCCTTTCAAATGACTCTCCACAAACGTTGCATGAACATGTCAACCTGTAAACAGAAGATACGTAAATAAGATACAAGATTATATGATTAATGGTTAACTTTTCAAATTGGAATTCATCCTTACTTGAGGGAGGCGAACACTTTATGACTAGACATAAGATACTAAAAATACAGTCCTTTAAAAAAAACACGAGTAAATTAACATTTGGCACAAAATTAGTGTGGAGAAAACAGTTTGTAGTGTTTACTTAACAATAAATAGTTGTAGTTACATATTTAGTTTTTATTTAACTTTCACTCGATTGAAATAGGTGAATGATTTTCTACAACAGTTGAACTATTTCATTTATCATTTTCTTATATATCAAGTAGTTTGAATGCTTTAGCTCGGCCCATAATAAAGAAGGAGGGGTGAAGACTAAGTGTAATTCTGGAGATTCTATAAGATTGGGATTTTACATGGAGCTTGATAACCATTAACTGATGAACTCTGATATGCTTTAAATCCTACTGTTTTGATACAATGCATATAAGATTTGTTATAAACATGATTATCACGCAAGCCTAATAAAACCTTACCTGCTCTCTACGCTAGACATACTAGTAGTCGCTATCAAGGACAGGATACGTTCTGCTACTGTCGTCTACAGACAGTCGGACGTCGTATATTATGGGCTGGGCTTGTTCCTGGAAAACACTTTACCAATGATATTGTCACACAGAAAGCATTATGCTTCACAATGAAAAGAATACACCGATTTTCGACCCTGGCTGGAGCATATATTCCCCGGAAAATCATGAACAAATATACAAGTTTTAACACGTATGACGTGATCTATTGGATTGTCTCAAATTTCACTGAGGTATAGATATGTACTTATGAATAGACGTTCACAAAAGAAATGACATAACAATGCAAAACAGCAGCACCTTTTGAAGGCCTTGATTACCTGATAATCTACAAATCTTTCCCTGAAAATAAGTGTTAACAAGTACACGTTTATCAAGAATGAATATGCGCTATTATATGCGTCATACATTCTTCATAGACTTTTAAATCTGCACCAAAGAAAAGAAAGATCAAAACGACGATTTATTTTTATGATGTTTATACATGCATGCGTATACATATTGCTTTTGATAATAGTTGTTGCGTACATGTACTTTCCTCGATTTTGTGACTATTTTCGTACAAATATACAGCATATTCTAAACTACATGTTTAGTTGAAAGGATAATCACCATGATATTTGGGGATTAAGAAAATATAGACAAAAAAATGCATGTTGAAAATCAGACTAAAAAATAGAGCCATGGGCTCTGTAGCTCATCAGACTTTTGATAGAAATAGGTGTTGTGGTTTAGACCATGGGGTCATGGGCAGTGTAGGAAAGATAGCCTGTCCTAACGTCCGAGTTATTCACAATCAAATAAAAAAGGCCCATTGCCCATTTTGGGTCAAGGGGTCACCGAACCTACAATTCAGAATCCCCATTGCCCAAGGAGTCTTCACACAATTTTTCAGCTCTCTAGACCTTTTGGAACTAGGGAAAAAGATGAAATTAGGTTTTTTAGGTTTTGACCCCTGTGACCCCATTTGGCGTCACGGGGACACCGAACCTACAATTTAGAATCCCTGTTGGCCAAGGAGTCTACACACACCTTTTCAGCTCTCTAGACCTTTTGCAAATAGGGAAAAAGATGAAATTAGGTTTTTTAGGTTTTGACCCCTGTGACCCCATTTGGGGTCATGGGGTCACCAAACCTTCAATTTAGAATCCCCGTTGGCCAAGGAGTCTACACACATCTTTTCAGCTCTCTAGACCTTTTGCAACTAGGGAAAAAGATTAAATTAGTTTTTTTAGGTTTTCACCCCTGTGACCCCATTTGGCGTCATGGGGTCACCAAACCTACAATTTAGAATCCCCGTTGGCCAAGGAGTCTACACACACCTTTTCAGCTCTCTAGACCTTTTGGAACTAGGGAAAAAGATTAAATTAGGTTTTTTAGGTTTTCAACCCTGTGACCCCATTTGGGGTCATGGGGTCACCAAACCTACAATTTAGAATCTCCAGTGCCCAAGGAGTCTACACACAACTTTTCAGCTCCCTGGACCTTTTGGAACTGGAGAAGAAGATTAAAATAGATTTTTAAGGTTTTGACCCTTGTGGCCCCATTTGGGGTCATGGGGTCACGAAATCTACAATTTAGAATCTCCAGTGCCCAAGGAGTGTACACACACCTTTTCAGCTCTCTGGACCTTTTGGAACTGGAGAACAAGATTAAAATAGATTTTTAAGGTTTTGACCCTTGTAACCCCATTTGGGGTCATGGGGTCACGAAATCTACAATTTAGAATCCCCATTTGCCAAGGAGTATGCACATAAAATTTCAGAGTCATTGGTTCTGGAGAAGAAGTCGAAAAAGTGAAAAGTTTACGGATGGACGGATGGACGGACGGATGGACGGACGCCGGACGCCATGCCATAAGCCCATCGGGTCTTTCAGACATGATGAGCTAACAAGAAGAAGTAAGTCTGATTTGTTCAATTGGTTAAAATAGTAAAGTGTCTTACTCGATATAATTAACATTATTATGGTTTACTTATTATTATCGGTTCAAAATATCAAAAGGATCTTACAGTGACGCACGAAATGTTTATGTATGGCAATGAAAATGAAATGGGTTTTTAAATATTTCATCAGGATCTGATACTGATAAATATTATCGGCAGCGTCTCGCAACTTTCCTCTCTGTGTGGGATACACAGTATCCATATTTGACCTCCTAAAGAGACAAATGGTCAAAAAAACTTTTAAACTGCCATTTACCAGCAAACTAACGCCAAGTATGCTAAATATAATAAATAATCTATCTAAGCCAATTGACCTATGTACATGTACATAGCAATAGGTATTGAAAACAAAGTGACCCTTGTTGTGTATGGCAAATAGCGATCTATAACTCGACCTTAGATGTGATGTCACCCTCGCTATTTTACCCATTACCTCTATAAGAGCCAACAACAGATGTGAATGAAAGTCCTGGAATATTAAAACGGATCAATGACAATGAGCTGTACATTAGTTTTAATCAAGCCATGCTAGCTACAGACTGGCTGCGCCATTTATGATATAATTCAGTATCACGTACATTGTACAAAAATCCGAACTTAAAAATCCGCATTTGAAAAACGATAATTTTATATGTAACAGTATTTTATTCGCTGTCACAGACAAGTTTAAGAATATAATGAAAAATTACCTATCTAGAGCTTATTCTTGTTCACTATAAATCATAAGTTGAGTTAATAAATCTAGAGTTGAGTGCTTATCATTACCGAAAATAAACTTCATTTACTTCTTTCATTTAAAATATAACTATGATGGACTCGTTTAAAGAAAGCAATGAATGCGGCTTATTAACGGATAGATTTGGATATTTGTATCGTGTCAGAAATGGAAAGTTCGCTTCGCTTTCTTATTGGTCATTGGTTTCCTCACCTGTTTGCCAAACAAAGAAGTTTCCTAAAGAATATATTAAACTAGTTGGTTGGTTGAGTGCAACGCTCATGCAATGCATATATGATGCTATATAAATTTCTCCGCAATTATCACATTACTTTCACTTAAGTCATGGATCAACCCTCACCCTAGGATATTCAAGCTAAAAGAGGGAAGACCTTGGTGAGCGATATCCTCTCTTGGTTAGAATGCCCGAAGTGAAAAGGTGTATTTGTTTTAAATTTGAGTTCCCTTAAGTTTATGCCAAAGTGCGTAATCTTTCCTCACTGACTTAACAAACATCAATAGGTTTGAGAATGAGTGTTGTACAGTTGGACAAAGGATGAGCCATCAGTTCAGTTTAAGTAGCATATAGATGGTATAAATCATTAGAACTCTGTCAAGTTTAGATACATGCTCTAGATATTACTAGTACAGTAATTATAATTGGTCATTTAAAAGCGTCGGGTCCTGACATAATCAATCATCAACTTGTATCATCATATAACATTTTCTTTATAAACGTGTGCGTATCCATCTGAAAGGGAAATTGCTATTGAAATGCCTTTTTTAAGTTGTAGATTCATATCAGGTGTAAGTTGTATGAAAGAATACAAATAGGCCTTTTACTAATTTCTATAATGATTTTCATACTAACACGCTCTCGCACAAACACAAATAAAAATTTTAGCAAAGACCTTTAAATTCATATCGGAAATTGAAACATTTCACAAAGTTTATGAAACTTTGGATATAATAGAAAACCTTTCTATGATTGTTTGCGATGTATCAACGGCATGTAATAGTGTTTGGCACAGAGGTTAACTCTTTAAGCTTGAAAGCTATAGAATAAGCGGACAAATGTTAGGATTGCAATATGTTTAAACCAAACGTCTTTAAAACTATTGATATGCTCAAACATGATTCAACGTTCACTTTATAAATCAAAGATATTATCATTTGATTTTCTTTAGTAATTCTCTCGAGTACTTTTGAACACTGACAATAAAATTCTATAAACCCATTTTATGCATAGCGAAAACGTTAAATCTTAGTATACTGAGAATAAAAATCAAATTACAGTAATTCTTGACCATTTTATTGTCTTTATGAATCCATATACACATCTGCAAGTGACCAAATGTTACTTACTGGTGTGAACATACAAGTTTACAAACTTTGAAAATAACAAGTTCAATAAAGTTATCTGAAGCTTGAATCTGGTCAGTATTAACTGTAACCATTCGGAATCATCTTATTCAAAGAGATTGAGGAGCTAAACACAAAGAAATCCCAAAAGTATTTCAAAATTGTCAAAACTCTATTTGCTTTGGAACATCCTTATTCGGAAGTGCTAAGTCTTCTCCAGATGACTGTGACACCTTTATGAACAGCTCGTTTGTGGTCGGCAAGGCTATCCCTCAAAAAGAATTTCTTTTCACAATCTCCACATTCAAATATCAAGTGTTTGGACTTCATATGTCTTTTAATATCTCCACTACTTTTCTTAAGAAAGCTGTATTCGCAGTAGAGACATTTTTTGCATTTTGGATGTCCACGATCAGTCAGATGGCTGAAGAGTTCATAGTCCTTTTTAAATGACCACTCGCAGTGGCTGCATGAATATGGCATCCTGTTTAAAGAAGATAAGTAAAGTAAGATACATGGTAAGATGGTAATGCGTGTAGCTCAACTTTTTCAAAAGTTAATCTCTGAATGAGGAATGTACGAGAAATGAACAGGATTTTCAATAAAGTGTAAATGCTCATCATGGGTTAATTTAGAAATCGAATAGATGATGATTTAGATGGAATAATATTGAATTTTTTATATGCATCTCGACTTTGATTAAATGTGGTCCTTGAAGGATATACCAACTTTGGTGAGATGATGTTTGAAATATAAATGGGTACTTGTCAAATATTGATCCAATTATCATATATTTTCGTGTTATGTTGATTTTACACAGATTTTTGTGAAACATTGACTTTGAAAATATAAAATGTAACTTACGAAAGTTTGCTTTACAGAAATCTTGTCTTTGGTTGAAATATTTACTTTTAAAGATTGGTATTTTATTACTTCTATTTCTAGAAACAACCCGTATAACATATTATATTTATACTTCATCAAAATAAAAATGAATTTCAGTGGCAAATAAAACCTTTACTTATTTACTATAAAAAGAAAGTTGTTATCCCTATATAAGATGTATTTGGATATTGGAATTGGGATTGTTATATTTTATAAAAGCAAGTGACTTTGATAATAGTTTTGTCAATTGTTTACTATAAACTTTAAGGATATCTATATTTAGTGAAATTTAGACTTGAAATAAACACAATGAAATAAACACATTTCTTTACCGAACATGAATCATTTACTTAACATTAAAAACTTTCAATCTTTTTTCAACAAATCCAGAACAGCTTTGCAAATTGAAACATTGAGACACGTTTGTTCTTTCCTTTTCGACATTGATATAACTTTTACCAAAGTGATTATATCTTTTCAAAATAGACATTTGTACCATTCTAATAACTGTATCCTATAGATTGTATTAAAAGCAACTAATGAAGTAACTTAGTAATTTATACAATGTAAAACAAATTATAAAAAGCAGCTTGGTAATAGTTTATAAATATAAAATCTGCATTGGTATATGGTTACTGTGATACTAAGTAAACCTAATAAAGCCTTGCCTGTTCTCTACATCTGTGGGTACGTCAGACAAGGTCGCTAGCCAGGAGAGGATTGTTCTGCTACTGGCGTCTACGGACTGAGTCGGCCGTCTTGTACATACATGTATATTAAGGGCTGGGCTTGTTCCTGGAAAACTCTTTCGCGGTAATACTGTGACATGGGAATTCTGATTTTAGGTTCCCGGATAATCAACAGGTCTTCCCCGGAAAATAATTAGCAACACCTACACGTCTAAACAACAATGACCGTGCTCTTGTGGTTGTGTCATACATATCCCGTTCAAACTGCACAGATCTCTAAATATAACCTGAATGAGTCGACGTGCCACTAAGAAATAAATAAATATTTTCTGTTTCTTCGTGTTGAAACCGATATAGTTGTGTTTGCCACAATATAATGCATGCGTAGTTACAGTTACTGGAAAATAAACCAACATAAGAGGCGGTTTCGGAGTCATACTATTTGTAAAAATGGAGGAGGGGAGAGAGAAAAATAAGAGGCGGTAAAATAAATAATCAGATAAGGTAACGCATCCAAAAACGTTTCAAGAATCTATATCTGTTTCATCTATAAATGATTGTGGTAATGGTTGTAAAAAGTCATAGGAATATTTGATTTTTTTAAAAATATCATATATGGTACTTTCCCGAAAGGATAAAAATGTTTTATATTGTCAGTTCAAGCATTGAGAAGCTTTTACTATTAACATTGCAGAAAATCTGTAGTTTACAATTACTAATTAATTAATCGGGGGAATAAGATGAGGGTTATACTTTGCCCACCATGTCGTTTGGTGGCCCAAAAAAACACGATTTGTCACTGTGACATTGCGCAAATAACAATGCTAAGACGTGTCGTTTTTATTTATGGTTTATCAGTAAAAAAAAAGAGGGCATGTGTTATAAAGTTGATGTTTTTTAATCTTCTCAATTGCAGCCTTAATTTAACCAGAGCATTGTCAATTTCATTTACGTTGTTTTCATTTAAAACATAGAGTTTTGAAATTTGCATTAAGTCGAATTCACAGAACATCAAAACGTTGAAGATAGAGTTACGTTACTGCTAAACCGAATTTTCTGTCGGCGAATGCCTTATTTTCGCAAGCGAGCCGCATTCTATCCAATGGGGTCGCAGGTAGAGCGTCTCGACGTACGTTACTTCCATTGAAGAAATCTTCAAAATATAACTTATAACCAATTTAATAAAATCTCCATTATCTCAGTTTATTAACTAAAACAAAATCCTATCTTTAAGAAGTAAACGTGTTTGTAAAGGAGTTCGATAAGGTAGATTAGTGGACGGGTGTCTTATATCGGGAATGATCGGCTTGGTGGACTTTGAGAGACACTATTTAGAGCGAGTGTGGGTGAGCGAGTGTGTCAATCACGCCCATCAGCAGGTACCCTAGCGTTACAGACACCCCACTCGTTCGTGGTGGGCCTCCACTTGGTGTAAACCCCCTCGGTAAAGATACTGTAGTGTCTCTCTTCCGCATGTTGTGAATGGTATATCACGGACAGTTACCCTGCACGTGCTCCTCTTTCACCAATTAAAGGGACACAGAATATATGTTGAAGATACATGTGTCAAACGCTATCAATGGTGTCAAGTGTTGAACCTAGATGTATTGACGTTTGCTGGAAATCACATTGTGAATATGTATGGGGATATTGGCCGATTAACTTCCGATTCCTTTTAAACAAATGAAATAAGAGGTATATTGTATAGCGACTGTAAATATATAGCTGAAGAGAAGGTTTTTCTTATCTGTTTACGTACCACGGCTAGCGTGACACATTTAGTCAAAAAGTTTTTTTCAATATTCAACCTTTTTAACGTATCAATTGTAAATAAAAGTCATATTTCTATCTGTAGAGTTTGATAAGATATTAAACTAGTATAAATGTAAACGGTAAATGCTTGAAATTCATTAATATCAAATATTTGTCAAATATTTCGCGCTTCGAAATGAAAATGCAAGTCGAGAGAAATATTTGAACTTAAATCAGCCCTTTTAATTTATTTTGACACGTATCGAAGTTTTTGTTTTTGAAGCTATCGAGGGTGTTTGTCTCCATAAAACCTTTTGAAAAAGAGTGAGAACAATACGTGAATCTTAATACTGAATCCTTTTCAATCTACGTGATAATATCAACACATTAATATGAGAAGATGGTACACAATACCATAAACAATATGAATAGCTTTTCCAGTTATGATGTTATACTGAGGAAGCTATCCTTATCCCATTGTTATTACCTACGCTAAAGGAAGCCCGTCCACGCGCGTTCTGATATCTATGTAAAGTATACTGCATTGTCCTAGGTTAGATGCAAGTCTCTAAGGGTAGTATCGCTATCATTCAATACACGATATTCATCTGACCAAAGAGCACGGGGCGTAATTGTTGTTGTGAACTTTGATTAATACAAGTCTGTTACATTGATAACGATGAGCCAGTGTATCAGACGTATGGAGGCGTGTATATACAGTTTATTCACGCTACCTCTGGTTGTAACTGCATCATTCAAGGGGCGTGAATTTCCTTAATATAGTTTAATTCTTAATTTCGAGGTGTAATGAGCAAATTTTCTGAAGTTTTCAATGAAGGGGGCCTTTCACCAGGAGTGTACAGTTTTGCGCAGATGAAAGGGGTGACGTCAACAACTCTCGTGGATTTCTCGTGTAGGTTCACCTGGAGCGTGACAAATTTCGATGGAAAAAGCAAAGAAAAGCAGATGCCATGCGACCTTAAACCGGAAGTGATTGGGGGTTCAGAACAAACAGCACCACACATGGACTATGCGTGGAATGGAAATTTAATTAAGCCTTCCAATCAGCACTATCGACGTCGGTCAGTTTGTGACCTCTTGAACAAACCTAACATGAACCAGAGTTGCAATCACCATACGCCGCCCCCACCTATGTATTACCCTACTCACGAAAATCCTGCTTATATGTATCCTAAAATCACGCCCAAAACATTCTCGCCTGTCCTAATATACCAGCATCCGTCTAAAGCGTCCAGTGTCACGAACCATACCGAATTTGGTGGAGACAGACGCTCTTCAGCGTACCAGCCGATTGGAACCCATGCTGGGGTGCCCATTTGTGACCAAAGTTATTCTTACCTGTCTCCAGGAGTAAACTCAGTGCCCGGAAGGTTTAATCTTGTGAAAGACAGGAATGTGGGCGGCTGGGATCCCTGGTCCTCCGTAATTAGGGAAGATGGACTTCCCTGGTATCGTAGGGATCCGCCCGACACCATCCCCGACACTATACCCCCTTCTTTTTCGTCCCACAGTCCCATCCCGTCTCTCCCTACGCTTACTTCCAACTCATCACTCTCCTTCATTGGCGGACCGTCAGTCGGGGAGTTTCAGACATGGAGAAACAACAACGCCAGGAGACAGAACTACATCACTGATACTAGACCAAACTCCTGCTTGCCTGATCTCAGACCAAATATGAGCGTTGCTGGTCCAAGACAAAACATGTGCATGGTTGATCAAAGACCAAACGTGTGCATATCCCATACCCGGCCAAACCTTTGTGTGTCTGATCCAAGACCAACCACGTGCGTGGCTGACCAAAGATCAAACATGGTAGCAACAGATCCAAGACAAAAGATGTGCATGTTATCATCAGATCAAAGCCCAAACATAAGTAGGTCTCATCCGAGTGTGTCTGAACTTCCCCTGCCAGATGACTGCTACCAAAAAAATCAAGAAACCCCGTTCTCAGACAGCGCCAAGCTGAAGTTCTTTTTAGACACGAAGTACGGACTATGTGATGGCGCGGAGCTACCGCCCTGTGCTGAAAGCGATGTGAGCTTTAAGTCGGACCCTGGCCTCTCACTGACCACAGACTTTACTCTGGACCCCAACTTCTCCGACCCCTTCCTAGACTTGCTCCAGGATCCCCTACTGACCTTCCAGACTGAGGAATGCGAGGACGGAAAGAAAGGGCGCAAGTACAAGTGTCCCTACTGCCATGTTTCCTGTGCCAACAACGGGCAGCTGAAGGGACATCTCCGTGTGCACACTGGTATGAGGTTTGACCAATATAATATATAATACGTCCCGAAGTCCGTAAATACATCTAGCGAATTACCGGTCTTTTCCGTGTCGAGCAGGCGCGAACATCAGCCAATCAAAAGAGTGCTCTTCGAATCGCGGGTCAATGCGATTGTTTCGCCGTTCTTAACTCGATTACAAAATCCGAATGTTACCAATGTTTCGCAGTGAATTGTGTTGAAAAATATGATGACAACATAAATTCTGTGCTGATAATGTTGACGGAATAGTTTTGGGTTATTTATTTGGTAATTCATGCAAAGGTAATTCAACACATGTGGTCAAACAATGACAAAAGGATAAATATAGACAAACGTAGGGTAAACGTCAGGATGTGACATTAACTGAGATGCAAAAGAAACCCGTCATTGATTGGTTGAAAGCTGTCTACCTGCCATCATTTTATTGGTCGGTTCAAAATTAGTCAAAGGTCAGCTGATTAGATGTATTGACGGATCATTACATCTAGTTTTAACTAGATTGGAGGTTTGACTCTTTGTCAGAGACATTATTCTGTTCCATGTACGCAACGAAGTAACTCTTTGTATGCACTTGATATGAGGCACCTGAACGGACGTCTCCGTGTTATTATTGTTGGCATTGTGAAGTCGTGGTAAACAATATCCGAATGATGATTAACTTCGTTATTAGAATATAGGCTGTCTGTTTGTACAAATATTAGGCGTAATTTTATTGTTTTACACATAAATGGTCCATGAAATCATGGCCTTTAAAAGGACATTAAAAGTAATCTTTCAAAAAGACGATATCAAGATATACATTATTCAATTTGAAATATGTTAATCTTAAAACATAATTCTTGTACAAATCAGTTCGTCAACAAATATTAATGATCAAGCAATCGCAACAAAATATAAAACATTATCAACATGACATATGAAATACAATTTCAATGATAACCTTCTCAAGAAAAGCGACCCAATAAATTTGATGTCATTTGACAGATTTCCCTGTCTATATTCGAAATTATGAAGAGTTCTTAAGCCTACTCGACTGACAATCTCAGAGAAGGTACTTTGATTAATCACCAATGTAACAAAGGAAATAAGTGTAAAGTAAACAACGGCAGTGCAAGTCAACTCTTTTGGAGAGGAGAAAAAAACGGGACTATACCCCGTGAATGTTTCTTTGTTCTTAGTCTTTACTTTATCTACATGTTCTATTACTCTTTATATTCTTCACGTTCCTTCAAACATTAAAACAATTAGAGATTGAAAATAATGTATTTTAATCGATTTGTTGGTGGTAGGATATACGATAAATTATCTTATAAATGGCCAGATCGTCCCACCGTTTCACATTAGTCTCGGATTTTGTTCTGCCTAAGTCTTCAATATAAGAATGGCGAGGGGTTCAAATAACACGCATTGTATATAAGGTAATGTCTTCGTTGCCATCTTTATTTCCAATCTGGAAAAGTAATATGGTGAGATCGAAAAATATTCCTACTGTTTTCGGCTTGCCTTTTCGGGTGACTCGTTAGAGTAACTGACTCTGACCTAGAGATCACGGGTTCGAATCCCCTGATTGTTGAAATTCCTATTTTCACTCCAGTTTCAAATGTTATTTTCCCCGCCAGGTGAGAGACCGTACAGGTGTGATTACCCCGGATGTGGACGCGCCTTCGCCCGGAATGAGGAACTGACTCGGCACCGCCGAATTCACTCCGGCATCAGACCGCACACCTGTGCCAGGTGTGGCAAGAAGTTCGGCAGGAAGGATCACCTCAACAAGGTGGTGTATATTAATGTGACGCTTCGCAGATTCATAACATATTTCATACTTTGGTTCCTGTATTTAAACATTAAGAATTTTAAAGGATAACTTGTAAAGCAATAAAGATATATAAGAAAAATGTGTTATACATGTTATTCAGTAGGATTTAATCATGTATATCTGGTCTAAATGGACAGCTATAGTGTTAGTAAGTTATATCTTTGTATTTCAAGATATTGGGTAAAGGTATTTCAGAGGGATAAACGACTACTTGGAAGACTAGTAAAAGGGGAATGCATTAACTCATTCTCATTCTGGATATTAAATACTTTTCGTTGAGATTATGATATTTCGAGTAAATCACGCACAAACAAAAGAACGGGCCCATGAAATAAGAAATCTTCCTTTTCTGACAAATACATGATTGTGTATGAATATGCATTTTGAAGGTGCCAAAGCTTACATATATAACCAAATAGACAAAACGAATAAATCTATGGATCTACAACTTCTTTATTGTGAGATTGCAACGTTTTGGTGTATACTATGACACAGTTATCTCAAAACTTTCTTTTTTATCAAGAGGGGTGATTGGGTTTGCTTAATGACTCTGTTTCTGCCCTGTGTTTCTAACCGATAAAGTGCTCGACTTATGACAGATGTTACTGGGGAAGAAATGACAGAAAAAGCTCTGCGGGAAGAGAATATAAGCAAGAAAACATTTGTGATAATTAAGACGTCAACGAAGAAATAATGAGAAACACGCACAAACCATCTACATGAAAGATTCCAGAGGCTTTTTATTTGACCAAAACGTAACTTGATATTGCAGCACCAGAAAACTCATCTGAAGACAGCGGAGAAGAAAGTGCACGTGTGTCGACTGCCCGGATGTGAACAGCGCTACACGAGGTCGGACGCTCTTGCAAGACACCAGTGGGGAGCGCACGGCATCAAGTCCAAAGGGGCTAAACGGCCTCAAGTCAGGGACAGCGTGGAGAGTACTACTTGAAGGTTTATTGTATTTGAATAAATTATTCATTTTTTCTTTCTCAATGTGTCTGTTCGATTTTGCAGAATCATCGCTCTCATGTGTAAAAAAAAAAGGATTCATGTTTTGTATTTGGAGAGGCGAGTTCACTGCCGGTCTTTTACTCCACACTAAAATAATCAGACACTTATATTGCCAGCGCTGAATGAAAATGTGCATTAATATTCAGCAACAGAGCTTCGCTGTATTACGCATTATAATTCGGGGTTATGAATGAAAAGTTTAAATAATTTGTTTTTCATATTCAAAATTGACAGCATTCTCTTCCAACAGGCGTATCTAGGTCACACATTCCTATACAACCTCTTTCCTTATTCAAGCGTTTCAAAATCAAGAAATGTAGAAATCTGATTGTATACAATCAAAGTTAGATGTGCAATCAGCTAGATCGTTTCAAAGATTATCACTCAAACGCCGTAAAATCTCTTTTGAAGGTTGACAATCAAGTGAAGGACATTTCAATGACAATTATGCTCCTCAGTTTACTCAATACTTGCACCTATTATTCAACTCAATTCTTGACAACGGGATATTTTCCGAATTTCTGGAACGTAGGAATGATACTTCCTTTATTCAAGGAGGGAGACTCTTCCAAAATGATTATAGAGGCATATCACTGGTGAATTCATTAGGACGAATATCTATCCCATTATTAAGATTTATCACATCTTATCAAAATCTACCAATAGAAACTGGCGGTGGGAAAACGTACCGCGCTGTGAAAGAATATGTAAAGTCTGTAAATCCACATCTGTTGCTGATGAATGTTATTATACTTTTTAATGTAAAAGATTTTGTAATGAGAGGAAAAAAATATATTTTATCCTTTGATTCAATGTATCCAAGCCTACATACTTTTGTTAAACTTTTCTCGAAGAAGGACTTAAGCAGATAACAGAATTATCAAAAATTTTATCAAAAAACAGTTAGTTTATTACAGCCTTCTTGTTATTATGTATTTTGTATTTATATATCTCATATATGTTGTATTATAGTTGATTACTTTGGGTATTAATTAGTTGTATATATGCTCGTGTACCACCTACCACCTAATGATTGATCGATTGATTGATTGAGGAAAGGTTTTCACAGGTATTGTAGAAAAAATACTTCGAGCCTGGTTTGATCTAAATCAGTTCTTGTCAGATGCACAAGCTGGTTTCAGACATGATCATTCTACAACTGACAACATCTTCGTCCTTCAAAAATATTTGAGAAAACTAGACACCGCTTTTATGCCGTCTTTAAAGTTTTTAAAATGGTGTTTGATTCAGCTGAAAGAAAGAAACCACTTTCCCTATTTTTGCAGAAAATATTCATGGTACATTATATAATGTTATTGAAAATATGTATACTAAGGTTTGCCTTGTGTTAAACAAGGATAAAAATCACTGATATATTTACTACATCGAGTGGAGTTAGCCAAGGATGTATCCTGAGTGCCTTTTCATCTTTTTCATTAATCAGCTGGTTATTAAGTTGAAAACTGACTCATCAAGAGGGATATTTGTAGATGAACATATTGAAGCTATAAAACTGCGTTTGTTTGCTGGTGATATTGTTTTAGTGTCAGATTTAGTACGCGAAAGTTTTGAAAGAGTACTAAATAACTATTTTTAAAAGCGCTATATAGGAGTTATTATGAAAACATCCTCCAGCACAGGACTTTGAGAAATCGGTCGGTATCATCTATCTGTAAAATACCTTTGCCGGTGTTGACGATACATATGTGAATAGAAATGGCAGCAAATACAAACAGTCTTAATCGACAAAAAAAATTAAAAACTCTTTTCACCACAATTTAGATGTTTTGTTGCATGTGTTGTTCCAAATTATCATTGATATATTCATTTCAGACGACACTTGACTTGGGTGTGATTACAAAATGTGTTAAAAAGAAATTTTTCTGTGAAAACGCACTCTTGAAATGTGAAAATATATGGTTATTTTACTAACGCTTCAAACAATAATGACGGACGACGCCGTAAAACGCCTTCATCCGTTTTTACGACATTAGATCAAACGTATATTTGATATATTTACAAGATAACATGATAACGCTTGGAACAACACAACCCAAAGTAGTCATAAATTACATAAATAACCGTAACTATTTCTACTCAGATATTTATGAAGTTTACGACATACAAGACCATTTCCGTTAGAAACAAAGTGCACGTGTTGTCGCGAAATGTTAAACTGTTGGGACGTTTGACAACATTTTGAGGATTAACTAACCATCAAAGATGCAACACGACGATGTAAGTGGTGAAATAAACCTTTCATTTTATTTTTCTGAAGTTAATGATTACGTTATATGAATCAGTAACTGGTTGACGTCAACATGATTATCATTAGGCTATTAAGGTACCATACAGTTGCTGATATTTTGAGTTTGTAATGGTCTGATGGTATTGGAGGAGAGTTTGATTTCCTTCTTACAGTTACATGTTACCCGAAAATCAAAGATGATATTAGGCTTATTGTAAAACGTGTTACTGTAAATACTGTCATTTGTCTACTGAAATATAACTATCTATTTCAATAATGTTTACGAAAGTCACTATGTTCACATGGTCTGGGGAACGCTTCTGTAGAACATTTGATTAGTGGCAAAATAAGTATGTACATGAAAATTAATTAAGATCTCAAATAAAAGTTTTAGAATAGAGGCTAACCGGATACGATCTGACGTTCAAGCCCCCTGATTGAACAATTCATATTCCCTTATAGAGTCTAAAACCTTCATTCTATGTACAGTTGATTCTAATTAGACGCAATCTACATCTTATGACATATGTAGTTGTGACTGATCACATTTGTGAGCGAGAAATAAATTATGATTTTCATTTATACAAATTCCAGTTGATATATAAATAACATCCAACAATAGAGAAATGGAAAGTCACAGGCTCTGTGGTAATAACTAACTGAAAGCCTATTTTGCCAGACCATCCGTTACACACCATACACGAGATGGCAATTGGTCAATGAACAATCTGGTTAAAACTAGCCGTGATATAATACGTCCCGAAGCACAATAATTCATCTAGAGAATTACACATCTCTTCCTTGTCGAGCGGGCGCGAACATCAGCCAATCACAAAAGAGCTGGCCCAGCTATCCGGATCGCCGGTCAATGCGATTGTTTCTTGAGCACCTCGATTACAAAATCCAAATGTTACCGATGAATCGCAGTGAATAGTGATAAAAAAGATGATGACAGCATGAATTCTGTGCAGATATGTTTGATGGAATAATTGTGTGTTGTTTATCTTTATCGATTTGTTGAAAAGTAAATAAACAAATTAGGTCAAACAATCACTTAATAAGTTTTACAGGATATATATAGATAAACGTAGGGTAAACGTCTGCGAGTGACAATAACAAAGATGCATAAGAAACTCGTCTTTGGTTGTTTCAAAATTTGTTAAAGGTCAGCTGAACATGACCTCAAGCAGTAATTCTCTAGATGTATTGACGAATCATTACTTTTCGGTTTATCTAGATTGATCAATGAATGGATGATATTCTGATATAAGTCTGATTTGTGTAAGTCTGACTGTGTCACAGATGCAACACCAAGGAAAGGTACAATTCATAGTGAAATAAAATCAATATTGTACACTAAAACATTATTTAACACAACAGTTTCAAATAATGAAATCTTGGAAAATGTTTTTAGATGCATGTAACATTAGAATTAAAGACTTTGGAAATCTTCAATTACACTAAATGACTGACATAAAGACACAAGAAAGATCTAGACTACATAAAAACATTAAAAAAACAATATTATTGGAAGTTTTTTCTCTCAAAAAATATTAAGTACATCAGTTTATCAAGCCCTTTTTACCAAGCGTTTAGAAGTCGATTTTGTCAATTGGTTGCCATTGTCATCAGAAGGTGTTTTGCTGCATATTTTTTTGTCTTAATCCGTATTAAGTTTAGCATTTGCAGATCTTCTGACAAACAAAGATATTCATTCTTTTATTCTTTCACTTCAGGTGATATGGAGTATCATTAATGATTCATTCTGTTCCTTCAAAACCAGGTAAGTCACTCAATGAAGTTAATAATTGTACATCTATATTGAAATATGTTTACAAGATTTAGAATTAATTTTCATTTTGAGATTTATGGATGAATCTAAGAACTACATGACTTTCATACCTAAACAAGTAATGAGTTCTTCTGCAGAACTACTTAACATTTTTTATACCATGTCTTCTCACTTCATTTGTAATATTTCTAGAACAGAATCACAGATGTTTGTCTAAATTATTATTATTTATGGAGCGACAATGTCAGTTCCATGAATTTTGAGGTTTTTGGGGTCACCTTTTGAAGAGGAAGTTCGTGGGGAAGCCGAGCATCATTATATTATCATTATGAACTATTCAAAAGAAGTTTTTACACCTACTAAATCATGTCCCCTGTTTCTTTTCCAGAACAAAATCACAGAAGTTCTGTCGGAATGAGTATAATCTGACAGGCCTGTGTAGCCGCGCCTCCTGTCCGCTAGCCAACAGTCAGTATGCGACGGTCCGTGAAGAGAAGGGGGTGTGTTATCTGTACATGAAGACCATCGAGAGAGCAGCGTTCCCAAGTAGACTATGGGAGAAGGTCAAACTCTCACGTAACTATGAACAGGCTCTAAAGCAGATTGATGATAATCTTATTTATTGGCCAAGGTGAGTTTACAGGTCAAATTAACCCATTAGCTAAAACGTTCAAAGATCACCAATGGTGACAGGCCTGAAATACATTATAACATAATCTTCTAAAAGAGTATCACAATTGATAGACTACAAAGGATAGAATTACCTCTTATAAGCAGTGGTGAAAATGGATAGTTCATATAGTTAGACAAATTTACTTCAATATTATGTATGGTATCAAGTCTTTGGAGGACATTTAGAAATGGAATATAGAAATAATTCTGGATAAGAACATTGATGTTAAAATTCTGACACTTTGGAGTATATGTTAACTTGGTTTGTCACAATAAATTGATACTTCATTGAAGGAGTTTACTATATGTGTTATGTTTTACAATTGCTACTATCTCAGACATAACCCTTTCATTTCAGGTTTATAAGGCATAAATGCAAGCAAAGATTTACAAAAATCACTCAATATCTGATTCGTATCAGAAGATTAACTTTAAAAAGAAGGTAGGTTTTTTTGTTTTTTTTTTATATAATTCTATCAATTTAATTTATTGTTTTAAGTTAAATTAGTATTACAGTCATACTGCAGAAGCATTATTCAGTCAACTGTCAGTAACAATACTGTTTCATTCAATAGATGCATCCATTGATTTTCATTCATTGTCACAGAAATATTTAAAATTTTGTTTTTCAACATTGTTACATTGTCAAAAGTGTCAAGTAACCTTGCCTCTCCTCTCCCTTTGAATGTTATGGATTTGTAACAAAAACATGTATCATCTACAATGTATTGATTTTTATAGGAAATATGTCACAGTTTTCAAATATATGATATTATTTCTTTCGTTAACAGGAAAAAGCTTGTTCCTTTAAGTAGAAAAGTAGAGAAAAGAGAAGCAAGAAAAGAGGTGAGATTTTACTTCATCTTACAATTAAGTTCATCAAGAATTTGTTTAACTCAATAATAGTTTCAAATGAGTTCTATTTCTTGACACTTTTCACATGTTTATGTAACCTTATCAATACCATTACTAATAAATTTTATTGTGAATAGCATCGGGAGATGCTACAAGCTGATTCCCTCCCTTTACTTGAATTCTATCAGATCTTTCTCCATAATCTTTACAGGAAAAGGCATTTGTAGCTGCTCAGTTGACAACTTCAATAGAAAAAGAACTCCTGGAGCGATTGAAGAAAGGCACAGTAAGTAATTTATTGACAACCTAAATTTGTTTAAACCGTAATAAATATTGTTTAAAACTAATTTTCACATGGACTGGTACACTGTATAGATTTGAATTTCCATATTAGTAGATGATTATATATTGTCAATATTTTGTTCTCAAAACATGAACATTTATTTTTCAAAATAGCACAGCAAAATCAAGATAATAACTTTTTAGCAGAAAGTATATTTTACCTTTAATTTGAAACTTTAGTTGCTGTTTTAGATGCAAATGACACTGTCACAATGAACAATTTTTCAGTATGGCGACATCTACAACTTCCCAGCGCATGCGTTCGACAAGGTGCTTGACGAGGAGGAGGTAGAGAGCGAGACTGAGGACAAAGAGACGGAGGAGGGGGAAGAAGAGGAGGAGGAGTCTGAGGAAGAAGAGTTGGAGAAGGAAACGGAGGAAGAGGTAAGACACAGTGGGGCTATTTGTCCCATTCATTTATCTATGTTACACTTTAGCTTTTCTTTGTCATTTCAACATTTCAAGTGAGTTTCAAGTCTGTAGAGGGGTCAGGCTCCATCTTCTCCTCGTCCTTTATTCTGTTGTAAATGTTCAGTTTCCTTATGCAATAGCATAGAGTTTCAATTTAGTGGAGACACGCTGTTGATATCAAGTTGGCGTTTTTTAGGAAATTTACTCCAGTAAGTAAGTAAGGTTTATCTCCGTTAGGCTTTGACCTTTCCTAAATTTATACCCACGGGCAATGTTCTGTATTTGCTACACTCTAGCGCTGTTTGGTCTTAATTCACAGTGGAACAAAATTGTTCATTTTATGTATTTTCAATTGTTACAGCATCTTTAAACTGAAGTCAGAACTTACAAAGGCAATATCATGTTCATGTTATTTGAAAGACGTATTTGTGTTTCAGGGTGTTGGAGCTGTGGAGTTTGTTGCTGATGAAGATTTTGAGGAGAGTGACCTTTCTGACATGGAGGTAATGTTTTCTTTACATAACCAGCCATGGCCATGGGCATTAACAGATCTAGATTTTGATTATTTTTTTTCGTGAAGTCCTGTCCAAAAAGGGTGTGTTCGGGATAATAGTTAAAGGAAACAGTTAGGGGACTAACAGCAGTTGATAGTGATCAAGAAGAGGGGGAGAAATCTGTAATCATCAACATATGAAGTTAGCTGTTGTTACATGTTTCAGGGCCTGCCCTGATCAAGGGGGTCAAACCCAGAAACATGTTAAAAAAATGCTGTTCCTGCTTCTCTGGCGTCTTACTTCATGTGTTGATAAACAGATTTTCCCCCTTTGCTAGATTTCAAATTGGTTGGGTAGCAGCCGGGTAAGGGTTAACTCATTAACGCCAAGAGCCGCGTATATGCGTCAAAATAATGAGATCCTCACAGCGAGAGCCGCATATAAGCGTCCGTTAATTAGCAGTTTCTCACAGCGAGAGACGCTTATGTGCGTTAATTGAAAGCACCTCTTATTCAGCGAGAGCCGCGTATGTGCGTCCGTCGTATAGTATAACAATGAACTTTATTTTTTTAAATCAGTTTAGCATCAATTAATGTAGATAACAGTTTCGTAAATAAAATGCTATCCTCAGGAAAGCAATAAGAAATGAAAATCGTTGCTCTTTGTGCAAAAATATACTACGTTTGGTAAATGAAAACATTTTGCATATGTTGGTCTTGGGAGGGAAAAATAAATACTTTAAAAAGAAGGTTTATTAAATCAGATGAAACGATTGGAGTCTTTGTGAAGTTACCAATTTTTAAACATTGTGAAATACATTTTATTTGTAAAACGCATTGAATTCATATATCTAAGACGGAACCAGAGGAAGCCTTATTAAAAACATTTATGTACCTGTATTCCTAAATCATTTGAGGCTATTGAAAGTTACACTTTGATTTTACCTTTGCTTCTTGAATGCATCTCTTTTTTGGGATGTCATGTCATGAACTATCAATTTGATAGTTGCATGTAATTAATATTTTGAACGCCAGTGTTGTTCTACTTTGAATACTATTATTAATATAACAGTTTTTTCGAATATTACTTTACTGAACTAGCTGAGCGCATCCTATATCAAGCACGGTCAGTAGCGGTCCTGTAAAAATAATAGTTTTTGCATGTACATGGGGTTTTTTTATTCGACAATATGCTTCATAGATCCACGACCCTGTCTGCCATTGAATGGATACATACACATTTTAAATTATAATTAGAGTTGACAACGTCCCAATCACTTGGTCAATATTAATAATCATTACATTCGTTGATGTTACGTGCTATCTCTTAAAATCGGGATATCATTTCCATAAATTCTTAATTATTAATCAGATAACACACTGTATTAACTCAACATGGTGTGTAGATATGCAGTATTTGTATTTACAAGTAAAAAATGCATGTAAATCAACATATGTGAAAATATGAGGTATGTTACGTGTTTATGTGTTAGTACTTGCAAAGGAGTGAACAATATGCCGCCATCAAATCACTGTAGTGGTAGATTGAGAAAGACAATCTAACATGAAGATTGACAAATGCTTAAAAGTGATATTTGATTATGTATATACAATATATATTATAATATGTAAGTGTGTGTCTGTGTTTATTATTTGCTGTTCTTTAAGTACTGTTATTTAGGTATAAGTAAGAGAAATTGTCTCTCATAACATTTTGACCAATATAAAAGGTGCGATATCTAATGCAGTTTACTTGTCAATTTTATGTGAAGAGAATGAAAACAATTTCACTCTCTTTCCCTTTGTTTATGAATTGAAATCGGACAAACCTCAAAATAAAAACTCAATGGTGAAATATCACATGTTATATTCCTGTAAAGTATCCATATTCAGGACCTGCATCTATCTTCATGAAACAATAAAACAATCAAGACTTTATGGCACAAGGCTAGACAGTTCCCGTTTAAAACTCACCCACAAAGGCTGTCGCGAAAAGAGCGGTGCTTTGAACTAATTGGTCTCGCTACAGCGAGCAGCATCTGTGGTTAGTGGCCCAGGCGTTGAGCCGTGAAGCTGTCTCGGCGTTAATGAGTTAAGGTTGAAATCACAGTTAAAAGTCGAACATGTTTGGATTTTGACATGTTTAAAAAAAAATTGAAAATGAAACTATTCTTGAAACTGAAATCAACAAACTATTGAAGATGGCCCTACCCATCTTGTTTTGGGCATAAAATAAAGTTTTTTCACTTAATTATTACAGTTAGAATTTGAATATTATTTGATTTATATCCTTTCAGGACATGGACTCCACTGACTCTGAAGACAGCTCCTCAGAGGATGACAGTCCAAAGCCTGCTCAGGCAGTCAGGAGAAAACGTGCACGTGTTGAGATAGAGTACGAGAAGGAAATCGATCAGCCATCCACATCCAAGGTGAAGGTCACCTCATGATGCGGTCCTTAAAGCAAGCTGCGTCCACATGACTTATCATTATCATACCTGGTTAATAAGTTGCCGGGCAAGAGCGCTTGTCTGCAAACACCTGGTTAATAAGTCTGGGTCAACAACGATGAGTCTCATTTCTATTGTGGACACTTTCTCGTTTTAAAGTTTTCTGTGGGGAAGTGAACTGATGACTGGGAACTCTTTCCCTTTATAGAATCAACCCTGGCTGAGTCACAGGAATCATAAATGGTTAAATAATGAGGTCCTCTGAATGGATGGAAGGAGCCTTTGGTAGATTTACAGAGTTTGTTTCTCGACCAGCAGGTTAAGGGTTTATGTTGTCAGTGAAGTAAACTGTTTTGTGTTGAATATCATCAAATGACAATGAACACATGTACAGTTTTTAATTATCATTATGAAGTTTGGGGCTGGTATGTTGTTAATATGTTCTTGTGAAATATTACTGAAGTATCAAGAGGGCAGTGGACATTACCTTGCAGACAATGAAGGGGTGGCCTCAGAGACTTTGTATAATGGTTTTGACATATCTCACTGCAATCATTTCTTCTGAAGTAAACTCCTTTACCAGCAAAGCACTTTCAGGGCTATAAATAAATAATCCTGTCACAAAAAGTTGTTTTCTTACATATAAAGACTGAACTTCTTACAACTCTACCATGCATACATGATCTAAATAGACAGAAGTCTGTTGGATATAACAAATAACAAATTTATAAGATGAAATTAGGGGTGGAAAATGCGTAGGGGATTAAAACGAACAGAAACCCACTTGTAAGGGAGGAAACATGGGAAGGGAGAGTTGGGCAGCCTCTGTGGAAAGAGGATGTGATTTTCAAGGCAACTTTGTTAATCTTCACAAAATATGATGAAATGTCAAACACTACTTGTCAGAGTTGAAGTTAAGTTGAAGAAAATCCAGTTCTATGAAATATCAACTACTTTGTTAATAATGCAACATTTTGGTGTAGATACTTACACTATCTTTGCCTGATAATGCATTTGAAGCTACAATTTAACTTTGCATTAATTGCAAGAATGGTTGTACGTTTTATTAATATCTAATTCATGTCTAGAATCCTACATACATCAATCAGAGACTTGTCAGTAACCATGTGTCTTGAAAGTCAACAGCAAAATCATTTCTTTGTTGAATGTGTATCATTGAAATAAAAACTATTGAATTTAATTGTCCTGTCTCTTCTTATGTGTAAAATAAACAATTTCTTTGCATGAGTTGAAAAACGTTTAATCTACAAATGAATGGTGTCTCTGCTATCAATATAATGAAAGATTTTTCAGGTTGTTTGAGCTAGTATTTAAAGTTAAGTTACTCAATATATATGCTTACAGTGTGCCTAAAATCACATTCATAAATTTAAACTAGGGCTTTGTAATATCATCTCAATACCAAAATATTGCGGAATAGATTGTGCAGAACAATTATTGCAATATTATTTTTCATTTCCCAATGTAATGCACAAACTAATTTGAAGGCAAATTTATTCAGAAAGCTTCTAATTTGCTAAACGTGCCAAAAAGAATTATTTTGTTGTGCAAGAATATGTAATTTACTGTCACAAATGATAGATGGTAGTAGATAGTGGATCTTTTTTAGTAATGGTCTATTTTTAGAAAGATCTGAAGGCATTTTACTAAATTTATGAGGATCCAACTGCATGGAAAAGATTGAAAAGTTTAATGTAGATGTCATTCATATAATATCGCAATATTTTGCAATACAAAATTTGGTGCAATACTCAGCCCTTATTTGAACAGTGTCATAAACTATTATTTTGGATTCAGGTAACAAATTCAATTATTTGAAAACATTTATTTCAAAACAAATCACATGCAGCTTTTTTTAAAAATTCATTTTTGAAACAGTTCAAAAAGTGTATTTAGCAATTGGCTGACCTTTATCGAAATTTGATAAGCTGAGGATTATTAATTAGTTGTGTTCTTTTCGTTATTTCTTTGATAGGTAATCTAGAGTTTGATTTGTGGATCAGTAAGGAACATATAATTATTATTATAAAAAAGTAAATCATAATTGTATGCGGCAAGAAAGTGCGCAATCTAACTGGAAGAAAACATATACATGGTGATTTGATCAACATTTCTAAAGTGGCTTGGAATGCAATGTTAAACAGAGCTTGTTTTTTTTTAAACATTGAACAAATCCCTAGCCAAGGGTTTTCTTGAGGTTTACTAGTATGCCATGTTTGTTAACTAACATAAAATAAAATTTTACCTTTCATCAGAGAGTATCTGTGTTCAGTTAAGATAAGAACCACACCATACTCATTTTTTAAACTTCTACTTAAATTTGGCTGTATTTATCAGTACGTTCAAAATCTCGAAGAAGCAAAATTCCTTTAAAGGATCCTCTTATAATCCCAGCTGTCTTCAAGTTTATCTGGATCACTTGTTCTTGCAGAGTCTAAATAGGGTGAGGTGGTCCAAAATGCTTAAATATTTGGTGGGAGGCCTTCTACAAAAGGATTGTTCATCCTGTTGTTTTGTTGAAATTCCTGCCCTCATCATTTTCAGGGGATATAGAAATTACCTGTCTGTCCGTAAGTCTGTGCAAGCTGTTCTTCTCCGGACCAGAAGTAACAACTATATAAGGCTTGCCTCATTGAAACTTGGTTTATGGAAGAGTCCTTATGTGCAGTGGTGCATTTAAGGGTTTTCAACTTCTGATATTTATTCTTGGCATTTTCCATGGGGATGCAACTTAGAATTTCATTTCTGGACCGGAACTCAGAAACCTTAAGGCCTAGCTCATTGAGTTCATATTTTGAACAATCCACATGTGTAGTTGCACCTTTTGGGGTTTTCAACATCTTCCCACATTTATATTTCGCTGTTTCTTTGTCAAGACAAGTTCGAATTTTGTTTCTGAACCAGAATTTATAAACCATAATAAGGGTTCGCTTACTGAAAGTTGTTATGTAGAACAACTTTATGTGTTTCAGCCTTTGTTATATGCCTCAAAACCTCAAAACTTGCTTAGTATAATGACACTAGGGATCTTAAACAATATTCTTTTGAAAGATAAATCAATAACTAAAAATATGCTGAGGATAGTTTTCAACATAGGATATGAGTTATTAGGGGCTTGTTTAAGAACAAAATTTCGTAACTATATCTAATATATTCTACTTTGGCCACTTTTGGGGGATATAGCTGACTCTGTCTGCTTGTTTTATTGGTCTCTAAAAGTTCATTATCAGCTGAGCATGACCTCAATTAGTATTCCCCTGGATGTAACAGATGTTTATCTTTACAACTTGGTTAACTTACTGAGCGATAATAAAAATCTGATCCATTCGATTGAACAAAGCATGAAAAGTGGATACAAAGAGCAAAGAATTTGATGTGTTTTGATGATTTATTACTTGATGAAAACCATATTGACATAAACAAGAAATGTTAGCACTTTTAAAAAAACTGAATATCAAAACCATGGTCGTGAACTATCTAGCGTTCAGTTATGACCAGGTTTGGCATATCCAACAAAAATAAAGTCATTTTGAGCTATCTAACGCTCTTGAAATGATTACTTTATGATGTCTGGTCATAAGCTATCTAACGCTTTTTCTCGACCAGAAACAACAGAAAAGAAAATCAATGGAAAAAAAATGAAACTTCACATAAAACATATTTTACACAAGAGCATATCCAGTATAACCACTGACATTCTTGTTGAATAATAATTACCTCCCCTTGTTCGACTGAAAGCCATAGACTGATCTCCTAATTGGTTAAAACTGATGTAAAGTTTACAGGGTAGGTTCTTTCTAGTATTTTTAAAAATTTGGTATTAATTCTCCTTATACCTATATTCATATCCACTCTATCAGTTTCATTTATCAAAAAGAAAATATTAACGAATACTTGTTGTAAATGTAAGAATTTCCACTAGAACACTAACAAAAAAAAGTTGCTCAAAAGCATACAATGGAATGATTTTGCATTTTATGAATACAATGCAGCATCTTAAAAGCTCAGTAGATTGTGGACATTTACCAAAGTTATAAATCTTATCCTTTTGCTTTGAAAACATGAATCATTGTCTACCTTTAATAAAATTTGGTTGGATGTCCCATAAGAATTCTTCCATGACGAAGTTAGGATTAAGGTGTCCCCAACAGTTTCATTACAGGTAGACTCTTACATGTGATCCTGAAAAAAAGAATGAGTAACAGAATTTTCATCTGCAACTCTGAATTTTGTCCAAAAAGATATCATCAATTATGAATAATTGATAGGCTGGACGTACAAAACAATTTTGTGAAACTGGACATGACAGAGTAATCATTTGGCTGAATGTTCTAAAGGAATTCATCCAATAAGGAGTGATCATTGGGCTTGACGTCTTTAAAGAAATTATCCATGAGTGTTTGTTGATCCGGTCCTCCTAAAAGAATTCATCCATGACGGAGTGATCGTTGGGCTGGATTCCTCGTTCAAGAAGAGCTTTCTTCTTCCTCTCCTCCTCCTGTTGTTTGAGGAGTTGCTCCTCACGCTGCATCTCGAGAATATCGTCAATCGACACCTGCTCCAGTGGCAAGTTGTCCTCGTTAGCAAGATCCTGCAACAGGTGTAAACAACTTTAGAAATAAGTACGAGCATTTGACAGTTGTAGATTGTGTGATCCAAAATAAAACAATAACAGTTACTGTTGAAACCCATTTAGCAACTGTTTTCAGTTTGTAAAATTTGGCAGTGTCAATAGTGAATGATATAAAACAGATGAATGACATTTTGAGTCTTTACTAACAGTGAATACAAAAGATGAAATTGTTTTGCAGTTTCATTCATATTAGTTACACTATTAACCTATGCCTGGATTTACAGTTGATATTGGATCCTGCAACTAGGGTACATTAAAGTAAGACCGTCGTACAAGATTCACGATTGCATAGTGTGACCATATACATGATAAAACCAACAGTTCAGACTTGTTGGACATGGGACTTTGTTTCAGTGTGAACAGTTTGGCAGTATAAACACTAGTGATTGATTTAAAACAGATACACGACATTACCACAAATAGTAAATAGCAAAGATAATCAATTTCAAAATTTCATTCATAATTATTATAATATAAAATCTATGCCTGAATTTATTTTGATAGTAGTTAATAATTTGTTATCTGCTACTCATTTGTTGTGAACGTTAATCATTTTTATTAGGAGCATGTTTTCTTCTTTTTTTGCTTTATTGATGGAGACTGAATGATAAACACATATGTGTGTTGGTGACTTACTCATCAATAAGATTTGAACACAAAAACAATAGCTATCCTGGTATGATGTCAGGTACTTTAAATAATTGCTTCTGGGATTATAACACAGGGGTATCAAATTTGGCATGACAGTTTTTGAAAGATTAATCATTGAAATCTTACAATTTCTCCACAAAGGACAACATTCTCCCCTCTCACTATGAATATTCCTCTGGGTATGTCTCCATATTTCTTCCCAACATGGATCCTTTCAATTGTCCTGTGCAGCACAAGATTTGCTGAGAAGACAAAAACAAATAATTAGGCGAGTTTGAAAAGGAAAACATGTTATTGCACAGTTTAATAACAAATATTATTTCACAAGTCTCCTATCCTTTGCTTCCACTTCTAAAGATTTGTAGAAGCATTTAGGTTTTTAAATTCATTCAAATTACTTGATATTAAAACACTTTAACACTTAATTACATAGAATAACAATTTGTGGATTTTTTTTTGCATCAGTTATATGGACACTTATAGTTATCAACATCATTAAATAAATCAATCTCATTTAATTCAAACAAGTGATGTTTTGGGTATGAGTTCTGAAACACCATATGTAGATTAGCAAATCTCCTATTTTTATGACATGAGATTCCAAATCAATGCAAATTCAACATTAAAATGTATAAGAAGTTTTCGTAAAGAGTCAGATTACCTCAAGACAAAGAAATCAATATTACTCACCAAACTGATCAATACTCCTGAGATAGCCAATTAGAGTTCTTCCATCACGCAAAACTACAAGAAGTTTCTCTGTTGACAGAATAAAACTTTTCAATATATTATAAACAATGCGATATAATTATCAAGAAATAAGCGTCGCCTAAAAAATTAAAGTCGTCTGGTTAAGTAACATTGTCAGACAACAATGTTTCATAATCAATCTGTCAATATTAAAACACTGGAACTGATAACTTCATTGGAACAGTGAAAACTGTGCGATTCATATTTTATTTTTCGAAACTCAAAACGTCTCTAGGGCACGTAACATTACATGTGACGAGATTGCATATTGCTTTTCACTTGGGTCCTTACTATCTATCTCTTCTATGAGACTGGCTGTTCCTGGTAAGTAATTCATTGCAGAAAACTGGGTTGAACAGCATTTGATTAGCGCAAGTCTTCTGTTTTGAGAAACAGCATGGATGCATTCGACCTTCACCCTACCAGCTCCTTACATCGAAATGACTGGAAACTCCGCGCAGTGTTGTGTCTTGTCACAGTTTCGAGGATTTTTCGTTGCGTAATATCAGGAATAAAACTAAATGCTCTGAAACAGGATATGCTTTTCATATTTCAATGATACACACATAATAAATTTAATGATGAAGAATGAAAATAGAGCATGCCAAATGTGTCATGCGACTTGATAAATAAAAAACTTTCAAATGTAATGAGGTTATATGAGTGTACATTAGTGTTATTTATCGTTCACAATCCATAAAATATAGCTTATTGATATGGTATTTTCACATACATACATTCATGGTTGCATATCGTATAGCCCAGCAAAAAAACATAATTCCGGAAACTAAAATCTCTATTTATCATTACTGGTCCTTTCTAAATGGGAGAGGGACAAGCCGTGATATCGATACCATCGACTGTTTTTTTAAACTTACCATCGATAAAGTATAACAGGCACAGCAACTATCACGATAAATCGATACTTCGATCTATCGTTACATCACTACAACCATTTGTGATTTCTTTTGTGATAAATTGATCTTACCTTCTTTAAAATGTTAAAAAATTCTAAAATAATAATCAGCACAATACATCTCCATTCAAAGAGCATGCAGAAACTTATTGTTAAAAACTTTGTAAAAATCTCGTGTGATTCCACGTTGTTGTAAGCTCCAGATGCGGGACCATTTACTGAAAACGGTTCACCTATCATGTTTTATTTGAAACGTGAACCCTTAAGGTTAAGATACTCACATGTTCAAAAGGTTGAAGATTGCTGATAATGAGTGGAGTATTGGGACAAGTTCGTCAAAGTGAAAAGCTCATAACATACAAATTATTAAATTAATGGGTTATAAAGATTTCTATTAAAAAAAACTTAAGCATTGTGAAATCCCTACCCGATATGGTTTTCCGTTTATAAATGGATGTAGGCCTACTATTTATAACGCAATTAAAATAAAGGTTTTGATTCTGGATTTTTTTTACATAAAATATTTGCAAAATACAATAACTCGACTGAAGGTCTCTTTGGGTAACCGTCATCAGTCTAAAGATAGAAATGTTCAGACAGCTTTATTTGAATAATTATTCATGATGCTATGCACAACAACAAAACTTCTCATATTGCATATTGATATCGTAATGGACATTGATAAGTGATGACTAAACCTCTATCACTTTCGCTGATTGCTTTATTATCTGAAATTATTTGTGTTATCATGTCATTTTGACAAGTCTCTAATCGTTTTCCAAAAGTCAAATGGTTTTTAAACAGTTTGCCAATGTTACACATTCTAAATGTAACTCCAATTATTAGTCTAAAAATCGAACAACTTTCTTACAAATAAGCCGAAACAAAAAACATTAGGTACTTTTTACATAATTACTAGCTATGTAACCTTTGAAATAATAACAACTAAATTTTTCTATTTTGTCTGGCTCAGACACGATTAATAATTAAGTTTGACTGATTGACGATCGCAATTCGTACATTGTCCCTTTTTTTTTTAAATCGCCACGTTACATTTTTTTCGGCATTATTCAGAACCGTTTCGACGAACTTTGATAGTATTGAGCATCAGTAAGTTCTTTTTGATTAAAAGACACAAATTTTAACGTTTGTTACATGCAACTCTTATAACACAAGCATCATCTCCTGTACACACATACTTCCGCAGAGTTGAAATATGTTCTATAAAAGTGATCACTAAATAACGTGTTAAAAAAAGCATATGTTGTTTCGTTTATAATTCTCTGTCAACAATTCTAATTACGCCTTATAACAGCCCAGGGCCTAGATTGGCTGATTAGAATAGACCGTGTCATGAGGAATAAAAGTTTTCAAAATTAACTCTGTAGGAATTCTAACTCGTTCTTTCAAGGGCTTTCCTCTCCACAACGGTCTGAAAAAGCCCCACGACTTATATTCCTCGGAACACGGTCTAATTTAGTCAGGACCGGGGGTTTTCAGGGGAGGGTCAGAAAAAAATATACAGACACCAGGGAGGGGGCATGAAAAAAACCCATAAGGTTGGGGAGGGTCATTTTATAATAGACAGCTATAAAACCATCTTTCTTTAGGAATTGAAAGAGGGGTTGAGACATTTTTTGATAAAGCCTTTAAATGAAAAAAATATCCAGAATTTGAGCAAGACTGGTTTATATTCTTAAAAACTTATGCTTACACCATGAATTCTCTGCCTTATTAATTGTTCTTTATACGTATAGAACAAAAAGTAGAACAGTAGTTCTGTTTGACTGAGAGTTTATATAAACAGTTTTTATATTAAAGGCGTTTGCTTCTGTTTACTACATTTTATTTCAACACAGATGTATGTTTGATACAAAATAGACTCATACAGTTAAAACAGCTAGTCAAATCATTAATATTTGAATGATTATAATAATCTTTCTCAATGATACAAATTCTTGAAACCATAACACTTTAATCAATGGGTTGATTTGTGCAAATGTCTTAAAAAAGCGTTCCTATAAAAAAAAACCCTCTCTAAATGCATGTTTAGATAAATAAAATGCAATGGTGTTATTTCGAAAATTTGGAACATTTGCAATATTTATACCTCATCTTCCATACTTCATCGTTTTGGTTCCTCTCATAGCTCTAACACTAAGCGTTTGAGTATTATGTAACATGTAACAAATGTAACATAAGTTATTTCTATGATTCATAGATTTGCCTTTTTTATACTAATATGTTAGGTACCTTCAAAATTTTAAAGGTTTCTTGTGCTACAGATTCAATGAAGACGTTTGATTTTGTTTAAATCAAACCCAGACACTAATAGTTTTGATATTATGAAATTTGATAATTTAATTCCATTGACGTGAAGATTTGCCTTTTTACGTTGTTCAGTCCTTTACTCTCAAAGTATTTGTGGATTATAAACCTTTTCTGTGCTTTGAAACACCTTTTGTTGTCCAGAGCTTATCTCCCGACCTATAGATGCTAGCATTAAAAAGTGAAACATGGGCCTTCCATGGTTTTATAAATTAATGGTTTCATTGTTCCAAGTTTTCAATGAAATGATGTGGGTTAGATTTTGATGGAATTTTTAACTAGTGAAATATCTTAAGCTCTTTTGATGAGTGAATTTAAAACACTATAGACCATTATCAGACATCATGTTAACCCATCAACGGAAAGGTAAATTTGTTTCTTTTCAACTTTCTTTTAAGTTTTATTTTCAGAGGAGACACATCTTTAAAATATCAAAGAAAAAGAAAAAAATCGAATGTAGAACTCTCCCTGTAATAAATGTCCGATTCCTTAAATGAAAGACTAAAAACGATCATTTGTGACGATTTGTTGATCCTTGGCTGTGATCAAATTAATATATATTTTAGGGGAGGGCAATAACATTGTATTGAACACCCTTATTTGGTAATGTACTGTGTTGATAAATCATCCTACTTCATTGTTTTTTTTTAAAACCGTATAATTCCCCTTGTCGACGAAATCTAAAAAAGCCTTTAATCGATAATATCAACAAAATAGCATGGGAATCTTTCCCCAACACCCACACTTCACATGTTATAGTCGTCAGTGAAACATGTTGCTTGGAAAGAAACCATATGGCGTAGACAAGATGTTTGCTGTTCATGGGAGGACGCGCGGATCATCACCGACCAGCTGACTTGATGCCTGGCATTCCGACAGTCTAATTGATTGGCGATGCAATAAAGTGAAGCCATGTTGATTCGGCTGGCAAATGTTAGCATTACGTGTAACCTGGGAGATCATTATCTCGATTTAGCTCTTTTTGTTTGAGGAGAGAACGATTTTTTTTATTCATAGCTTTTTATCTTTATTAAATCCAATTACATGACACTGTGATTGATTTTTTTCACTTTAAACGATTTAAATCCAATTTGTAGTTAGTCGTTTCTTAAACCATGCGCAGAAAGATAAAGATTCATTTTCATCATACCACAATAAGAATTACCTCACTTCTCACTTTCCTCGAGGCAAAAGTGAGCATAGCTCACATACCCACGACTATAGCTTATTTCCTTTACGCAAAATTACTTTTTGAAAAATGTGTGTAGAGAACCGTATTAATGATTGAGGATCACATCAAAAAGAAGACGGTGATGATATGGCATGATACATGTACGGTGACATATTTGAAAAGTTAAAGGTATATACTTAGGTAAAATATTAACGAACTCGAGTCTGTTGGTTATTGTAAAAAATTGATATCTTGTACCATTTAGTTTTAACTACTAAAGGAACGTCGACTCCCAAACACCCGAAAGGTAACATTCATACCACATTTGAAGTTTCATGTCATATAAATTTTGTGTAAAACTCCAGAGAAGAAACAAAGTTTTGAGGTAAAAAATTCTAAAATTATTAAGACCTAAATAAACAGGCACATCAACACCTCGCAGGTAACATTCATACTAATTCTAAAGTTCCATGTAATATAAACTTTCTGTAAAATCTCACAAACTTTCGCTGTTTTGGGTCAAAATTTAAAAAATTTAATTAACATCTACAACAAAAAGGCACAACTACATCCAATAGGTAACATTTATACCAAATTTGAAGTTTCCAAGTCATATAGGTTTGATAAATGGTTCGTACAAGAAAAGAAGTCCTGAAATTTGGCCTTTTCTTGTCAAAATTTTTAAAGATATTAAAACCCCTCAGTTCTATTCTTTAAAAAGCACACTGAAGTAACATTAATACCAAATTTGAAGTTTTCAAGTTATGTACCTTCTTAGATAATGAGCAAAAGAAACCTCACCAAAATATTTGTATGTATCTTGTTAAGCGGTCCAAAAGTGCATTGTTTTACGAATTCTTTCTATATGATAACTCTCAAACATGTTAATAATATTCAATGTTGGAATTTACAAGTGTTTGTTATTTGTTATTTATACGTTGAAAACGAACGAGGAGGTAACGTTTGTACTCGAGTATAGTAATGCTCCAGAAATAATTCCGGACGCATGGACGGACACGCAGATCTCTATATACCCAGACTACGTGGTAGTGGAGGCACGATATTCTCACTGAATTGTATATCACAACCATGAAACTGTAATACTTAAATTAGTCATACCCTGGACGATTTTTCATATAATTCATTAAATCTTTACGTACCTTCATCATTTTAAGATCTTAATAAAGAAAAGCAGGATTCGATCATATGAATAATGAACATAAGCATTTAATCATGAGTTACTGAAATGTGTTTGTGTGAATATTTAGATATACAATACAACTATGGATAACATTATCACTTTATCACTTCAAAATATGGTATTATTTTACTTTTATCTTTATCATTCCTAACCCTCTCTTTGGCCTATGCGGTTTTATGTCTTCGTACCTTCATCAATTTGAACTCATAAATAAAGCTCCAGAGAAGAAACAAAGTGAAAGAATTTTTCGTTTTGAGGTAAAAAATTCTAAAATTATTAACACCTAAATAAACAGGCACATCAACACCTCGCAGATAACATTCATACTAATTCTAAATTTCCATGTAATATAAACTGTCTGTAAAAGCTCACAAACTTTCGCTGTTTTGGGTAAAAATTCAAATTCAAATCTTTATTAATTTGAACTCATAAATAAAGGAAAAAAGGATTCATTCGTATGAATAATAAATATTAGCATTTCTTCATATTTCATTGAAATGTGTTTATTTAGAGTTATGAAATACTTTTGTCGATTACAAATATCACTTAATCCCTTCGAAATATGTGTCCGGTAGCACGGGTCCGGGTAAGTGAATACATTTACTAATTAAAACGTTTGTTCACTAGGAAATCATCAAGATGTCTGAGTTGCCGGAATAACGAAGTTCGGGTATCTATGGTTCGACAGTCTTATGTTTCCGAATGATGCCAAGCCCTCTTTTTGTCCTATGCTGTTTTATATTCTTGGACGACTCATAAATGTGCACATTGTGAAATGCATCTCTCAATGACCTTGATGCTTCTCATTCTCATCCGGGCTCTGTTGCTTTTGCTGAATGCGAGTCATTTCATTGGCTTGATATATTTAGCCATACGAGCGTTTTATGAGGATATCAGGGTATATGATGGAGCAGGATGATAATATCAACAATTACACCACAGCACACACATAATAAATATGTATATTTATGTCATATCTTTGATTTATTTGAAAGTAAGTTGATCATGCAATTTGTAACTGTTATGTTGCTTTCAAACCTTGTATGTAATTACCTGTAAATGTACAATATTTTGCTATTGTCTTGTTTCAACATGTACGCACTCCATTCAATAGTTCTTAGCAGGATACGATACAGTACTTGCACTCTTCATAATAAGATTGTTTTGTTTAGTATGGACATTGTCCAAGGTCTGTTATTCCTTCTGCTGTGAGCAACAGGGATCCACGCATGCATCACGTCCATGTTGATGAAGTTTGGTGATGGACATCCTCAACAAACAACACGTTCTTTACACAAGAGAAACAATCAGACTGAACAACCAGTTGAATGGCAAAAAGTCAAATACATGTTGTACAAATATGGAAACCATTAACTATTTGGATGAGCTTGAAAATAATGATGATAAAACAAATTATGAAAATAAAAAAAGACTTTCATTTGATGAGGTAATAGGCACTGTACATAATCATGACTTGCACACCAGTTACATTTTTCTATTCAAATATATAGTTCAGAGACCTATGGGGTTTTTTTATCCATTGTCAGACCATTCCTTTTCACTTGAGACCCAGATGTCGTGAGTCTAGTTCAAATCGCCCCCCTAAACTTTTTTTTATCTTTACAATGCTAAAAAACAGCCATATAAATGTTATGAGGTCAAAAATCTGTGTTCCGTTTACATAGAAATTAGTTAAATGCCCTTCTAAACACTACCAAATAAGTTCACACAAAGTTCGATCACAAATCACGACTTTAACCTGTTTATTGACACTATATTCAACTGAAATGCATTTAAGATGGTAAATTTTCAGAAACTACAACTACTTGTCGCTATAATAACACCACTTACAAAGTTTGAAATAGTTGACTCCAACAACATACACTGTGCCCTTTAAAGCCTGTTTCATAAATGAATTTAAACAGCTACACGAATGCATAAAAGTCGTTAGATTTTGTATTCGTGTCAATCATCTTTCTACTTTATCTTGTTGATGATTAAAAATTAACATCACAGCATTCTATCGTTGCCTTGGAGATTGTTTTTTAATTTTGAGGTAAAAATCCTTATCGTCATGCATCTGCAGTTTTAAGATAAAGGATCTGATAGTGTGAAGACATCGCAGCAAACTGATTCCAAATATATAATGTCCGTGACATTTTTTCGACTTCCGTCAACAAACGAGGGCAGATCAGGAAGCGAGGCATGTGGTAATAGCATATGGTAAAATCGTCCAGTGTTTGCTGTTCGTGAGAGGCAGAGGGAAGGAACCATTGACCAAGTGACATGAGTCTGACACTCTCACATTGATTGATGATGCTGTAAGCGGAGTCGTGTTACCATGTTGGACAAGTCAGTTCGCGTTGTTTGACTTCAGTAGTATTCAAATCATTCAACAAGTGGGCGGAGATGATCCAAGATATAGTGGACAGATCAGGCGAAGGGATCGAAACTTTGAGGGGATAACTGGGAAAGGAAAGTGAGAGGAAAATAGAAAGTTTTTGAAACACGTAAATTTGGTCTTGCTTCTAAACAACGACCATGTGCGTGCTCATGCATGCAGGCCCAAGCTGTCTAACTACTCAGGATCAGCAAATCACCGGAACCACCACACCACGATAAGCAATTGACTCAAGTGATGCCTGCTGTTTAAACATCACACATTATACATATCAATAGCCATTCTTGAAAATCAAATAAAGGAACATTTTCGGATTATATTTCTCGATTTCTTAAGCCATTGTTGAGTATTTACTCTCCATTTCAATATTGAAACGTCTCCACTGAGAACTTTGAAGATTTGGAGATCTATACAGTGTCGAAATAGTTAATATAATAATACTGGAGATCAAGTAAATTCAATTTGATTAGATTAACCTGGTCATCCATTCAAGAGCCTCCGTCATATTTTATGTGTCATCATTTCTTTATATATAAAACCCAGAGAACATTTGGGTTGACAAGTTGTTGTAGGTTGTATCAAGGGAGGCAGGGAAAACAAAACTCAAAGCTGCCAATTAAAATACAAGAAGCTCTGCAGGAACGAAACCGCAAAATTTCTCAAGATATAATGTTGCCACTTTATTCAAAGGTCAATGAAATATATATATATATTATATTAAAACTAAAACCGTGATCAATTTCCTTTAGGGATAACATCATGTTTGGACGCTACATAGGCCTAATCTATTAAGATTTTGTCGCAAAAACACACACATACCCAGGTATATTTTAAAGGCAAACACGCAATTGCTTTTCCTATGGCTTTAGTCAGGAAAGTCAAACGAACTCTACCGGACAGCTGTGCTTCAGTAGTCTACAGACCTTGGGGACACACACCATACGGGATTTAGACAATTTCCAGGTTTCTAGGTAACACAGCCTTGATACCGCATACAGAATCATTGAAAACCATGAAGATAACCAAGTGTTCCTTTATTTATTCCTCTCAGTTTATATATCATGGAACAAACATATTCAATATTCTAAATAAATAACTTTGAACATTGAAAACCAAAAAAAACGACTACGGAAATTGTCAAATTGTTCAACAAGTGAGAAAACATAAACATCGTCTTAAGTAATGAATTGCATTTAGATATACCTTTTCGTCAGCTCTCGCCATTCTTGCATTACCAAGTGAATCTTTTCACTCATGAAATTTCACAATTCAAAAATTGAAAAACAGTCAACAATACTCTAATCTCGTTTGACTCAATACTGATAAAACAGCTATGAATAGAGAATTCGTTCTGGCTTCAAACAGAACTAAATCGAGTTGATGATCTACCACAATAGACGTTAACCTATCATAATGATTGTCATTGCTTCACTTTATTGAATCGCTGATCAATTCGACTGTCAGAATATCAGACATGTCGTCAGCTAGTCAATGATGACCTTCACTTTTTTGGATGAACAGCAAATATCAACAGTCCATGACAGACAAAGTGTTAGTGTTGATGGAAGATCCTCTCGTACCTTTGGTTTGTTTTCGATATTGATCAAGGCATGGTATATTGATTTCATTAACGATTTGATTAAAACGTGAAAAAAACTATTTCATTTGAGACAGGATTTTTAATTAGATATGCAGTTTATGCGTATGGATGTAGATCAAAATGAAACGGCATAACTCTGACCAAAAAATATGAAAAGTTTACCATAAATATCTGCTTTAGGTATGCAATATTGTCATCAAGATGACCCATTCTACAGGATGTTACCATATTTTATTATATTCAGAGATTTAAAAAGACACATATCAAATATAACACCAATATGTTTCATAGAGTTATCATTAAAACTGGCTTACACAGTAAATATCGCTTGTGTAGGATCAAGTGATATCTAAAAGCAATACCTACATTGTATATCACAACAATCAAATTGTCAAAATGCCTTTGTACCATCAGTTAATTGCCCCACAATGCTTTGGAACCACTGAGAACACTGATATGACGTGACGATGTTTGTGAGATATCAATGTCTTGACGTTAGAAAACTGATGACGTCCCATTGATATGACCTCACTATTCAAGATGCCAAATGGCAATCTTATGGGAAGCTTAGGATATTTCTTACTTTAATTAACTCGTGTTGACGGAGACACAAAATGAATAGAAAGAATAAAACAAGTTATTCTTAAGCTTTCAGTTGAGATCTTAAAATGTTTATATGGTGCAACAGTCGTAGTAACATACATATGCATTATCCATTATAGTTATGTAATGTTTATGTTAATATTCTTTAACTGAACATGCATAACATTGTTGTATTGTTTGATTGGTCACACTCACAATTGTTGGCTTTGTAAGCTGGTTCAGTCAAGAACACGCCATCTCTCTCTTGAATACTGGAACTAGACTTTATCTGCTTTGAGGAGTTCTTGGAAACATTTAGAAGTGGAATATGAGCACTGTAATGGCAACCGAAAACTAAATAAATTGCGTTTCTTACATTGAATATATGTGGTGCATCGTTTTTTGACCATTTGAGACCATAACAAGTCCTATTCATCTTCCAGACAGTTCACGACCCTGTCAACTGATTCCACTGCAATCACACGCCGTGAAACGAGGGACTTTGGTGAATTTTATAAGCCTGATATTGTTACCAAAATATCTTCAAATGATGCTCCTTGGTAATCTCAGTGGGAAGTTGTTGATTTGGTGTGTAGGCTTGTGTTAGAGACACACAGAAGATCAGAGTAGAGGCAGTGATGGCGTTGTGATGATGGTGATGAGGGAATGATACAGTGAATAGGTGACAGTGCTTTGGATCTATGTCAGTGATACGCATACTTTACACCTTACCTCTTAGGTATACCTACGTGATGTGTATATCGAAATTGAGTGTGTTTGCCACGAATTTTCTAGAGTTATGGCCCTCAAGTAGGAGGAATGGGTTAGGACTTCAGAATGAGTGTAGATGTCTTTCAAAATCATCTCATCAGTTTTTGCCTAATCAATTTTGAACATAGGTCAGCATCAGTGAAAAGCATATCCAAATATAGGGTGGTTGTGATGAACACGAATGAAGAGTTACGACCATTAATTTAGACCATATCAAATAAGATTTTTTGGACCCCCTTTACATTTGTAATGATGGAATCTTCTTAATATCTTTTAAGAGATATGAGTAAACAACTTTTTTAAAAGCAGACAGATTTGGTTAAGCCTTTTGAACAAGACCTTTATAAGACGGTAAAAAGATATGTTGATAAAGAAAAACTCAGTTGATAAAGATGTAAATCTTCTGTGTAATACCTTATCAAGCATATCTTGTCAAAACATGTATAAAAAAATATACAAAAACTGCCCTTGAAATGTTTACTTTTTAAATTATAGCAAAGTATGTATTGAATTTTAAAAAAAAGTAGACTAAGACTAATTTGTACATATGACATCAAAGAGAAATACAGCCTATAAACGAGGGTGATAATGTTGATGTGAAATCTGTTACTACATCATGTCGACGACTTCAAAGAAGAAAGCCAGTCACATGCAAACACATCATCATGCAGTCCTCTTTTCTCAATAATATGGCGTGATATTTCTGTCTTGACATTTCACATAATGCCAATACAAATTTATAGAATACTTATAGTCAATCTTTATTCATTTGTAGTGGAGGCCATAGGCCCAGTCTACATTTCAGTAGTCACAGAGCGATACATATGTGCATTAGATATAAATAGTCACAGGTAATGAACAATAAATAAGTTAATAAGCATGATAAACATTTGTCAATATATTATTGACGTAACAATGAATCTCTATGAGTCATAGCATTGTAAATAAATATTGATAGGTTTTGGACAACATCGTGAATTTTTTTTTTTAAACATTCAATACAAATTATAACGTTGTTATGGTGAAAACTGCTGAATAGAAATGACAAAGCCTTGGGGCAATCGTGATTTAATATTTGTTAAAAACTAGGTTCCATGTAACTTTAGGGCAATCTGAACCTAAAAAAGAAACGTAATGGAAAAATATCATGAACTTAACACATCTGGGAATGTGGGATCTCTCATAACAGCGCATGCCATCTTTTACCTTTTATATCTAGAAAAGCCATAAACGCCAGTCACGGTAAAATGTTCACATCACTTTTGGATATTACCCAAACCAATCGTTTTTCAAAAACAACACGGACAGAATGATATGAAGTTTATAGTGACATTCTTAATCCTGGCTTATTTTAAACATGACCCCCCATTACTGACATCATCATCAAAACCACATCCACCCGAACTACTGCCGTTACCACCATCAAAACCACATCCACCCGCACTACCATGGTTACAACCATCAACGTCATAACCGCATCCCCTCCCGCTACCATCGGTGCTACCATCATCACAATCATAACCACATTCATCCCTACTACTGCCGTTGCTACCACCATCACCACCATAAAAAAATCTACCCCACTACTGCCGTTACTACATAACCACATCCAACCGCACTACCGTTACTGGCATCACCATCATTACCACATCCAACTGTACTCCTACCGCAACCATCATCACCATCATAACCACATCCAACTACACTACTACCGCAATAATAATCACCATCATAACCACATCCAACTACACTACTACCGCAACCATCATCACCATCATAACCACATCCAACTACACTACTACCGCAACCATCATCACCATCATAATCATATCTTTCCGGACTACTACCGCAACCACCATCATCCCCATAACCACATCCACCCCACTATTACTATCATAATATTTACAACCTCCGCTGTCATTACTACTACTACTTACATTACATTACATTATTTACCACATCCGCTCTCACTGTTATATTTTGTAATATCACACTGTCGCTATCATCTCAGCAACTTAATCCATCACATTTATAACAAATGTCGAATGCGTATGGCTGTGAAAGTAAAAGCTATCCATGTCATTCAATTCATGTCATGCATATGTTAGATATCATGAGAAGAATGAATATAGAAATAACATTAAAATTTATTATAAACGTGGTTTCTTCATAATAATCTAAATAATTATCTGAACCGCTCATTCTCAATAAAGCCTCTTAATATTTGACAGAAACTTCACATTTAAAGTAGCCATTAATAAAGCGGAGAAGCATATTTCAAAACACCATCTTACTTATCAAGTGGGTGCCTATTATTGCTTTCTTGTTTTACGTTTTACTTGGTAATGTGCTAATGTCATTGACAGGTTGTTGGTTATTTGAAAGTACAGAAGTAAACCCTCCTCGCTAGATGTCTCTCTTACGCTAGTCCAGGTGTAGGGTTATATCGATGCTTATGTCATCAACACATACAGATACATTGGAAGGACTCAGTCACGTAAGAGTCTTAACATCATTGATATGATGGGTGGACAAAACAAATTTTTGGACCATATGGCTATCATTATTATGACTAAATTTTAGGTTAATATTTTCAGAGGACGTATTATGTATTCAACATCCTTATTAATCAATGCAGTTTTGTTGAAAGAAATAAACCCCCTTGTCCATTGTTTCTGCAGAGTTATGGCCTTTTTATTGGCAAATTTTCATTATTTTCTTATTTCTCTTTCTATAGTGAAACCATATTGTTCAGCCCTAGGGTTACATAATAAAATACTAAAACGTATACCAGATAAATGCTTTAAACTTAATAACCTGGTTACCAAAATCAAGTTGATTTTACTTACTCTTCATACATAAAGTCTATTTTGACAAAGAATAGATAGATTACATTTTCAGGAGAGGTTTCAATATTTGAATGGAGTATAAATACTTATACCCAAAATTGGTTTCACTCTCATTTCTAATGTTTGATATTAAAGAATGGCTGAAGATATTGAAATGTATGATCTGAAAGCATTCGTTTGCTTGATGTTATAGAATGTCTGGCGATATGTGTCAATGTGGAATGTTAAAAAAATGGCCAGCCTTTGACTCAATACCTTATTTGGAATGTAGGTTAGGTACTTCAGCGATCATACGATAGGCCGGAGCCTTCATGTCCCACCTAACGGCACCCAAGCTGGACACGTCAACGGACAGAAAACAGAGCATATTAAACTCTTTCTCATTTCCCTTTTTCCGTGTTGTCACTCAAACATTTTATCCCCTTTCTCTGTTCACTACATATGGGTCATCTTCATACACGTGTTGAATGAATGAAAAATTGCTGAAGGCAGATAAAACCGAATAAATGTGTGATAGTGTCCGGGTCATGTCACTAAATTTGTCAATGTTTCCTTCGCTCTGCAACACATGAACAGCACACTGACATTATATACTTAGACTCATTTTATCATGATGTGATCACACTATTATATCCCTATCTCAAAACTGAGACTGGATGGATTTTACTTTCAAAATAAAAACAATGTTCAAAGTAAAGATGAATTGCTGTGATATTAATTATGTTGTACACGCTTGACAAAAAATACCAGATCTGGCAACTATTGTGCATTCTTGTAGATGTTCACGTTCATTTAATAGACAGGTTTAACATTATATTTTTCAAAACCTAAATGATAACAATGTTTAACTTGAAACAAAAACATCTTTGCAAATGGTTGTTTTTGTGTAAATTAATATTTAGTTCATATGTTCATATGTTCATATAGCCCCAGTTGAATATCTAATACAAACGGACTAAAGTAAAAAAACTGAAATACTTTTTGATGGGATTTTATTTTTTTAAATTGAAATGAACACAGAGGTTGCAAGCAGTTTTAGTTCCAGTTACATAATCTTAATTCATTTAGATTATTTTTAAATGTTAATAACATCGCCACTTTATTGAAATCGTTTCTTAAGCGTGATATGTAAGAAAACATAATTCACTCTATTGCTTTTGAAATGCCAACGCTCTTTCATCAACGTTAATGAAGATTATATCTTGATGTTAAATGTTAAATGATGAAGCAAGTTTTATTGGTTTCAAATAACTGATGAAAATCAAGGTCTGATAAAAATCGAGATTACTGAGAGATGTATTTCACAATGTGCACTTTTATAAGTCTTCAAAGAAACATAAAACAGCATAGGACAAAAAAAGGCCTTGGCATGATCCAGAAACTTAAGACAGTCGAACCATGGATACCCGGACATGGTAATTCCGGCAACTCTGACATCCTAGTTTCTAGTGAAACAAATATTTTAATCAGTAAATGTATTCACTTTCCCGGACCCGTGCTTCCGAACCCATTTTTCGAAGTGATTAAGTGATAATTGTATTCGACAGCATAAATCAGGAAGAGGGATAGGTGTAATAAAACATAAAAAGTTATAAGGGGGTTATTGTAACCCACATTTGTATTATATATCTTAATATTCACACAAACATATTAAATCACTTAAAATGAAATATTTTTAATATTTATTGTTCACACGAGGGAATCCTTTTTCTATATTACGATTTCGTATTAATATAAATAGGAAGAGATTTACTGAAGGAAATAAATTGACCTGGAGGGCACGTCACATCCATGTATCATGTGGGATCTTTGATGTTCTTACATTAACCAGTGTTACCTTCCAGCATAATTTTAAAGAAAATATAAGAACACAATATATCATACAGTTGGATTTCATTATGAAATTTTTATTTTTTGCAATTCAATTTAGTCTTGACAGTTTGTAAAGGGACTCGCGGTACAACAATCATTTTTTAATTCATATTATTATTTTCTTTGAAAATTGAGGAAATTTCTAAATATATAGTGTTAAAGATATTCTATGAAGTGAGATACATTGAGGAAGAGAACATAAGATGTAAATCTTCTTTAATTGATAAATTCATTGTTGAAATTGTTTAATAAATTTTATCATTTTCAAAAAGATTTAAATTATATTAATTGAAAAAACTTAATTGGATTTAGTAACTGTGAAAAGCCGAAAATATTTTAAGATCGTTCTTTTCTCAAACAAATACAGCTAAATCGAGATGATGATCTGCCAGGTTTCACGTTATGTTAACATTTGATAGCTGAATCAACATGGCTTCACATTATCGCCTCGCCAAACAATTAGTCTGTCAGAATGTCAGGCAAAACGTCAATGATGAAACTTGCTTCCTCGCATGAACAGCAAATATCATGGTCCACGCCAGATGGTTTCTTTCCAAGCAACATTTTTACTGACTATGACAGACAAAGTGTTAAAGTTGGTGAAAAATCCTCTCACGCCTAGGTGTCTTTTTTATATTTATAAAGAGTGTGGCATATTGTACTTGTTTTTCCACAGACAAGCGGATTAGGGAGGTGCAATGATCTATTACATATGAGAGAGGATTTTTATTGGAAATGTAGTTTATGTGTATGGATGGGGATCACAATGAAAATGCTTGACTGAAAACAATTGATTGCTTTAGGTCTTCATTTTTGTCATCAAGGTAACTCAATCTTCAGGAAGCTACCACATCTTTACAAATATTCAGACTTAAAAGACACATAGCAATAATCCCTTCAGACCTTTCATTGATTTATCATCCAAAACTGTTTTACACAATAGATGTCGTGTGTGTAAGATCAAATGATTTCTACCCGGAGTCTCATAAAAATGTTTTATGGTCTGATTTGTATTCTTTTACTGACATCTGTTGGAGAATGATTTTGGAAGATAACTCTCGCTCGGGAATACTAATATCAAGCGCTCGTGTCGTAGTGTGTCATGGACACTCATACAATTATCATGTGACACTTGGTTGAGATTCCCTCTATCTTCAAAGACTCTTACTGCTTTGAGGTCTTCCTGGAAACTTCTAGCGGTTTGTAAAACAATATATTTGTAGCACAATATATCAGTTCAAGACTCTGTCGACTGATTCAACTACAATCAACTGCCATATGAACAGGAACTCTAGTGAATATATTTAGCTAGTTTATTAAGCGAGATTCATTTGATATTCTCTAAAAGATTTGTAAAAGCCTCATATTGTAACCGTAACTTAAACCAACAATCAAAGTACTGAAATGCCCCTAATGTAAATTGAATTGATATCATGAATAATGGTATTGCAGGAGAAAGTTAAACAGCGTTTATCAACTTGAAACTTAAGTTATATGCATTTGATAATGCTTTTTGAATTTTTTTTATCACATATATAAAACACTTTGTATTAATAGTTTTACTAAGGAATTTTTTCTATATGTAACCGGCGACATTGAATTTTTTACTGTACAAGTACTATTTCCGTAAAAGACAGGATGCATTGATCTGGACTATAAATCTAATTAGGATTGTGTCATTGATAAATAGTGTGAATGGCTAGGGATTATTCAAATAGGATAACTTTGATAAGATTAGGTGATAATGGTAAGCATATCCTACCTTGCCTTCAACTGTCTAGTGAGGAGTCAAATCACTGATTGGAGAGGATGAAGATGTTCGTAATTATATTGATATTATGACAATCATAAAGATAACTGCCACTGCTTTGAATAATGCAGTTGTTGTTTTCACCAGAAACTTTGAATCAGTAAAGGGAAGTCCTCATCCTTCAAACTTTTATCATCAGCTCTCATTTCCAAGAGGCAAACAGGCAAATTCAATTCAATTTAATTTATCACCAGGGTTCCATATGTGCACTAACTGCACAATGCCGATATGCTCATAATCAAAACTATATTTTCTTTATCTCTAATGAATTCGACTACGATACAATTTTGTACATTAGCGTTATCCAAGTCATTCATTTTGAAGAGAAAGACGTATAAATAAAAATATTTTTTTCATATTATGAATAATGACCGATTTAAATTTAATACTCTGATAAAATCAATCACATACATTATTTATTTGTAATTCATTTTGCCTTCTGGTTAGTAACAGAACGGTCCCTTTCTTCATGAAAAGTCAATAATGATTAAAATGTGCATAAACATGTTAAACGTACATGAAGGCAGTTTGAATTCAATTAAAATCTATGTTCGTTTCTCTTGCATACTGTTTAATTATAAAATCAGTTATTAATGTGAAGGAAAGCTGTAAATGTTTAAGCAAGCTTTTGACATTTTGGTGGGTTTTTTTCCAAATTTAAGGTTAATTCCCTTTTTATACATTTGTTTTTATAATAAAACACTTTATAACTTTTCTCTCCATATTGTTTTGTAACATCAAGTAGTTCTCGAAAGAAAGAAAAGAATGTTTCAAACCTTTTTATTGGATTCTTTTGTAATTGTTTTTAACTTTCTATACCAAATTGCAAATATCAAGATTTCAAAAACGGGGTGACAGATTCTACAAGAAACTTGGGTGACCTACATGATAAGGTCATAAGATGTTTCTATGAGCAGTGAAGTAGACTGGTAAACAGCAGTGTTAACAAGGTTGCAAAGCATATTCCTCGTAGAATGATACAGAAACCAGGCAAAGCTGTTTTGTTGATAAAATAAAACTTCGGAATAGCTGCGTTTCTTCTATTGATAAAATTGTGAAAATTCTAAATGTTTTCACCTTGCACAATTGATTATAGAAAAATAATATTTTGTTTTGATTATAAACCTTGTGTCTAAAACTAGTGCTGAAGTATTCATCATTTAATTCGTATCAAAATAATTACTTGAAGAGCTCATACTAAATATAAATTCTAAAGTAGCAACAAATTTAGCAGAGAGGCGGGGTTTATAAAATTACATGACAAGTCGGTGCTACAAATTGCATCTAAACATTCAAAATATTCTAAAGTATTTGCTTTAAAAATCTTAAGTTATCCGAATGAAAAAAATAGTCAGAAAAGTTCTTTACAGTTTTATTTTCTCATTACAATCAACTTGCTATTGCTATTATTAGTTACTTGACATATATAAATATATATATGGTTATACGACCTTCCTGAGCAAGTGTGTATTACGATAGTGATGAAAATATTTTTTGGCACATTTTGGCGCCTCACTCTTGCACGTTAAAAACATCACACAAACAATCAAACAAGACTATTGAAAATGATTTTATTTTCGTTTTCTTCTAATTATATTTTGCTCCACAAATTCAATCACTGACAGCAGTGTTTTAATATGAGTTGCTAGCATTTTCTGACTGCTAATAGATATTGTGTTGGGCCCCTCGGGCCTTGCAGTAGTTGTTACAGCAACTGATTGCTTCATGCAAAATGTTTTTATAAGGTTTAACTTATTAAACTAAAATACGTAACTTAATCATCATTCTTTTTATTGAAGCAACTAATTAATTTGCGAGAATGAAATTTTTTTCTTAAGCTGGTTTAATTGGACAATCTGAAATAAGTAATTTAACCAAGATTTTAATTAAAGTTACTATCTAATTTCCAAAGTTTTCTAAGTCAATTATAAAAGTTCGCAAATGTTACTGCATCTACCGTTTACAAAAAATGTAGGATTCGGGAATAAATCAGTATTTTCAAAGGTAAATTGAAGTGGAATATCTAGAGATTATTACGCCAGTGTGTTCCGAAATGGGGGGGGGGGGGGGTATCATTTCCTGCGTTAGGAATAAATGAGCTGTTTCACCCTCCGAATATGTCATAAACATATATTCATTTGGGACAATTTAAATGTCGCACAGCTTACAGGTAATCGGATATATATAAAAATAGGTCAGTTGACTCGCACAGCTTCTTCTTGAGCAACTTTCACATTTTTCACCTTCTTGATACGTCAGTGACAAATTATAGAAATGGAAAATAGAAATGGTGTTCACTTCTGACATTTTCTGACACAGTAGATTAATTAATATTGGTTTTTGGGTTATATCACAGAGAAACTTAGTCGGGGTCGAATGCCTTGAACTGGTCTATAGGTTTGCATTTCAGTCTGGGCCAAGAAAGACAAGTAAGCAAACCCAACTTATTAAATAAATATTTTTTAATTAGGATATTGATTAGTTCTAGCAATAATGCATTACTTTTTTAAAGACATTTAGCATCAATCAAACATTATATACTCTGTCCATGTAAAAGAAAGAAGATATTTGATCTTTTTCTCAAAATGGTTACATGGACAAATAAAATTGATTTCATATTCGTGCCAATGATTCAATGAAAAGGAATAACAGGAATACAATGACATAGGCACGAGTGTAAGTCAATAGTATGTGGCGGTCCAAAATATAACTTCTAAAACCTTTTTTATGTTGGTAATTGATGAGAAGTTGATGACGTAAAGAAGGATATAAACAACATCCCTGATGATTGAAGGTTTTATCTGACTGCTCATCTAGCCTGCCGTGGGGCCCTATAATATCGCTGTCACATGACCACATGCCCAGATGTATGGGACATATTAGCATGTAAGTCGTATTGTATTGCAGACTAACATTACATATATTGAGGGTCATTATCATTCCATTTATATAACAACTCGGTAGAAAAGATTAACGAATCACTTTTAAACAAACCTGAGCGGACGCTTTAGCGCACACTGATTTACATTGTATTTTATATGGAGCGTCAATATTTGTTCTTGAAATAAAACATTACTTGCATTAGGATATCCACAATTCAAGATCGGAAACCCCCTATTCTGACAGTTGTTTTCATTCTCTTATATTTCAAGTGCCCAAATAAAGTGTTATTCAAGGTAGCTATTCTGAAGACAGTACAATGATCAGACTGCATGGCTTGATCGAACATCAGGTTTAGGTAGATTAGCAATCATTATAGGCTCGACAGGATGTGTTATCTAATGAGAAAAGAAATCAAATAGATTTTGACATTTGAAATTAATTGAATATATCGTTACACTTACATGACCTGAAGACATAGGATTTCCATTGGAGCCTTCTTTTTTGCAGCTGAAAATGTTCAAGAAAAAGGGAAACTGCGGAGAATAGATTGCCCATGGGCAGTTGAGACAATTATATGGGTTTCAATTTGATAAAACAAAAACTGATATGAGGACATCGGAAAACAGTCTTCAGGCACTAAGATGGCTTTTTCAATACTTTTTCGAAACGGCCTATACTCTATACTTCCGATTCGTGTCCTGTTTAGCACCTTTTCAAAAAAAATAATAATGTTGTAACACACTTTTAGTGATTTGATGGTCGGTAGAGGTGTTTTTTTCAAAAGTATCTGAGTTGCTGAACGCTTTCATGCCTTCAGGTATGTTAGCATTTATATCTATTCATGTCATATTTTTGTGGGTCTTTTTAACTTTCCGGAATTCATTGTTATTCAACACCATCCTCTCACAACAGAGGTAGCTCCGTAATAACTTCCTATAAATCTTTGTCATAATACGTGCGTTTCTTGATCTAGAAATGTAGAAGCCTTATTGGATGCAATCAATGTAAGCTGTTGAATCAGGGACGCCATTCCAAAATTTCAAAACCCCTTAGAATGATTTCGGAAAGTTAAACTTTATGCAAGTGTGTCTAACGGTCAATCAAGTGAATACAACTCGTCAGTGGCCATAACAATGTGAAGAATTTCACCACACAACAAGATTAAAAGAAATTACTAACTAGATTTCACTGCAAGAAGTATTTACACCTTGGACCTGTTACACGTGCACTCTGCGTCTTTGATTCCGCTTTGACAAATTCATTCGTCTTATTCAGCGACTGCATTTTGCATAAGCCTGTGTGACAATAAATATGTTTTCAATGCATGCGATGTTTTCATTAGCTGAAATATTGCAAGATAATTATGTTGGAATATTTTGCCGCTAGGGGAAACTTGCAGGAAGACCGATAAGAAAATGATCAAAATGTTTATAGAATTTATAAGGAAAACATATTGATCTACAACCAGCATCTAAAATTAAATGGACATGTCGTTGACATATGCAGGTAAAAGTTGAAGTTTAAGCGATACCAGCAACATAGTAAAACATCACTGATTTCCTGAATTTCCCTGGATTTTCTGTATACTAATCTTATAGATAATCTTCATAAAAATGTTGATGTAAATTGATATGATAATAATGATCATTTCTTTTTAAAAAGATGTTGCCCATTTTGAAATATATTTGGAATAAATCGTTCTGAAATATTTCTCATATGCATCTTAAAGAGTTTTTAAATACCATTTAAATGTTCTTATGACTGTTTTCATTATTTTCTTGTCGTCAGTCAAACTAGTTCATGTTACTCATGCCTTAACCAAATTCATCTGCTATAACCATCTACCCATCATTATTGTATTTGGATACATTATAAAAAGCTATCACGTTAATAAGTCACAACTTTAACCCCCTAAATTCTCTTCGTGAAACAGGAAACAGTTAAAAATCTTAATCAGGATAGTAGAGGATGGGGGATGCTGAAGAAGTCTAAACCCACATTTCTTTGAAATTTTGTTCTCGGGTTACATACTTAACAACCTTTATACACGGTATTCAAGTCATTAAAAACATGTCAACAAGAGGTTGTATTTACCTTTCGAGAGTTAACTTCCAGAATAATCTCAAAAAGTTTTAAACGTGACCATGTGACTCCAATTCTGAATGAGTTGCACTGGCTCCCAGTCTCACAGAGAATCACTTTCATGATTTCAAGATTCTTTGTCTCACCTAAAAGTGCTTGAACGATCAAGCCCCCTTACTGAAACTCTATATCCCAAGTCGTTCACTGCGCTCAAAATCAAAGCAGCTCCCACATATGCGTCAATTCAGAATTAATTCTGACTTTTAGACACCCTACCTACTTTCAAAAGAAACCTTAAAACCTTTCTCTTCATATAAGCCTATCTATCCTAATCTATCTCACAATTGTGCGCACAGAGCATGCACTGCGCATGAAATTAGCGCTATACAAATAGACTGTTATGTTTATGTTGTGTTATAAATTTAATCAAATCTCTACGTATCTTCATCAAATTAAAATCATAAATAAAGAAAAACAGGATTATTTCATATGAATGATGAATAACAGCATTTCATCATGAGTGACTGAAATTTGTTTGTATGAATATTTACATACAATCATGAATTTCAATGATCGCTCAATCACTTTGAATATGGATATTTTGTTCTATGCTTTTATCTCTTCTTACCTTCATTATTTCAAAATCATAAATAAGAAAAACCGAATCCATTCATAAAAGTGATTAATTGAGATTTGTTTCTGTGAAATTTTAGATTTGAAAAACCATTTTCGATTCGATTGTCACTTATTCACTTTGAAATACGGGTCCCGAAAGGAATGCATTTACTGAAGAAAATATTTTTCCATAGAAAACCGTCCGGATTGGAAGGTTTCTGGATATACGAGGTCCGGGTATACAAACACGACTGTATTATGTTTCTGGACAATTGCCAGCCTAGTTATTGTCCTGTACTCTTTTGCTGACTCATAAGGGTGCATATTTTGAATTATATATCTCTCAGTGACCTTGGTGCTTTCACTGAAATGATATCGAATGTCAGACCTTGATGTTCATCAGAGATTGGTGTTCAGTGTTTGCCTTTAAAGCCAATAAACCTTGCTTCACCATTTAACATTTTACATCATCAAGATAAAATTGCCATAAAAGTTTATGAAAGAGTGTTGACATTTCATAGGCAATCGGGTGACTCATGCTAAAATTCAAATACAGTTTAGAATTATAATCAAATTATGTTTTTATATTTATTATACATGTTATATCTCGTGTTATATCATGCTAAATGTTTTCAAGAAGCGAGGATGTTATTGCCACTTAGAAATAAGCTTTCTATAAAGGAATATGTAACTGAAACTATATCAGAAGTAGCCACTGTATTTATTTTATTAATATACCATTTGAAACCTTATTCACTGAGATCCAAATTCGGTGTTTGCCTTCAAAGCCATGGAAGGGGGAGGGATAGCGCAGTGGTAAGTGTGTTCGGCTTCGGATGAAGAGGTCCGGAGACCGCTAGGGGCTCGGCATCTTTGTCTGCAGTTAAGAATTGTTCTACTTGCAGTACGTTTTTGGTGCAATGCTACTCAGAATTTCAGTGCAGTACCACCCATGATTCGCTATTTCCAAGCAATGCTCGCAGGTTTCACCACAACGCTTAGCAATAATAGCGTTACCTCTTTTCTCCCTGCATTAATACTAGCAGCCGCGATATACAAGTGAAATACTGTTGACAGCGGCGTTAGACCTCGAACCACCTCACTTCAAAACAATTTAAAAAATTGCCTTGCGATGTTAAATCTCACATCTGAACAGAAACCTGTGTTATGAAAGGAAAAGAAAACGCATTGACATTTCAAAAGCAATTAATTGACTCATGTTTAAGCAAAAATAAACCGTGGAACTAAATGATATTTTACATATCCATAAAAACGAACTGCATCTCACTTTCAGAAATGTTATTATTGTGTTGACGTCTGTCCTGCCCTTATCTTGATCCTGTTGCTTAACCCTACCCAAATGAACTTATTGCGTAAGAGTGACGTCTTCATGACCTGCAAACTTTCAACCCTGTGCTACCTGCTATACGACCTATCGTGCATGATGGAATTGTAACTGGTATGCAGCCGGAGACTTGATGATTTTACAAAAGATGACGACGTTTGAGACATAACTGTAAGGCGAAGACGGCGAAGCACCTATTATGAAGTTGCTATAATGTTGGAACCAAAACTTTTACCATCACCAGTCAGAGTGCGCTAAACCGGAAGCGTGTATGTTTCTAACTCGCTTTGTTTGCAAAACATGAATAATTTCTTGTGGGGTATCTCGGTAAAACTCAACTGTTTAAATTGCCTAAATCATAATAATCATACATCATATTGTTTTGTAATTATCTTAATCGTTCCAGAAACGTATGATTGATCTCAAAGCTTTCTCATTACCCTCGGTATGTATAAAAAGTGACCATTTAAACACAGATAAAAATCGCCCAAAATCTTGTCAATACTCATTGGTTTCTAAATTTAATAAGTCATCGAAAGTACTCCTTGCTAAAAGTGACAAACTGTCAATGGATATAACTTGCAATTAGGTCACCAATACTTTGAGTGAGTTTTATAAGTGAATCTAAATTTATGTATATAAAGTTGCTGCTACATGTGATCGAGTCTAGATTGATGAATATCTCTAGAAAATTACTCTCCTCATTAATATTCTAAGTATATGTTAAATATTACTGGCTTTTATCTGAAATCATGATTATTCATAAAAAAAATAAATGTGTGTCATTGATCACAATTAGTTGTTTTAGTGGCTGTGAGTAACCCTAAAAACAAAATTATGCCTATAGGTCTATTTATTCATTTGTTATTCAGTCGTTACGCTTATTATGAACTTTCATCATTATAACTTCATCTGTGAATGTGTCTATAAAGACAAATTCATACATATTTGTTTTCTTCTAGACGCTTTTTAAAAGATTCTTAACATTTGACATCATGCAATATGTCATCTGTAAAATTAAAAATTAAACACATAAACATTTTTCTAATAATAGTTATTAGTACTTGTTTCATTTCTGACCTTCTGCATTTAAATTCTGCATGTAGACCCTCATGTAGACAACCCTTTATTTCAAAGTCTTAGCATTTTTCTGTATTCAAACTTTTCTTTTTGAAGTGTCCAAAAATCTTTTTTATCATTCCAAAACTTTTTCCAACTAAATAAATTGTATTTCATAATGTCTTGATTCATTTTCAAGACTCCATTCCAATTCCAAACCTCTTAGGGGTGTATCAAAGACTTTTACATTCTATGTTGACTTAAACCCCAGTGTAGGTTTAAGGTCAGGTGTACATAACCTTAAGTCAACACAGGGCTTAAGTTAGCATTTTATTACCATTCATAAATTTTTCCAAAACCCCTTTTTTCATTCCAAAACTTTTTCCAACTAAAAAAATTGTATTTCATGATGTTTTGACTCATTTTGAAGACTCCACAACCCTTTTCATTCCAATTCCAAACCTCTTAGGGGTGTATCAAAGACTTTTACATTCTGTGTTGACTTAAGCCCCAGTGTAGGTTTAAGGTCAGGTATACAAAACCTTAAGTCAACACAGGGCTTAAGTTAGCATTTTATCACCATTCATAAATTTTTCCAAAACCCCTTTTTTTCATTCCAAAACTTTTTCCAACTAAAAAAATTTTAATTCATGATGTCTTGACTCATTTTGAAGACTCCATAACCCTTTTCATTCCAATTCCAAACCTTTTAGGGGTGTATCAAAGACTTATACATTCTATGTTGACTTAAACCCCAGTGTAGGTTTAAGGTCAGGTGTACATAACCTTAAGTCAACACAGGGCTTAAGTTAGCATTTTATCACCATTCATAAATTTTTCCAAAACCCCTTTTTTTCATTCAAAACTTTTTCCAACTAAAAAAAAAATGTATTTCATGATGTTTTGACTCATTTTGAAGACTCCATAACCCTTTTCATTCCAATTCCAAACCTCTTAGGGGTGTATCAAAGACTTTTACATTCTGTGTTGACTTAAGCCCCAGTGCAAGTTTAAGGTCAGGTATACAAAACCTTAAGTCAACGCAGGGCTTAAGTTAGCATTTTATCACCATTTATGAATTTTTCCAAAACCCCTTTTTTTCATTCCAAAACTTTTTCCAACTAAAAAAAATTTTATTTCATGATGTTTTGACTCATTTTGAAGACTCCATAACCCTTTTCATTCCAATTCCAAACCTCTTAGGGGTGTATCAAAGACTTATACATTCTATGTTGACTTAAACCCCAGTGTAAGTTTAAGGTCAGGTATACATAACCTTAAGTCAACACAGGGCTTAAGTTAGCATTTTATCACCATTCATAAATTTTTCCAAAACCCCTTTTTTTCATTCCAAAACTTTTTCCAACTAAAAAAAATTGTATTTCATGATGTCTTGACTCATTTTGAAGACTCCATAACCCTTTTCATTCCAATTCCAAACCTCTTAGGGGTGTATCAAAGACTTATACATTCTATGTTGACTTAAACCCCAGTGTAAGTTTAAGGTCAGGTATACATAACCTTAAGTCAACACAGGGCTTAAGTTAGCATTTTATCACCATTCATAAATTTTTCCAAAACCCCTTTTTTTCATTCCAAAACTTTTTCCAACTAAAAAAAATTGTATTTCATGATGTCTTGACTCATTTTGAAGACTCCATAACCCTTTTCATTCCAATTCCAAACCTCTTAGGGGTGTATCAAAGACTTATACATTCTATGTTGACTTAAACCCCAGTGTAGGTTTAAGGTCAGGTGTACATAACCTTAAGTCAACACAGGGCTTAAGTTAGCATTTTATTACCATTCATAAATTTTTCCAAAACCCCTTTTTTTCATTCCAAAACTTTTTCCAACTAAAAAAAATTGTATTTCATGATGTCATGACTCATTTTGAAGACTCCATAACCCTTTTCATTCCAATTCCAAACCTCTTAGGGGTGTATCAAAGACTTTTACATTCTGAGTTGACTTAAGCCCCAGTGTAAGTTTAAGGTCAGGTATACAAAACCTTAAGTCAACACGGGGCTTAAGTTAGCATTTTATCACCATTCATAAATTTTTCCAAAACCCCTTTTTTTCATTCCAAAACTTTTTCCAACTAAAAAAATTTTTATTTCATGATGTTTTGACTCATTTTGAAGACTCCATAACCCTTTTCATTCCAATTCCAAACCTCTTAGGGGTGTATCAAAGACTTATACATTCTATGTTGACTTAAACCCCAGTGTAAGTTTAAGGTCAGGTATACATAACCTTAAGTCAACACAGGGCTTAAGTTAGCATTTTATCACCATTCATAAATTTTTCCAAAACCCCTTTTTTTCATTCCAAAACTTTTTCCAACTAAAAAAAATTGTATTTCATGATGTCTTGACTTATTTTGAAGACTCCATAACCCTTTTCATTCCAATTCCAAACCTCTTAGGGGTGTATCAAAGACTTATACATTCTATGTTGACTTAAACCCCAGTGTAGGTTTAAGGTCAGGTGTACATAACCTTAAGTCAACACAGGGCTTAAGTTAGCATTTTATTACCATTCATAAATTTTTCCAAAACCCCTTTTTTTCATTCCAAAACTTTTTCCAACTAAAAAATTTTTTATTTCATGATGTCTTGACTCATTTTGAAGACTCCATAACCCTTTTCATTCCAATTCCAAACCTCTTAGGGGTGTATCAAAGACTTTTACATTCTGTGTTGACTTAAGCCCCAGTGTAAGTTTAAGGTCAGGTATACAAAACCTTAAGTCAACGCATGGCTTAAGTTAGCATTTTATCACCATTTATGAATTTTTCCAAAACCCCTTTTTTTCATTCCAAAACTTTAACTAAAAAAATTGTATTTCATGATGTCATGACTCATTTTGAAGACTCCATAACCCTATTCATTCCAATTCCAAACCTCTTAGGGGTGTATCAAAGACTTGTACATTCTATGTTGACTTAAGCCCCAGTGTAGGTTTAAGGTCAGCTATACATAACCTTAAGTCAACACGGGGCTTAAGTTAGCATTTTATCACCATTTTCAATTATTTTCCAAAACCCCTTTTTTTCATTCCAAAACTTTTCCAACTAAAAAAATTGTATTTCATGATGTCTTGACTCATTTTGAAGACTCCATAACCCTTTTCATTCCAATTCCAAACCTCTTAGGGGTGTATCAAAGACTTATACATTCTGTGTTGACTTAAACCCAAGTGTAGGTTTAAGGTCAGGTATACAAAACCTTAAGTCAAAACAGGGCTTAAGTTAGCATTTTATCACCATTTATGAATTTTTCCAAAACCCCTTTTTTTTCATTCCAAAACTTTAACTAAAAAAATTTTATTTCATGATGTCTTGACTCATTTTGAAGACTCCATAACCCTTTTCATTCCAATTCTTTCCCTTTTAGGGGTGTATCAAAGACTTGTACATTCTATGTTGACTTAAGCCCCAGTGTAGGTTTAAGGTCAGGTATACAAAACCTTAAGTCAACACAGGGCTTAAGTTAGCATTTTATCACCATTTTCAATTATTTTCACAAAACCCCATTTTTTCATTCCAAAACCTTTTCCCAACTGTATACATTGTATTCCATAGTGTCTTGACTCATTTTGAAGACTCCATAACCCTTTTCATTCCAATTCCAAACCTCTTAGGGGTGTATCAAAGACTTATACATTCTATGTTGACTTAAACCCCAGTGTAGGTTTAAGGTCAGGTGTACATAACCTTAAGTCAACACAGGGCTTAAGTTAGCATTTTATTACCATTCATAAATTTTTCCAAAACCCCTTTTTTTCATTCCAAAACTTTTTCCAACTAAAAAATTTTTTATTTCATGATGTCTTGACTCATTTTGAAGACTCCATAACCCTTTTCATTCCAATTCCAAACCTCTTAGGGGTGTATCAAAGACTTTTACATTCTGTGTTGACTTAAGCCCCAGTGTAAGTTTAAGGTCAGGTATACAAAACCTTAAGTCAACGCATGGCTTAAGTTAGCATTTTATCACCATTTATGAATTTTTCCAAAACCCCTTTTTTTCATTCCAAAACTTTTTCCAACTAAAAAAAATTGTATTTCATGATGTCATGACTCATTTTGAAGACTCCATAACCCTATTCATTCCAATTCCAAACCTCTTAGGGGTGTATCAAAGACTTATACATTCTGTGTTGACTTAAACCCAAGTGTAGGTTTAAGGGCAGGTATACAAAACCTTAAGTCAAAACAGGGCTTAAGTTAGCATTTTATCACCATTTATGAATTTTTCCAAAACCCCTTTTTTTTCATTCCAAAACTTTAACTAAAAAATTTTTATTTCATGATGTCTTGACTCATTTTGAAGACTCCATAACCCTTTTCATTCCAATTCTTTCCCTTTTAGGGGTGTATCAAAGACTTGTACATTCTATGTTGACTTAAGCCCCAGTGTAGGTTTAAGGTCAGGTATACCAAACCTTAAGTCAACACGGGGCTTAAGTTAGCATTTTATCACCATTTTCAATTATTTTCACAAAACCCCATTTTTTCATTCCAAAACCTTTTCCCAACTGTATACATTGTATTCCATAGTGTCTTGACTCATTTTGAAGACTCCATAACCCTTATCAGTCCAATTCCTTCCCTTTTAGGGGTGTATCAAAGACTTTTACATTCTGTGTTGACTTAAACCCCAGTGTAGGTTTAAGGTCAGCTATACATAACCTTAAGTCAACACAGGGCTTAAGTTAGCATTTTATCACCATTCATAAATTTTTCCAAAACCCCTTTTTTTCATTCCAAAACTTTTCCAACTAAAAAAATTGTATTTCATGATGTCTTGACTCATTTTGAAGACTCCATAACCCTTTTCATTCCAATTCCAAACCTCTTAGGGGTGTATCAAAGACTTATACATTCTGTGTTGACTTAAACCCAAGTGTAGGTTTAAGGTCAGGTATACAAAACCTTAAGTCAAAACAGGGCTTAAGTTAGCATTTTATCACCATTTATGAATTTTTCCAAAACCCCTTTTTTTTCATTCCAAAACTTTAACTAAAAAATTTTTATTTCATGATGTCTTGACTCATTTTGAAGACTCCATAACCCTTTTCATTCCAATTCTTTCCCTTTTAGGGGTGTATCAAAGACTTGTACATTCTATGTTGACTTAAGCCCCAGTGTAGGTTTAAGGTCAGGTATACAAAACCTTAAGTCAACACGGGGCTTAAGTTAGCATTTTATCACCATTTTCAATTATTTTCACAAAACCCCATTTTTTCATTCCAAAACCTTTTCCCAACTGTATACATTGTATTCCATAGTGTCTTGACTCATTTTGAAGACTCCATAACCCTTTTCATTCCAATTCCAAACCTCTTAGGGGTGTATCAAAGACTTATACATTCTATGTTGACTTAAACCCCAGTGTAGGTTTAAGGTCAGGTGTACATAACCTTAAGTCAACACAGGGCTTAAGTTAGCATTTTATTACCATTCATAAATTTTTCCAAAACCCCTTTTTTTCATTCCAAAACTTTTTCCAACTAAAAAATTTTTTATTTCATGATGTCTTGACTCATTTTGAAGACTCCATAACCCTTTTTCATTCCAATTCCAAACCTCTTAGGGGTGTATCAAAGACTTTTACATTCTGTGTTGACTTAAGCCCCAGTGTAAGTTTAAGGTCAGGTATACAAAACCTTAAGTCAACGCATGGCTTAAGTTAGCATTTTATCACCATTTATGAATTTTTCCAAAACCCCTTTTTTTCATTCCAAAACTTTTTCCAACTAAAAAAAATTGTATTTCATGATGTCATGACTCATTTTGAAGACTCCATAACCCTATTCATTCCAATTCCAAACCTCTTAGGGGTGTATCAAAGACTTATACATTCTGTGTTGACTTAAACCCAAGTGTAGGTTTAAGGGCAGGTATACAAAACCTTAAGTCAAAACAGGGCTTAAGTTAGCATTTTATCACCATTTATGAATTTTTCCAAAACCCCTTTTTTTTCATTCCAAAACTTTAACTAAAAAAATTTTATTTCATGATGTCTTGACTCATTTTGAAGACTCCATAACCCTTTTCATTCCAATTCTTTCCCTTTTAGGGGTGTATCAAAGACTTGTACATTCTATGTTGACTTAAGCCCCAGTGTAGGTTTAAGGTCAGGTATACCAAACCTTAAGTCAACACGGGGCTTAAGTTAGCATTTTATCACCATTTTCAATTATTTTCACAAAACCCCATTTTTTCATTCCAAAACCTTTTCCCAACTGTATACATTGTATTCCATAGTGTCTTGACTCATTTTGAAGACTCCATAACCCTTATCAGTCCAATTCCTTCCCTTTTAGGGGTGTATCAAAGACTTTTACATTCTGTGTTGACTTAAACCCCAGTGTAGGTTTAAGGTCAGCTATACATAACCTTAAGTCAACACAGGGCTTAAGTTAGCATTTTATCACCATTCATAAATTTTTCCAAAACCCCTTTTTTTCATTCCAAAACTTTTCCAACTAAAAAAATTGTATTTCATGATGTCTTGACTCATTTTGAAGACTCCATAACCCTTTTCATTCCAATTCCAAACCTCTTAGGGGTGTATCAAAGACTTATACATTCTATGTTGACTTAAACCCCAGTGTAGGTTTAAGGTCAGGTGTACATAACCTTAAGTCAACACAGGGCTTAAGTTAGCATTTTATTACCATTCATAAATTTTTCCAAAACCCCTTTTTTTCATTCCAAAACTTTTTCCAACTAAAAAATTTTTTATTTCATGATGTCTTGACTCATTTTGAAGACTCCATAACCCTTTTTCATTCCAATTCCAAACCTCTTAGGGGTGTATCAAAGACTTTTACATTCTGTGTTGACTTAAGCCCCAGTGTAAGTTTAAGGTCAGGTATACAAAACCTTAAGTCAACGCATGGCTTAAGTTAGCATTTTATCACCATTTATGAATTTTTCCAAAACCCCTTTTTTTCATTCCAAAACTTTTTCCAACTAAAAAAAATTGTATTTCATGATGTCATGACTCATTTTGAAGACTCCATAACCCTATTCATTCCAATTCCAAACCTCTTAGGGGTGTATCAAAGACTTATACATTCTGTGTTGACTTAAACCCAAGTGTAGGTTTAAGGGCAGGTATACAAAACCTTAAGTCAAAACAGGGCTTAAGTTAGCATTTTATCACCATTTATGAATTTTTCCAAAACCCCTTTTTTTTCATTCCAAAACTTTAACTAAAAAAATTTTATTTCATGATGTCTTGACTCATTTTGAAGACTCCATAACCCTTTTCATTCCAATTCTTTCCCTTTTAGGGGTGTATCAAAGACTTGTACATTCTATGTTGACTTAAGCCCCAGTGTAGGTTTAAGGTCAGGTATACCAAACCTTAAGTCAACACGGGGCTTAAGTTAGCATTTTATCACCATTTTCAATTATTTTCACAAAACCCCATTTTTTCATTCCAAAACCTTTTCCCAACTGTATACATTGTATTCCATAGTGTCTTGACTCATTTTGAAGACTCCATAACCCTTATCAGTCCAATTCCTTCCCTTTTAGGGGTGTATCAAAGACTTTTACATTCTGTGTTGACTTAAACCCCAGTGTAGGTTTAAGGTCAGCTATACATAACCTTAAGTCAACACAGGGCTTAAGTTAGCATTTTATCACCATTCATAAATTTTTCCAAAACCCCTTTTTTTCATTCCAAAACTTTTCCAACTAAAAAAATTGTATTTCATGATGTCTTGACTCATTTTGAAGACTCCATAACCCTTTTCATTCCAATTCCAAACCTCTTAGGGGTGTATCAAAGACTTATACATTCTGTGTTGACTTAAACCCAAGTGTAGGTTTAAGGTCAGGTATACAAAACCTTAAGTCAAAACAGGGCTTAAGTTAGCATTTTATCACCATTTATGAATTTTTCCAAAACCCCTTTTTTTTTCATTCCAAAACTTTAACTAAAAAAATTTTATTTCATGATGTCTTGACTCATTTTGAAGACTCCATAACCCTTTTCATTCCAATTCTTTCCCTTTTAGGGGTGTATCAAAGACTTGTACATTCTATGTTGACTTAAGCCCCAGTGTAGGTTTAAGGTCAGGTATACAAAACCTTAAGTCAACACGGGGCTTAAGTTAGCATTTTATCACCATTTTCAATTATTTTCACAAAACCCCATTTTTTCATTCCAAAACCTTTTCCCAACTGTATACATTGTATTCCATAGTGTCTTGACTCATTTTGAAGACTCCATAACCCTTTTCATTCCAATTCCAAACCTCTTAGGGGTGTATCAAAGACTTATACATTCTATGTTGACTTAAACCCCAGTGTAGGTTTAAGGTCAGGTGTACATAACCTTAAGTCAACACAGGGCTTAAGTTAGCATTTTATTACCATTCATAAATTTTTCCAAAACCCCTTTTTTTCATTCCAAAACTTTTTCCAACTAAAAAATTTTTTATTTCATGATGTCTTGACTCATTTTGAAGACTCCATAACCCTTTTCATTCCAATTCCAAACCTCTTAGGGGTGTATCAAAGACTTTTACATTCTGTGTTGACTTAAGCCCCAGTGTAAGTTTAAGGTCAGGTATACAAAACCTTAAGTCAACGCATGGCTTAAGTTAGCATTTTATCACCATTTATGAATTTTCCAAAACCCCTTTTTTTCATTCCAAAACTTTTCCAACTAAAAAAATTGTATTTCATGATGTCTTGACTCATTTTGAAGACTCCATAACCCTTTTCATTCCAATTCCGAACCTCTTAGGGGTGTATCAAAGACTTATACATTCTATGTTGACTTAAACCCAAGTGTAGGTTTAAGGTCAGGTATACAAAACCTTAAGTCAACACAGGGCTTAAGTTAGCATTTTATCACCATTTATGAATTTTTCAAAAACCCCTTTTTTTCATTCCAAAACTTTAACTAAAAAATTTTTATTTCATGATGTCTTGACTCATTTTGAAGACTCCATAACCCTTTTCATTCCAATTCTTTCCCTTTTAGGGGTGTATCAAAGACTTGTACATTCTATGTTGACTTAAGCCCCAATGTAGGTTTAAGGTCAGGTATACAAAACCTTAAGTCAACACGGGGCTTAAGTTAGCATTTTATCACCATTTTCAATTATTTTCCAAAACCCCATTTTTTCATTCCAAAACCTTTTCCCAACTGTATACATTGTATTCCATAGTGTCTTGACTCATTTTGAAGACTCCACACCCTTATCAGTCCAATTCCTTCCCTTTTAGGGGTGTATCAAAGACTTTTACATTCTGTGTTGACTTAAGCCCCAGTGTAGGTTTAAGGTCAGCTATACAAAACCTTAAGTCAACACGGGGCTTAAGTTAGCATTTTATCACCATTCATAAATTTTTCAAAAACCCCTTTTTTTCATTCCAAAACTTTTTCCAACTAAACAAAATTGTATTTCATGATGTCTTGACTCATTTTGAAGACTCCATAACCCTTTTCATTCCAATTCCAAACCTCTTAGGGGTGTATCAAAGACTTTTACATTCTGTGTTGACTTAAGCCCCAGTGTAAGTTTAAGGTCAGCTATACAAAACCTTAAGTCTACACAGGGCTTAAGTTAGCATTTTATCACCATTTTCAATTTTTTTCCAAAACCCCTTTTTTTTCATTTCAAAACATTTTTGCAACTAAAAAAAATTGTATTTCATGATGTCTTGACTCATTTTGAAGACTCCATGACCCTTTTCATTCCAATTCCAAACCTCTTAGGGGTGTATCAAAGACTTTTACATTCTGTGTTGACTTAAGCCCCAGTGTAGGTTTAAGGTCAGCTATACAAAACCTTAAGTCTACACAGGGCTTGAGTTAGCATTTTATCACCATTTTCAATTTTTTTCCAAAACCCCTTTTTTTTCATTTCAAAACATTTTTGCAACTAAAAAAAATTGTATTTCATGATGTCTTGACTCATTTTGAAGACTCCATAACCCTTTTCATTCCAATTCCAAACCTCTTAGGGGTGTATCAAAGACTTTTACATTCTGTGTTGACTTAAGCCCCAGTGTAGGTTTAAGGTCAGCTATACAAAACCTTAAGTCTACACAGGGCTTAAGTTAGCATTTTATCACCATTTTCAATTTTTTTCCAAAACCACTTTTTTTCAGTTCAAAACATTTTCGCAACTGAATACATTTTATTCCATAGTGTCTTGACTCATTTTGAAGACTCACCACCCTTTTCATTCCAATTCCTTCCCTTTTAGGGGTGTATGAAAGATTTATCAAAGTGAGTTATTGTGTCTGTTTTGATTTCAACCATCAGAGTTTCTATTGGAGCTCAACCATTACCAGTATAAATTCATGATTGTCTGTATTTCATGTTATTCCTCTGATGTTTTCATCTCATAAAAATGAACCTGCTTGCTGGACAAATGCCTAACAGTTGGATATTCATTGAAGACTAAGGTAGAAGTAATGTTTCCAATATCTAAATTATTTTTCTCCCCTTTTTAGTCACTATGACATGCACACTGGTTGGTTAAACACATTTACGTTATTGAATGAAAAATTATTTCTCATCAAAACATCATAAACAAGCTTGTACACTTCACATGTTTATTCACAGACAAGGAGATGTACACATGACTCATTACAGGGCAATTACTTTCAGGTTAATTTTCAATCAACATGTTGCCGCTAATGGCTGAAATATTGCCCAAGCGACGTTTAACAATAACTCACTAACTCAATTAACATAATAACTTTTGTAATAAATAGTGGTCTGAAATAAAAGTATGAATGAAATGAAAAATCTTACACAAAAACCTTCTCCATTTAAATTTAAAAACTCCATCCAACCATCAAAGAAATTCGTTAAAACAAAAAACAGATTCATCTTCAAAGATGTTGTCAAAGAATGCAGAATGGAGAATGGACAGCAAGGCAGTAGATGCAATACAATTAGAATCAAGTTGAAATAAAAGAAAGGAAATTGCATTATTTTGTTTATTTGTAAACTGTTATAAGCAAGAAAGCACTTAAATTATCTGCTTGATAATAAGTGCAATGATAACAAATAAATTGGACCCCGCTGTATATCAGTGGTTGATCAAGTAATTTTGCAGAGGGGTTCTAGAGGTTGTCAATTTCTAAATTGGTGATTGGGTTACACTTTTGGGTCACCCCTTGAACCCACCTGGATCCGCCACTGTATAAATTGAAAAGAGTGTCGCTGCAATCCAACAATATATATACATATATGCTATTAAAATCATCGGTAAAATATCATCAGATAATCTTAGCATAGCATGTACAATGAACAATTAATATAGTGAAAGGAAAACTTTCTACCAGTATAACCAAAGACAGAAAAATTATACAGTCATGTCCTAAACATAAAAATCTGCTTGTGTGCAAAATCAAGAAAAATAAACCCAGAGTCACCACAATGCTAAATTCACCTCTAGTATTAAAGGAATGTAAATAAAATGGTTATTCCTGTTAGTTACAATTAGTTATTACTCTGATATATCTAAGATTTCTTTACTTGAACCCACAATTGCATTATGTAAATGAATTACAAAGTGCCATTTTTCAGGTAAAAATTACGCAGACATGCATATATGACAAAAAAATAGAGCCATGGGCTCTGTAGCTCATCAGACTTTGATAGAAATAGGTGTTGTGGTTTAGACCATGGGGTCATGGGCAGTGTAGGAAAGATAGCCTGTCCCAACGTCCGAGTTATTCACAATCAAATAAAAAAGGCCCATTGCCCATTTGGGGTCAAGGGGTCACCGAACCTACAATTCAGAATCCCCATTGTCCAAGGAGTCTACACACAACTATTAAGCTATCAAGACCTTTTGGAACTGGAGAAGAAGATGAAAGTAGGATTTTAAGGTTTTGACCCCTGTGACCCCATTTGGGGTCAAGTGGTCACCAAACCTACAATTTAGAATCCCCAGTGCCCAAGGAGTCTTCACACAATTTTTCAGCTCTCTAGACCTTTTGGAACTAGGAAAAAAGATGAAATTAGGTTTTTTAGGTTTTGACCCCTGTGACCCCTACAATTTAGAATCCCTGTTGGCCAAGGAGTCTACACACACCTTTTCAGCTCTCTAGACCTTTTGAAACTAGGGAAAAAGATGAAATTAGTTTTTTTAGGTTTTGACCCCTGTGACCCCATTTGGGGTCATGGGGTCACCAAACCTACAATTTAGATCCCCGTTGGCCAAGGAGTCTACACACACCTTTTCAGCTCTCTAGACCTTTTGGAACTAGGGAATAAGATGAAATTAGGTTTTTCAGGTTTTGACCCCTGTGACCCCATTTGGGGTCATGGGGTCACAAAATCTACAATTTAGAATCTCCAGTGCCCAAGGAGTCTACACACAACTTTTCAGCTCTCTGGACCTTTTGGAACTAGGGAAAAAGATGAAATTAGTTTTTTTAGGTTTTGACCCCTGTGACCCCATTTGGGGTCATGGGGTCAGCAAACCTACAATTTAAAATCCCCGTTGGCCAAGGAGTCTACACACACCTTTTCAGATCTCTAGACCTTTTGGAACTGGAGAAGAAGATGAAATTAGGTTTTTCAGGTTTTGACCCCTGTGACCCCATTTGGGGTCATGGGGTCACCAAACCTACAATTTAGAATCTCCAGTGCCCAAGGAGTCTACACACAACTATTCAGCTCTCTGGACCTTTTGGAACTGGAGAAGAAGATGAAAATAGGTTTTTCATGTTTTGACCCCTGTGACCCCCTTTCAGACCTGATGAGCTAAAAATTGTTATCAGTTATATAATAATCAGCAATGACAAAAGAATGTGACAGCTAGCACCAATGTCTACAGAGTTGCAGTGTGTTGTTGACTATGCAATTGACAATCAAAACATATATGGATTCAAATAGATGGTATATATAATTAAGGACTGTGAAGTTTTGATATCAAAAAGATACAACTGGCTAGGACAGATAATGAATATTTCACACAAAATGTAACCTTTTTCTGTGATTGGTGATGGGATGGTTTGCTTAGTTTAGGGATTGATATTCTGATATACAGATAGGCACTGGTTCAGGTTTAAGTAAGTAATCTACCAAATGGATTGCAACTGTGGAGAATCAAACACCAGACTCAAAGAACACCAAGCCTCAGTCAGTCAGCCAGGCTTCCAACAAAATATTAGCAACAGCTGATCTTATCAAAGCAAAATCAATTTGACTGAAGTCACCTTTTTGATAAAATATAGAGCCATTGGCTCTGCAGTTCACCAGGATATCTATAATTTATTTTATAATTGGTCACAGGGTACACATAAGTGATGCCACAGGATGTAAATACAATCATAATATTATTATTAACTTTGGACTCTGTAAACTAGATTGTAGCTTTCTTAATCTTTTCTTTAAAGTTAAAGAGGCTTAAAAAAAACATTGTGGAAGTATTTTTTTGGGGGTTCAAATGGTCATATATAAAATAGATATGCTATCAGCTAAGGAGTCTGAACACAAGCTTTCAGCTTTCTAGACTTCCTGCTTCTTGATAAGAATGTGAAAATAGATCTTATTATGTGGCCCCTGTGTCTCTCATTATTGGTTACAGGGTCATCAAATATATGAATGACAATCCCAATTAGCTTAAAAGTCAGTATTCGAAATTCCAGATTTCTGGACAAAGATGAAATAGTGAAAAGTATTCAGAAAGTCGAAAACCATACCATCTTATGAGCCCATGGGGCCTATCAGGCCATATGAGCTAAAAATCAATCAGAATTGACCTTACTAAAGTACGAAGGACTGAGGACTAAACATTAAAGTGACACAGATTATGTTTCATGATTTTTCATTTGGCTTTAGAAAAGCCAAAATAACTAATGAACTAAGTTAAGTTCAAAATGCCTACCAAAACTTGCATCTTTTTCTCTAAAATGCTAATATTCTGATATTTTCTTGTTTTCAATGATAAAAAGTCCAAATTTAGTTTCCCATTATCGTGTATTTAATTACATGACCTACTGTACACTGTTAACCAAGTTTTGTCTTTGTGCCTGCTGTAAATAAATTTTTATGAAATTAAGATACAGTCATTTGCGTGCCACTGTCCTGCTTTTAGTCACAAATAACAACTTAAACCCGTTTTGTAACTATACTGAACTGTTGAGCATTATATAATTCTGATTTTTTGAAACAGTCACTACTTCTTGGTAAAATAACACCATTAATGAATTTTTACATATTTGACTCCAACAACATACTCTGTGCCCCTTTAAAATTAAGCCCTCTTTGATAGGGATCAAGGCTACCACATCCCCTTAGCACTTGATCAGCTTATCCAGAACCTGTTTTTTTATACATCTCTGGTTTCTACCTAATTACAAGTTTATCTAATACTGTGTACATCTCAAGCATCTAGCTGTAATAATTTTTGTTATACCTAGTTTAGCAGGCTATACCTTTTCTTTCTGGAGAAGAAGATGAAATTAGATTTTAAGGTCTGGGTCGCTGCAGCCCTTATTATCGGTCACAGGGTCAACAATTCAATCAATAAGAATCTCCCTCAGTTAAGGAGTCTGTAAATAAAGTTTCTCTTACTTCTGGAGAGGAGTTTGCCCTTATAAATAAGAAACATCATTTTTCAAGGTGTCTGTACACATGGTTTCATATTTCCTGAGGCAATGGATGTGGAGAAGAAGACTAGAAAACTAACGGATTGACGCCATGCCACATGGACAACAGGCCTTTAAGAATGTGGTTATAAGTAAATAATCGCAATATATTGTTATAGAAAGTATGGCTAAGTTTTCAAAAGGCACATTGGGTAAGTCTAGTCATTTTCAGAATTTGCATAACATATATGATTTGACAAGCTTGTGAAGACAATCATACATATAGTAAGGATCATCATATTTAAGGTCTAAAGCTAATGTTACATCTTAAAACAAACAGATAGACAAGTTTATTCAGTAAAAGAAATGTCACAATTCAAATATCTTTCATTTAATAGTGTCTTAAATTAACAGTAGTAAATTAAATTACTAGAATATTTTTTATAGAAGACAATACACTGTTTAAGATTATCAGAAAGCCTTTGCTTGAATTAAAAATAAAAAATAAGCAGTATTGTCAACATCCTGGCTTATCCATGCATATCCAAAACTGTAAGTAATTCATAATATTTTATTACACATGTTGCCAAAGTGATGCTGCCTTAATCATCTAGAGACTTAACGATACCATATAAATATTTTGGCAGTCTATTCTGAGGCATATTCAATAAATGACTCCAAAGTTTTATTATTTTAGTCATATACACAATTTGGAGAGGTAATCTTCCAAACTCACCATGAACCATTTTATTACAAGTAGATTGACCCACTTTCAAAAATCATTTACAAAATCTAACCTGATATTACAATAATTAGCACCCCTAACCTCTGACCCATAACACAAAAAAGGTGTAACCATGCTATCAAAATTTTGAACAAATCTTTACAATTTACCCTTCCAATCGTTCTCTGCAAACAATTTTTGCCTTCCTTGCTTGAGAGGCTAGACAGCTTTGAGCTTTACTCCATACAAGTTTAGCTGTAAATACAAGTCCCGGATATTTATGAGATGATACAATTTCAATAACATTACTATTAAACAACCACATTTCATAATCCCATAAGTACCCAGAGAACATCATGTCTAGTATAAAAAAAAGACAAAAAAAGATTAAAAAACCTATCTCCCTTTTAACATTAATATTTCTGAGCTATAGCCTAGAGAAAGAAAATATTGTCATTTGTAGAGTACCCTGTTTGAAAACCTGCATGTGACTGTGACTCATTAATAATTTCTTGTTCATCTTAATAATATAACATGCTTTTCAGTGTCTCCTAGTAGGGCTACACTAATTCTGTGTCACCCTCGTGAAAGAATCCATGCTTTTGGTTGAATTTCCTCTGTACAATAATAATATACAGTCATAATCCAAATGAGGATGGAACTGGAAGATCATGAATAAGATCTCTTCTTTTACCAGTACATACTCTTTAAGGGCTGAAGATGCGCTGAAAATAGAAATGGAAAAAATTATTTTTATACATATTTTTTTGTACTTTACATTCATACAGACAATGTCCAATGGCTGACTTTTTTTACAATTTACCCAGTTGTCATTTCAATTGAATAAAAGAGGTAGGCATATATGAGGGGAATTCAAGTTCTTAGAAGTTAGTATTGAAACACCCCTGAAGACATCATTGTTGATGTCATTATTGAGATAGGCCATTTGACAACTGTTTACAGACATAAACACCCCTTGGACTATGACCTATGGTCAGGAAGGCCTGTTGAAGCCATTACAAATTATATAGTTGCAAGGGCTTAATCATGTCTTATCATCGAACAAATGTTCATGAGATATCTTAAGAGTGTGGCATTTTTCATGGAAGTGTTTGCACTTCAATTCATGAGCATTTGCACCAAGGTGTCTGCAAGATGGTTGTCACAATATTTCAATGCACAAGATCGACACCAGAGAGTTGAATCCAGTCGTTGGCTCTGGGGCATCTACAATGCTGGGCCCGATAACCTTTTAAAATGCCTCTCTGGTTACAGGGGGTGAAACATTTATTCTTCACTTGGATCCTGAAACCATGCAAGAATCATGAATTATACACTACAAGCCACCTAAAACTACAATAACAGGATCCTACTATGCTGACTGTTCGAAGCAATTGAGAGCAGCAATCTTGAAGATAAGGCGGGGCTTAATGCAGGAGTTATGTTTCTTCAGGAAACGCTCCAGTGCACAATAGTTGTATTGGACAAACTCCACATCCACAATGTGGCTTTGAACAACTTAACCAGTGCGGATCTTATCCAAAATGACTTCTATCTGGTTCACAATTTGAAATCACACTTGCTTGGTACAAGATTTGGCGATGACGATAAACTCAAGGCAGCTATTGAGGCATGGCTGAGAGGCCAGTCACAAGACTTCACCCAGGGGCATAGACAGTCTTAAAGATGAATGGGTAAAGTGCATCAAGGTCCAGGGAGATTATTTGGAAAAATAAAATCTATACAACAACTATCAGCATCTGTTTTATGTCTACTTATATGAACTTATTGACTTCCCCTCGTATATTGTCTTTGACCTTTTTTATGTACATTAAATCAAGATAAATATCCATTTCAAAATATCTCTTGCAGCTAACACACTCAGAAGTTAACACAACTGAAAATGATCAAATCTCTTGAACACAATCATTCATGCTGAAGCAGTTATTCTAATAACATATATATCATTATACCTTAAGGAGGAGTTGGTGAAGTCTTCCAATTTCTTCTCTACCTTAAACCTGAATCACCTCACTTTTCAAGAACATGTTTTCCTGAATTCAAAGAAAGTTCACATAAATGTTGATTTGCACATGAATTTCATATTGTCATCAAAGCTTTTGTTTAAAATGAGGATAACCTATTTAAATGATGTACAACCTATTGCCAAATTTTAAGATTGATAATTATCATTGGCTAAGTATGTAAACTTTTAATTATTTTGAACTTTAGAATAAGATGAGAATAGTTGAGTGGCCTTAATGAGGCGCGCCAAGACAAACAAAACTATAAATCATCTTCTCTTGCGAGTAAGAAGTTTTACAAAAAAATGAGCTTTCAAGGCCTTTCCCTGAAGGAGAAGATGAAAAAAGTTTTTACAGTGTGGCCCTCTTGATTAGAGGCAACAGGGTTACCAAATCTTAAGTCAAAATCCCCTAAGCCAAAGTTTCCATGTATAACATTTCAAGTGCATAGTCCTTCTTCTCCTGAGAAGAGGATGTACACTTTTTGGTTGTGAATCTGTGATCCTTATCCCTTGGAGGGATCAAAATCTAAAAATTACAACACAAACATACTTAAAATGTGATGTTAACCATATTAATGACAGAGGATCTCATTCAAAGGAAAAACATGATCTTACATTTATTGGACACTCCATCCATACGATATCATTATCCAAATACAGTTCTCTAGAGCTAAAAGTTCTGGAGAAGTTGTTGAAAATGTGAAAAGGTAACAGACAGGCACCCAGATGGATTGACAGACATCATACCTTACCCATTATACCCAAAAACTCAGACAGGCATATTTCAGACACTAGAGAAGTGAATTGATTAACACAACAACCATAGCTGAAATAGACCTATCCTAATTAGTTATGCCCACTGAGTAGGCAAATCTTACAATGACCAAATGGATTAAGTTATAAGCATAGGGGAAAAGTTGACGCCATTCTCATCAATAGATATTTCTCACTGAACAGAGGTGATAATTCAACGAACAAGTTATCAATCATTATCAAATTTACACTGAGTTTAGGAAATCTGTTCTATTTTCAAATTTGAATATATAACATCTTATTTCTTGTATTTGAACGTCGATCCAGTCGGATATTTGATCCATCATGGATAGTGAAGTGACACAATAGTGACAATAGCATTCATGACGACATTTGTGACATTTCTTTGTCAATTATTTATTGAACTCTCTGTTGTTGACTGACGGCGAGATGACTGATGTGAAAAATTATCTTTATTTATTGAATTTATTGAAAAACATGTTAATACTAAAAAGTAGATGCAAAAATCTATAAATTTGTTGTCATGAATTGACTGTCTGAATTTTCTGGGATTTTTCCTGTCTCCTGTGGACTATTCCATATTCAAAAATAGGTATAAGCTTTAGGGTTACCTGAGAACAATAAATGTTGTTTTACGGCGTCTGAAATCCTTCTGCCTAAGTTTTGGGTGGCTACAAGCTTGCCAAAAGCTTATCAGGCCTTTGCTGCTGATGAGCAACATCTTTAGATTCCAATCACTTTCTGAAAATTAAAAGAGAGTCAATAAAATACACAAGGTTGGACACCTTGCAATGCCCTAATCTTGACAGGTGTCAGGAACAAATTTACAAATTTAAGTATTTCTGTAAAAAAGGATTACTCTGAAAATTTGGGATTCTTATGGCATTTTTTTTCTGTGGAAAAGTCATTTTAATGAAAATTGAAACTTTCTCATTCAAAAGTAGGGGGAGGTGGCCATTGAGCCCAAATTTACAAATTCAATTACCCAAGGTGCCTTTCCAAAAATGTTCAGATAACTTTCAAGGGAGGTCAAAAAAAGATGTGACCCCCCTTGGCTTGAGTTTTCAATGTTTGATGGTTTTGCAGGAATAGTCATTTACAAGTTTTTAGGGTTATTGCTTGCCAAAATCTGCAGGGAAAGGGAGGACAAAATTCATAAACTATCTTGCTCCTGGATGATAAGTTTATGAATAAAAAAAGATGAAAGCAATGCAGTTCATGGGAACAAAATGTGAAAAGCTGACGGACACACATCAGGCAAAGTTATAAGCCTATCTCGCAGTGGTTACTAGATATTTACATTTGTGATAGCACTTACTTCTTTCTTTTCTACGCTTTCTTCCATCATGTGTTGATTTCCCAATTCAGCATATCCTTTCACCTGAACTTATAATGAAAGAAAAACTTATGAAATAACTGCCTCATTTCAAAGGGAAAATGTTTTGACAAAGTTTAAGAAAGGAGTCTTGTAACGAATATGAGATTTATTTTCTGAAAAATGTGTTTACAAAATTAGATAATATTTACCACAATTGTGATAATATTTTTTGGATGTTATTAAGTATTTTAAATTTCAGAGAAATGAATCAACTTAAAGACCTGTAATAACATATTTATAAGGCTAACTAATTTTAGCTTAGAGAGTTATTAGATAAACTAAACAAGTTTTGAATATGTGTTGTTAATCTCTCATATCAACAAATATAATTAACTTTTTCTTAACATGTGGATATGAATTATGCCTTGTATTTCTGGAACATGTTGAATCTTCTGACAATTTTTCTACCATGCATGTCTATACACACCACTGACTCAATAATTCTTATTTTAGATTTGGTAAGTTTTCGAAATTATATTTCTTAACAATTCTAATACTTGGTTGCTCTCAATTCATGTTTCAAACTCCTTGTTTGTTTCTGCTCTGAGACTTCAAAATAACACAGATTTCAAATATTCTCCATTAATCAAATGAATATCATACAAAATACCAACCTGGCATAGCCACGAGAGAAAGAGTGTTTGAGCTGTTGAAACTTCTCATATAGTTTGGAGAAACAAACTCTTTCAGCAACAACAATTTCGGACAACATTCAAGAGTTCGTAAGATCCGAAAGTTGAGGACATTGTTACCTGTAAAATGAAGAAAAGAAGATAGAGGAAATACCTAGTCTAAAAAATGTTACATAACATTAAACATCGGGTAATGTAATATTTGCTTTATGAAACATGAATGTCGACCTACCTTAAATTCACGTAAAAGACAATATACCGCAATTGAAAGCATATAAAATGACTTAAAACTTAAAATACCTTTGAATGAAATAAAATAAGAAATCAAGTTGAATAAAATAAAAAGAACTGAAATATATAAAAAAAAATTAATGTCATTTAACTAAAAATGTGAAAAGTTCAACACTGGATGCTTCCCTAAGAGGCTTGGGCCTATAAGTGTTTTTGGACAAAAATTTAAAATGGTGATACAATGCTAACTTAAGGCCTGTGTTGACTTAAGGTTTTGTTTACCTGACCTTAAACCTACACTGGGGCTTAAGTCAACACAGAATGTAAAAAACATTGATACACCCCTAAGAAGGAAGGAATGATAAGGGTGTGGAGTCTTCAAAATGAGCCAAGACACTATGGAATACAATGTATACAGTTGGGAAAAAGTTTTGGAATGAAAAAAAGGGGTTTCGGAAAAAAATTTGAAAATGGGGATTAAATGCTAACTTAAGCCCTGTGAAGACTTAAGGTTATGTACACCTGACCTTAAACATACGCTGGGGCTTAAGTCAACACAGAATGCATAAGTCTTTGATACATCCCTTAGAGGGTTGGAATTGTAATGATTAGGGTGTGGAGTCTTCAGAATGATTTGAGACACCATGAAATACAATGTATACAGATGAGAAAAAGTTTTTTATGAAAAAAAAAATGTTTGTAAAAAATTTGGAAATGGTGATAAAATGCTAACTTAAGCCCTGTGTAGACTTAAGGTTTTGTATACCTGGTCTTAAACCTACGCTGGGGCTTAACTCAACGCGGATTGCATAAGTCTTTAAAACACCCCTGAAAGGGATGCAAATGGAATGAAAAGGATCTAGAGTCTTCAAAGTGAGTCAAGACATTATCTTATAGAATGTATTCAGTTCGGAAAATTTTTTTGAAGGGAAAAAAAAATATTTTTGAAAAAATTTGAAAAGTTTGTAGAATCTTCAAAGTGAGTCAAGACACTATCTAATAGAATGTATTGAGGTTGGAAAAGGCTTTGGAAGGAAATGAAAAAGATTTTTGAAAAATTTTGAAAATGGTGATAAAATGCTTATTTTAGCCCTGTGTTGATTTAAGGTTTTGTGTCCCTGACCTTAAGTTTACACTGGGTGCTTAAACCTACACAGAATGTAAAAGTCTTTTATGCATGTCTAAGAGGGATGCAAATGGATTGAAAATGTTGTGGAGTCTTCACAATGAGTCAATACACTATCTAATAGAATGTATTCAGTTGGGAAAAGTTTTTGGATGGAAAAAATATATTTTTGAAAATTTATTGAAAAGTTTGTAGTGTCTTCAAAATAAATCAAGACACTATCCAATAGAATGTATTGAGGTGGGAAAAGGTTTTGGAAGGAAAAAAAAAGTTTTATGACAAATTTTGAAAATGGTAATAAAATGCTAACTTAAGCCCTGTGTTGACTTAAGGTTTTGTATACCTGGTCTTAAACCTACGCTGGGGCTTAACTCAACACGGATTGTATAAGTCTTTAAAACACCCCTGAGAGGGATGCAAATGGAATGAAAAGGTTCTAGAGTCTTCAAAATTATACAAGACACTAACTCATAGAATTTATTGAGGTGGGAAAATGTTTTGGAAGGAAAAAAAAGTTTTATGAAAAATTTTGAAAATGGTGATAAAATGCTAACTTAAGCCCTCTGTTGACTTAAGGTTTTGTATACCTGGTCTTAAACCTACGCTGGGGCTTAACTCAACGCGGATTGTATAAGTCTTTAAAACACCCCTGAGAGGGATTCAAATGGAATGAAAAGGTTGTAGACTCTTCAAAATGAGTCAAGACACTATCTAATAGAATGTATTAAGGTGGGAAAAGGTTTTGGAAGGAATAGAAAAAGTTTTATGATGAATTTTGAAAATTGTGATAAAATGCTAACTTAAGCCCAGTGTTGACTTAAGGTTTTGTGTACCTGACCTTAAGTCTACACTGGGTGCTTAAACCTACACAGAATGTGAAAGTCTTTTATGCATGTCTAAGAGGGATGCAAATGGAATGAAAAGGTTGTGGAGTCTTCAAAATGAGTAAAGACACATTATCTATTAGAATGTATTGAGGTTGGAAAAGGTTTTGGAAGGAAAAGAACAAGTTTTTTGAAAAATTTTGAAAATGGTGATAAAATGCTAACTGAAACCCTGTGTTGACTTAAGGTTTTGTATACCTGGTCTTAAACCTACGCTGGGGCTTAACTCAACATGGATTGTATAAGTCTTTAAAACACCCCTGAGAGGGATGCAGAGAGAATGATGGGAAATAATAACCCTTGAGAAATTGCAACTTTTTGATGAAGCTTCAAATATCATTAGTTGACACAGGGTGGTGGGGGTCTCAGTAGGTTTGATCACTGAATTCAACTGTGAAAATGATGAAACCTCACCCCTGCCTTTTTCATAGTTAACAACAAATAACCAATAATGAGTAACATGTAATGATTTTCATCTGTTTATACCCTTCTCTACGATCCCAACTCAGTCTAGTCTCAATACACTCACACTAACCTGGGTTGGTGCTATAGTTGCAGGAAACTGTGCACCTCAACTGCTGACAGGTACCTTTGGAGTACAGAGGTTAAGGTGGGTACACAATGCCAGAGATGTTCCACGCAGCTCCCCCTTTGTACCTGGGGGACAGTGGGAAGAGAGAACAGAAACATTGTGTATTGGCAGAATTTTTTTGTTAAACAAAATCTTGTTTGTGTTTTTAATTGCTTCTTACAGTATTATCTTACCAACTGAATCCATCAATTCATATCAGGTGATGAACATCCATGCAAAGGATAGATAATCCTTTGCTTGTCTTGTAAACATTACTTTCATCAACTTGTTACAAATAGCAAATCAGAATGCAGACATGCTTTTGTTCTCTTGTAAAGGCAACATCATAAATACTTGATTTATAGTTATTTCATTGGCTGGTTATTTTTATTACAGTAAAAGAAGCATTGTGGATATATACAGATATAACCATATCTTAGTTGAAAATAATGCCTGTATGCTCAGAGAGTTTGTTCGTGACACGACTGGTGATTTGACTTTTCCTATCACTAAACAAGAAAACAATCATGAGATTGTAAGAAATCCTGGATGAATAACCTTGATGGAGGATGACCAGGTCACTTTCACTTACCTGCATAAGTAATTGTCAACAGGTCAAATAGCATTCTGCATTGTGCTAACCTGCCATCCATCACCATGTTGACAGGGCAAGTAGTCACACTCATTGACTTCATCCTTTAAAAGACAAAAACCACTTAGATAGGTAAAAAAATTGAAGATAATAATAACACTACTTAACATATTCATAATGCACATGCTTACAAATATCTTGGGTTATGGTTCGAGAAACACCTTAACTTCACATCCAGAGCTCAAAAATAGTCTAAAATGCCAAAATACAATGCAAATAGTAGAGAAGGATATTCAGAAATGAAAAAAGTGTGTGGATTTTTTAAAAAGTTTAAATAGTGAAAAAAGTGTATACTTCAGTCCCTGGTGTTGACTTGAGGTTTTGTGCAGCACTGCTTTCTTCAGTCATCACTGATTTTATAAATAACATTTAAATAAGGCACATTAACATTACTCATAAAAGGCTGTTATTTATAATCAATGAAAAACAGACTTTATACATGCAGACAAATAAATGATATCATCAATATCTGTTTTTAATTTTGAAAGGAAACATTCAAATTAAGATTCACAACAAAAGAATACACTGAAAGATAACTGTTTGAAAGTTTTTTCTATGCAAAAGCTGTTTCGACTGGCATAAATATGAGAATTATAGATAAGGTGATCTTTTGTAACAAAAGATATTTTTATACATAACTTTTGCGTGTGAAAAGTTACATATGATAAGCAAAACTGTAACATGATTAAATAAATCTATTAATGTTTTGGACATTATAATCATTATTCAGATATAATTTCTATCTCATATCAGTTTTATTTGAAATTCATTTTAGTGTGAAACTAAGTTAACATCCAAAGGAAAAGCAATAGGCTGAAGAAGACACATTATGACATATACCGTTAAATTATGGGGGGAATGAATGTTCACTTTATTTAAAATTTTGTCAAATCTCAGAAACTAAGATGGATGAAAAATGTGCTCTATGATAACTCTACAGGGATGTTCAAATGTATTCCATATTTTAACAGATTATGGACTGCTAATGGCACATATATGTCAGTACTATGAAAGTACCAACCATTTCGAATAGATTTTGGACAGATGTAGTAGGAGCATGGTCTGATTAATTGACAATGTTATCAGATTGAGTAAATAAGTACTGAGGTTTTAAATCCTTCTCTGTGGCACAATTTCAATATTTTGTTTGGGGAAAAAACAATATTATTCAATTACTGGAAGAAATTAATATCAAGTGAAAGAGATATTATTACACGTGATATAAATATAATGATTTTGAACAATGAAACAGGACATGATATCAACTTTGACTTTTCTTACATATCAAGAGTCAAGAGAATGATTAGGTACTTGATAAAGATAAATATTATTCTAAAAGATTTGAAAATAACTCATGCATTTCCCATTTGTCTATTAAATATTCCCAAAATAACAAACAATAGATACTTTCATAAAACACTATGTCAATTGAGTTTTATTAATTCCTATGGCCAACTAAGATGGAAATAATATTTTAAAGAGTGCTCCAACAGAATGAATGGGAAGATACACATTTGATGGCTAGTAGATGTATTCAAAGTGTTAATATTAGATGGTTTGGACCTTGACCGTTTAAGTTTTAGTATATGCAATGAAGAGATAAGAGAGTGAATGAGTGAGTGATTGTGTTGTCCTTGTCTTGTGCAAAAAAAACACACAAAAAAACAGAAATCTTGAACTCTCCATTATGTTAATTGTCATTTGGACTTCTACTACTCTTGGTAGCAGTCCTAATTGTAACAGGGTTTCTGGAATAAAAAGTTGATTATAAAAATAATATTAGATGGTTTCAGTATCAAATACTTCATAAAATCTTGACAAAACATACAATGTACTCTGTACAAAAAATAGGATTTATTGATCCTTTGAGTCACAAGATGTTGATGTTTGAGAGTGTTGTCTCTTTACCATGTTTACTTTGTGATTGTGTTCATTCTCGAAAAGTGTGGAAAAAACTTAAACAGATGGCAGAAGGAAATATTGACTTAACAACAGAGAATATAATCTTGGTTTTGAAGGAAGGAATAACAATCCACTTAAAACAATCTGTTTAATAGTGAAGCAATATATTTTCTCTATTAGTATATAACAGGTAAAAATCCTAACTTTGTAAGTACTTAAAATGAACAATCTATATAACATCAAGATTGTAAGTGTAAGATTAGGATCGCTCATTTATTACAGGGGGTGGGGGGTGGGGGATTGGCCGGGGGTTTTTCTCTTTGGATTGTCTATAAAAATGTGACCCTCCCCAACTCGTCGCAATTTTTTTTAACCCTTCCAATTTAAGTGTATTCATTTTCATGACCCTCCCCCAAATCAAATCTACAAAAGTTCTTGAAATTGGTCTTTTGAAGATTTATAGTCGGTTCTACATTCAATTATTTTTTGATATTTACAAAAGAGACAGTTCTTTAAGTAACATTTAAAATAATGTTGAAAAAAACAACAGACTTACCCTTCCATTGATGGGTTTAACATGAGATCTGATAATGGTCTATAGTGTTTTAAAATCAGTTTTATTAGAACTTTTTTTTTACATTTTTACTATTGCTTATAATACACACATATGTTGAACATAGCGTAAATTCTATTTATATAAGCAAAAAAAAAGATTTAAAATCTATCTACAAACCCTTTCAGACTATAGGACCAAACAATGTAAAACGTCAAATCTTTACTTTATAGGAATCAAGTTATCAAATTTCATAACATTTAAACTTTTAGTGTATGAGTTTGATTAAAACAAATTTAACCGTCTACATTAAGTTTGTAGCACAAGAAATCTATAAAATTCTGAAGGTACATAACATAATTATAATAAAGGCAAATCTAGGTTCATAGAAATTACATATGTTACATTTGCTACATGTTACATAATATTTAAACAATAAAGTGTGGAACCCAAAAAGTATGGAAGCTTAGGTATGAATACAGCAAATTTTCCCAATTTTTGTAATATCAACATTGGAATTTATTTTCCAAATGTGCATTTAGATATTTTTCATAAGTATGGCTATATTAACAAAATTGCACCAATCAAGCCATCTGCTAAAGTGTTACGGTTTCATAACTTAGTATCATTGAGAACAATTAATATAATCATTCAGATATTAATAATTTGACTAGGTGTTTTAACTTTATGAGTCTATTAGTTATCAAATATGCATCTTTGTTGTATAAAACTATAGCAAACACCTGTTAACTGCTTGTATAAACTCTCAGTCCAACAGAACTATTTTTCTACTTTTTGTTCTACAAGAATTTAGAACAATGAATTGAGCAGTGAATTCATGGTGATTTTTAAAAATATAAGCTTGTGTTTTTAAGAACATAAACCACTCTTGCTCATATTCTGGAATTTCTTTTCATTTGATAAGGCTTTATGATAATGTTTCAGCCCCACTTTCAATTGCTAAAGAAGGATGGTTTTATAACTGTCTATTTCAAAATGATCCTCCCAAACCTTTCGTATTTTTGTCATGACCCTCCCCTGGTGGCTTTATATTTTTTTCTGACCCTCCCCGGAACCCTGTTAATATCATCGACAGTAATAGTCCTTGCATGGATTTGAATACAATTATGAATACAATTATACCCGAAGCAATGTAACAAGCTACGGTTGTTTCGCCAAAATAAAACATTTATCAAAGTTTGTCATCTCAATTCTAATGGCAGATATTTACGTAAACCGGTAACTTTTCAAACATCATGCAAGGAATTTCTCAAAGGACAGTAATATTACATGCCCATTATGCCACAATCGCAAAGATTTTTACAAACGTACTCAAACATAAAATGCGTTTTCGTAAGTTACTTTCGTTTTCACCTCATTAGAAAGGCAAACAACAATGGCGTTCCCCGTCTCACTTTCTCTTTTTGCTAGTAAAATGATTCCTTACCTGCTATGGACAAAGTTTTACATACAGTCACTTTTATCTTTTGACCTACACCAAAATTCAGGCTTCGGAATAACATAAGAACCTGCCAAGACGGTAACAGTAGCCGCTGAGTTTCGACTGCTTCTGGCTGCCGTAAGTCGTACAGAATGTAGCACAGGGTTGAAAGTTCGCAGGTCATTAACACGTCACTATTACGCAATAATGTTTTCTGTGTAAGGTTAAGCCTCGTGTCGAGATAAGGGCAGTACAGACGTCATTGACATTAACAAATAAGCACACGTTAGAACCATCTGTAACTGGCACTCAGTCAGAAGTACAGTATTTTCATGATTACATGAATATTCTATTGACTTCCAAGTTTAGCCTGCATCTTACTGAACTACTATTGTTGTGTCAACTCAAACATACATTTGTAAATATGTAGTTTGCTTCAAGTAAATCTTTGTCACACAAATACAATATTTAGCATGTTTCATAAATGAAGAAACAGCTACAAGATTGCATACAAGTTGCCAGATCTTGTATTTGTGTCAATCATCTTTCTACTTTATCTTGTCCATAATAAAACATAAAACCAATAGTGATATTGACTTTACATAGACATAATGACGTCAAACCGTTGTTACATGACGTCATGCTATTGTTATCGTGACGTCAATTGACCGTCGTGTTGAACCATCGATCAAAATTGCTGTTCATGACTGTAGTTTTTTCGTTTCTTTTCGTATCTAATTCGAAACATAATAAAACAATTATGGACTGGCGAATTCGGTCAATACCTGTTTTTTCAGTCCAGAGGAAAGCAATATTGACCTCGGACTTCGTCCTCTTTCAATATTGCTTTCCTCGGGTCTATAAAAACAGGTATTGACCTTATCACCAGTCTATAATTGTATAGTATATATACAATGAGTATATAACGTTCTATTGTTGCTTTGGACATTGTTTTTATCTTGAATGTAAAAATCCTTCTCTTGATGCAGTCACAGTTTTGAAATAATTGATCTGATAGTGTGAACACACAACAACAGAATGAGTCTATATATACAATGTCAGTGTCATTGTTTTGGACTTTGGTCAACAAACGGGGGAAGATGAGGAATGAGGCAATGACGTGCAGTGTTTGCTGACCCTTACACCCCCACACAGTGATCGACGATGCTGTAAGTCCACTCTCGTTGTTTTGTTGAGTTAGTGAGTTATTTAGGAGATAAATCCATTCTGTTTTTTATTTTGGGGTTGTATGTCGTGCATTTTTCACCCCTAAATTTAGTTTCAAACCGAGCTTGCGAGATTTGAAATGTTTATTTAGGGGTGAAAAATGCACTACATACAAAACCAAAATAAAAAACAGAATGGATTTATCTCCATTCTAACATGACTTATTAGAAAAATAATGAGGAACTTATTTGCCTTGCGCAACAAAAATGTGATTAGGTCGAACCAGTACAGACCAGTTCCACTTGCTTTCGAAACTACGGTACAGTTCCATTTTCAAAGAACACGCTTCAATAATAAAAAAAAGATTTTAAAAATCCCAACAGGTTTTTAGAATAGAACCCCTTAAGTATTTATTTCGTTGACGATGATATCAACAAAAGACAGATTTTTTATCCCGTCAGAGGTACGTTTTTCACGTAAATTATACAAAGGTCACCTATCATCCCTACAATACCGATCAGGACTAACCCAATCAATGGACGTTACTCTAAAAGTAGTTGTTTACTGCTAGCGCTAACTCTTCACGCAACTGAGTGAACTGATTGAATGAACGATCAAGAAAGCTGTATAGTTTGTCATGGTTGAATACACTGCCTGGAAATTCACTTATGAATGAGAAGGGGGAAGGGAAGCAGTTTGAAAAGTTGAAGAATAACGTACGTCTCATCTGTTCACTTGACGAATCGCTATTGCCGCGCGTTACGGTACGAAGCGAGCTCGGTTTGAAATTAAATTCAGTGATAAAAAAATAAACTACTTCAACAAATAATAACCAAAGAATGGATTATCTTATAAATTACTAAAAAAATACGGTATTTTCAATGTCTTTATAAAATTGATTTAAAATTAATTTTGCAGTTGTCTGTAAGGCGATGAAAACAGTAAGTTCAGCGAATGGAGTTTGTAAACATGCGCGTATGCATGTGAATCGGTCGTAAAATTTAGAGGTGATTGTCAGCGAAATAATCACTCCAAAATTGATTTTGGTAACCAATCAGAAAGCAGTATTTTCATTCTAGTTTTCGTGTCATGTTAGAATGGGTTTAAGCTGCCTTTAGCAATATTTCAATCATTCAACACGTGGACAGATAAGGGAGAAAGGGGATCGACAGTTTGAGGGACAAGACGGAAAAGTGAAAGTCAGAGGAAAATAACAGCTTTATAAACGACTTCAATTTGGTTTAACATCGACCCTGTGTTTAGACCATGTAGGCTACAGCTTAAGATCACCGAAGCACCTAAACCACCACGATAGGAATAGATACAAGTGGTCGCCGTTGTTTTGATATCACTCGTTTAAACATATTAATAGCCATTCTTGTATTTCAAGTGTAGAAATTTATCATATTTTCATTAGTGAAATATGTCATTTATCGGTGAAAATAATGTTCGTTTTTTTACTGAAATAACAATGCGATCCTACTAAGTGATATAACGATACAATCAAATGACGTCATCTGTGACGATCAGAAACAATTGCATGACGTCATGAGATGGCAGCTATAGCGAAGCGATCTTGTTTCCCCATTTTTAAAGTATCTATTATGGAAACATAATACATTTTTTAAACAAGTGTCATTTCTCGTCGTATACCATTGATATCTCATCTCGTGAAGTAGAAAATTATACATTTACACTTGAGGCTGTGCAACTCGTGAAACTATCAGTTATTCTTCTTTCGGTGAGATATCCAAGGTATTCGACGAAAAATGTCAAGTATCCTCAATGTTTTCGGATCATACATTTCGATATCTTAAGCCATTCTTGAATATGAAATATTGAAAATTAGATTGAAACTAATTATTGTATGTAATAATAAGCATTTCTCCATTCAAATACTGATACTTCTCCCCAGGACCATTTAATGTGTGGACACATTATCGGTATCTTTATATAACATTAGTAGTTATCAAGTAATAACAATTTGGTTAAGTTAACCTGGTCATCCAGCCAAAAGATGTTTTATGTTGTATAATTTCTGCTGCTTTACAAGCTCAACGTCAGGAGAACACTGTGCTGTTATTATATCAAGAGAAGTAAAGTTCACAAATTAAAGACAATAACTTCGGTAGAAGCAAAGACCTCAAACTATGTGGACACTTCATATTTTTTTGGATAAGATGTCATTTGAAAGTTCACTTAAAGATATATATTAAAATGTCAACGTTTATAAGTTCCTAAGTGAAGTACTGAAAGACGTGCTAGGGTCAAATAGAGTCCAAATACAATATTGCAAAAAGAAATGAATCACAAAATTGTATATTTTATATAAAGATAGAAATTAATAAAGGAATACTTATAATGTGAATTGTTTCTTTCATGGAAAGCATCAAGTTTGGACTCTCTTAACAACTAATCTGGGGTTACGTCGCAAAAACGCACATATACCCGGATGTGAAGCACGTTGAAATAAGTTAAACATTTTCACTAACTTGGCTTTTAAGGAAGGCACACAAGTAATCCCTCAGACCTTTAAATGATGCAGTGACAGTACTTTACAACTGCTATAATATAGCCAGCCACAGGCAAGATCAATGGGGGAACGTTCATCTGTCAAACAGCCCAGGACTTCCACAAATTGAAGAATATAATTTCCAGACTCTTGAATCTCCATGACAGAAAAATGAAGTCAAGTTGAGAACTGGTCACAAGGGCAAGCCAAAAACCACCAAAAGACAAAATCGGCAGATCAGGATAATCACTCCGGCTGACAGATTCAAATCATAATCAAAACCAATAACCAAAATCAAGATTAGGTTTCTTTCAGCTAACTGGTGTAAGGGTTTCAAATATAACTGTAACAAAAATGATTGAAAGTTTCAGGTCTGAAATCACTGAAATCACTATTGGTATGAAGCTGAGCACAAACTTCTACGATGAGGGTGGCTAGAGGTCATAATGGTTGTCTGCAGCATCAAGTAAGTCGATGAATCTTGATTATTAATCTGATTTTGAGGAAGGACTGGTTTACGTCTGAAGATGTTGATATGAGTGGTATGCTTCGTGAACCATCAAAAAGTATGTAATCATTGGATGGCTATGTTATGGTGTGTTGTCAGATAACGTGTGATGGTAGAACTAAACAGTTATATGTTGCAGGCTGAATTCCTGGTGTTGTTACAAGGATGAAGTCTTGTTTCCCATCGTCGCAACGTACACAATGGTCAAGTATCAATTCTTTGCGGAAAAAAATTATGAAGATTCTGCCTTTGTCTACCAAAAGTCATTAGCAAATCTTTTACAGCAGTTCTTGGTTGCTGAGTTTCAAGACAAATACAGCCAATTAACCTCTACCAATATGATGCTTTAGTAGATTAATGGCATGCTATTCCTTGAGCTTTGATCAGGAAACTCAATCAAAGTCTACCACATAGATGTTCTTCAGTAATCAACGGACGTAGAGGGAACCCACCACACTAACTAAAGACAAATCCAGCACTAGTTTACGCAGCCATTTTAAATATACAGTTAACTTTGTGTTCTCTCATTCATTTTTATTAACTAGTTCATATATCATGGAACATACATATTCTGTAGTTTAACTTGATCTTGACATTTAAACCAAATATCATTACGGAAAAATTCAGCTCGTTTAAAAATAATAGAACACACATAAATGAATAATCATTGTCTAGGTAGTCAAGTTTTACCTTTATTTCAGCACTCACCATTCTTGCATTAACAAATATTTTTTTTTCACTTTTGAAATTTCACAATTGAAAAATAATGGACAATAATTCTATTTAGTTTGACTTTATAAAAGTAATAAGCCATAATTAAAGAAACCCTTCTTGCCTTAAAATGGAATAAATCAAGTTTATAATATCCAAGTAAAAGCCAACATTTACCAATAGAGTCATGGATTCACTTTATTGCATCGCCAATCAATAAGGCTGTCAAAATGTCAAGCATCACGTCAATAATGATCCTTGCTGCCTCCCACGAACAGCAAAAATAACAGTCCACGCCATATGGTTTCTTACAAACAACGTTTTGTAACTGACGACTATTACTATGTTGTTGAAAGATCCTCTGGTACCATGGTGTGTTTTTTATATTGATCTAGGGTGTGGCATAATGTTTTTCACCGACGAGCAGATTTAAATGTGCAAAAAAAACAATTTCATATGAGAGAGGTGGATTCACAATGAAACTGCATGACTCTTGAGAAAAAAATCTGAAATTCTTTTATAAATGACTGCTTTTGGTCTTTTAGGTAACTCAATCTTCACGATGCTTTAATATTTTAAACATTTATTCAGAGATTTTTAAAAAGACATGTAACCTATATTACTCCACAATGTTTCATTGACTTAACATCCAAAACTGGCTTACAAGTAAATATCGATTGTGTAAGATCAAGTGATATCTACAAGCGATATATACGCTGTAAGGCTTGTCTAAAGGCTTTTGCATCGTTAGTTAATCAATTCACAATGCTTTGGTACCACTGAGAACACTATGACGTAACAATTATCTTTACATATCAATGCCATGACGTCATCATGCAGATGACGTGACAATGTTATTACCTCACTGTTCAGTTTTATGGCAAGCCTCCTATATTTCTTTCTTCTTTCTCGTTAATGGTATGACGCCACAATTTAGCAAGCGGTGGGAATGACACACCAATGAATAGATATAATAAAGAATGTTATTCTTAAGCATTCAGTTGAAATCTTAACATTTTGAGATCTTAACATTTTCATATCGTTCAACAGTTTCTGTAATATTCTTATTCAACATGAATTATGGGATAGCGATTATTCCTATGCTGTGTATTGTGTAACATTGTTGCATAGTTCGATTAGTCACACGATTGTTGGCTATGTCATCTAGTTGAGTCAAGATGTGTAAGGGCCAACTATTGAACACTATATTAATGTGGCACTTGGCTTTTACGATAATTTTTCGGTCGACCGTTTTTTATTTTTTCGAACCATATCAAGTCCTATTCATCTTTCAAAAAGACTTCATCGATTGGTTCAAGTACAGTCAACTGCTATGTGAACCAAGGAACTTCATGAGTTTACTTAGCTACCTCATTCATTTGTATTCTGTAAGTAACCTGTATGAGCCATAAATTATTTATTATCAGATAATTGTTTCTTTGACAATTGGATATCCCTCTCAATTATTTCATACGACACTTCATTTAATCTTAATTGATAACACATGTAAAGAAATGGAGAAGGAATCATGGCATTGAACTGTCAAAGTACTGAAAAGTCAAAGGTTTGGTGATCACTTTCTGCTTTTCCTATACATATGATATAAATTCATAAATAATATTGCAAAAAGTGTACAAGATAAAATTAAACAGCGATTACCAACTTGAAAATGAAGTTGTGTGCATATGGTAATATGTTTGGGAAATTTTGATTTTGAAAGTTTTTAAAAATTTGTTTCATATTTTAGTGTTAATCTTTTAACTTGTTTTCTCCCGAACCGGGCAACACTGTCAGCTTTACTGTCCAAATACTATATTCATAGAAAAACTTTTTCATATAACCGGATGTATTGATCAAAACTAGTACTGTGAAAAGCTCATCAGGATTGTGTTTTTGATAAATAGTGCGAATGACTGGTGATTAATCAAATTGAATAAATTGGCTTTTTTCTTCTTGGCAACGTCATACGCTGTTGATAAAGGTTGGATCGTTAGATTGATTGACTAACAAACAAGACGCAGAAGAATAAAAATAGTGGCAGTGATGATGTTGTAATGATGGTGATGTTTGGAATGATACACTTTATAGGTGATAGTGATTTGGATATATGAAAGTGCTGGGCATCTCCTCTTTTCGGAATGATCCAATAAATGCTTTGGAGTTGTTGTCTTTGACTTAAAGGAATAGACTTTTGAATTTCAAAAGTATAGCACCTGACTCCGAAAATAACTTCTCCCACATTTTTGTTTTTATCAATGTTACTGAAACTGTACTCACGTCGTAGGTATACATTAGTGATGCAAATATCAAAATAAGGCAGAGTTATGGCCCTTTACCTGGAGGTGATGGTTTACCATTCATACTCAGTGTACATGTTTTTCAAAATCATCGCTTCCCACAGTTTTCCCTACTCTTTCTGAAACTGTGTAAATTTATCAGTGATGAGCATATAAAAATTGAGGTTGCTTTATAAAATGTTCCAGAGCTTTGGCCGTTGACCTAGAGAATATGAAACAAGTTGTTTTGAATATTGATAACTATTAAATCTATAAACGTTTGTTAAATGTTCTCCTTCCAAATTACAAGTCAAAGTCACATACAAACCTATCATTTCCTATGAAAGTATCAACTGTGCCAATCTCATTAAAGGTAAGAATTTATAGATATCATGCTTACCAATGGAGATTGTTCTACAGCAAGGTCATTGTCAAATTGATATTCCCTGTTGCCTAATTTTGAGTACTGTTAAAATTATCCCGGTGTTATAGGAATATGGGTTAATTTAATGATAAAACATATTTGCATATATATTTAAATTGCCTCTTAAAAAGGTAACGTTTGCATCAAAAAGACATCTGTCGGCGAATGTTTAAATCTCAGAGAACTCTTGTAGTCTTTGTGAAGATATTATCTTCCTAATATCTATCTTTTATCCCCCTATGCTCTGACTTTAGTAATCTCTTTAAACCTGATTTTTGGTTTGTTTATCCACATGAAACTAAAACATTTTGTCTGTAGTCTTTTGAAATCAGGAATTCTTAAAGCGAATTATTTCATCAATGTTGGGTAAATGTACGAACTGATCAAATGTCTATATGCCTGTCAATCTCATAATCATCAGGCTATCACTTTTTTTTAAATAATCATTCAAACATGTTTGCTAGATATTCATATTTGTAACTAATTCTTTTACCGGTATAAAGATAACATTTTAAGTGACATTATATTGTATATGTAAAGGATGGATGAATCTGTTTTACAACATTTATGTATCTCTTTACCAAACTTGTCCTTGGCATTTTATCTTCCAAATCATAGGAAAGTATAGATTTTAAACTAACAAAAGAGGCCAAAAGCAATTTGTACATAAATAACATCAAACAAATATACAGCCTATAAACGAGGGTGATAATGCTGATGTGAAATCTGTTACTACATCATGTCGACGACTTCAAAGAAGAAAACCAGTCACGTGCAAACACCTCATCATGCAGTCCCCTTTTATCATCCAATAATATGGCGTGATATTTCTGTCTTGACATCTTCACATAATGCCATGACAAATAATAACATTGTTGTGGTGAAAACTTCGGAATAGAAATGGCAACGCCTCGGGGCAGTCGTGATTCAATATTTGTTAAAAAATATATTCCATAGAACTTTAGGGCAATCTATATCTTATAGAGAAAAGGAATAAAAATAAACTACACTTAACTCATTTGGGAATGTGTGATATCTCATTACAGTGCACACATATAAAACGCAAGATAGATAAACACAAGACAGACATTTAAAAAGCACAATCATTGATTTGAAAAGGTCAAAATCTACATAAAATCTGAAAAGGCTAGACAAGAAAAATATTCACTTTACTTTTTGGTTGCACAAGGACAGTATTGGGCTTTTGTAATATGGACTGATATGAATGATAAAATACTATGGTGATGTTCTTTGTCTGGGCTCATTTTGATTATGACCACTACTACCATTACTTCCTTCACCATTTAAAACCACACCCACTACTACGATCATAATATTTACCAGCTCGAATCTTACTATCTTTATTATGATCACACTATCATTATCACGACAATTGCTGCAAATTCCATTACATGCATAGAGAATTCTAAACTCTTGGTAATGTGATAACATTTTTATGCAAGGAGTGAATTGAATTCCATTCACGAGATGCATGAAAATGTTATCAAATTATCAATTGCATATATTGAATATTGTCTTCTTTAAAATCAATTACCAATATGGAGGAAGGCTGAAAATGTTTATGCAAGCTTTTGAAATTTTGTTTCTTTAGAAACTAACCCCTTGTTGTTTTTTAGGTTTCAAAATAAAATGCGATTCAACTCCCGTGTCTCCTGATATCAAATATATCAACACTCGTTGATAAAAGTAACAATATCCTCGGCAATCCTCGGATATTAGATACATTATCAACTCGTGTTGATATGTTTGATATCAGAAAACACTTGGTTGAGATTCTATTTGAGGAACCAAATACGTACTTTTATCATCATTCTTTTATTTGAAGGAACTCATTTCCGATGATGACCGTTTCTTCATAAGGTTGACCATGTTTGACCATCTAAAATTCCTTATTGAATCATGATTTTTTTTATTGGAAGTAGCTATTAAATTTCCCGTAATGAAACGTTTTTATAAAGTCAGTTATGAATGTTTGACAATGTAGCTACGTGTACCGTCTATTAGTTACAGATGAAAACTGCGTAAAGCATGTATCACTTGAGAACTTTTTTTCATAAGAAATCAATATAAAGGTGAATTTTAAGCACTACAAATAATTTTTGTCAAACTTTTAAACATAATTACAAGAGTGTTGCTAATAGACATGTTGACAACAGTGCTTGTAGGTAAAATATTAACATTTGCGATTGGCTATAATGATTTGAAAATGATTGTAAAACAAAAGCAGTAAGACTTTCAGATTGAGTATTTTCAAGAACAAATTTTGGGGGAATGTAATCCCTTTTATAGTGAAAGGGACAATCATAACCCTAAGTAAAATGACCCCAAACTATAGGACTCGATTCACAGATATACAAGCAAGATATAGTTTTTTATCCTGCCACCTTGATAATCACACGATTGGCATGAACCTAAAGTATATCATCAAACAAAGAGCGTACATCCTAGTCATGTCTCTAATGTCTTCCCACCTTGACTACTGCAATAAACAGTAAACAGAATTATCCGAAGAAAACATGAAAAGTCTGTTAGAAAGACCCTTAAGAAAAAATATGATCACATCACCTCTGTCATGAATTCCTGTACAACATCGCATTGACTGTAAAGTTCTGTGCTTAGTTTCCTGTGCAACATTGCATTGACTATAAAGTTATGTGCTTAGTTTCCTGTGCAACATCGCATTGACTGTAAAGTTCTGTGCTTAGTTTCCTTTGCAACATCGCATTGACTGTAAAGTTCTGTGCTTAGTTTCCTTTGCAACATCGCATTGACTGTAAAGTTCTGTGCTTAGTTTCCTGTACAACATCGCATTGACTGTAAAGTTCTGTGCTTAGTTTCCTGAGCAACATCGCATTGATTGTAAAGTTCTGTGCTTAGTTTCCTGTGCAACATCGCATTGACTGTAAAGTTCTGTGCTTAGTTCCCTGAGCAACATCGCATTGACTGTAAAGTTCTGTGCTTAGTTTCCTGTGCAACATCGCATTGACTGTAAAGTTCTGTGCTTAGTTTCCTGAGCAACATCGCATTGACTGTAAAGTTCTGTGCTTAGTTTCCTGAGCAACATTGCATTGACTGTAAAGTTCTGTGCTTAGTTTCCTGTGCAACATCGCATTGACTGTAAAGTTCTGTGCTTAGTTTCCTGTGCAACATCGCATTGACTGTAAAGTTCTGTGCTTAGTTTCCTGAGCAACATCGCATTGACTGTAAAGTTCTGTGCTTAGTTTCCTTTGCAACATCGCATTGACTGTAAAGTTCTGTGCTTAGTTTCCTGAGCAACATCGCATTGACTGTAAAGTTCTGTGCTTAGTTTCCTGTGCAACATTGCATTGACTGTAAAGTTCTGTGCTTAGTTTCCTTTGCAACATCGCATTGACTGTAAAGTTCTGTGCTTAGTTTCCTGAGCAACATCGCATTGACTGTAAAGTTCTGTGCTTAGTTTCCTGTGCAACATTGCATTGACTGTAAAGTTCTGTGCTTAGTTTCCTGAGCAACATCGCATTGACTGTACAGTTCTGTGCTTAGTTTCCTGTGCAACATCGCATTGACTGTAAAGTTCTGTGCTTAGTTTCCTGTGCAACATCGCATTGACTGTAAAGTTCTGTGCTTAGTTTCCTGTGGTGTTGCGGGCTTTCTCCCTGCAATAATACCAGCAGCCGCGATATTAGTGAAATAATCTTGAAAGCGGCGTTAAACCCCAACTCAATCACTCAATATACAAGAACAAAAGGAACACGCGTACGATGAAAGAAGATCGATTTTAACAGTACGAAATGGTCACAAATATGATATCTTCTAAATCCATTTTTTATGAGTGATTGAAGAAACATGGATGACATTATGAATGGTACAGAGAACTTCGCTGATAATTGCAGGTTAAATAACATGAGCAATAGGATCACATTCGTGTTGCCTGTTCATGATGCAGGAACATCTTACTGTTTATCTACCTCGCAGAATTACTGTCACATTAGCCGCATTTTATTACAACTTACACAACACCATTGAGGGTCATTATCACTATCCTTTAAATAACGATTCAGCTTGACTTATCATAGCAAAACCACTTGAAAGAAACGGTCCATTGATCACTGTTCACAGTAAAAAATCAGTAAAGAACTGACTCTTTTACACATTTTACATTGTGGCTTCTTTATTGTGTAGAAATAACATTGTATCTATTAATGTCTATTTTATCAAGCTAACGCATCCACATTTTTTATAACTAAACATTACTTGCATTAAGATGTATATTTAAGATCAGAAAACTCCTATTCATAAAGTCTTTTCATTCTTATCATATCATTAAAACTATTTTTGTAATGCCTTACCAAAATCTTCTAAAAAAGGGTGTAGAAAATGTACATTTTCTGTTGAATATAATCACCCTAGCGTTATATCCTTGTGTTTTATCGTAACATATAATCAATATCAGAGTTATTCAAGTTGCAGAACCTATCATTTTGTTTAGATCTATGATTCATGAAGAATTTCATCTTCTCAACAATTATATCATAAATTTTATTTCATTTGTGCCTTCATCTGCCATCGTGGAAATAAGTGCATTACAAGTAAATACGTCAGCAGGAAACCCACACATTCAGTGAAGAGCCTTCTCAATCACACTTCACGCCACTCACAGGTTCAAACATGGGTTCTGAGCCGGATAATTTTTTAGAAGAAACACTACATGGATTACTTTATCGTTCCTGTTTAAAGACCACAGTTCAAGCACCAAACTGACTCTAAGATAATGTGGCTTATACCCCATTTAACTTCTCACAAGATTTTCAAGAAAATCTCGTATCATATATTCAACTAGCATGGTCTAAAGAACACTGTATCTATATCATTAAACATTGTATCATTTAACATGGATATTAAAAAAAACTTGGTTCGTGTAGGCGTTGTTCGAGCAAACATATGTGTTGCTAAATTTATTGATGTATGCTAATATGAAGGTCTTTCAGAGCATTAAATGGTTTATTCTTTGTAACTTTCATTCTACAGATCAAGATGAATTTATTTTTACTTTGGTGTAGAGCTAAGACGAGGCATTGGACTCTCAGCCATGGCCATACCTGCCTTAACATGATATCCCCGCAATTGGTTTATACGTTTATCATACTAATTACAAACAACAAACGTATTAAGCAAAACAAAATAGCCAACTTGTCCAGAGACCAATGGAGTATTGACATTCTCTTCTAAGAGACGAACTGTCCAAGGACCAAACAGAAATCTAATTAAACAATGTTTCCTTCATGTCATCATCTAGCTAATTGTGAATTGAATTTACTGAATGTATTCCTTTTTCTATATATACATGAGTCTAACAAGAAGAATTACCGAGATCAACAGCGATGCCCTAGGGAGTTTTGTGATGGTTAATTGGATGTTTTATCACTCGCTTGCTTCTCTTGACAATTTGAAATCTTTTTTTCCTCAGGAGAACTATAACTTTGAAGACGCTTCATTTACTCGAATAAAAACATTCAGATTCGTTTGCTTTACCAAAGATCAATACCGTAATAATTACAAATGACTTTCTTTCATGACAACAGAGACAACTTGGAACAATATTACTTTTACGACTCAATGAAGTTAATATGTGTCAAGTGTGAGAACGAACACCATGTTAAGGAATATTTGAGGCGACAGCTTGTCTCCATTTCTTTTAATCTAATTTACCTTCATTAACCTCCTTTGTCATTTTACTTGAAAAAAGTTAAGAGTTATTCAACAATATCGAAAGATAACAAAGTAATTTTGAACCCCTCAAAATTAATGAACAATTGGCTACAAATACGAATCTATGGGAAAACATCGTTCAAAATTCCACGAATATCATCTATGATGCACTTTAGGAAATGATACAGAATGCAGTCTTTTTCAGTGTTGATGACTTGTTACTGTCAAGTAATCTGATTTTTATAGTATTTTTTTATTGTATATGATCTGGTTTAGAATTCTCGAGTACATACATTAAGTGTTAATGTTCATTTGGAAATTTCTTTCTTGATGGCGTGAATGAGTGATTCAATAAATGATTAATTGAAGAAAATTGGGGGTTTGGGAGTTTTTGGGTTTTAGACTAATCTATTTCCTCAAAAGTTTGTTCCGAAAAGTTAGTTAATAAACATATGCTAGTTCAAGATTCTTTAGCGATTTGATGCAATTCATAAGACACTTACTTTGTTGGGGCATGAATCAGTAATTATGACCTGGAGTCACGCCGGTCTATCAAATAAAAACACCCAAGGCCAAGTAAATTATCCTTCTTGGAACCTAGTTCCTGGAAGGTATTCGTGAATTGTAACTGCCTGTTTAACAAAAGTAAAAAATTAGCTGTACAATCCCTTTAGGTCAACATCTTACTTATTGTGTTTTTGAAAATACCAAAAACTTTACATCTTGATGAACCTCAGTGTTACAATTTCAAGTTGAATGAAGTCAACGCAGATGCTGCTGTATGATTGGTATGAACTTTTACTTCTCTTGACAGCTTGAAACCAATGATATTTAAGGAAATGTTAGTCACGTGATCCGATGCATCATCATTCATTTAAGCCAAAATACCAATCTAATGAAATTAACGTTGTTTTAACTATATTAAATATTTCATAATGTGTTTGTTTACTGGCTTATGTAGGGCATGGCAAACTGTTATAAATGCTTGAGCTTGTCAATGTTTGATAGTTTGACTTGAACTTTCCCACCGTTTATAAGCTTGTGAACAAATACCCTGTAAATCTATTAATTCAAAGAAAGATATTTATACATGTGTCAATGTTATTATTTAACATAAAAACATGATAAAAACAAATGTTTGAACCCTCTTTGTTACAGATCTAGGCTCTGTCGACAATAGTTTTCATTGCAAATGTAGTTGGAAATTTAAAGCAGGGGGAAAAAGATTTGTTTGAAAACACAAAGTGATAGTAATATGATCCTTGCCCAATGCTAGCAGCTCTGACGTTCATATTTTTGTCAACGACGAACTTTGGAGGTCTTAATTTATAACCTATAAGTTTTGTAATACGACCTTGTATGGTCAAATCAGATAGGAGAATATTGCTTTCGTGTCAAAGTCTAAATTTAGCCATATGTGAATATCATTGGATATCTCTAATATAGGATATCTCTAATGTGAGAACGTTTAGTTTGCAGTCTGCCTCTGAATAGTCTGTCATTTGCACTTTCATCCCAGGTTTATTTAGTATATATTCTTTATGGACTGTCAATCATTAACACTGTATATGAGCTAATTGTCAACCGCCAGTACAGGATGGTTCAATGTCGATGGATCACGCGTTGACTGGCCGACAGCAATGTGACAGTTCACTCATGAGGCGAGGCTCAGCTCTGGATAAACACATATCATTATGGTGTGCTAATTGTCTTATGGTTCTACTAAGAGATTCATTTGAGTCTTGGTACGGCATGCGTTTCTTTGTAGATACTTTAATAGGTCGTTTTTATTGGAAAGATAACATAGTACAAGTTCTAAAGCATTTTTTATAAGCATTTTTTGTAATTGTATTTATTGACATTAAGCACATTACTTTTAGACGGCAATATATTGATCAACATTTTGATTTGCTTCAAAAGGCATGTACATATATATCTAGAAACCTACATCTTCACATGTAAGTGCAATAAAACATATATTTTTGTGCACCAATTACTGATGAGGTTCACTGTTTTAAAACCTTTTGGCACGAAACTGATTACCATTTGAAGCTGAATATAGGACAGAACAATTATTAGGATTCAGCTCATAATAAGTCAGCTTGACTGTTAAGTTTCAACCCGTGGTTATTCTGGAGTCAGCACAATGTTTAGACTACTTGACTTTGCAGAACACCTTGTTAACAAAGAAGTGAAGTGAAGTATTGGTTCAAACTTTTACACTATCATAGAGATAGATACCCCAAGCAATGCTATTTTATGCTATATAAACTTGACAAAGTTGAAAGAAAAACATGGGTATTCTTTGTAAAAAATATTTTGTTTAATTATGGTTTTGGGTTTGTTTGGGAGGCACAAGGTGTTGGAGACGAGGAACGATTTTTAAAAGAATTTCATTTAAGAGTAAGTGACTGCCATAAGCAGCTTATATTTTCTGAAATGCATAAATGTTCTTCTCTTGATGTTTATTCAAAAATCAAAAATGTATTTTGTATTGAACCATATTTACCCTTTTTGAAATCCAAAGATGCAAGGCGTAGAATAACAATGTTGCGAATAGGTTCACTTCCATTATATAAGAATATTGGTAGATTTGATGGAATTCCAAGGCACCAAAGACTCTGCTATATTTGTAATGATAAGTTTATAGAAAACGAGTTCCATTTCCTGTTTGAATGTAGAATTTATAATGATCTGCGCTGTAAACATTTTAAATCTTTACCATATCACATTGACCAGCAATGTTTTGTAAATACTTTAAAATGTAACAATCTTTCCACGACTATAAACTGTTCAAATTACATTAAGGAAGCATTTTTACTGCGTTCCCAGTACACGTGATTGTAAATTGCCACAACTGTATAAATACACATATTTGTTTACTCTGTATTGTACGTGGGCCTAAGGCCTTTTACGAAATAAACTTGATTTATTGAAGGAACGAATAGCTATCAATTTACACTCGACGGGATATGTCATCTGATGAGAAAATAATCTAAAAAGAGTTAGACATTTAAATTGAATTCAATATGTGATCACACTTACATGACCTGAGGAAAGAGGATTTTTTTGTTTTCTGCTGAAAATCGTCAATACATGATACCGAATACTCCGGACAGACGAGGCAATTATATGGGGTTTGATTTGATATAACAAGAACTGATATGAGAATGTCGGAATTCTTTATTGAGGCTCTGAGATGTTGTTTTCAATTTGAACAGAATGTGCTCTGTACCGATTCCAGTCTTTGAGTACACTATATTCAAGAAAACAACAAATACTAACACACTCTATAATGTGAAGGGTCGGTAGTGTTGCCTTTATAAAACATCTACATATGATGCTGAAAGCTTTTCAGCCGTTGTCTGTATAGAGTTTAATGCTTTTTTATCAACTATGCTTTGTTGCAACTCTTTGACTTACTTACTACTTTAGGTGATCATCAGTTTAACCCCTGCTTGTGTAATTACTATCTTATGTGACTTCTGTTCATACATCAAGGCTTTCACTTCCTGTTCTATTTATTCTGATTAAATTGATGAGCACAAGATATCATGGTGATCATACGTGTTTATCAGATGGAATCTTAGAGCCGACGTACGAATAATCAAATGTGAAATCTATTTTCTCTAAAAAATCAATACGCCTCCCATCATGAATTCTTTTCACAAGGCACATTTCATCATGTTATAATGTCAGCATACAAAAGTTGATATTTGAAGTCACTTCATTGATTGAAGTATGAAACGGTGTACATGTGACATTTAATAACGGGTTATAATCGTTATTAATGTTGCTAGCCAAGAAGTTTTGCAGCAATTAGCCATGTGTAATGTGTATTTTTAAAATGATGTACTGTGTACTAATCGTATAGATTTCTAGACCCTTAAATATTTTATCTTCACTCAAAATATAATCTAAGATGTTATTTCAATATAACATGAGAGGACCAACCGTCACACAATAATGTGTGGTGAGTAGTTTTTTTTATAAACCTATACCTAAATTTTAGATATGACTCTTTTCAACAAAGTTTTACAGGTAGTTTTCGTCAAAATTACACACGAAAGCATAGGTATTACTCGTTTGAAATTTCCTTTGAAATTTTGGTCACGGATTTCATTATTAACAACTTTTATATAAGGTTATTTATTGTTTATAACGCTATGTATTCAAAATTATGTAACTATAGAGTTTGATGTTACGTTTGATTCTAGATTATTTACACTTTAAGTGAAGAGGTGACCTGATACAACAGGTGATTGATAAGTTTTGACCCTAACACAGAGAGAAAGAATTGATTAAAATCAAATGTATCTATTTTAAACATAATCACCCCTCAATGCGATTCACTTCTGCCATTAATCTTGCGAAGCCATTATTCAAGCTGTTTGTCTTTGGTTTGTAGAAACTAATCCATGAAACGGAATTGTCTTCCAAAAGTAATAAAGCATGTTCTCCTCCTCCTCCTCCTCCAGGTGACCCAGTACCTTCATCAATGTGCCCAGTAGGTTCTCTATCTCTCCCTGTACTAATCTGTCTGCTCTTTTTTGATGCCAATATCCACATGTGAGGTAACACATATATTGCTTACAGCATGTTAAACCTTTCTCATTGGTCCCTTTTTTCTGAATGTTTGGCTCGATTGTCTGTAAGTGGAGCACATGTGCCATACATTATTGTAAAATGAAAACACCCACAGAATTACATAATAATGAGGTCATCACCTTTCCTGCTGATGGTGCAATATTTGCCTTCTCTAGGTTCATTACGTCACGTGTTCCTACTGCTTTAACAGTTCTATTGTCTCTGGTTCTTGAGAGTGGCATGGTTTACACGTCATTGTATTTTGTTTAAGGAACTGTTAGGATTGTTATTATGACATGATAAGTCTTGAATTATTTAAATCAGCTGTCATCAGTTTGTTGCGTCAGTCTTGCTGAAACCTTCGTCATTTCCAAAATTTCAGTGATAATACAATGATTTCGCCCCTTCCGAATGGCAAATACACCAGCTATCTGTCACGAACTCAGCTATGGTAGAACCTGGCAGGCGCGACCTGGCGAACCAAACCTAGGTTGAGCCACCCTGCACGTGCAACATGGGCTACAGTAGCTAACGCTATAAAAGGTTAGGTGGTGAGAGTGCACTCACGGGCCGCTCTTGACTTGTATTGCTGGGATGTTGGATTGCCGTGTGAAACTGTGGATGACGCTGTAGGAAAGCTGACCCCCACATGTAATCGGTACATTGGGTGTTTTCTCCCCGGGACAGTTCATCCACGTCCGGGTCCAGAATCTGGGGCATTTCAGCACGGATCTGGGAGTGCGATGGTCATGATGTGGAGCGGGCCAGGCCGTACTACGGGTGCGAGTGTTTTGTTGGACTCTCTTGGGCATTGACTGTAAAGTCTGGTAACTGATGTACAGGCTTTAGGTTGGAGAGTGTTTTGTGACTGGTTCGTCCAGTCTGCGCCGTACTGTGTGTGGTTGTGTTCCGGTGTAGGTGTGTGTGCGAGGGCAGTTAGGCCCGCATATTTCACGGGCCACCGAGGTTATTAGTGTGTGCTCCGGACAGTCAGGTCCGTGCACGCTGTGAGATATATTTTGATTTGAGACATGTTTTCTCAAATGTGTGTTTGTTCAATTTTGATGTTTTGTTGATTATGTGAATTGGTGTGACTCTTGAAACTTGTGTGCGCAAATCTTATTTGTTTAATTGCGTTCATAAGATGTGTATTTGAGCTGAGCTGTTTATTTGATCAGGTATTCATTACATTTACGTTTGACCGTATATCACGGATAATGATATGATAGTGATATTATAGCGTAGGTGCTAAACGCAGTTTCAGTACTAGTCCAAGTTGTCTTTCTTGAAATCATAAGCTTTCTAGCTGGTAGTTTGTAGTGTTGACCATGCTTTACATGTAAAGTTTCAAGGGTAGATGTAGGTTGTTTATTTTTGTTTGACATGATGTCATAGGCTCTACTTTGTCATTCATAATTTATGAGATTTTTGTGTTGCAGCTGTCCCTAAGCTAACTCGAGCTAACCGACATTAACCTCACGTCTGCACCGGAAAGTTTGCATGGCACCTGTGCACCCAGCTAGCAAGCACTATCATCTCTACTGTTTCAGGTACCGGATCAGGCCTATGACACCGTGTCTACACCCCCGCGTTTCATGTTTATCCTGTAAAGCTTTATTTTTTTATGCTTTGTGTAATAAACTTTGTTGTGGGTAAAATAATTTTTCTGTTGTTCCTGGGCACCACAGTCACTTTGTGACACTATCAATCATCGCTCATTCATTTATATATTATCATTTTGTTGAGCCATTTTGGTGACAACAATGTTCTTGTTCTACCTTGTGGTCGAGGTTCAGTATAATATGTTATTATGGCATATGAAGTATAATTACCTTTAATGTCTCAATCAAGAAGAAGAAGAAGAAGAAGTTTTTTCAGTATTTGAGGCCTCATGGCCAAGAGTACAATCATTTGAAATAATGCATATAGTTTGCGGGTGGACAGGTTAACAAATGATTTTAAAAGCTGTTTTTTTACACAGGCAGGTTACGTTTAAGAAATATCGCAAACGATTTAATTACATTTACATTTGATGTTGCTAAAAGTTGTTTGAATTTTAATTGTGATGGAAAAGTATGATAATAGCTGGGTAAATACAAATTTCTTTGCAAAGAATAAAAGGGACACACAAGTAGAAAATGAAATTCATCTTGTTGAACATTAAAATCACATTTGTCACAAATAAGTGTATCGCTATGTATATCAACATTATATTTATATATTTGTTGTTGAATGTTCAACTTATGGCTTTGACATTGAAATTTGCATAAAATACGTATAAGATCTTTATTGGGATTAAGTTTTAAGATGTATTTCTCTGGTTCAAGGGCAGACTTGATTGATCCATAGTATTTAAGAAAAGATGACGATGTTACCCTGGAATGCCAATTTTGAATTTCAATATCTGTACATCTTTGTCGAAATTCAAAAACAGACGCATCGATATTTCCACATTCTTGTGTTATCCAAACATATGAAAAGCCAGTACGAAACAAAAGCAAACGTACGTGCGAGACCCAACCGCAGCTGCCATGGTCATCTTGTTGCTTTAACATATCATAGCATGCTTTGGGGAGACGGTGATCATATCATATCTTCATAAATGACATTTAGTGTTAGCCGTGTTAATCAGACATTTTCACGGTTTAATATTGTCCTTTTCAGAAAAAGTAATGAAAGTTGTGACAGAGCCAGAAGAACATGCTAGTGCACGTGAAAAGCTTTGGTAACTGTTGAATATATGAATTTACTATTCTTTAATTTCATGCCAACCATAATGCAATTCTAACAAGCTACTCCAAACATTTATTAAACAAACTATTAATTGTTAAAACATATGTAAACTTTTTGAACAGACAACCTGAATGTAGTAGTTAATCATCATTCAATTTTAAAACTATTCTGAGTGACTTAATTTATTTAATTCTTTTTAATTTCATTATATAAAGATGTCATGTTGTTTTACATTGGTTTATGTGATCGACTGTTGTTAGATGTTTGTCAGATTAATTAGCGTGGCAGGAAGGCAGGTAATCACTGCATCACGACCAGGTAATCGATATGTTAACGAGAACACTGACAGGACACTATCTGGGCCACAGGTAATGGGAAGCGCTAATGAGAGACTGTCTCCATATTTATTGCAAATATAGAGCTTATTCCATTACTGCTTTATGTCGTTGCAGCAATTATCTGTGTAGATAGAGGTAATGAATAAACTTGATACTGGTTACAATGACGACGGTGTTAATTATAACATTGTTATTTTAATTTTTTCAGTTAAATTATTCGCAAATAGCATGTCTTTTTCTCTTTCAGATGTTCATTTCGAGGCAAAAATATACTACTGCCACCTTAAACATATGTCTTTTAAGAAGTCTTGATTTCAAACAGACTTATGTAAATGTGACTACAGTAAAACTTGATAAAATACAATATCAGTGAAACAGGAAGATGACAACAATGAGATTTATTTATAAAAATATGTTGGATAGTTATGAAAAGATTTAATGAATAAATGAATAACTGAAGATTTTGCAATTACGGATTTAGTTATCTTGAATTCTAAAACATTATACATTGACAAACACTATATAAAGCTAGTATAAGCATGCATGTGTGCATGAAGAATGTAATTACTTAGGTGAAGGACATGCAAAACATTGTATTGATTTGGTGTAATCAATGTGCACAAATATTCTTTTCTCATTTGAAAAAGAAGATCTAGTGAAAATAATTGTTTGTGAAAATGAGAATCTAAATGTAGAAAGGTATCTGTTTCTGCTTTTGGATGATATAAGCACCATTTATTTTATATTAAAGTTACTACTATAATATTTTGGACACTTTAGCGTTTCTAAATAGATATCTATGTAAAATTCATAATCCAATGTTATGATGCATTTCAAAACATAGTAATTGATCTATTTTTTGGGATAATTGTTTAATAGTTTCTGTCCTATGGGACCATAATTAACCTTCTGTAATAGGAGCCAAGGAGAACTTGGAACAGTGTATTTGAATACTTTGCTGGTTAAAATACTGATCTTATACATGTATGCCTACCTTTCAAAGCAAGGCATTATAGGAATTATGAATTGAAAGGACGAGGTCGAAGAGAGGAAGCCAGACTAGATTGGATTTACGGAAATAGTTTCTTCCTTGGGCTGTGTGCATCAGGTCGCAGTGGGGAGGAAGATGAGGAAAATAACATGGTTTTGTACAGTAGCAGTCATGAATACAGGAGCCCTGTCTGTTATTATAACTGGGACATGATCTTACCTTTAAAATGATGAAGTGATTGGCCGTATATGAGCCAAAATGTTTATTGACATATACAGCTGCATACCAAAAGTTTGTTCACCTACCACTGAATCGTAGTGCAAATATCATGTAATTTGGGTTTCGTTTCAACGTCCATAGAATAACTTCAGCAAGACTGACAATGGATCAACCACTGTACATGTGTGAAATAGCCATTCTTGAAATCATTGTGGGATCGTCTGGTCTCTCGTGCAAAAATTCGAATTTTGGCGTATTGATATAGACAGAAGAGGTCATATTTTCGAAATTTTTATTTCGTTAAATGTTAAATAAAATGTTTTAACATCGACTCTCTGAGATTAAAACCAACCTAATTACATTGACTTTGTGCTAAGGAACAAACGTGACTAATTCAAAGAAGTGGATAACTAATAAAGGATTTTATGGAGAAAAATAAAAATTAGTGTTTTTGGAATTTTGACCCCTGGTCACTTCAATTGCCTGCCAAGACTGTTACGGGTAATTGTGGGGGTACGATAAACATTTGTCTTAAAGAAGAATGGATCTGCATATCTGCATTGAAAAGTCAATATCATACGTTTCTTTTTCGCAGCGTTACGATACCTCAAAGGCATCTCAAATTACATGATATTTGCACTAATATATTCAGGTATGTGAACAAACTTTTGGGATGCAGCTGTAATTTTTCCAGAGTATATGTTTAGATCTCATCAGGTGGTTTGCTGAGAAACAAAATGCTTTCTATGGCCACGAAAGAATGTTTAAATTTCGAAAATAAACATATCTTGAAGCTACAGGTTTTACAGAGACTTTTGATTGGTTTTGAAGGGAGGACATCTGAAACTCTGAGTATGGGCTAACGAGAACTTTCAAGAATACATTAGGATCCATGTAGCTGCAACGCATGTTTCAACAGGCATCAAAAGAATAACGAGGTAAAAAGGACGAAATGGCTGAGGCGTAGTGAGGAAGCCAGGACGGATTAGATCTACCAAAATAGTCACATCCTTGGGCAGTGTGCATCATGGTCGCAGTGGGGAGTTAGATACAGCTGCGATAATCAGATGGTTTCGTAGATGCCAGTAGTTGATGCAAGTCCCATGTCGGTTGTTATAACCTCGGCATAATCTTATCTGTATATTCTGTCATAAAGGAAAGAGAAAGAGTTAGAACTAATTAACGAGCTGCAAAGAATGGTTAATTACCGGAAACATACTTCAACATGTACAATATCTGTAGCTTGTTTATCATGAGCAGTAAATATAATTTAGCATCACTCATAAGGCCAACAACTGGTTAATGTTACATGAATATTTCAATGTTTACCTTCTCTTATCGGTCATTTGACATTTGACGTTGCTTGAAAGAGGAGAGGAAACACCATTCCAGGACCACCAACTGTTTCCATGAGTTAAAGTACTGATTTTGTCTGGTGACGGAGTGTTTCACTGCTGGAACGTGACTAAGAGAAACTCACTGTGATTGTGCCATGTTTTGTGGCGTTGAACAATTTAATGGCAATTTTCAAAACACGTTTTAACATCCCCTTTTTACTGGGCGAGGCCATTTTTTTATCTGTTACAGAAATGTTGTTTTGATACATCATAGCTGCAATTGATCTCTATAGGAATTCTGAGTCAACCGATTCTGTGGTTTCTGGTTTATAAAGTAAAACGCGAAGGTAAGTGTCGGGGACAAACTGTCCTGAAGTTTCAACATACAAGAAAACTATGATAACAACAGACTAGCAGCTAACCTAGTCAAAGGCAGAATGATAAAAACAAACATTAGAATTCAGTCAAAACAAAGGAATCTGAGGTAGGCTTCTTTCCTCTGAGAAGTAATAGCGGGATAGCCTGAACATGTACAATTCTATACGGAACAGTTGAACAATGAACAAACATTGATTTGATTTATTCACAATTTCATTCAAATATTTTATCTCGTTTCGACCAAGATCATCTTTGTTGATAAGATCTACATGTCGTACCAATTCTTGTTAGATAATTACCTTAATGGGAAGACATGTAATTACTGCATCACGTCAATGTAATTGGTACACATAATGAGTGGTCAGTGTGTGGTGGTTCAATCACCATAAACAATCAGCATGTCTTGTTTACAGTGTTAAAGCTTTCATTGCAAATTGTCATTATCCATTGTGTTGCTCATGAATTCTAGCTCTAGCTCCAGAATGTTCTTTAAAGTTCCAAGACACACTCCAATCAGAAGTGTCCAACTCAAGCAATCAAGAAATAGATAGAACATTCTAGAATAGATTATTCTAGACACTACCAGCTAAGACTATCAAAACAAGTGTAAGTGTGACCCACTAAACAATACAACAATGTTATACAATACAAACTTATAAACAATCACACACTCATAACAAGTGCCAAGGTTACCAATAATCACAAGTCATTCGTATACATCTCATGATCTTCTGTCATTACATTGAATATGTAAATGTCTTTCTTGTAGAAAAAATACATTATTCCCATCGTTGTGCAACTAAATTCATTTAGTTTGTTTTCAAGTAATGAAGCATACAGGAACCGCATAGGTGGAACGACACACCTCAAAACATTACAAACACCGTGGAAACCGATGCTTTACTACTGACTTTATTTAGATTTTGTTTGTTGTAAATTTATGAGAGGCAAGAAATGATGATGAAGGAATGACGACTGAACAACAGTCCAATTACCGCCGGTCCAATTTGGTTTACTGCCAAGCCGAGGGAAGCATATGTTTCCGGGCGTAATGGGGCAAATTAAATGTTTATGCATTTGAAAATAGAAGACCAATATTTTCATTTAGAACCTTTTTTCTGTGTAAACTTCGTTCACACTGTCGTGTCTGGACCGATGTGGTGCCTTTTATACTGATAGGCCTGTGGCCTTAAAATATTGAAACAAGATTTATCGTTTTAGACAGATTCAATTTGTCGTTCCTTCCAGTCATAATATGTTACTGCAATGAAAGAATAGGTTGTTCTGAATTCAGCAATTAACACATCCACGGTCACAGAGGGTATACTGTTCCAATACTGTTCACAAATCACCAATGGGAATTTTCATCAGGAAATGTTGTACTCATGTAACTTGCTCTTAAGTCTTGTTATGAAAAAAAATCAATTGAAAGGACTTGTTATGTGATGTGGATATATGTGTTTGGTAACGCTAAGAGCCCCTTTCGGCGCATACAAAGAAAGTTTATCTTAAATAAAAGAGGAAATCTTTGCTACTGATTTGTTGTGAACACAAAAGTGTGTAAGCTACTTTTTTTCAAAGCAGGACTAAATTGTTTTGTAACACGTCTTTTGAAAGGCCCGCAGGTCCAATCGTAGCAATTTCATTGGCTTATTTAAATCAAGGGCAGGTAATTCAAATACAGATTTTTCTGATGAAAACTCTGAAGGTTGATGAAGTTAAAAGCATTAGAAAATACAGCCATGGCTAAGTGACATCGGACATTTATAAAAACTGTAGGCTTATACCTTTATTTTTATTGATAAAACTTAAATGGCATCGATATCCTACCGCATATGTTTTATTCAAAAGCAAGAGAATGTTGAGGCTTAGTTCTCGGGTTATATCTACCTTATAATCCTTTCTTTGATAAAAGTCTTCGGTTTTATCTAATTGTATCCAGAAATTAGTAGTCAAAGCTCATTCGTTATATGACGTCAGGACAAATAACAAAACAGGTATATACAATGAGATAAATGACCAATATACATGTCGAATATTAGAAAGTATGCAGAGCTTGTTTGATCAATCTTTTCATAGGTATAATGTAGAGTTAGTCTTATAGGCTGGCCACACAGTGATGTTGAAGAAAGTGAATCATGTTCCTTGTTTAATATCATTAACCATGTGGCGCCTGTACTGATCCCGGGTCAAACCTCGGACAGGGGGACCCAGGCGTCCCATAATCATCTCGACATAAGTGATCTGATATGCAGATCACACAAGGGATTCTTGACTGACAAGAGCTATTGAACAAACTCAAAATGTATCAGTGATGTATGGTTTGTTTTCATGACATTTTGTTTGTCTTTGATGAAATGCTTCCTGTGCTGATTTGAATTAAAATATTCTCACTTAGCATGCATGTTCATTAGCCTACTTATTTCAAAACTATAGGATTAACTATAGCTTTCAACCATATAATGGTCTTCTGTATGTGCAGAAACCACACGCCAATTACCGACCTCAGATGTCATGCTGTGGAAGATAAATATTATTTCTGATATTCTGAAACAGCTGATTTTTAAGAAGTCAAAAGTTCCAAATATGAAGATTCAGATCAAGGTGCAACTTTATATGTTACTGTCATAGATTTGACTCAAGTTCATTTTGTGAACACTAGTAACTGATGAAATCAGTTATTTACTGTTGTTTAGTCTTATGTCAAACATCAGTCTTTCCTAACAAGCTACTCACCATGCATTTCGATGTTGCTCAGCGCATTTTTTGGCTATGCTCATGTCCATCTTATATGAACGTTTGTTAGACAAACTATATCTTGTTTAAACATATATTAACTTATGACGTCATAAAGAGTGCCACGTCACAATCAACTGATATTCAAAGTCTAACCTGAAGAACCATCATGGCAGAAAGCGCTTGTTAGCAAATGTGAATGTGATTATGTACTTAATTCTACAATAACTTTGTTTCAACTACTAGAATATATTATATATATATATATATATATATATATATATATATATATATATATATATATATATATATATATATATATATACATGTCTAGTTCTTTTATTTTGATGTACTTGATTAACTGTTGATATATGTCTGTCAGGTTAATTAGTGATTTAGAAAGGCAGGTAATTACTGCATCATGACCAGGTAATTGACATGGTAACGAGAACAATGACACAATGACTATCTGAAGCTCAGGAAATGAGAAGCATTAATGAGACGCTGTCTCGTTATCTATTGCAAATATAGAACCTGTGTACTGCCGCTTTATGTCAATGTAGCAATTATCTGTATGTATAAAGATAATGAGTGAATTTAATACTGATTTCAGTGACGACAGTGTTAATGAGAAGATCGTTATGTTCATTTTCAAAGTTAATGATTCACAAAGATTGTGTCTCTTTACTCTTACTCTTTCCCCTTAAATATAATTCTTTTTCTAAATCAAATAAGTAATTATGTAAATGCAACTATAGTAAAACTTCTTTAACATAACTTTAGCAAATAACAATGGGAGTAATTGGTTTCTAAAATATGCTAGATTGTCATGAGAATAATTATAATGAAAGCTGTTGTATCTACGAATCTAATCATCTTGAATTTTTAAAACATTATTAATTGAAAATACACTTGAATAATAATAATTGATTTCGACATTCGTCCATGAAGGATGGACTGGCTTATACATGACATGCATAATATTGCATTGCTTCGGCGTCATCACTATGCACACCCATTTTTCTCCAATTTAAAAAAAAACTTTTATAGAAAAAATACCTTTTGAAAAATGTACGTGTAAATTGCCTTTAAACATTAATGCAAACTGGTATCCCTTCTCGCTTTGAAATTATATTAATTATATTTTCTTTATATCTGTTAATACTAAAATATTTTGTCCATTTTGATGCATATGCATGTTGGAATTTGACACATTTGATCTTAATCTACCAACATTTAGATAAATGGTTCAAGTTTTTTTTGTAGCCAAAAAACATTTGATCTAGTATTTTTTAAAACTGGTTCCAGTAGTTTCTGGACCATCTCGTAACCTATGAAATTGGAGCCAACATGAATCGAGAATCCAGAACAGCACCTGTTTATTGGATATTTTGCTGGTAAAATGCTGCAATCAATATACCTACCTTTGAAAGCATCATTTTGCAAGGCATTATAGGAATAATGAGATGAAGGGATGAGGTGCAGAGAGGAAGCCAGATTTTATTAGATTTATAGAAATATTCACTTCCCAATATCCCTACTTGCAGTATTTTCCAAGGCCATATAAGTATAATGAAATGACAGGACTAGGTGGCAGAACCCTCATCCGTTGGATTGTTGAAAAACAAAATGTAGATGGTTTGCATAGCCAAGAAAGAAGGTTAAATTTTGAAATAAATAATATATCGTAGCAACCAAGATTTAAGTCAGACCTTTTCGATGGCGTGAAGGACATCTAAAGGTATGGGGACTATCAACGAGAACTTTATAGAATGATTTAGGATATGCTGATTTAGAAAATGCTGAAATCCATCTATCTGTAAACCAACCCATCAAAGCATTGTTTTTAAGGCATTACAAGAATAACGAGAGGAAGGGACGATATGATTGAGGCAAAAAGAGGAAGCCAGGGTGGATTAGATCTACCAAAATAGTCACATCCTGGGGCTGTGTCCATCAGGGTCGCAGTGGGAAGTTTGATACAGCTGAGATAATTAGTTCTGATAATCAGATGGTTTTGTCAAGTAGCAAAGAGTACTGCAGGACACATGTCGATATTATAACCTTGGCATAATGTAATCTGTATTTTCGATAAAGAGATAAAACTAATAATAAAAGATTTGCAAAAAATAGTTAATTCCAAGGAACATACGTTTTCAGCAATATTAACATCCCCTCTCTGAGACCGTTCTTTTTAACTGTGACAGGAACATTGTTTTTTAATACACAACTGCCAACTATGATGGCAGCAGACTAGCAGCTAACCTATCTAAGACAGAATGATGATAACGAACTTTTTCAGTCAAGACAGAGGAAATTTGCTTTTAGAAGTGAAAAAAGGTGTTTGCCAATGCAGAATCATGCATTTGAAATATACCAAGGGAACAATAAATTGTAGCAATGAGCGGCGCGCCACATTTAGAACTCTACGAAGGACGTAATAAACTAAATACTTTATCAATATCAGCTGAATGACCTCCAATTACATCACAAATCCCACTGAAAATCAATTCAGTTACTACTTACTTTTGAATAGATTATGTTTTCTTTATTTTTTAGATAAATTTATAAAACTGACTGTTGAATTTTTTTTGTGATTTTGAGGCAATCAGGCATGTTGTTTATACTTAAGGATATCACTGACTGACAGGCAACCAGAGGCTCAAATGAGACACCGTATCGTTATGAAATGATATAATATTGATAATAACAAAGCTGGGAATTGTGTCCATCTTACGCGTATCGTGTCCTTGCCGCTACGGGTGTTTTTGTGTCAAAAACTATTCACCTTAAACATTAATTTCACATAAATGAAATTCACATTGGCGAGGAAATTAAACAGATAATGTGTATGCAACTCAAGTAAGGGATTGCGGCAACTAGATAAAGATCAGCATGTCTTTTTTACAGTGTTAATGCTTTCACAAATGCTTCCACAAATGCTTTCACAAATGCTTTTTCAAATTGCCATTATCAAATGTGTTGTTCAGATGAATTCTAGCAAAACCATATTTAACTAAAAGAACCTTGAGCACGCCAAATGTAATATTAACTGCCTTTGGCCATAATGTTTCATAATCCTGTTTTCAAGAATGTTCACTTCATTTTGAATAACCAATGCCAACTAACAAAAGTGTGACTTTGATGTCAGTTTGAGCTTTTTTAATACGTGAACCATTGACATTTGGTTATCCCTGCTAGCTATGTTGTTTTCGCAGCTAATATCTATGGTCATGTTGAAGGTAAATAAAGTATAATTGGAGTTAACCAGCGCACAAAGTTACTTACATGCTGTTCCTTTGCAAGGAAAATGTTTGGAGAGAGGTTCATATCAACAACATAAGAAGTGTCTTTCATAGTCAAAAACAAACATCTCTCCAGCTTTCCTGATAACAACTCTTACTTGTACTTGGACACTGATACAATCTGCAAGAGATTACCTATGTTCGTAAAACAATTTATCAGTTATCTTGATATAAGTGTTTTTTATCACTAACGTCTTTAAGACTCAAAACGCATAGGCAATAACTTGAACATCCACTGGCGTACTAATCTTCCTATCTTTAACCTTGCCTTGTGTCAAGGTAACAAGCAATTACAAATAATTCATAAACATTTTATTTGACAACCGTCTTTTGATAAGTTGAATATGTAATTGTCTTTCTTGAAGAAAAGAGTACATCATCCCCTGTAAAAGTGATAATGATTTCATTAATGATTTTATTTGTTTTAACGTGATGATGCATAGAAGAAACAACAAGGAGGAACGATTTCAAAAACATTCCAATCACCGTGCAATCTGTTGCTTTACTATAGAGCTGATGAAAGCATTTTTCTGTGCCTTATGAGGCAAATGAAATTTTTATGCTTTTGTATAAAGAAGACCAATGTTGTCATATCAAGAATCTATATTTCTGTATAAATTTCATTTCGATGTGGTGTCTTTTTTGCTAAAAGGCCTGTGGCCTTACAGTATTGAAATAAAAGATTTGACATTTTAGGCAATCCTATTTGTCACTCCTTCCAGAGTCATGATATGTTAGTTCAAAGAGAAAATTCCCACATCCTACTATATACATATACACCCTGGGAAGTTTCATCAGGAACACTTTAACTCGAGCTACCTGCTCTTGATTCTTGTTATGAAACAGTAATCCAATGAAAAGGATTGATATGTGATGTGGAAATTTGTGATTGGTAACGCTGAGATTAAAACAGCCCTATTTAGCGCGTACTATGAAACTTGAATTTGAATTTTAAATTAAACTGTCCTTACCGATTTGATGTGATTACCAAACTGTTAGTTAAAATGTGGAATGTAAATGTCCTCAAGGTAAAACGAAAGTCTGTTGTAACCGGTCTTTTGAGAGGAGTGTAGGTCAAACTGACGTAGCAATTCCATATGCTTATTCAACTCAAAGGCAGGGAAAACTCTCCAGGGTGAGGAAGTGATGAGCATCAGAACATTCAGCCCTGGGTAATTCAACATTCTCGGACATTTGTAGAATCCGTACTGCATTCCATTGATAAAACCAAAACCTCTCCTTCCGCACCCATTGTCAAATTGGTTTTATTAAAGACCAGGAGTAAGTTTAGGTTTGGCTTTAGATAATATATGTCTTAACATTTTTTCTTTATCAAAGTGCTAGGTTTTATCTGAGCCCCATGTTGTGTACAAAGAAATGAGTCTCCAGTGCTTAGCATGCCTGTCAGACCCTAGTCGTCATTTATACAGTGGAGAAAGGAGGACGGACTCCGTGCACTGCATTCAGATAAGGAAAAGAATATTACATCTCAAGTGTGTTTGACACTAAGGTGAGGGGAATGGATTTAGTATCATAGCTGCTAGTATAAGTGCAGAGGGAAAGACAGTAATAACACAAGAGACGTGCAGGCAGTGACTTGACCATACAAACATTAAGTGTTTTAAATGTTTTTGTATGTGAAATGTAAATGGATGATGACTAACACTATAAACGAGCAAGATCATGGGAGAAATTCCCTGGCTAAAGTGACATACATAATGTAGTTAAAACCGTAACGTTGTGCGCTCTTAAGTCTTTCCTTGTAGACCTCAGGGCATATTACCTTACATCTAGATAGATTTGAATGCATTAAAACATTAACCTATATTTATGTAGAATAATACTTTTCTATTTCAAATTACCTTATAAGTACAATGAAGAGTCAGATAGATATGTCGATCAGACTTTAATCTCATTATGTTTTGGTGTCTGCACTGTTCTCATATATAAATCTACATAAAAAGGCTGTGAACGCACATTGACTTTTAATAATGCTAACAGTGACTCGTCTATAAACATTTCATGATAAATTAGATGTAATATTTTTGGTAAGATGAGGCCTGAAGGGCTCGTCGAATGTTATGTAGATAGACCCTGCTAGCATCATTCTTACTTCTTAATTATATCCATGGCTCATGTTTTATCTATCTCCATCTATGTATCCATTTGTAAATATGATTACAATGATTTGGATGACGAAAACAGCGGGAAAATATGTGGAATGCTCCTCCCTGACCAGTAAGATTTGCTCAGAACAGAGTATCTATAATTTTTCAGTAGATGTTTATGACACATCTGCCCTCCCTAACCGGTAAGATTTGCTCAGGACAAAGTATCTTTTCAGTAGATGTTTATGACACATCTGCCCTCCCTAACCGGTAAGACAAAGTATCTTTTCAGTAGATGTTTATGACACATCTGCCCTCCCTAACCGGTAAGATTTGCTCAGGACAAAGTATCTTTTCAGTAGATGTTTATGACACATCTGCCCTCCCTAACCGGTAAGATTTGCTCAGGACAAAGTATCTTTTCAGTAGATGTTTATGACACATCTGCCCTCCCTAACCGGTAAGATTTGCTCAGGACAAAGTATCTTTTCAGTAGATGTTTATGACACATCTGCCCTCCCTAACCGGTAAGATTTGCTCAGGACAAAGTATCTTTTCAGTAGATGTTTATGACACATCTGCCCTCCCTAACCGGTAAGACAAAGTATCTTTTCAGTAGATGTTTATGACACATCTGCCCTCCCTAACCGGTAAGATTTGCTCAGGACAAAGTATCTTTTCAGTAGATGTTTATGACACATCTGCCCTCCCTAACCGGTAAGATTTGCTCAGGACAAAGTATCTTTTCAGTAGATGTTTATGACACATCTGCCCTCCCTAACCGGTAAGATTTGCTCAGGACAAAGTATCTTTTCAGTAGATGTTTATGACACATCTGCCCTCCCTAACCGGTAAGATTTGCTCAGGACAAAGTATCTTTTCAGTAGATGTTTATGACATATCTGCTCAACGAAGCATTCCGATTCCAGTGAACTACATAAACAATTTGCAATGACATTATCAGGTCACGAAACAGTGCAGCTGACCAGCTTTATTGGAAGACAGGCGATATACAAAATGTTTCTTTTGTTTCATTAATATACTATAAAAAAAGGAATATGTACGCCCTTAAAAGGCGTCCATAAAACATCCCATGACCCTAAAACAAACATGTGTTATAAAAGTATATATACATAAGGAAAGAACGTTAAGCACCACCATGTTTTTCACCAGTAATTTTTTCTGAGAATAATGAGGACCACATTGCAGTAACGAAATTGTATGATATGATAGAATCATAATTTTGAAATTTAAAAACGTAATTTCATTAAGATATCATTGCGGATATTTTGAATAATTGCAGTTATACAAATTGGTAATTTTAGATCAAAAGGTGAATATCTTTAGAAAGTCAATATTTTTGCTTTCATGTGTATTATTCCAATATTTCTATTCCACTGATCAATCTTAATTATGGATCTCTTAAGCAAAAGTCACTAGTTACAGCAGTATGAACCTCCAAAATCTTTTTCGAAATGACCCATACATAAAAAGGGACTAAATGGGGCGGTTTTAACCGTAACAACGACTATAAAGCAAAAAGAAGTTTAGGGTTACTGAATCAAAGTCAAAGAAGACCACCTTTATTAAAAAATCGAGTAACGTTTGTATAACTAAATCAAAGTGAAAGTTTCAGAAAAAAAGTTCATGACTTGCTTTTGAGATAATGAGATAAAGATTGCCAAATAAAGGGATTTGCAAACATGCTAAAATTTCATAAACAAAGGAAATGAAGATGTTTGAGTAAAATGTAAGATAGTAGGGCATAACAAACAAAACTTGGATTGAGCTGATTTAAATTATGCATTACTTTTTTTGCAACAATGTTAACGACTACATAAGTCATTTAAAGATATTTTTGCAACAGCAGATCATATTTAGATTTTATTGCTTCCGGTACACACGGTACACGCCAGCTGTCTGCCAACTCAACACTCAGCTGTAGAGACACGAGTTCTGGTTAACCAGAACATCATTGCAGATTACAGTTGTTGCAATTGGACATGACCTTCAGACAGTGTTACTAGGATTTGCAAATTGGTATTAACCTTTGATGGTCGTGCAGTCAAATGGTATTCAGAGTTTTGCAGGAGTTTTGTTTAAATAATGTAAAGTATTCTTGGGAAAGTCGTGATTTATAAATCAGAATTATTTTCTTTAGTTTCATTTTGTTTAAATTTTAAATCTTTAACGTATTGTTAACATTTTATTCGGTTTCCTAACAGTTTCTGATATTGTTGATAAATAATACTGAGGTTATATTCATTTAAGAATTCGGTTATTAACCCATTTTACCAAGCATGTGTATTTAGCATTAAACCTCCAATGTCCTGCAACCGAATGACATATAACCTGCAATACAGGGATTCTTGATTCAGATTTAAACATCTAAGCTCTAATGGAACCTTTGACGAAATATTAAATTATATAATAAAATGCTTACAAATTATACGGTAAAAGGCCCTGACGTTTGTGGAAAGGTTTTATGTTAAGGGAGAGGGAAGGTGGCTTGCATAGTAATAATGGGGAGAATTTAGAGAGACCCGCAGACAGATACTGAAACTGTGTTGACACTCTTGGAATAATAGGAAATCAAGCAATTTGTCCTCTTTAGATTCTCATAATTCAGGTCCTGGCAAACTCTCTTGGAGACAAACTCTCTGGCGGCGAAATTAATTGAGAAGCCAGTAAAGATCGATGCTAGCCAGTCTCAGTTTGGGTGCAATTTCAGTAGATTATAATCATAATATCGGTGTGCCTGGATAACTGAAACCATGATCTTTCGCGCTTTAATGCTTTAGGCATCGTGTTTCTCCTTTCACTGTTATGAAATTAGTCCAAAGTAGGTTGTCCGTTGCGGAAAAGAAAACCATTTTCTATTGTGTTTGAAAATGCCCACTGTGGTTATTTGAATCTACACTTTTCTGATATACGAAAAAGGAAATGAAGATTGAATCTCTCATGCATTGACTTTATGAAAAATTAACTGAATTTTGTATTTCACTAAACTTGATGTAAAACTAGGCACACGTGTTTAGTTACATCTATATATATTAATGAAATAAGATTTATATAAGTGTATTGTGATAAAAGGAGTTGGGAGTTATTGGGGAAGCTATTGTAAGAATTAAATGAACAGAAGAACCTGATTAGTAACATTGACAAAATGAGTAAGTTACTCTTAAATTTATCTCTCACTATGCCTTTCTTTCCGTCTTTTCCCTCATCCTGTCGATCCCTTTCTCCCTTATCTGTCCACTTTCTTTTTGATGCTTGTTATCCACGTGTTAAATAACTGAAATATTGTTCAAAACACGTTAAACCCCAGCTCACTCACTTGAATTTATCAGCACACTCATTGGATATTTTATTAGACATTGATCTTTTTTGGAGAGAGGCTCTTCAGTATTTTACAAGAATTAACGTGATCCACTGACATTATGTTTCTCAGGGAAAGCAGGTGATGACTAAATCACGAACAGGTAATTTGTACTGTAACGAGATCACCGACAGGACATTTTCTGGGCACAGGTAACGAGATGCGCTAATGAGACACTAGCTCGCTATTGATAGTTCTCTTGATGAAGACAGTGTTGATGAACACACGATTACTTTTTTCCATTTTAACGACTCATTGCGAACGTGTTTTTGTAACAATTATGTGTGTTCATTTCAAGGCATTAATGCAAACTTTCTACTTGAAAAGAAATAAAACATCAATTTTCGAACATGCCACAAAGCTTAAGAAAATGAATGCAACAGTTGGATATTGATAACAGAATCAAAATTGCTGTAACAAAATGAATTATTTTATAGCAATGACGCCAGTAGCAGGTACAGGTATATGATTATTTGAAATTTGAAATGCATTAAGACACACTTAGACAAAAATTTAATTAGAGTGCATTAGAGGTAGAAAGCATAAGGAAGGGCATGCTTTATCATCATAACAAAGATCAAGAGGTTAAACTAATAAGTCAATTATTCATATGTAGCAATGGAGGATTTCTTTTCATATGAAACAAAACGATACGAAATATCAATCAACATGATCACTATACGCAATTGTCAAGACTATAACTTTTGATAACAATCCATATGGGGTAACTATCCACGTTAGGGACAGATTTAGAAGCTTCATGAGAAACAGATAATTACTTTATCATAACAATGTGATAGCTACACATAACGAGAGGTCTGAGCTTTGTGGTACATCATACTCCCCATAAACATCCTGATTCAGCGTTGAAGTGAAGCGCACTTGCTTCTTTATACCTTTGTCTACACGAAACGTCATTATCCATTGTGATATCCACGGATATTATCGTTGTAATCGCTTGTCGGCCTTTCTGCACCTTCACTATCTCTGCACGAGATAAATTTGAAACAGCTTTTTACTGAACAAACGATGGTAAAATAAACCGATGACCTTATTCTATTATTGGGGGGATATACTTTATATCCAATAGATTATGGGCGTAAAACAATTGTTATACATGAATTGAGTCTCTCTGCTTAATTTTTTCTTTCTCTCTAGGGTCATTATATTTTAGATTAGAGAGGAAACTAACTTGACCAGAATTTAGGAATCCAGCATCCGAACTTATATAAATATTCTATTACCGCTATTCCTCAGTATGAACTTCACTAAATTTATCCTTTGTGGTCCATTGGAGAGTTTGAAGCTGATTTCTCGGGTTTTATTCACCCCCGGATTTATTCGAATTCGAGGTTCCAGGTATTCGAAGAAATCGGTCTCAACATTTAACATGCCTACCTCATGTAACTCATGTAATTATCTCCTAAAATGTAAAATTTGGGAAGAGGGACATGACTCTGTTCATCCAATTCATATGAGTTTTAACCAGATTAGGAGAGAGGAGCTGAATTGCAACTTTGAGAAACAAATGAAACAAAATTATAAAATAAGCTTCGGCTAGTTTGAGTTAATTAGTGGGCTCTCGGTGAGTGAAAGCGTTGATTAGAATGTCATGTTTATTTTTCCAGTTTAATACTTACTGAGATCGTGCTATTACAGGTGCATTTCATTTAAAACTGTCTACCTGAAACATGTTTCAATCATGAAAATAAGCAATGGATTTGCTCAAGTAAGGGACCACATGTCACTGAATGAAGATTACATTATCAATGATATAGGAAGTTTTATTTCAAACTCCAAAACAAAATCAATTTTCAAAGTATTGGATAGTATTTGAATAATTTGATATTCTTTTAATTGAACGGATTGCTGCAATGAAACCTCTTATTTCAAATTTAGAACATATTGAAAATAAAGTTTAATACTACCGGGGGTCAGTAAAAGTTGTGTGCATGTGGAGTTGTACTGGAGAGCCAGAAAATGCACAACAATTCATCGATTTTTGTCCATTTTGTAGTAATCATTTTAAGTAAGTTATTTGCATTTTTCTTTTAAGAACTTTTTTTTTATAAAAGTAATAAAATATCAATTTTCTCCCAACAGAGATTGCTCCGTCCTATATTCCTGTACAACCTCTGTCTTAATACGAAGGTTTCTTGGGTTTAGGGCAGTTTCCCCTAGAGGGACAATATTGCAACTTAACTACCTGGCTATATTTCAGCCAAAGAAAACACCGAATGCATGAAAAACATATTTGTTGTCACATAGGCCTATGCAATGATGCATTCGCAATATGAGGCGTATGTGTTATGTAAAGACGACTCAAAGTGCAAGGTGAACATTCGAATAAAGTTTAGCTTTTTTAAAGCTTCCGGAAATAACTTAGGCGATTTGAATTTGAACTTTGAAACGGCGTCGCTGATTGCATAACTAATTTTGATTGCATCCAATCAGCGTTCTACATTTCGTGCCCGAGAAACCTTCGTATTAAGACAGAGGTTTTTATTGTTTTTTGGGTTGGGTTTTTTTTGTTTATATGCTAATTATTTTCTGTTTAAATTTACAAACCAGAAACTAATTCTATGTAAAACTAATTCTTAATCATCCAACACCGGTATGAAACAAAATAATATATAAAACTTGTGTACAGCAACAAAATCCCTATGTCATCATTCAACAAATAACTTTTTGTGTGTTTTTTTTGTTTTTTTTGTTGGTTCCCAAGGGTTACATGGCATAGAAAAAAGTATGTCATACATGGGCATTTCAAATGGCACATTCAAAATTATGGACTGAAAATGTTGTATATTAATAGCAATAGGTCATTTCTTGAATGTTGGGATAAGTGATTTCCTTTTGTTCTTAAATACAATCATTTCATTTTCTTTTTTAGAAATGAATTTTTCCACAAAATAGATTTCCTGTATAATTTGTTTGTACTTGCTCAGTTTTGGATTTGTATTTTTAATATTTCATAAATTGATATATTTTTTTGCAGAAAGAATGATTTGATTTATCAAAACATTGTTATTTGTTGCAAGAAACCAAATCAAGTATTTTGAAATTATTATTTTTGAGTGTAAATAATTTTTAATCCAAATTTCAAGTTCATTCCAAAATGTTTTGGTTACACTACAATCCCAGTATACATGACAGACACTCTCAGGGGCATCCTTACAAAAAGCACATAAATCGTTGCCAATAAGATGCATGTTCAACTATTCTCTTTTGGTGTATATATAACTCTTTGCAAAAATCTATATTGGAAGTCAAAGAGTTTCCCATTTATCAAGCCATGTCTGTACGATTAAAAAAAAATTCCAGTCTAACTCACAATCTTTAAATATCATTTCCCATTTATTACAAATATCAAGTTTCACATTTTCGGAAATCAACTTATCATAAAACATGATACTTTTGTGTTCTTCAGAATATTTTTTTGGTAAATATATAGACAGGAATAGTTCTTGTACTTTTAATTAAAGATTTCAAATCGTTTGTGCAAGATATGAAGTAAATAATTTTAATCTAAAACTGTACCTCTTATCTTATATTTTAATTGTAGTTTATCAAAGGGCACAAACCCATGTTCATCACATAAATCTTTTACTGTCAACAGACCCATTTTGGCCCAATTTCTGATGAAAAAATAGGGATTTTTATGATTATGGTTCAGCCATAAAAGGTTCTGCAAGAAAATCATAAAGTGTATGTTCAAAACTAAACTTCTAACAGTAATTATTCCATGCTTTTAAAACATCTTTCCAAAATGGGTTTTCAATGTTTAGTATCTTATTGATATTTGATCCAAATTGAAGAATATTATGGTATGGAATATTGCTAGGGTTATAAGTTGATGTTTTACAATAAAATCTGAGGGAAGATAATTCTAAAGATTCAATAAATGTTTTGATATCTACCATACCTAATCCTCCTTCAGTCTTCAATCTTTTCAAAGTGGTTATTTTATCTTATCGTTTTTATCATTCCATATGAATTTGAAAAAAAATTGCTCAAGAGATATTAAGACAGAGGATGTATAGGAATTTACGACGGAGCTACCTCTGTGAGGAGAGAATGTTAAATATCCTGCCAATATCGAGTTATGTGTAATTACATGACATTGCGTTGATCATGATCAGCTTCGTGACAAGATCTCTATGTTGTAAGAATCAGGGATAAATTAACGTCACGGTAAGACCAGTATTTACTGTATAACAACTATGTCAGGTCAATGGGAGTTCAGTGAAGGGTTACAACTCATAATTCCCATATACATTCAGCATGTCTTGTCAGCTTATATCCACGTTCATGTTGAACGTACATAAGGTACCGTTGGGGTTAAATAGTGCACAGTGTTACTTACATACCATTGACATGTTTTGTATATAATGTTGTCATTTCTTGTTAAAGATTATATCAACACTATACAAACAGAATGAACGAGTAAAGGGTGTTACTGTTGAGCATTTAATCAGTTATCTTGATTGACAAATCTTTTATTATTAACTACTTTAAGACTCAAAAGCACGAAACCAACAACTTTAAAAATGTTCTGATATCTGATGGCCTAATCTTGCTACCTTTAGCTCCATAGTCCCAACATAAAAGGCAATCATATGTCTTTCTTATACATCTCATTTGATAATTATCTGTCATTGCGTTGAATATGTAAATGTCTTTCTAGTAGGAAAGAGCACACTTTAGTACCACAATAATCATGACGCAATCAAGAAATGATGACGCCTTAACCACATTCCAATCACCTTGGGCTCTGTTGCTTGACTACAAAGCCGAGGTAAGCACATTTCATGGCTTTCTGAGACAAATTCAACTTCTTGTTGTTTCCAGAGTCATGTGTCAGTTATATGTCACTGCAAAGAAAGAAACTAAATTGACTTACCCAACCCAAGTCACCCAGGGACGAATGTTCCTATACTTTTCACCAATAATACCTGGGAATTTTTCATCAAGAAAATTTGTACTAAAAGTACCTTGAGTCTTGTGGGGATATGAAAATATGTGATTGGTTACGGTGATATTGAAACAGGACCTTTCAGCACGTAATAAGAAGTTTGATTTTAAGATTTAAAAGGAAACCGCCCATACTGACTGACATTAAGTTGTTAGCCAAGAGCTGAAATTGCAGACTTAAGTGTGTTGAGAGGATCGCAGGTCTAATCGATGTTGCACTTTTTTAGGCCTACTAAAATGAAGGGCGGGTAAATGCATTTTTTTCTGATAAAAAGTCTCCAGGGTGATAATCATGTCTTTGATAAATAATTCATTTCCTTCAGCATGTGTTTTCACATTGGTTTTATTCGAGACCAAGAGTTTGTTGAAGCTTGGTTTCCTGGGTTATATCTATTTTTACACCCTTTCTTATATTAAAGTCTTACGTTTTATCCGAGTCTCATGCTGTACAGGAGACCTTGGTCATTATCCACATAATATAGAACAGACTCTGTGCACTACATTCAGAAATAGACAAGAGTTCTAAGATTTAAGGTTGTTGTTAACTGAGTTAGTGGGAGTTGATTATGTATCATAGTTGCTAGTTTAAGTGCAGGGGAAGACAACAGTGCCATACTTTTAAAGAACCTTGCAGGAAATAGATTGCCCTTACACAAATGAGGGGTTCTTACTAATTATTTGTAATAGACATTAAAGTGCCAAATGGCTTAAACAAGATAAGAGCATTAACCTCTGACAGATAAAGAGACATGCATTATCTAGCTAAGACTGTCAAGTTATACGTTCTTAAGGCTGTCATTATAAGACGTCAAGACTTATTAACCTTCAGTGACGTCACTCTATTCTTCTTTTGGATATTAGTTCTCGCAAACCTGGTTCAAACTCACTTCCACGGGCAGTTATCTTAATTATATCCCTCTGCCCTGGACAGTTATCCTGAAAACGCCCTTTGAGCAGTCTTCTAATAGTAATAGTTACACCAGCAATTATCTTGATATTATACTATATATAATCCTCTTCAAACAAGATACAAACAAGATTATTGGTTTTCAGTTAAAGTCAAAGTGTTGACTCAGTTTCACTTTTTAAAGTGACTAAAGTTTCAACTTTCAATCTGCAAATGTTTTGGCAATATGTCTTTTGAACCTGTCATATACCAGTAAGACAAAACGGGCAATCTTGCCACTAGACCACAGTGGCTGAGCTGACAAGCGTAAATTTTTAGGGCTTTTTACAATGGAGTTTGTGATTTTGCTGAAATAAACATAATTATTATCAATGAACAGTTTATGAAACATGAGCCGCGAGGTGTTTGCACTGATCAAGGGTCGAACCTCGGATAGGGTGACCACGGAGTCCTATAACAGTCTCAACATCATTGATTTGGTATGCAGATCACACAAGGGACATTTTACTTACATGGGCTGTTGAACGAACTGATAGTTACATCGAAGATGTATAACTTGTTTTTTATGAAATTTTATTTGTCTTTGTAACGTAAAATTATGTGCAAGTATGTGTGAATCATATATTAGTTGTCATGCAGTGGAGGCTTAAGTATTTAATGCGGATGTTCCGACAGATAGTAGCTTTCAACAATTTGAAAATTCAGTGAAGATTTAGAAAAGTAGAAGGACTCATCACATGGGCTTAACGTCAAAAAATGTCCGCTGCCCATCGGATCAATCAAGGGAAGGGCGGTAGCCCTACAGAGAGATCCTTCTCTTCTTATATAAGGAACATGTGGTTTAAACATATTTATTTCCAAAAATGGATCCAGATTGGTAAATAAGTCAAAGTTTATGCGTATTCTGTTCCGGCATATCACAGATATTCATTTTTATATAAGCCTTGCCTAGCTTTCTTTAAAATCAATAGAGGCGTCCTTAAAATCTCGCTTCAAGAATGTAAGTTATAGGCATAAGAAGACTTTCCAAGCCGTCCGCATTCAACTCAGCCCTAGTGGCTAAATGTTATAACCTTGGGGCTTAGAGTTCAGCAGGATAAAAGTCACACGTAAACGATTGCAAATTGTTTTAATATTTGGAGTTATTTTGTTAAAGAGTTGGTGTTTTCATTCTCTAACTTTCACCTTAAAGTTAACATCTCAGTGTTGAATATAGATACGTGATGAGGAACATTATAAGATGATACCCTGCTGTGAAAGCTTTGTAAACGTATAAACGTCCTCTTGCTCATGTATCACCTGGGCTTACAAAGCTCTCACATACAAAGCCAGAGTGTTCCATTGGAATAAAGACTGACTTGTAAGGGCGTCAACGCATGTATGAGGTATATAAATTGAGTTGCGCATTGACATATTACCTTTCATACTGTGATGGCTTTAATTCAAGGTTCCTATTTGAAATAGACGCTGTTAGGTTGGGCGCCGAGTTAGGGAATAGAGGTGTATGGTAAGATACATCACATCAGTGTCAGTGATTGGCTGGTATTAGTTGCAGATCCCGTTGTTACTAGGCACGCTGCTAGCATTAATTAAGTTCGACCCCAATCGATTGTCACAAGACAGCTGCTCCATAATGCCCTCATGGAAATAAATAACTGCCTTGATATATCATTCTGACACTCAGACGTTCTTACATATGGGAGACAAACTATCCATATCAATGTCTTTTTAACCATTAAGATATACAAATAAGGTGAATCATCCTGCTACATCAGCGTGTTTGTATCTTCTACAACACCATCATATCTAGCAAGGCAAACTGAATTTGAATTTGGGTTTTAATTGTTTTTATTATCTTAATCATAATAATACACGTTCAAACATGCATGGCAATACGTTGATATCTAAGGAAGTGACGCCATTATTGTTGGTAGAGTAAATTTTGGAATTGACAGATCATATTTTGTTTATAGATCTTTGTTTGGAATCTATAATCTGAGGATGTACATGATTAGTTGGAAAAATTAGAAATGGAATTGAAGAGCTTTTCTTTCTATTTGTGATATGATGACCACAATTTATTACAGATATACAAATCATATTTTTTTCAAATCATATCATATACAGTCATTAATATTGATGCAAGTCAATCTTCAGCTGCATCTAATGACATAGTAAAATAGTCTATTGTTGCTCATTGCATATTTGATTGTTTTCAAAACATGGTGTACCGGATCATTAAGGTCATTAATAGCGTCATCAGACCCTGTTTACCAAGGTCATCTATTACGATTACATCTCAGCATATTTCCAAAATATTTAGAAAGATGAGAACAAGTCTTAATGTCCTGTTGTCATAATGTCATAAATGGTTTTTGGCGATATTTTTTTTATTTTGAACACAATATCAAAATAGTAGTTGTTTCTGTTCACGCGTACAAATGCAAAATACATACATGAAGGTACGTTGTCTTTACATTGCTAATCTTGTGGAATAACTTCCCCGATTTACAAGAAAAGCAAAAATCGCGATCATTTTCTATTTTGTTTTAAAAAGGTTATTTTTAAGCATAGGATGTTGCTAAGTAACGTTCAGCTAAGAACATACGATTATGATAATCAATATCAGACTTAGAATATTTTTCTGCTTACTTGATAACTGAAGATTATAGTATGTATCAAAATCCTTTGACGTTCTGTTTTGCCTCGATCCAAACTGCTATATATGACCAAATACGTTTTGGTATTTGGAACTCACAAAAAACAGAGCAGTGTTTGAGCGCTTTGGCCAAGGAACTCACATTACATTGCTCTGATGCCCGTTTTGTCAATAAAGATCATGGAGGAAGGAAGTAAAGTATTTCTTAGTACACTGTTTACTGGAATATATGATATATTTGCAGATGGTCAAAAGGTTTCAATGTAATCTTTCTTGTTGCCAAAATGTGATAAGCTGTCAATTCGTTTTTGCATTATATATATCCAAATCAGTATCCCTTCATCAATTTACTACTGAAATTGTCTTTACTTTATTAATTCTTTTGTCTTGGACCTCATCCTTACGTAAATTTGGAGGTATTCTGAGCATGGTGCATAGAGAAGGAACTGAAGGAACAACAGAAGACGTTCCTTTAAATGGTACCAGTTGACCTTCCGTGACAGTGAGAACATACTAACTGCCCACCACACATCGGTCATCCATGTATACTGTAATAGGGGTGGTTGTACTAAACATCATTTCTTACATAATCAGCTGTGCACAAATCATTTTGTATTTTTCTGAAAATACTTGTTCGTTTTGAGATGAAAGGTCCGGAAGAGAGACACAGTAGTAATTGTAAATAAAGGAGCCCCGATGGTTATTATAATTGGGATATGATGTTAAGTGTTCTTCGTTTTCATAGCTTAAGTAACTTAACAAAAGTAAATATAATATATAAATTTGTTTACATTATTCAACAGATATATGTAAGTTTTTCTCATCGACGCCTCGTGAATACACCAAATAACATAACTTGCAATGCCCTTTTAAGGTAAACTTGCCAGATACCCACATATTGGCAACACATTTAGAAACATGATATAATTTGTGTCCCTTTTAGGATTGAGAAGTAAATGAAATGCTGTTTACAGGGTAAAGTGTAGTTGTTCGTTTGTTCCCATTGAAACTGTACAGTTGATTCCAAAAGCCATGAATGAACTCATAATGATAATAATAGTTTTTAATTTGTTAATGTATGTACTGAAATCTTCAACTGTTTTATGCTTATTAACATTCATTTCAGAATTCTTGAATTTCTTTTTTGCAATTTTTTTTTAATTCTCTGTTTATGAATGTTTGATTATTGTTCTTCACAAGACTGACTATTGAAATAATTTTGTCTTTTATGAGAATGTGATTGTTTTAATGTGTAACATTATGGAACAATGTTGCTATGCTCAATGGGTCACTCACCTGTTAGTTTATGTAAACTGGCTCTCTAGAAATTTCTCTGAGTTTCCCGATTATCTAAGACTGGACGTTTTGTAGAAGATTAAAGATAAGAAGTTTCTTGAATTTTTGTGAAATATATAAAGATAGAAGACTTCGTGAGTATTACTTTTTTTAGCTAGCTTTTTGACCCATTTAATATTGTATAACTTGTTTGTGTGAGTGTATATTGTAATTTTAAACTATTTGCTTATCAATTATTGAGTAAATTGTTAATATTGATATATTCAATTGTTTTTCAGATATAGGAATATAATGAGAACATAACTACCAGGAAATGGATACAATGACACAAGTACTGACAGTCCACTTTTTGAGAAACAGGCGAAGGCAGGCGCTAATGAAACACAACCTAATGCTTTTATTTACCAAGTTCAATGACTTACAGAGATTGTGACATTACCCTTACAGGTGTATTTTTTAAAATAAATGTCATCAATAAATATATTTCATTTTACGAAAATAAGATGTCGATTTGCAAGCAAACCACAAGGCTTGTGTGATTGTAACTCAAGTAACGGATTGTAACAACTGGAGAAAGATTACGTAATCAATAAAGTAAGAAGTTTTATGTTCAAACTCAGAGAAATTATCAATTCAAAGTAATACTTGAATCCTATTGAATATTTTAAAAATAAAATAAGGGATTGCTTCAACAAATCCTCTTATTCAAGATTTAAAACAGATGGAAATTTAACGTTAATGCTTCTGAGAGTCAGTTACACTTGTTTGCATGACGAATTAAATGAAAAGGTCAGAGCATTTAATTGAAAAATGTTCAATTTGGTGTCATCAAGTTATTCGCATTTTTCTTTTCAAAACACCTGCGCAAAAATGTACTCAAAGAAATTTAAACACTATTTACAGGTCCTGCCATTTTCAACCTATGTTATCATACCAGTCCAATGTTTCAACCGTGATCAGCCTTGTTGCCCAGATACATGTTGTAACAATCCACGTTAATGATTTAATAATAAGTAATTGATGAATCAGAATATCTTAAAATTTGTGTAGTGATAATTACCATTCAGGACAAAAGATACATTGATAAAGCACCCCGATACAAACTGACGTTCTATTAAAAGTAGAGATAATTACAGGAATAAATTGATGAAGAGAAAAATACTGAATTCGATTTATCTAATACAAATACGAATTAACTGATCAGATTTTGAAAACAAGGAAGATAACATCCATTGGCAGATTATTGGCAATCTTAAGTTAATGATGTGTTACAGTTAACAATGAAGAAAGAAAAATAAAGATTCAAACTCTTTATCAACGAAAATGTGCAATTAAGCAATAACAATGTGACTTATGTAGCCAAAGCGCTGAAACAATTCTTCAAATGTATTTGGTCAGATGTGGCAGTTTGGATCGAATCAAAACCTCAAGGTCCATAAAATCTAACATGCAGAATATGATCTTCGGTCAGTGTCTTTAGTTCGGTTTTGGCTATATTTAGGAACAATAACAAAATCTAGGAAATACTGATAAATTCGAATCCGAATTTGTGTTCACTTGTTAAAAGTTCAAAATTTTCGTTTTATTCTTGTTTTGAATTGAAATTTGGTGTTGAATTCTATATGTAATTTATCATTATCAAAATTTCGATCATCCCTTGAAACCGGACGTTACACTAATCAACCAAAACAAAATAGATTGTGCTCTTTATGTAAAGATAACTTTATTGAAAATGAATTCCTCATTATATATTTCTGTATGGAGTTTTTAAAAAAAATTTTTTAGAAAAATGCTCGCATGTAAATGTTACCAACATCTAAGACGCTTGTATTTACCGCATTATTTTTATTCAAATCCAACTTGTCATGAAATTTAACATGCTAATGTCAATTGAAAATCACGATGTTGTCAAAAACTTAGCAATATTCATATACAATGTTATGACTAAAAGAGATTCATTGTTACGTCAATAATATATTGACACATGTCTGTTTTTTTACTTATTTATTATTGCTTATCTTTGACTATTTACATTTAATGCACATATGTATCGCTCTGTGAATACTGAAATGAAGACTGTATGGCCTTCACTACAAATAAATAAAGATTGATTGATTGATCTTCGATCATCCAGAAAAACAGAAAAAATGTTTTAATTCTGATTTGAAACCATTTAATATGAAAGTTATTTACCAAACACCCTCTCCATAAAAAAAACATTAATAATATTTATTATATGATACTTTACGATGTGATATGGACTGTGTGATATGCATGTAGTGCAGGAATTGTAAAGAAATTCAGTTCTGGTCATTTTATCACAAATTCATTCGTTCAGATATAAGAAAAATCCTTATTCCTATTCTCATTCTTAGAACTAATCATGTACACCCCTAGGGTACAGATTACATCTTAACCCTCCCCCATAACTTGTTTCATTTCGTCTTACACATAAGGTGGGCCTAAAGGCCCGGTGCCTTCGGTGGTTTATTTATAAGACAAAATATATATGTTAAAAGTGAAAATGGACGTTTTTGAATTTTGTCTTGATAATGAGAATTGCTCAACCAATCCTCAGACATTCGGCAATTTGTCGTGGAATTCTCCTAATCAATCGCAGATCACGATTTTGGACAACCTGTCCCACTCCTCTTTCAGCGCCATTGCCAACATTTGCAGTGTTGTCAGTTGACGTTGACATCGACAAAAGCGTCTCCCCCAAATATGCTGTAATGGGGATAGGTCAATATGGTCAATATGTTGCCGCTGGAGGAAGTCATTCACGACACAAGCGCGGTGGGCATGGGCAGTATCATCTTGAAAGATGAAACGTCGACCTGCACATTGAGCATAGGGCAGAACTATCGATGCCAGGATGTGTCCACGGTAGTACGTACCAGTGACCCTTCCTTGGGCAATAAGCAAGTCGGCTTTGCAAGTCAGATTCCAACCCACACCATGACAAACCACGCCCGAATCCGCATGCTGTCTGATGTAAACGTTGGCTTGACGCTCATTCGTTGCATACGATTACTACCCCAATTTCTACGCTGCTTACACCATTGATGCCTGCTTACCTTGTGCTGTCTAATTAATGAAGTCACAACACGCGTTCATTGCGCATGCAAATGGGCTGTATATAACCGATTTCATATCGTTTAGAGTGTAACTCGAATTCTTGTAACTTGGTACAAGTTGACAGAAACCTGATTAGCCGTATGTGCTCGATGTCGCAGGACCTGTGTATGACTGTATCGACCCTGGGCCTATGTAGTGGCTCAATCGCAGACGCTGACACAATAAGCATGTTGGTTACTGCTCGCTGTGTTTAACCCATTTGAGCATGCCAATAGCACATTGACGTAAATCTTGTTGAAGACGTTTCATTGCAAATTTAAAATGGGAAAAGAGGTTTTGTACATATTTACAAATCAGGTCAGGTGTTAGGAATACATGAACTTTCGGCAAGATTGTGTCAAATGTGGACTAATGGCAACACTATAAAGGTGCAGCCGGGCCTCAAAGGCCCCAGTTACAGGGGGTTAAAATATTTCTTCTTTATAGATAAAATATGTTTTGTCCATTCCAAAACCTACACTTGCCGAAATCATGGTGGCACTACATTGTATATAACCACATTGCCCTGCGTATCTGAACGTGTATGAGCAGAATTAAGGTATAAAAATAATTGCAACCCAATTATATACTAAATTTGTCTTAGTACATAAAGGTGTTGTGAATACAAACACACTCACATAGCCTTATTAAGTTTGTATATTTCAATGCTAAAATAGATTGATATGGATAATTCGTGTTCCATATGTAAGACTGTCAGAGTGATATATCAAGGCAGTATATTATTTCCATGACGGTATTATGGAGTAGCTGTCTTGTGACAATCGATCGGGTTCAGGTTTCATTAATGCCTGCCACGTGCCTAGTAACAAGGGGGATCTGCAACTTATACCAACCAATCATTGACAGCTATGTGAAATATTTGACCATAAACCTTCACTCAGTACACCAGCCTTATAGCTTCTATTTCAAATAGGAACTTGAACTCAACTCACCACAGTAAAGGTTAAATAAAAGCGTGCAACTTAATTAAATCGTTATTGATTGAACTTGCAACTTCTTTGACGTGTAAAATATTGTTTCTGCACACATATAATATATAGAATAATAATTTTCTTATTCTTTGACAATTAGTTTTAAATTCAAATAAGCAGAGATATCATCTTATGCTATGAAGTCAAATAAAATGTCATGAAAAAATAGTTAATCAATCTAACTATGAATGTCGTTAAAAAGCCCTTGTACATAAAAAAATCTTCATATCAGACCAATGATGTTAAGACTGTTACAGGACTCCAGGGTCTCCTTGTCCGAGGTTTGACCGGGGATCAGTGCAGTTATCATATGGTTACTGATAATGGTCAAGGAGTATAATTCTTTCTCTTCAACATTGATGAGTGACCAACTTATAAGGCTTCCTTTACATTGTACGTGTAATACTTTTGTATTAAAATAAGCTCCGTATGCTTTTGACTTATTTTACATGTTTTTTGGTCAATGTCATAATCTATTTCAATTAACATAACTGTTAGGTTTTATGTTCTGACGACCTTTAATTACAGGCTTGAGACCGTATAACTTGACCGTTAGTTTTAGCAAGATTGTGTTTATTTTCTTATGCTAATTATGTTGTTTATAAAAACAAACATGATCAATGTAAAGTCTTGCAAGGTCAATTATTTACCTTGGCTAGTTTTCTTGCAAATATGCAAGTATGCAAGCAAGGTGATGTTTCCTTGTGAATGCAGTGCACGGAGTCTGTCCTCCTTTCTCCATTATATGAATAATGACTAGGGTCTGACAGGCATGCTAAGCACTGAATACTGATTTCTTTGTTCACAACATCGGGCGTAGATTCGATAAAAGAAAGTTTGAAAGAAAAATATAACCAGAACACCCAGTAAGGTCAACCAACTACCTGCATGCGTCTTCGCAAGTATGGTATTGTTGTCTTATCCCTGCACTTATACTTGTAGCTGTAATACAAAATCCACTCCCCTAACCTTAGTTTATTTCAACCTTAAATCTTACAACTCGTGTCCTTTTCTGAAAGTAGTCCACGGTGTCTGTCAACCTCCTTTCAGGAACTACTAAATAGGGTCCTACAGACATGTTGAATACTGAATTCTTTGCATATAACCTGGGACTAAGATAAAACTTAAGATTAATGAAATAAAAAAAGATGTTAAGAAGTCATCCCCACACAAACTCTTTTTCTTAGTTTTTGCAGTGACAAATAAGGATTCTTAAAATTTTGAGAGATTTAGGTTGTGTCATAAAATCCAGAAATGTGCTGATGAAAGAAATATTGGACTGCCAGTGATCGGCCATATCAGAACTTTGGTCAAAGGTTTTTTTTTATGTTTTTGAGTGTTAAAGATGTTAATGAAAAAGTAAAAATCCATCAAGAAAATTGATAATATTTTCTACAAAAATATGTTAACTATAAATTATAATATTTACAAGTACAATAAGCTAATTTGGAAAGAAATTAGGTTTTAGAATTAGGATTCACTATTCACACATTCGAACCTCATCTTCGAACATTAGCGCTTCAAAACTGTCTTCAATATTTTATTTGTACATCACAACAAGATGTACAATGCATTTCAAAGGGAAAACTCCAATTAATACTTTATTTCTTTTTAAGTGAACATAGATATTAGCCTGCAGAAACCACTAAGCCGGCAGCGTGAAGAGTGGCAAGCCGTAACATCTCTACAGAGGCAAATGTAAACTGACCAAAGATTGAGTCACTGAACTAACTTCAGAGAGACACATCTGTTTGGTGACATTATTGCATTGATTAATGATGAAGTGAACTTCCTTGAAAGTATGAGATTGGGGGAGGGGGGTCTTAGGGTAGCTAGGTAACATTACACATTTGGTTTTTCTTATGTCGGCTTCAAGATCCCGTTCAATATTTGATTCGCTGCCTTGTTTTTAATTAATCCTGAACAAGGATTTATGAATACACAGCAATAATGACCTTGATCCGTGACTTACAGCGGTCAAATGACACGCCTATATATTTGTCTGCTTGTCCCATATTGATCCAAGTGATATTATTTTGGCTAGGTTCTATTTGGTCTATTGTAATGTAGTATAACGACAACCCGTTAGATGTATTGACAATATGATGGGTTGTGTTTTCAGTGTATTGTTTTGAACTTGAGTCTTGTAACAGTAAAAGTTCAGCCTGTCCTTAAAACAGGATTATAAAAATATTTTCTTTGAACACAGTGGGTAATGCGATTGACATTGAGGAATTGACACTGACCTCTCATTTTGTGTATCACTTACATTGTTGTGATGTAGTAATTACTAGTATTCCCGTGAAGGTAATTTAACCTTTACGTGGATTGCTAATGATCACGTCAAGCTATGATCATTTGAGTAAAACATCGATTAAGAATGGTGCGATCTGTAAGTACTTTCAAATGCATTAAGAAACATTTTTGCGCAAAATTTTGAAAAGAAAAAGGCAAAATACGTACTTATTAATAATTCATTGTTTATTTTGTTATCGATTTATTTTCTTGTTTGTTATTCTTATTCATGACACAAAATTGATCAAATGCTCTTTAAAATGTTCTGAATCTTCTGGATACCATGCAAACAGTTTTAAATAAACAAGACTCCTGGTACCAGGGTAAATTTAGAATGTGTTCAATATAAGATATGAGGATTTCTTGCAGATATCCGTACTTACACAATACTGGAAGATTATTCCAAAGAAATTGTAAACGCTGAGAATATAACTCCTTATTTCTTTGATGACGTAATCTTTATCGAGTTGCAACAACCTTTTATTTGAGCTGAATTCACATAAGCCTCGTAGCACGCTCCATAATCCACATTTTATTTTCATGAAATGAAATAGGTTTAAGGCTTTAAGGATTGTACAATAATAAGTGTTTGAGTCATACGCACGTGTTACAAGTAACTATTCTAATGAGATCATTCATGAATGTGTTTTATTTACTCGATTAACATATGCAATTTCTAAAAATATTGAAGTAACTATGTTTTTTAAAGTTAGGTCGTGTGTATACAAACATAATATAACCTACGTTGCCTTTTTATAAATAGAAATGCCAACAGTAATGCATATTTGCATCACATTTAAAACGGCAAGTTGCACTAGCGTGTCGATTCCCATTGCAAATGTAAAATTGACAACAAAAGTTATGAAAGAACTCTTAAGAATAATATTCTTTTCTAGTAGTTCGATTTTAACCCACAGCACATTACATTTCAGCTAAAATAAACGTAAATTAGATTAATACAATTTGGCCGTGAATTGGACATGCTCGACTAGGGCCATAGGTGGTGACGTCATAATGTTATTTCTGATGACGTTACGGGTCATTGTTTCGTGACGTCATTAAAAACTTCTTTATTGCGGATAGGCAGTGCCTTTGATTTTTACCAAAACAATTTTAGAACAAACCATAAGCATTATTTCTATTGTACAATAATGAGTGTTGACATGGTAACCTTTCAAATACTGAAGAAATTTTGACATTTACTGAGAGAAGATAACGATCTTGATTTTCGTTCGTCCCTTTCAGCTTACTTAATCGAGCAATATCTTATATCTTAGATGAAATATAAGGAATTTCTTTAACATGAGTCTTGTCAGCATTATTTGTCCGCCATTATTCAAGCAAATATTTGTTAAGTTGTTATTATTTTAGTTTATTAAGTTATGCTGTCTACAAGCGCTCGTCGGTTTTTTTCTGCTTCCGTTCAGCAGGAAAGTAGATAAGCTTACGAAGGAGAAGAAAACTCTACATGCATGAAGCCTCCCTGGATTAGACTTACCGAAGGAATCATTTCCTGGGGCCAGCTGCATCAGGGTCGACAGGAAGATGAAAGGCTGCTGAGGTAATTGAAATAATTTTGTTATGACAGGAAGATACAAAAAGACCCTAAGGAAGGTTTCATATTTGCAGAAAATGCATATTATTCGAGTGATTAGTTTCAAAAGCAAGGTCTTAGAAGGTACAAATATGGGAAATACATCACATGGTTTAGTATATGCATCATCCATCCACTACATGTTCAAAGGGTCGTTGGACTGAACAACATTACTTTCATAATCACTATCTCTCCATGATCAGCGCACTTATCTTATTGCAGCTTTATGAAAATGTTAATTCGATTCTTTGATTGGAAAATTTGATTTTCAAAAACATGACATTATTCAATGTATTCGGGACCATACCTCCAGCGCAAAGTGATTTATGAGTAAATGGATACCAATTCTACAAATCATTGTGAAACAAAAGCACACACAAATTTGATAAGTTTAACGACATCGGTTTATGTTACATCACTCAAATAGATATAATTTGAAAATTAAACGAGACTAACCTGTAAGGTGAAGTTTGGTTGTAATTCTGTCTTGCCGTTGACGGGCTTAGAGGTAACGTGAGATGCGCACGCAGCATAGACGACATTCTTTAAAAAGAATGGTTACAAAATAAAGAGTAAACCTTTGATAGGGAGGGTAGATGTTAAACTAGGATGGGCACGTTACCTCTAAGCTCGTCAACGGCAAGACAAAATTACAATCAAACTTCACCTTACAGGTAAGTCTCGTTTAATTTTCAAATTCTGTCTTTTCAAATTTCTGCCATTAAAACTACAGTAAAAAGTACTCATTTCAGTACAGGGCTTACATTTTATGCCTACTGAAAAGTGATAACCACTTTCATAATAGCTGCAGACAATAGTTAGAAAAATGCAATCATTGTAACTATAAAGTATACCAACACCAAACTGTCCTTGTTTCCTTAGTGGCTTGGAATAAAACCTTTGGAAAGTTGATTCGTTTGACCAACCTGCAGTCTGCAGAATTGTTCTTAAAGGAACCATAGCTCTGCTAGCAGCTGAGCAAGCAGCAGAACGAACACTATGTGAAACAAATATATTAGTATCAATCCCTGACAATGTAAGTACAGTTTTTATCCACCTGCTTAAAGTGTCTCTTGAAACAGGAGCATGAGGGTTTACAAAACTGATAAACAGTTGTGTATCCTTTCGGAATTGTTCAGTCCTTTTTACGTATTCCTTGAATACAGTTAACGCACATAACCCCAGGCTGGGTCTGCTTTAAAATGTCACCAACTCGAAACTATAAGGCTGAGTTAGTAACCACAATGTTTCGCAAATCCAATAAATGAAGTGTCTGGATCCTCTGACCAGAAAGAAGTTACTTGATAATTTCATTGATAATTTCAACGATAATATTTTTAGACTTATCTTTGGCACAGGAGGACATTTTTTCAAATATGTCAATACGATATTTACATCCCAAGTAACTAGATTACGTGGTAATGCAGGTCTCAAATTGTAAACCCCTTTCATAAACCTTATGACAATCGGAAGTGTTCCAACAGGTCGATTATCTATTGTGATGATGCTAGATAATGCACTTCTCGCAGTGTTTATGCTGCTGTAACCAAGTCCCTTATCAAAAAGGTCTGTCAGAAATGCAATGACTGTATTTATAGAGGGATGAAAGGTATTAATGTTCCTTTGAGCACAGTAGACGGACCACCGTCTGAGATAGCTGTTGTACTGGCACTTGGTTGAGTTTCGCCACGAGGACAGCAAGATGTGTTGAGCCGATGTAGAAAGTTGCAGTTGTCTGTAAGTCGCCCCGAGACTCTCGCTGCCAAAAGACGCATCTTGGGTAGAGTGTTGTGGTGAAGAGTTGGATGAGACAGGCACTCTTTTTTCCTAGGCAACAAGAAAGGGCATTCTGTTAACATTCTAGTCAATTTTGTAAACCAATATTGAGTTGGCCACCATGGGACTATAACAATAGCCTGAACCTTTTCATTCTCAATTTTCCTCAAGACTTTTCCAGTCAAACAAAATGGCGGAAAAGCATAAACAAATTCATTACACCATGAAATTGAAAAAGCATCTACAGCTAATGCATTTGGGTCTGGTTTGTAAGAAAAGTAGCGTGATACTTTGTTGTTTAATCTGGATGCAAACAAATCTAGAGAAGGGAGACCCCATGACTTGGCGACCTGTTTGAACACTGACAGGTCAAGACTCCACTCTGTGTTTTCATGACTGATTCTACTTTGAACATCTGCCTTAACATTTTCAACCCCTAGTAAGTAGCTAGCAGAAATCTGAATATTTTTGTTATTGGCCCAGAGAATCAACTGTCTAGTGATGTTATCACAATGTTTAGTTTTGCCACTTTGTGCATTGATGTAAGCCACTGCCGTTGTATTATCAATTTGTACCAGAACATGCACATTGCATTCATGACCACATAGGGACTGGATAGCAAACTGAGCAGCCAACAGCTCCAATTCATTGATATGCTTACTTGCTTCCTCTGTGGACCAGTTTCCACCAGTAATCTGCTCATTTCGAACTCCCCCCCCCCCCCCCCCCCCCACTCCCCACCCCCCACCCCTACCCCTTTTTTGACGCATCAGACTGAATGATGATGGATGGGGAGCGCTTTGAAAGCGGCTTGTGTTGAGAGTCTATGTTATTTATCCACCATTCTAGGTCATCAATGCAATGTTTTGGCAAATTTATATGGGCATCAAAATTTTCCTTATGAAATCGTAGTACCCCTGTTTTAAATATATCGCATCTTCGATAGTAGAGAGAAGCCAAAGGTACACTAGGGAAAGCTGCAACCATAAGTCCTACAGTTTCTGCCAAGTCTCGTATTGTAATGATTTTTCTATTAATTAGTTTCATACAGGCATGCTTTATCTTTAAAGTCTTATCCGTTGTCAACCTGATTGTCATGACGACCGAATTAAGGATAAATCCTAAATACTTGATTTCCTGTACAGGCTCAAATACAGATTTTTCAGGGTGGATAGAGAATCCTGCCAACATAGAAAATCTACTAGTGGTCATGACATTCTCCCGACAATCTTTGACAAAATCACCTACTAAAAAACAATCATCTATGAATGAAGTATTCAGGTGACTTCCTCAATTCTGTAAACAACAATTTACAAAGCTTTGTAAAAATTCTGGGTGCTGAAGCTAACCCATTTGGCAGACATGTAAACTGAAAAAGTTTCCCATTCCATAGAAATTTTAGGTATTTACGGTCAGATTTGTGAATGGGAACCGTGAAATAGGCATCTTTCCAGTCAATAGATGCCATGTAACAATTGGGGGATATGAGATCAATTGCTTGTTGGAGTGATTCCATCTTAAAATGGCGATATTGAACACTGTGGTTTAAGTTTTTTAGATCTAAGATTACTCTGAGGGATCCATCTTTTTTATCTCTTATAAAAATGTTTGAGATGTACTCCCCTTCTTCATGCTTTGATATTTCAAGTATCCCTTTGCATAACATTTTAGTAATTTCTATTGTAATTAGATGCTTTTTATTATCAGCAAATTTGTAAGGATATGGTATCTCAGATTGAGAAGGTGGTTCTGAGAATTCAATTTTAACCCCCAAAACATCATTTAGGATGTTAGAATCTGATGTCATCGACTTCCAGAATTCAAAATGATATTTCAGTTTACCAGCTTTAAAATTTATCACCATGTCATGAAAAGTGTCATTTACAAGACTAAGAAAACTAGGCCATAGATAATATTTACCTGCCTGTTCTCTTTGTTTCACATTTACTTCTGAGAGTCTTGCTTTTGGCGCCATTTTCCGCCTCGTTTCTGGTAAGGAGGTGCACTCCCTCCCCCTCGCTTGTAATTTAAACGACCTCTTCCACGATGATATGGTTGATATCTGTGGCCTCTAAAATTATTGGAGTAGTTTTGGTATGTCATGGACTTGCCCATCTTGTTTGCCTCATCAATGTCCTTGACCCTTTTCCCCAGGTCATCACCAAATAGAAATTTTGCTGCTCCAATGTCAGAATTGTGGTTGGCACTGCACAAGAGTTTATACTTGTCATTCAAGTCAGGCTTAATAGCCTCCCTACGCCGCTGATTAACTTCCAGTAGGGCTGTACCCAGCAGGGATATCGAATTCAAAGATGTTTTCACAGCAGAATTAATTTGAGCATTTGTCGCAGTCATCTTGGACTTTTTGATGGTCAGAAGTTCATCAGACAATTTAGAGATGGCATATGCAGATTTACACAATTTATCTGCAACCTATTGAAGTTTGAAATCAGCAGACCTGGATGCTGGTTTTAGTTTTTGCCATATTTCTTTGTTGACTCTTGCCACAATAATATTGAGGTTCGCTTGCCTTGGATATTTATCCATAATTGCTTTCGCTTTTTCATCGTCTAAATTCGAACTGAACAGTTGATTCACAATAGCAGCGAATTTTGGGCCACACTCACTGCCAACTTTATCTTCAACGCAGTATTCCGCTTCTAAAGCATCTTCGAAATTATCAGAGTCGTTTGACAGTTCATTATTTTCGTGGCCAATAAGAGCGTCTATTTGATCAATAACGTCATCGGCATCTTCACTTCTTAATTCAGTTTGAGTCAATGGAATGTCATCACATTCATCCGAATCTGAGCTCAAAACATTTGAGCGACGCTTACCGCAAACCGGCTTGCTGCCAGAAGTGTTGTCGTGACGTCGTGATTTGATAGTTTCCGCGATATATGCTTTCATTCCGAAAGTTCTTTCATTATGTCTTCACGAGAAGGTACAGAGTCGGGGACATTATTCCCTTGACTTGGATTGTTCTGTGTTTCAAGGTTAACTGCAGTACTTGTACTTGCAATTGGCTCACTGAAAGTAACACGCCTTGGCGTTGTGTCCAACGAAAGTTCGCCCGAATTGTCATTCTTAGCAGAAAGAGATGTTTTACATGTACGCTTGCGTTTTGGTGCACTGGCTACTTGGTCCAACTGTGATAATGCATTGTCGAATTAATGACCATGTGCAGCTGGGTCCTTACTCGACTCTTCCGCCATGTTTCAGGCCCACGTGGTTTTTACCCCAAGTACAGATTTCAAGTAATTAGATAATAATGATAAATGAGAATAGTTCTAGCACTAGCTAGAGAAAACCACTGATGTTTAGGTATAGTTTTAGAGTTACTTCTAACTCTGACAATTGTGTTTGACTAATAGTAAAGAAATTTGTTCCCGTCGCTAGGGCATGCTTCCATGCCCCTCGAAAGTCAGCGTGCTAATGTCGTCTAAGCTGCGTGCGCATCTCACGGAAGCTCTAAGCTTACGTCATACGGCAAGACAGAATTTTATATTACTGTACATCAGTGTAAGCATTTTAAAGAAACTTCTCTTATTAGATTAGCAACATACACCATAGTGCTAGGGATAGAAGTAAACATTTAGGACGTCTCGACTATTACGTTCACTGTTTATGGGCATTGCAGACTTCTTGAACGGATACCAGGAAACTCAAATACTCAGGAAATGTATTTAGGTAGTTAAAATGTGTTGGAAAAAGATGTTGGTATCCAATTTTATGTATATGATACCGACCTGTGGACCAAATCATCGTTTAGACAGTCATTATAAGAATAACGAGATCACACGTCAAGAAGAGGCGTAGAGAGGAAGCCAGGCTGGATTAGAGGTACCGAAATAGTCACATCCTGGAGCCTGGGGCGGAGGACACTGCTGAGATTACTGGATGGTTTTGTCCAGTAGCTATGATGAATACAGGAGTCCTGTCGGTTATTATAAATGGGATATAATGCTAAATATACTCGGTTATCATACCTAGAGTAACTTCACCGAAGTTAATAGAATGGTTTTGCTGTTTATTTTCTAGGATAATGTATGTAAAGTCTACAGATGTTTAGGTAACTGAATATTTATATAGGCAATGTGAATGCATCACATAATTGAACTTAATCTGCATTTCAAAAGGTAGAAATGACAAAATCAGGGCATTTTGCAACACATTTAGAAACCTTTTACTTAATTCAATATAATCAGTAATTGATCTTATAAACCTAAAACGCTGTTAACGGCAGTTGCAGTTGCAAGTCGGTTTCCATAGAAACTGTACAATTGACAACAAAAAGCAATGAATGAACTCGTACGAATAAAACAAGCATATAGGGTTGTAAAACAACTTAAATTCATCAATTATTTTTGTGCTTTTATATCATTGAGATTAAAATGGGTAAGGGACATAAGGTATATAAATATTTAACATCAAATTTAATATTATTCGTGAATGTATTTAGATTTAAGTCTTTTCTATCTTAATAATATTATTTGAATGGAAACGTATATTTTTACTAAAAATGTTTCTCAAGGTAGTCAAATGAAACGATGTTCACTCATTGAAACTTATTTTTGTTCAGAATTTACAAAACTGTCAGAAAAAATAGTTGGGTAAGTGTTTGTCAATGATATTTTGAATGAAATATTAATTTGGCTACATCGTAAGAAATCGCCAAAAAGCATTTTATTGTTTTTTTCCGTTAGGAGTATAGCACATGATGTAAAGGTATTTCTGGTAACTATTGTGAACCATTCTCTCCCCACAGGTTACTCGAGCCATACATCTGTTACCCGCAACATTTCTGGGTTCTGTAAAATAAGAGTTGAGCGACCTCTGTGAGAAGCTTATAACCATGAGCAAAATTGAGTCATCATGACTCTATAGACAAACATGTGGGCAACATTTCTCAGTTCTGTAAAATAAGAGTTGAGCGACCTCTGTGAGAAGCTTATAACCATGAGCAAAATTGAGTCATCATGACTCTATAGACAAACATGTGGGCAACATTTCTCAGTTCTGTAAAATAAGAGTTGAGCGACCTCTGTGAGAAGCTTATAACCATGAGCAAAATTGAGTCATCATGACTCTATAGACAAACATGTGGGCAACATTTCAAATCAAAACATCTTAATTTTTCATGTCCGAAAGACATATATATGACAAATGCTGGTTTTCCATGAAAATCTAAAAACAGCCTTATAAATGCTCAGAGGTGTAGACATCACATCCCATATACATGGATACTAGTTATATAACCTAACAAAAACTATCAACTCCTAACTGCCCTCCTGGCTGTTTTAGATAAGTCCACAAAATTTGACTATTTGACCCGCGCCACTGTCCGGTTTTCGATCATAATTGCGACGTTCTACCTTCATATTGTCACTGTAAAAAAAAACAATAAGCTTTAAAATGTGTCTTTCATGTGGAACTTCATTCCCATTGTATAATAATAGATGTTGACATGGTAACCTTTGAAACAGGGAAGAAACTTTTGACATTTACTGAGAAAATACAATGATCGTTGATCGCCCTTATCAGCTTACTTAATCAAACAACTTTTGATATCTTAGAAGAAATATTAGAAATTTCCTATAGAGTGGTTCTTTTAAGCTTTATTTTTCCACTGATATACATCAGTCAAGTTAATATTGGTTAAGTTATTCATGATATGAACATGGCATAATAATTTGTACAATCGCCCGTCGTTTCTTAAAAACATTCGTAAATAGATTATTCCTGGGCTCTGCTTCCACTTATAATTGTATGTTTGTATAAGATATATACTTTTGTTACGTTTCCCCCCTGAAGATTAAACAACGAAAACAGTAGGAGAAAATCCCGGCGTTGTGCTTGTATGTTTTATAAGAAGAAGTGACCTTGTTTATGAACTCTCTGTGTTTAAATCAATGATTGTTTGTATATTTTCCTAATTGTAATTTTTTTTAAAGTATCAGAATTGTTTACACGGGCCTATTCGAGGAAGTGAACAAACTTTTTGGGATTTTCAATTTAAATCTCTTTAAACTTAACGTTACATATTACAAAGGATTTATTTTCCTATTTTTAAGCCAGCTTCATCTTGGTGTCTGATTTCCTCATACAATGTTTCCGTTCAGCAGCATAGTAAAAAACCTTATGAAAAGAGAAGAAAAGTCTACATGGATGATGCCTGGCTGAATAAGACCTACCGAATAAAAAAAATTTGCTTGAGCTAGATGCATCAGGGTCGACAGGAAGATGAAAGGCTGCTGAGGTAATTGAAATAATTTTGTTATGACAGGAAAATACAAAAAGACCCCAAGGATGGTTTCATATATCCAGAAAATGCATATTATTCGAGAGATTAGTTGCATTAGCAAGTACTTACAAATCGTGTTGCTCTACAAAGTTCAAACAAGATAATAGAAATACGTCGCATTTAATGCAGCTGTATATGCATAAAACATGTTCTCGACGAGTTCTAACCAACAGGTTTTCTGTTATTCTACACAAATGACTCGATGTGTGACAACATAAACCTACTAGAAAGCATTCATTGCATTCAGCAATATTACAACGAATAAGGGATGCATTCCGTAACGTTAAAGGGACAGTAGGCCGATTGTGAAATATTTATTTCTTCTTATTTTCCCCAATAAACATTAGTTAATGCCAAATGTATTTTCATCAGAAGGTCAAAAATCTCATTACTCAAGCCGATCATTCGTAGTCGTAGAATTAATCGAGTCTAAAGCAAAAACCACGAGTTGCCATTTCTGTGTGAACACCTTTTGAGATGGTACTCCTTCTTTTTATTAAATAGCATCGATTTTCAAAATTGAAGATAAATTTTTGTTTTTGTGACATCACTTAATTTATTAAAACAAAATACGTGCGACTGCCCCTTTAATCACTGTTTGTCACCAGAAGCCTAGATAAATTATGTGATTACAAGGCATACAAACCACTCTTTGATGACCGTCAACTTTGTCTTAAGACAAGAATATATTCCAGTCCCACGTCCGGTTACGATCAGCTGTGACTACCAACCAAAAGCATGGAATCGACCACTGAACAGCCTGGTCGGTGAGATTCAGTGAGCAGATTGAAGAATCTCAAATAAATAACTAAATCCTACGCTCGTAACCTTTTTTGTCAACTCTTCAAAAGAGGGAATGAAATTTCTTGGATCGTTTTGGCTAGTACTCTAAAAAAATATTGTCTGCTGCCGAAAAGTATCTTAGATACAAATTGGTGTGGTAAAGTGAAAATTAGTCAAATGTTATTTTGAAAACTCATTTGAAGTCATGGGAAGATCTAGTTTGACTTAATTGTATTTCAAAGGACATATTAATAGTATTAATGGGGTTTTTAAATGGTAATTGTTATCATCATCATTCGTGTTTTTACAACCTGAAAAACATGTCATGAAAGGCGTAAACACAATAAAACATACCTATGTTTTGTATGCTTGACACTTCTTTCTCTAAATTTTCATTTAAATTTTTCGATTTGATTTAGTCAAATTAAATCATTCCAGAATACGATATTTACACCCCTTAATCACGCAAAAGCTTGATTTGTACTTTATCATTTTTATACAAGAAAGAGCAATCGTGAATCAATACCTCCATGGACAGGGGATTAAATGATTAAACCAAGAACAGAAAGAGGATACGTAGAATGCTTCATGGACTTTGTGTCAGTATTATATAGTATGAGAGAATCGGCGCAGCAAAGAGATGCAACCCTGACGAAGTAACTAACGTATAATGTAGTCTGTCAACCAGCTCGGTTCCAATCGCAAGAGCTTTTATATGCGCTTTTATTCAACAGGACATTTTTTAACGCAAAGAGCAGGTAACGGCTAGATGGGAAAACGACTTTGTTCTTATTAAAAATCCACCATTATTTGATCGGGCAAGTGATAAACTTCAGTTGTCATGCATGTCTTTGTATCAGGAACTATGTACAGTGAAATTGATAAAAGAATGTGAAGCTATTGACCGGCTCCAGTAATTTTCTGTATACCTATATAAGGTTTATTGACAGATTGTACTATTTGTACCTTGTGATTGGACTGGAATGTAAATATGGATCCGGATCTCTGGCAGATTAATTGTGGAAGATAGTCAATGACGGTGATGTATAATTCATGCCCACTCTCAGCAGTGCCCACAGAAATCAACACCTTGCTCTATTTACCGTCTTTACAAATCTTCCCAAAATCGTGAAGGATCAAGTACTGAAGATGTATCGAATTCATGTTTCTTTAGACAAACATTATCTCATTTGTAATCATAGGTCAATAGGCACAAAACAGATATACGATACGCTCTATCATCGTATACGCGCATTACGTGGCTTTCGTGAACAGCTGTAGAAGTTCTTCCACCCTTTGATATATTAGCATTCTTACGTATAACCGATGTCATTCAAATTAGATTAATGCAAATTGACCTTTGCAATGACTTTTCAAATTAAAAGTGAATACACGTTCCATCATGTCGATTGCGTTCTTGTGCGTTATGACATGGCCAACCGCTTCATCTGTAAATATTTATATTTGTAAAAACAATTGATGTGATGTATAAAGAATTATCCATTCAATTTTCGATTGACAGAGGTAGTTTAGCTTCAAAGTCGAATAAACCAATGAACTTCGGGTTGTCAACGGTTTTACACTTAACTAAATATCATAGTGATAATGATAATGTGTATTTGTAAATGCGCCCAATCCAATATATGTATTACACAACCGCTGTATAATGGAGATGCCCTTCAGAATTTTCTCTTTTGTACTCGATTGCTTTTTTTATTCTTTTCTTCGTTAATTTTTTTTGTAATTCATTTATTTAAAAATCAAGATTTTATTTTCCAAGTTGCGCCTGTATAATGTCATGAAGTTACAAATAACCTCCATGTTTGCCAAACCTAAGCAATAGCGTTTTTCGGTTGACACAAGTTTCTGCAAATACCAGTAAGTTATTTTAATTGAAATAGGAACGACATTAAGAAGTTGTGCCTAAGTACTTTCTTAAATATTCAGTTTATCTCTATCCTGACTTGGAAACATTTACTTCCAGTTCATAATATGCTAAACCGAAATATGAAAAATATCAATACCGTCCTCTAAACGTCACCCTCTTCCGCTAAAGACGTAATGTCTAAAATGTTTACAATGTAAGAAAAAGTCTATTTTTTTATATTTTTTTTATCAAAGTCGTGAACGGTATCGGTATCAGTATCTAACTCGATTCCGCTCGTTCTCACCACACCGTTCCTCATTTCATTACAATTAATAAACTTTGCGTGCCGGTGGAAGACGTGACTTCATAGTTTTTGACAATTTCACGTCAGAATTTAAGCGGCGCGTACGCAACTGCGGATAACCTGCTTACAGTGGACTTTATATAAGCGATTTTCTTACGGTTAAGCTAGATATAAATCATTGAATAATGAATGAACTCTTAAACTAGGTCCAATTTGATACAAATTTCTAAGTTGCTATTAAGACGAGGAGTTTTTTTAGTTTTCTATATCTATATAATCCAACCCGATTAAGATATCGCTATTTAATAAATGTGAAATGGGTTAGACATTGTATGATAAATCATATATTGCCGAAAGATGTGTCGTCATAATCGTTAATTGACGTTTTAAGGAAACTGTTCTGACATTTGTATAACGATATCATGATACTCGCTTTCGCGATGAATAACAGACAGTTCAATCGTGTATTATAAATGGTATTAGATAGAAAGTCTTTTAATTATCGTTTTTTATCTCTTGCACACTTTGACCTGCCGTGACGCTTCAAGGTCAGTATATATAAGTGAATGTACATGAATGCAAGTATATGCTTAAGTCTTTTTTGTGAACCTTAACGTGTGGCTTCCATATAATAGTAGTATACAAAAATCAGGTCGGTTTGCTAGATAAAATCTGCACGATAATTTCAGCAAAACTATCTTTATTCATTATCACATAAACTTACAAACAACGATCTTCATAACAAATACAGTGTGTTCAATAAAACTATGGTTCATTATTCATCAACAAGAAATATGTGTTACAAATATCACTAAATATCATATGAAAGAGAGAGAGAGAGAGTGAGAAATTGTGTACATTGGTTCAGAGTATTTAGTTTCGTTCCTAACCCATCTCTTGAAGGCACATATCGATGACGTCAGCAGTCCCTGTGTGTACAAAGTAACCAATGACAGGCGCACCTTTAAAACTTGTGCCCAGTTTTCCTTTAGTTACATATTGTACTCCAAATCGCAACACAACATAGCATTTACCTGTAATTGACCCACCTCAAATTTCCATTGCCCAGATGTATTTTACAGGTCGCCCCAATGACCTTATGACTACTGTGGATTTCGATCGAATTTAGGTCAAGTGAAATATATTTTAACAATTCTCTGAGCATGAAAGTCATCCTATACATGCAATTTTCTCGCTGAAACGGGAGAAAAGACACCCCCAAAACAGACCCCTCCCCCTACTCCCTACCCCCTCCCCGTAACTTCCCCCTCCAACCTCTCCCTGTAGCCTGAAGGCATGCTTCATCCAGTAAAAACCACTTTCAGGTCGATAATATCTGACACAATGTCAGGAGCATCTTTAGCTATCTGGCTAGCACTGCACTTCTCTAACATTCTTGTACCAATAATTACTTGGTGCGTATTTTTAGAAGAAGGTAACGTCGATATTTACTACCAGTTTGTACGTTTTTAGATCAAGTGGGCGAGACGACGATTCCGTCTAGGATTTCAGTAAGTGTTCTAATGTACGAGACACGCCTTCGTATTTGACTCAATTCCTAGTTCCATGTCAAATTGAATAAAAGACAATTATTAAGGATCGATACGATAACATTGAGAAATTCTGAAATCCATGTGCAAATTTTCGAGTGGTTTCAGACCGTTTTTTATCATTCTTACTTTGCGAGTTTTGAAACGTAATGTTATGTATGAAGGATAAAATCATAACCTTCACCGGCGCTGAGAACACGCGACAGTACGTAACCACCTTAATTATTCATTAAAGCAACAATGGTTAACTTTCAGTTAGGAAACTTGAGACTCAATATTTGATTTGTATGGTAACATCATCTATAGGTCCTTCGTCTTTCAAAATGTCAATATGTAATTCAAAACATAGGCAAGACATTTAACTTTTATCGGGCATATAAATATAAAGAGATATTCAGAAAATAAGCACCGAAATATTATGCAACACATTTTACATGTTTGTTACATCCAATAAGCGTATAAATGAAAATGTAAAAAAATTAAAAACATTACGTTTTGTATGTATGTACAAATGAGATCACTCTCTGGCTCTTGTTAGCACGTTCTACAAACTCTGGAACCAATAATGTATGTCTAATAAATGATGTACTTCCTACTGTACAAATTCCTGGGGAACACCCATTGAAGACGTTTACAAGTAAGTGTTTGTCATTGACAATTTTCCCCAGCAAGTGTGCCTTAGTTCAAGGTCGGGACCTGGTCAAGTTACATCACCAGCCCTGTGTTCAGTAATGCTTTCAAGGATGTTCACGACCGCTATCCAACATTCAACGTTAAAAGCAGCTGTGCGTTCAGCTTTGTTGGCGATGTTGGCGAGCGCTCGCGAACACACAATGTTCAAGCGGGATACCCGCCGCGAACAGTGTGTTACTGAACGCAGGACACTGAAAATTACTAAACCTTTTTGTACTCTGGTCATTGATTTATTTATAGTGTATGTGCATTTGTTGGTGATTCATACTCTATACTCTAGACCTGGGGACTCGGTGTGATGTTAATGAGAGATGAAAGAGAGACAGCGACAGAGAGACAGACAGGGATACAGTGAGACGGAGAGAGACAAACAGTTAGAGAGAGACACACAGTGAGACAGAAACAGAGACACACACACAGTGAGACAGAGAGAGAGAGAGAGAGAGAGAGAGAGAGAGAGAGAGAGAGAGAGAGAGAGAGAGAGAGAGAGAGAGAGAGAGAGAGAGAGAGAGAGAGAGAGAGATGTCAGTCTAGTATGTTTAAAGGAATTAATTCTCTCTCTTCTGGCAGCTGATGCGAGATGGGACAGCCATGTATCCCTGTAACCTGACAACCACGATGACAACTGACAGTTTCTGATCAGGTTTCATCTTCATTTGCCTCAGGTTACTTTTGTACAGAGTCACGGCTTCATTGGCGCTCGCTCTATAAAGTGCGTTGATTTGGAGTAAACTTTTTTAAAATCAGTCTCCAACTTCTTATTCTGAAAAGGTGACTTTGACATAAATTCTAATAACCTCATTGAAAGCTGCGAGAAAATACGAGAAACGTCGCCTATTCAGATAAAAGATATCAATAAGAACAGTTATCATTCTTCATGTCTGAAACCAAGCATGCTGCAATACCGTAAGTCGATAAAACCAAGTCCGGTTCCCAGAGGCTACAATGCCTGGAGCAAAACTATTGCAGGTTATCCTATCTCATTACCAATTCCCGAAACTTAGATCTCGAATGTTTTGTTATAAATAAATCTACATCTTGTTACCAAACATGTTCATACGTTATAAACATACACATCTTTAAAAACCAAAAATGCATTCCTTTATCACAATGTCACTCAGATGCACTGGGAATAACCCTGTATATACTAAATTTTGATTAAGTAGATTCGCCGTTGTATGCAGTCCGTAATGAGCATGTAAATAATATACGTGACTGTAAACAAAAATCAAACATGCCATCAAATGCAACCATATTTTCCCAATGTTGGGGTTAACCATTCCGTGATGCAGCAAAACTTTTCCACGCGTAAAATATAGTTCAACATTTCCACAAGTTATAATCCAACCTGTCCACATGTTATTATCCAACCTGTCATCATGTTATTTACCAACCTGTCATCATGTTATTGTCCAACGTTTCCAGCTGTTTCAGTCTAACATGTTCACATGCGATAGTCCAACTTGTCCCCCATGTAATAGTCAAACCTTTCCACAAGTTTTAGTCAAACCTGTTAACATTGAAGTCCAACATCTCCACACATTGGATCCGAAGGTTCATACAAATTGTGAGCCGATGTTCCCATACGTTGTAAAGAACCGTTTCCTCACGGTGCAACCATAAGTTTCAAAGTTCAGGCATTGCCATCCCCTCTTTTGACCGTCCTACAGCCACCTTACAACAGTTACTTGGCAAGCGTTTCTAGAGGTGGGCCTTTGCCAGGACGCTATTTATGGGGAGGGTCGTCACACAGACGCTGCCCCCTCCTCCCCCTCCCCCTCCCGACTCGCCTGGTTGTCCAGCCCTATCCTCTCCTCAAACGTAGTGCACGTCGCTCCATTAACGTAGTGGGCGTGGGTTTGGTAGCGTCGACGCTGTGAACAAAAAATACCAGGCCAGTGCAGTTTTTGTTTTAAAGTTTACATATACATTTTAAAAGAAATTGTAAAAAAAATTTCACCCCACATTGTGAAATCTGAAATATGCCAAAAATCATCATATATTTATAACAAAGATAATAAGATAATAGCTAAAACCATAGCTGGTTATTTAGTTTAATCAAGTACTTGCATTGCACACAATGCATGACAAAGTTTGAAATTACTTTTCAATGACAATTGTATTGACTATCGTAAGATAACAAAGTCGGAATTCATTAATATAAACACAGGTATTATTTTACAACTAAAGGTCGAAGCTGAGAACTGTGAAATCATATCGAATGAACTTATTTGATTTTTTATACTGGAGTCTAGCTTTTTAAATTATATCTTGTATGACATATTCGCCTTGATGGTGTCAAGTTGACGTGTAGTGTCAATATTTGAATATTTGCTGGAAGCAGCCGTGGTTATATGTCGAGTGAGAAAAGTGTGAGGGGAGACCTGGGGAATAACGGCCACCTTCGATAAAAGAGCAGAAATCCATGTAATTGAATTCTGTTTGTCCTTGTGGCGTGATTATTCAATTTAGATAGACATGGGCCATAACAGTGAACATCCATTTAGAAAAGCGACAGCACAAATTGCAGCGTCTATAGTGCACAGAGTGGTGCTTTACGATTGAAACATACGAAGCGTGAAGGTGTCATCGTTAAGTGCTCCCTCAATTGTGAGTGATAAAACATTTCCGAGGTATACGAATAAATAGATGTAACGGTTAATCTATTTGTCATTTCTACCATTCAATTCATTTCTGGTTTTATGCGTAGGTCCGTTTACAAATTGTAAAACTGAGAGGAGGTTTATAGAAAAAAATGGCCGTTGGATACTATCGAAATTATTAGGGGACAAAAGGTTTTCGGTCCAGGGGTTACATTACGAGATGTTTTATGTAGCTACAGAAGCCGATGTCTTTTTTTTTTGAATGCGCAAAAATTGAGAAGGGAGAAGGGAGGATGAGGGTTGGGGCTGTAAACAGGAGTCGAATAGCACTGTTGAACATGTTTATATATGTATTTTTATGTTAAGAGGTTAATTTTGGATCAGTTTGTCAGAATGATGTATGTCTTGTGGTTTAAACTTTCAAAAGCTGGACAAGTCTAAGTTCACTGCATGATATTGCATGATATATTACCCACCAAAATACATCGCACTGTTTTAAAGTTGAATGAAGCTATTATCTAATAATATGCATAGTATATATTCCAGTTTTCAAAGAAATGAATAAAAATTGTTTTTTGCGCGTACGACGATACCATAATGTTTAAATCTCTGTTTTAAATTTGAGCCTTAACTCGGTATGACTGTCAATGTATATACAAATACATTTTTAAGATAGGTGTTTCAGCTTTACGTATTACATCATTTTAACACTTGATTATTACGGAAAAGATGAGTGAGTAACCTGTCTATGTTTTTCTTATGATATCTGTTTTTCAGAAATAGTTGTTATTCACTGCAGTATTCTCCCCTTAACAACTACATTGATTGAAAGTAAAATATGAAAGATGAGACACCGGCTTTCAGTGATGGCACATATAAGAGATAAGACAACATTTCAAAAAACTTCCTCCGCAAGGTAATGGTTGCATTAGCCCAATTCTTGCCCTAATCTAAGCCTTGTATTACGTCCCAAAATTTTGCGTATCCGATCTATAGCCTGCTGCGATTAAATATGATATTCCTTTTATGCTCTTATGGAGGTTGCAACTTATAGATTTTTGGAAGAGGGTGTAGCACTTAAACCACTAAATTAAGACATGGCTACCCTAGTCATTGGGCAAGGGGCGTAAAATGCTTTCTTGGGAATTTGCAAAATTTGGAAAATGCCTCTATCAATATTGATATGTGTTGTCGGAAATCACTTGCTCCTCATTAAACTTCTCATAAAATGTTACTAATGTCAGTAATGTAACAATAATTAGATGTATAATTCATGATTTTTTTTCACTAAAACCAGAGACTGTACCGGATTACTCGCGAGAAGTACTTAATACTGAAGTTATTATTTGTTTTATTTTTTATTATCACGTTGTTGGAACGTTATTTTAGCAACAATCGGGAAAGATAGGATGTCAAATTTAAGTTTTTGCACCTATATATATATATATATATATATATATATATATATATATAAGGTAGCTGTTAGATTACCCTTGAAATCGTCAAATATTTGGCAGTAGGGGATGAATGAATTTATATCAGCAAAACTTTTTGTTTTATGAAAATCAAAGCCTTATATAAAATCGAGAAACTGATATTTCATCTATAAATCATGTCATGTGACATCTGTTTTGGAAGCAAACGATCCCCATAATAAATGTTTGATGACGTGTTAGAGTAATTACACACTGAGCCCAGTGTGGGTGGAACAAAGATACAACGGTAACTGGTAAACACGGCTCCCTCCATTAACTGAATGGTGTATTTATAGCTGCGCCCTTCAATCAATAAAGTGCTCTATTTTGCATCGGCGCGCTCTCCTGAGAGTAAGACGGGAAGTGTTTCTTGTTTATTCGTATTCAGATCTGCAGCAATAGACATTCAGCTACCGATGAAACACATAATTTACCATTCTGTTTGGAATATTTATGGAGTATATACACGTACGCGTCGGAATACCCTTGAATGAAAACTATAAAATTTGGTTGTAAATCCGGCATGTTCATATCAGTGTCTTTTATGAGAAAAGTTTCTAGAGGTTAAGGAAAGCAATTAGAGACATGGTTTTGTTGCGAGTTGTTTATAAGGGGAATTTCTAATATTCATTCCAAGTGCTGCATCGTCTGACTGTCCTACAGCACGTTGTATCTTTAGTTATTGCTACCAATATACTGTCATTAAGATTTAGCGTCATCAACTCATGTCATCAAAATGTTTTGAATAAACAAATGTCATTTTTGGGATCACCTACTCGCAATAATATATTTTTTTACTTTTCAGGTCGAGTCCGTTGCGGCATTCGAACCTAAAACCCCATATCACATCATAAAGTCGTAAATCAATGGGTGTGAGGATATGTCTAACGTTATCCTTTTTCAAGAACATAATTTTACCGTTTTATTGCAAAAAGTCACTTTGCAAACGTGTGTAAAACAGCTTCAAATCACCCAACTTGACGATATGAAATGAGACGTAAGTACGATCAAGATATCCTCCTTAAAGTACACCGAATGTTAGGAGAAATGTTTATTGCTGTATTTACGTTCAAATGTGCCATTTAGACTTGATAGGGAAGGATAGACTTACTATTCTATCATTATACTATTCTACTATACATTTATTGAATAATGGTGAAATTAAATGTTTTTCAAATTCATTACTCACGGCCTGTGACGTTCGTGGCATAGATAATTTAACTGTTATCATTTCAGTCTATACGGGTTACAGACGGTCTACGGAAACATCGCACAATTTGAACGATCGCGGACAGATGTACTACTACAACCTTGAGAATGACATTTAAACGGACTTTTGGTAAGATACTTCTCATATTAGAATGCAAATGAAGTAAATAAGACATCCTTATCTTTCATTAACACACAATTGTAATATAACATGTTGTGCTTTCTTTCCTGTTTTATTAGGCGAGATAGTATATAATGGAAGGGGGCGCCCCATCTGTCAGACACCTCACTTGTCAGACACTTAATTAAACAGATTTACAGAGGCTGTTTCCCATCAAGAAAATGGAACCTTCCAACAAATACCCCACTTGTTAAACAGCAGGGCGTCCGACTATTGGGGTATCATCTGATGGAAGTATTGCCAAGGAACCTGCGAGACGATTAGCATCACATTACAATGGTTGCGATTCAAGAGCTATACCGATTCTCTAGAGTTTATTAAAGAAGAATACATAGGACATAGAAAAGTAATGTTATTTCTTAGCTACACATTGTCATAAATATATCATGAAGGGAAATCACAAAATTTAGAGAGATTGCGAAATTAAAAATAAAATATCAATTTTGTTTAGATTTTTTATAGTTATTTGCTTGAAACAAATTATTCAACATTGTCAGGATATATTGTCTTTTATGGTGATACATTGATGTATCGTGGACCCTCACAATATGAATATATTGATATATTGTCTAAACGTTTTTTGTATCGATGCACTCGTATCGCGTAGTAGACGATGCAAACATCGAGACCATCGATGGATCGTTACACCACTGAATAGAATAATTTCAAAAATTATTTCAAAATGTTATCATCAACCAAGTGTACAAATCAATAAAAACCTCCTTGACACATATAAAAAAAAACACTAATATTGACTACTCCTCTAGCTCCCCGAAGAGTCTCATCAAATGGCATCGTCATTAAAAAAAAGTTGTTATCCGTCACGTTTCCTTACAAGCCAATACAAGCTTATTTATAAAGTTTATGCGCTCTACTTAAATGTCTCAAAGCAAACACTCGTCTTCTTTCCGTCCATCTGTTGGCAGTGGCAAATGAAGAGAAATCCGCCGATAATCAATAGCTATTTTCTCTTGTACTCCATCTCAATCACGAACAAGACCAATAACAAACGAAGACGTTTTCCACGAACATCAAAGGAACTTATTGTTGATCCAATTCATTCCAACTCATCATTAATACTGCCTTCACATTATTTCAACAACCCTTAGCAACTGAAATATAATTATAATTAGCATTTCATCTACATTGATTTTTAGAGATTTGATTATTCCTAAAAATTAATTAGTATCTTTTTTAGAGCTATCATTAATTGTGATATAAATTATATTGTTGATGTATTTCATTAAGTAAATATAACAAAATCATCAAGTCTGATTTGGGGAAATTTTTAAGGTAACTTATTGCGATATTTTAATACATATCGAAATGTTAAATTTACATATAATTTTCCTTCTATTTAAAATCCTATACGTGTGTAAAATGATTTATACACCTACGAGTTCATTGATTTTTATTGTCAATTCCACAGTTGCTATAGTAACACACGTGCATACACCTTCCCGTGTAAACAGTGTTTCAAGTTTACTTACTTCTCAATCATTGCCGATAATGACGAAATGAAAATTTTGTCAAAAGTGTCTGAAAATTGCATATGTTTAACAAGAAATTAATCATATTTATGTGATGCTTTCACAAAGCCTGACTGGCTAAATTTTACTATTTCAACATCGGGGGGAAATCATATAATTATAATCGTGTAAATAAACGCTATAAACCAATTTATTTCTAATTCTTAAGTACTATCTAGGCACAATCTTGATTGTGTCATAATTTGAGAATTTGCTGTTGTCTTTGTGTTATCACGAGAGAACAATCTTGTTAAACTTTCAATGAACTCTGATCATATCTGCAGTTACATTAGTAACTCGTATTTCTTATTTAATCATTTCTAAATACTAGTCTGTATTCTGTTCGGGATATTTGTCTTTTCTAGTGGGTTGTAAGTCTGAAAGTAGATATTTGCAGTTCCATTCCTTTGATGTTTTCGAGAATGACGATGAAATTTGATTTAAGAGATAAATTTCTGGGTTGAATCAAATTTTAACTCTAACGCTAACAAAATAGAAACTAGTTGACTTAGTGCAATTATGTGAAATATACTTATCCTTTTTTGATAATTTTTATAACTTTGAATTTTGATCAAAAAGAACAAATTTACTCATTATTCAAACGATCTAAGAAAAAGACAGTTTTATAAAGTAGCAACATAATTAGGTACATAATTTACGAAACATAAAGAAATAAACCTTTACACAATCAGGAAATATCATTTATATATATAATTATATACGCATTTTTTCTAAAACTGGTTTTATAAGTGGTTTTGAAAATTGAAGTATATCTATCATAATACTATTGTAAATATTTATTTATCAATTGTGAAAAATGGCAGGTCAAATGAGATGAAATCCATTACCTTAAAGACACGCTAGGCAAATTTGTCCGTTTTTATCAATTTCACTCGACTGGATTTTCAAATGACAATCAATGGTTAACAGGTTGAAGTGGATATGCCAAATTCAGAGATCGATAGAAAATCCAAAAAGGCAGGAGGCATTGGTGTTTTGTGGGTTGTTGGTTTCTCTTTATGTATTTCCTATATTTATCTTTCAATTAGGTATCAATTAGGTATCAATCCTTGTTTTGTAAAAATTTTCTTTAAAGGCCCGTTTGATGGATGATTTTGAAATTTGTGAACTTCTCGAATTTTCTTTTTCTTTTTTTTTATTTCCATTTGTTAAGTATATTTTACTGTTGAGAATTTCTTGATTCCATACAAATAATTGTTTGACATTGAAAAGTATTACTGACTGAGCTTGATTGACTTACTGGTTGATTGATTAAATGGTTGAACTAAAACAAACCATTTCAATATTAGCTGATATTTAAGTCCTCCATTTCATTTTGGCAAACAAAGCAATTTAGTCTGACTTCAAGATGTCGTAAATATTTTCAGTTATAACAAACAACCATTGTTTCATTTCTATAAAAGATTTTCTTATTTCATCTCAATGTTTTTTATCAACAGGTTGTATCTTGTGCCCTCAGCCTAGAATGAAGACTTACACTAGCCTTTTTTACAGAGGAACAAACGTGTTGAAGTCCGTTTTGTCTGTAGGCAAATGAATGTGATTCGTAGGATCGATGTAATTCAAACTTAAAGGCTCGCACATACCCGGTCAAATTATTCCTTTTAAGGCAAAAGCACTCATTTTAACTATTTATCGTGCTATAAAATATGGATTATTCCTAAAATTCGCCTTCAATAAATAAAGAAACGTTTAGACAGCCGAAGTCGGCATGGAAATATAAAAATAACCCAAGGTCAGCTGAGTACACAAGAGGATAAATATGAACTGTTGAAAACGGCTGAACTGATAATGTGTGCAACTTTCGAATTTTCAATAATATCTGAACTGACAAAACAGGAAGATATATTTCTATAAAGGCGATCCTGAATTTTTATCGATTTCATAAACAAAATATTATCATTGATGTCGATTAACCACAGCGGTCTGCCGTTTTTGCTTTTCGGCTGTAAACAAAATATTTTCGATATCGTATTTCAGGCGGATTTAATGCAATTTTGTATCAAATACTTCCGGTCTTTTAAAATTGATTTTATAACCTGGATACATTTTTATTCGGCAAATAATGGTAGATTACCTAAGTGTTAGTCGTTATCAATATCGAGAGATATTCATTATCTGTTCATTAGTTGTAAATTACGAAATATTGGTTCAGCATCATATTTATTCACAAGGTAGTAATAACAAAGATATTGGATATGCTTAAACAGATGCATTATGACTAAAAATCTAAAGAGATCATAGGCCATTCATGATTTCGCTAAACATTTACATTTAAATGATTTTCAACAGCAACGTGTCTTACTAAGAAGGAAATGGTCCTCTGTTTCTTGACATTTGACACAAATGTGGTCCGCTATTGCTGATTTGCCTTACTGGCCAGAACTAAATAACTGTTACCCATTTGTACATCTCTGGCTTCTACCTAATTACATGATTACATAATGCTGTGTTAAACTTTGGCTTCCAGTCTTAATCCTTTTATCATACCTGTTAACTTGTTTTCATTGTCTCTATCACAATTGTTTTTCTTGTTAATTGCATCTGTTAATTATATTGTTTACCATGATATAAATGTAACCCCCCTCATTGCTTGACAACGACACAAGAAGCTGTGTCGAAACGTCGCATTCTAAGAATAAAGAGGTTGTCATCCAAAAAATTTCGTCTCTTATCTGATATCCAACTTCTAAATGCCACTCAAAGAAGATGCAAAATTTATGTAACATTAATACTGTCTCTTTAAGTTTTCCCTGGTCAATAGCCTACCATACAATTTGAATTAACTCAAATATACACTTGTGACTGACTTCTTGTGGAAAACTGAATTTAAATGTCATGTAAACTCATTGTACTTGTTATCGTTTGGTTATATTTGGAATGTGTGTCATTAGGTTAATTATTCTCACGTGTCCTTCTTTGTTTATCCTATAATAAGCGTTGAAACGCTAGAACGCATTACTTTGACTTACCAGGTTTGGAAATATTAAAGAATTAGTTTCTTCAATGTGTAATGATTTGGGTAATCTTCGAATTTTGTTTACTATTTTTATCTTATTCATACGTTATTATGGTACATCATATGTAAGATTGATAGGGTACTTTATGTTCGTAATGCGCAAAACGAAAGCGTTCACTAACTCAAAAACCGTATTTGATTCCTCAGTCCAGAACATGGGCCCGTTTAAAGTATACATGTATATATTGTTTGACATAAGTAAAATATCAGTAAGAGAAACATCAGTAACATGTAGGCATTTGAGGGGCGTGTTTTCAGTGTAAATCATATGAAATCTGTACCCAAAAAAACTGACAGTTTTTTTAAAGATCATGTGTTAGGGATGTTTGACTTGTCGAATGTCTTTGCTTAATCTTTTGTCATAAATTTGGGATGTTTTTTTCATTTCACCGAATTCAGTGAATATTTTTCACTCTTTTATTTGAATATGCCCTTTTTATGTGACGGAGTTGCAATGTTGGTCAAATCTTATACAATGAGAATTTATTCGAGTTAATCTAGGCTTTTATCTTATTACCTGGGATAATTTTGTAATGTGTGTTTTTATTCAGATAACTGTGTAACATGAGACACATAATAAGTACAAATAGTCCAATCAGTTATCTGATTATGTCTGCTGCCTTTCGGCAAACTAATAGCTTGGGGTCGTCTTACAATGTTATAATAAGTGTTGAGCAAACGTAGCAAACTGTGTTATTGAATGGAAAGGATCACATCATTACACACGTGTAGTTGTGAGAACATACCTCATATTAACTGTAATATCAGCAGAACTACTCTGTGTGTGATTTAAGGGCAATCAAGACTACAACATCAGCAGAGAGAAGAAGGAAAAGCATGCAGAGAAAGAAAGAAAGAGAACTCCTGACCACATGATCACAAAAAGTTCCTCCGAGTAAGGCCATTTTTGTTTGTACTATTCCTTGATGGGTCATTGAAAATCCAATTTCTAAATCAAATATTCCCCGCGTGATTTTCAGATCCAAGAATACCAGTTTAATTTGCTTCTTGGATGTGTTGTTATTTTGTATCAGAAATAAAGTATAAAAAATGTTTAAGATGGGATTTTAAACATAACGGTGATTTGATAGAAAACATGGTTGGAATCATCTATGAGAAAAACAATCCGAAAACATACTAGTTCAGACAGCGTCAAATAAGGTTGTGTATTTTACGGGTTCATTTCACTTTTTTCATCAAGAAAAATTAATTTTACCTTTGTAAAATAAAAGTAGGCCTACTGAAAAACAGTTGCTTGTGACAACCATTTTTGAAAAGTCAACTCTATCTCGAATTAAGAAATAGAAAGTATTTGACAAAACCATCGAATAGAAGAATCAATTTTGACTTTTAAAAGACAAGAATACTTATGAAGATACAACTATCCGCAATGACAGAAGCTTTTAGTTTCATTTCTTGCCGCCAGACAAAATGACTTTAATTTCATGTCCAACTCTATTTACTGTTTTTCTTTTTTCTTTTCAAGATATCAAGAAGTAAACAGATAAGAACATATGTAGATGGAGCACAAATGGTTTGTCATTCCGTGTCGTGTCTTTTAGGAATGAGACTAAAATTATTTCGCTTAATGTTGTCCCAAACTCGGGTAACATTTTTTACAGAGGTTAAAGTTAATGGTAAAATTAAATTCACATTCTATATTACTGAAATATATCTACCGAAGAAGTGTTAACATCGCTAAACACGAACTTGGATATAATATGGTGCGAACTCTGATTCTTCATTAATACTAGGATGACTACGGAATCTTTTTGTGATCACATGTCCGAGCAGAGCGGAACCGGAACCCACCTGTGAGTGCGTGCGCATGTCAGAGTTGCTGGACAGTGATGGGACTCGGATGTCGGAGGGAGCTACGCGGGGTGCACGTTGTGCTCACCTCAGTGCGGCTTACCTGAGACGACGCGCTTCGCCGGCGGTTGCTGAACCGGAAGTAGCCTCTTAGTCGATCTTTGGTGGCACTGGACATACTCCAGGAGGCGAAGAGGATGGGGTTCGTGCACGTCGACAGGAAACCGAACCACGTAAAGGTTATGTATGTGACGTCATAATGGTCCTGATTTGAGTCATTTTCGTGGACAAAGTAATGTACAAGAATGAGAGTGTTTAGGGGACACCAGCACACAGCAAACAGCGTTGTCATGGAGATCAGATAGTTCTGGGTCCGCTTCTCTTTGACCAGATCGAGGTCGTCGTCACTATCTTGTGTAGCTCGCTCGTTGTAAGACTTCACTTGAGGCGCGGCTGGCTCCGCCGTGGCCCCTTCTTCCGCCGTGGACGTTGTTGCGCGGTTCTCTCGTGGCCAGGCTAGAGACGATTGGTACGAGTGGTCAGGGATGTTTCGTAAAACCTCCTCACTGTTAGAGGCGAAGTGAATTGTAATAGAGCTAGATTCCCGTGATTTGATTTCAGCTGATACCCTGACATACAGGAAAGCTATGATGGCTAGAGGCAAAGCATACATGGTCACGAACATAGCACGAATATACTCCTCAATACGTCTTTCCAAATAAACATAGCATATGCCCACCCCATTAAATCTGGGGCCAAGGGATGCACCCAGGTCGATGTATTTTATGTACACAGCAAAAGGCAGCACCACACACACGGCCACTACCCACACAGCGATGGTGCAGAGCCCTGCAGGGAGGCGAGACTTGAAGGGATGCACGATCAGTCGGTACCGGTCAATCGCTATCATCAAGAAAGTCAGCATGGACGCGTACACAGGAAAACACTGAATCATTGGGAGAAAGAAGCACATGAAACTTCCAAACAACCAGTTGTGTATAAGGAGATTGGCCAGCGTGATTGGAAGGACGTACATGCACTTTATTAGATCTGCGAAGGCTAGGTTTCCCAATAGGAAGAATGTCTGGTCGTGGTAGAGACGCCGTTTGCCAAGGATCACGAGCATGATTATGTTACCGACGATGCCAACGAGACCGACGACTGCGTAGAGGAACATGAAGAGGGGGTAGACGTAGCGGAGGGAGCGACGGATGTAGGGCTCCGTGAAGTCCATGTTCTCCGTGCTGTTGTTGTCTATGAGCCATCTCAGGATGAGCTCTATATATGTCTCTTTTGACTGGGTGAGAGTCATGCTGACGGGTTAACTGGCTTTGGGGATGGATGTTCTATACCAATTTACACTGTGTATAGACTACACGACTGTCTCCCCACTCACGTATCCCTCATCACGATCCTCTGCGTGATTCTGTTCTGATCACTTACTGATACTTCTTAATAGACCTAAAATCAATCCCGAAGTCTTACAACAGAGAAGCCAAAGTAATTGTTCCAGATTAAGATAACAAAAGCAATCTCAGTGGTATGTTAGACTGCGTGGTGTTTCCTCCTGTTGATTGATCCCAGAGATTATTTGTCAGTCAATACATTTCAGTAATTGTAGCTCCAATTGGTAACGTACACAAAATCTTTTCCGCTTAAGAATCGATAATCAAAACTCCTATTCCCTGTATTATTATCCCACAGAGTATTCAGATCTTGTTGTATCAGAAATATCTTGCTTCACGAACGAGTTAAGTGGTTTTGTCTATAAAAGGCACTAGAGACGAGTATGAGACTGAGTGATTTGCTGCCCTCACAAGGACACCGCCTTGCTCTCTCTAACTCACTCTGCGACTTGCCTTAATCTTGTGCCAGTCGAGTTTTATCCCTGTCTTTACCAAGCCTAATTCACCGCTCCAGCTGACAAGCTGTGATTCTCCAGTCAACAGCACTGTATTCTTGTTGGAGAAGTTCAGTGTACAGCTACCTCACAACGCCACCGATATTGCCACTACTGTTGAGACACGAGTCTGGAACCCGGGCAACACTGCAATCTGTAGACAAGGCACAGCCTACATCCCAGACTGTTACTTGTCACTCTGAAGCCCGCTAGTGGACAGACAAGCACTAGTGGACAGACAAGCACTAGTGGGCAGACAAGCGATTCCGGCGATTCTCTTGTCAACGATCCCGTGTCCGGGCTACCAGGACCCTGCCCGTATATCCACGACGCGTGTGTTGACAGGGAGTGTCCGCAATGTACAGACCTGGTGTAACATCAGTATCCCGTGAGTCCCTCCGTCCCACCACTCACTGGAGCTGTGAGTCCCGTCTCGGAGCAGGAGAGTCGCCGCTGGCCGGTGGGGCAGTGACACTGCTGGTGTCCCTCAGGTTGGGCTGTCGCATCGTCGTTCACTGCTACCTGCCGGGAAGAAACGCAATATTTTACACCAAGAGAAGATTCTTTCTCCACATTTATCAACACTGCGGGGGCGGCTGTGACTACTAGCGAGATGACTAACGAAGAAAGGTTTATTTATCCTCTCCCATAAAGAAATGAAATCTTATAGCTGGTTGTTTGAGAAACATGATCATTATAAATCTCAACATTATCGTTTCTTTAGAATGATATCCGCACCTAGTTAGATGGAGCAATCGAACAGAGATCTCGGCAAAAAATAGTCTTCATCATTCTATTGAATGGTTGAGAAGATACTAATTGGAAACTGAAATTGGCCAAAGTCACATTTTAGCTAAAAGGGCCATCAAATTATATTTGCTACAAATATGGTCCACGATGGCACTGTGCTCGGCTGTAGATCCAACTTCCAAACACTACGTAAATGTTGCTGAGATATCGATTTGTATGGTCACGTGACCCGCTTAACGCCCATGGAACAACGTTAAGACAGAGAATGTCGTGGTATGCCTATACCATTCAACTAGGCGAACACTATGGTACTTCACTCAGATTAAACTAGATATGGTACGGCTATAAATAATGAACTGCTATGGTAAACTTATCTAGAAGATTTGTCTTTTGCATTGCTAAAGTTTGTTCACCTACCTGCGTGCCTTCTGTGTCATCTTATGTGTGATGTCTACAAGCACCGCTAAGCCGGAAATATTTTCCTTTCAAGTGGCGATATACTGTACTATAGCATTCCATAATTCAATACCTTTCAGTGAGCAATAAGAATTTCGCTCATTGATATGATAGGAGGTCAAAATATCGACTACTTTTTGCTCTGTAGAGACTCCAATAATTGACCAACAGCGATAAATGTTGGTCATATCTTTTCTTCCGAATGCATTAATGTCATCGAAACGAAAGTTTAATACAAATTTGAAAAAAAGCAAAATTTTCATGTTGACCCTATTGTCAGTCGAACTCCCGAAAGTTTGAAAACTGTAACCACTTCATCATGTCCCGTATGAACAACGCATTATTTTTTGTTGGTGCAATCAAAGTCAGTGCAATCAAGGACGTAACGTAAACGAAAGTAGGCCTACATGTTATTTGCACTTAGATGCAGAAGAAAGTGAACAAACTTAGATGCAGAAGAAAGTGAACAAACTTTCTTGATTCAGCTGTTTGCTAGAAGTACACCTCTCAAATTGGATTAATATTTTTTAACAGTTAGCTAGGAGAACTCTATGTTTGTTACTCTTACTTGTAAGACTGCTATGGAAGGTAAACTTACACTTGACTATTATTGCATGTACGAGCGGGTGAATCATTCTGACTTTGAGCAAATCTTGATTAAAAAAGAAAGAAAACAAAAAATGATATTTCAATCGGGTTCAAAGTTCAAAATTGACTAATGTTGTGGTTTGTACCATCTTGTTATTGCAGCTATTGGGTAATTCTGATTTGAAAAACTGAGAATACAATGTTTACTAGCTTATATATCATTATAACATGCATTTGCGACGGGCTGAAATTCTGCCACTTATATGGATTTGCGAGAACCTGTAAAATTCTTATAAAACCTATTGCAAATCCTGTTATAACGATTTCTCTGTGAAATGAAGCCAGCTTTTATACTAAAATTTTGTTTTTCAGGAACATAGGTACCTCTCTCAAGTGTCTTCTTATATCAAATATCGACATCAGATGATAAAAGTTATAAATATCCGAGGCTTTCCAATGATGTTTAACTTCTATCAAAGAGTGATGATATATTTAATGTCAGAAGACACAACGGTCTGATTAAATTTATCAGAAAAAAATCGTTCCCATGAAACCTTTACAGTCATCAATGCAATGATGTCATGGCGTTGTGACGTCATACCTTTGTGATGCCACTACAACAATATATCTTAATTGGCAATTGTTTAAATCATGTCTTAATGGTACAATAATCACAAAGCAGGAAGTAACACAAATGGTAATACTTCATTTCGGTTCCACTGTCCTCAACATAACAGAACAGAATTTTATTAGTAAATGGACCCTCATGTACCCTACAGTAAGATAAAGTTGAACGAAGACAACGTGACATTAACATTTGCCAGTAACCAAAAACATTCCTAAAACTATGGCCAAGTTTTTCATGATTTTGACATCTTTCGTACATAAAAAGCAGCACATATTTGAGTTGGATGAATATATTTTTACGAATATCTTAATATTTTTACCAAACGAATAGAACATGAAACTCATCTTTTAGTGCACTAATGTTAATTTGTAGGCGAAGGTTCAGACATCATCTACGATTTACGAAAATAATTCTACAATGCTTATTATAAAGGGCTCTGAAAAGATCTCTGTAACATGAATGTTCGATGGTAAGAAATCATTCACAACTTAAAACAGTGATTTGATTGCGATCTCCTTTCAATAGTAATAATGGATAGCAACATGTTTTCAAACAACCCCCTTATGCATTATGTGTTGACAAGCCGGAAGGTTAAGTATCCGAAGCGCTGTTAGATACGGTTTCTATTTGCTAGAAAATGACGCAAAATGTTTTAGCATTTGAACAAGTTATGAACTTAAATATCATACCGTTCATAGCGTTATCAAAGTGAAGGAATTTGACGAACTCCCACTTGTGAATTCATGCGTAGGATCATAGAACAGATATATATATATCTTATACCAAGTTAGGAAAATAAGAAATTATAATGTTCTTCTATGAAGCTCATGCTATCGTGATTTTGAAATAAATTGTTTTATTCATTTTTATGTAAACACCAGTCGTACTTCCATAGTCTTGCTGAGTTTTACTAGAATGTATATACGACGAGCATTCTCTATATATGTCTTCAGGAGCTTCGGGAGCCATGATATCCTACTTTTGGATGAGATGAATTCAATATAACAATATAATTACAAAAAAAATTAAAAATGTATTGCTAACCATAACTCAAAACATTTCAAACCGACAATTCGTTCCTAAAGCCGTGATCATTAAAGAAAGCGATAGGAGGGAGATTATTTGTAGAGGCTATGCTTCCTATCGACCGGACAGTAAACTGACTGATTGGCAGGTTATAGCTTCAGGTTACGAGGTATAACAGGAATATTATCTACCTTCCAACCATCAAGGATTAATGAAAACCATTCTATGCCTTCAAAACATTGCGACGGCTCTAGGTTTTATGAGATCCGATCTCTACCTTCCAACCATTGCCACGGCTCTTGGTTTAATGTGATCCGATCTCTACCTTGCAAACGTTGTGTCGGCTCTAGATTTTATGAGATCCGATCTCTATCTTCAAAACATTGCGACGGCTCTAGGTTTTATGAGATCCGATCTCTACCTTCCAACCATTGCCACGGCTCTTGGTTTAATGTGATCCGATCTCTACCTTGCAAACGTTGTGTCGGCTCTAGATTTTATGAGATCCGATCTCTATCTTCAAAACATTGCGACGGCTCTAGGTTTTATGAGATCCAATTTCAACCTTCCAAACATTGCCACGGCTCTTGGTTTAATGTGATCCGATCTCTACCTTGCAAACGTTGTGTCGGCTCTAGTTTTTATGAGATCCGATCTCTATCTTCAAAACATTGCGACGGCTCTAGGTTTTATGAGATCCAATTTCAACCTTCCAAACATTGCCACGGCTCTTGGTTTAATGTGATCCGATCTCTACCTTGCAAACGTTGTGTCGGCTCTAGATTTTATGAGATCCGATCTCTATCTTCAAAACATTGCGACGGCTCTAGGTTTTATGAGATCCGATCTCTACCTTCCAACCATTGCCACGGCTCTTGGTTTAATGTGATCCGATCTCTACCTTGCAAACGTTGTGTCGGCTCTAGATTTTATGAGATCCGATCTCTATCTTCAAAACATTGCGACGGCTCTAGGTTTTATGAGATCCAATTTCAACCTTCCAAACATTGCCACGGCTCTTGGTTTAATGTGATCCGATCTCTACCTTGCAAACGTTGTGTCGGCTCTAGTTTTTATGAGATCCGATCTCTATCTTCAAAACATTGCGACGGCTCTTAGTTTAATGAGATCCGATCTCTACCTTGCAAAAATTGCGACGGTTCTTGGTTTAATGAGATCCGATCTCTTCCTTGCAAAAATTGCGACGGTAGTTGGTTTTATGTGATCCGATCTCTACCTTCCAAACATTGCGTCGGCTCTTGGTTTTATGAGAACTATTCTAAATCGTCAGATTTACAACGTCTCGATACACTCAGCTTTCAGCGTTCTTAGTAAGCTTCTTTAAATGAATGACGTATTGAACCTTTAGTTCTAGAAGACACACACACGCAGATTGATGAAACACGAACCATCGTATGCAAACCACCATTACCTTTAAGATAAACAGTCGAATTCTGATTGGTCAATTGATAGCCATTACATACATAACATTGTTGTCAGATTTGCCAGGTTGTACCAACCGTACAGCCCGTCAGGCAGGTTATGTGACCATCTAATGAGTCTTCAAAAATAAATGATAAGAGGTACATTTATCAAAACAAACACTGACGTACTATCATAAGTCAACTATATATGTCTATTTGAAGATAACTTCCCAAAAGAGGTCTCTTGAACTCTTCAGTTTCCCCTATGTTTATGGTGAAAATCCGCATAGATGTTTCAGGTTCCTTCACGAGAAAATGCTTTAGCTTTGGTAAAACAAATTGTGCTTTACCATTGACCTGAGTTTTAATGTTAAAATAACCTCAAAGTAAGAATACGTGTCGGGAAAGGTGAGATCAGTTTGAATTTTAAAAAATTTAAAAAGCCAAAAAGACAGGACACCCTGTAGATCTTCAGAAATAGCAAGAGAAAAATGAAGAACTTTTAACAAATTTCAAAGAACTTCAATGTAAAAAGTTACTTTGATAAGAAATTAATTTCCATTAACGGCGAAAAGAGGCCCGTTTTAAATATATAAAAGGTTATTCAAATTCAAATCAGTGTATATAATTATGCATTGAGAGCTGCATAACGCAGACTATTCATGCTGCATTTAGCATTAACGAGACGGTCGTGGCATACGAGCAGCGACAGGGCTTTATACATCAGGACACGGAGACGGAGCACGCTTGTGTCACTAATATGACAATAGACTAACCAGAACCTTTCTACACTCAAGTCCCCGTTTCGTCCGTATTACGACAGGTCATATAAGATATTACCTTATTTCTTGGTTAAAAATTGATAATACTGAGATTCAGGGTTTATTTTTGTATAAACGGGTTTGATGACTATTGTAGGCCCATCTTCTAGGTATATTTTAGCGAAAACAATTAATCTGGAATGATTGAATTTTCTATTTCTCGCCCTCTGAAATTAACAATATGAAAAGGTATTTAGTTTTTATTTGCCTTTTGATACATGTTTATTCGTGTTTTGCTGTATATTTGCCAATACGCTGAAAGCAAATTACGTTTTTGTCAAAAAAACACAGAAATTTGGTGTAACTTTTCCATTTACGGATATCCGCAAAACAGTTTGGTGTCACTCTGAAATCCAGTAATGTGCAGATATGCATAAGCCTAACTCTGCTATTAAGCAGTATGGATATAACCATTTGCAGTCCCTAGGCCCTATGCCGTTCAACATTATGTAGAATAGTACACTCTGTAAGGGCGACTGAAAACTCCAGAAACTGAAACCTTTGCTCATATTACTTGGTTAGATAGCCTATTAATCTGAGATATGTAGGCCCCTCGACAACGACTACTTACAAATCCAGAACTTTAATTCTATGATGTATTACTGCAGTCTTCATGACCTACCGTGCTATGGGTTCTATTATTGTATCTTTATGGGTTATGTAACATGCATTAATCACAAGAAGCTTTATAATGTATAATATGTCTTTGTTCAAAACCTTTCACTTCAATAACGCACTCCTCACCCTTAAAACCTGCTGCCATCACTGACAGTGATGCATTTACACTTCATTTAATGATTTTTTATCTACTTAATCATTTCGACTTATGTTTCTGTAGATCTTAATTTTTTCATCCTTCTGTTAATAAAATTGTACCGAAAAGATCAAAATATTTATCTAACTGTGGTTACCTGGTGTTGTGAGTTTACCTTCTTATCAAAATACCCGTGATGCATCCTACTACATCAGCGTAATTGAATTCGCTGATCGAGCTCCTTCCATATACCCTGATAACCTTTAGGCCAAAAGCCTCGTATCGCTAGCTATCTAACAAGCCAATGAGACGACTCGCATCCAGCAACAGCGGCACAACCCGGATGGAATATTCTGTTGGGTTTAAGAAAGTGGCTTCAAGCGCCTTGGATAACAACATTTCATTGGCTGAAACAATGACAGATGATCACAGCAAAGAACATCAAGCCGCGCCAGCCCTACGAGGGATTTGGCCGGAATGAGATCAGGGTATATGGAAGAAGCTCGATCAGCGGATTCAATTACGCTGATAAAGCAGGATGCCCGGGATGAGGAGATCTTTCAAATGCTGGCGACTGTGTGTGGGATGAAAGATGAGTGAAGGTTCCGGCTTTGTAAGCACTCTTATGTATATTGTATAGAGGATGATCTAGTCGTGCTTGGCGTGGGTATATTTAGGTCTTTCTTTGATTATGTCGTGGTGCCATCTTCTCTACTAAGAAAACTAACTTTTAAAGATACATATGACATATGTCAGTGTATTTTTGATATTAGTTAACACTATGATAGCAGAATATGATTGTTTGCATATCACACGTTCAAATAAATTATGTTCTTCAAGAATAGTGCGTTTGGAAGATTTCCTTATAATGCATTTATAACATATAAACAAACTCGTTAGTTATCACATATTTATTTGTTGTGAATACTCTTGTTGGTTAACTTAAACCACGAGTTATTATAGATTTTAGATATAATCTCGTTGTAGTTATTGTCACTCTATATTCTGACGTATTTGCTGGCTATGGTCCTTAGTGGTTGAAATCCTTCGACGGAATTCTCTCTCTTACAAGGTATGTAGTGGGCAGAACCAGGATGCAAATACAAATTCAACATACCTCGATATCAGGAAACACGAAACACCGCTCTATCGATCCTACAATCGAACTCTAGCTTACGTTGAGGTTAGGTGAGTTGGGGTTTAAGTTCGTTTAACGCCGCTTTTAAGAGTATTTCACTTATATCGCGGGTGCTAGTATTACTGTAGAGAGAAAGCCCGCAACACCATCGTAGCAATGCATTGCGGTGAAACCCGCGAAACCCGCTTACTTACATTAAGCGTTGATTCATATACTAATGAACAGAAAAAATGACACACCCCGAATTATTATATCATCCAATTACTATGCCCCCATCCCACCAAGAACCTGCAATTTAGAGCCCCTCCCAGTACCATTCGAGAAGATTTGAATTAGCTTGTAACGGAAATCACATGTCAATCAAGGTTAAATAAAACTAACAAAAAAGTTAAAACCAAACACGTTGTCTACCAGGGAAAGTACAGCCATGGGACGTACAAAGCGTTGGTTCACTGCGTTCTTTGTGCATGGCACTACTCGAAGTGAAGGGAGACTGGTTATTTATCTAAGACGTGTTATACTTGCAAATGTGATCACAAACCAGCTAAAGGGTTTTGGATTCACTTTCGCTTGCCTAATAGCATAGATTCCGTCTTGAATCAACAAACGAGAACGGTTTGGCCATCTACTATTAGATTGTCGTACGCGTCCATTTTAAATGCTAGCACATTTGAAAGTTATCTTTTAGGCAACGGGCTTAAAATACCACCTTCTTCCCTACCCCCGAAGCGTTGATCACGTGAATTTGAATGTTAATGCTCACCTTTTTTTCGTCAAAACAGTCCAGGTTTACTTAATTAAGATATAGGCCTTATTAGCGCCATTGTCATGCGAGAGTTATAAGATAATCGTGTATACGCCCATTGGTATATGACATTCACTATTTGTCCAGTGCTAAGGTTTTTATAGTGTTGTTAGTCATCATAGTAAAAACATCTGTCCACAGTTAATAATGGACATTCCCGTCGGTTAATAAACGAGCTACCAAATCCCATTTTTTACCAAACGCATAATGTAACACAGTAACCTAACGTCAAGCGCCTTCTTTTGTTTAACTTGACCATTCATTGTTCATAGTTTTATATGAACAATGCATGAGTATGAGTACCCAAAAGTTGTATAAGAGAAATTTAAAGACCCAGACGCTGATTTTTTATATCAGTATATCAAGTAAAACCAATCATTGATTGTTTCCTGTGGCGATAATTAAATGTCGACATAACAAATCAGACAATATACCAAGGCCCTAATAAACGATATCTACGTATGACATTCTAGGAGGAGCTACTGTGGTGGAAACGATACCTACGTATGACATTCTAGGAGGAGTTACTATAGTGGAAACGATATCTACTCATGACATTCTAGGTGGCGCTACTCTGGCGGAAACGATACCTACGTATGACATTCCAGGAGGAGCTACTGTGGTGGAACTGGCCCAGCAAATGCACGGATTTTAAAAAAGTCATGAGCAGTTTGAAGTTTCAACCAGAGCCACACAATCAACAACTCACTGGATTTCGAGAAGGTGTTACTGTGTATTTGTGTGCATTAGAATCACATCGATTACATAAACATAGTCACAGTAGCTGAATCAGAGTCGTTGTGGCTTAATTGATTACCTAAAGAGTGTTCTCTGATTTAAGTATTGATCCAAATTGTCAAATGTAAAACAAGCACCACTGCTGCTTTGCTCCAAATAGGCAACCAAACAGACGATTGAAATGCGCCTACGCAATACGTCTAAATCCACTTAACGGTCGATAATACAGAAGATTCATTCTGACTGCGTAAAATCTCAAACTCATTCACTAGCTCCTCTGTACCGGGTGAAAATCGATCCCCAATTTCCCATTCCTTAAAATACTTGTATACAGAAAGTTACAACTCAGCCCAGACCTCCTCGTGTTTCTGGCATCTGTCGTCTCACGTACCAGCCGGTCTACACCTTAATCATACTAAAGCGGCTATTTCTGGAAAAATCATCCCATTCCTTCCAACCCTACCTCTCTATCAAGCATTGCGTTCAAGTGACCATCTCTGATTTAAACATTCTTTGTTTCTGAACAGTTTTCAATATAAAATCCATGAATCCATGAATTCATAAAATCGTCCATGAAGTCATAAAATGTCACTGAATCAAATAAATATTGTAAGAAAAACAGCACGGTCTGTACATCATTTACTTAAGTCCTGCAAATCTAAGTTTATCTCCAGATCATGATCGGTTAAAAAAAAGCTACTTGATGACAATCTTGTATTTTTCAAATAAAGCTGATCCCTGATGTAGGTCAGAGACCAATTTTTATCATCTACAAATATGCCTCCTGATTTTTTGTTCTGCTTATAAACGAATTATTTTGTTTTCGTTCAAAGTTTGAGCGATACCAGGTCTCTGCAAAATAACGAAAGAAGTTAACTTTGCTTAACTTTCAATTCAAGTCACATCATTCTCAACAAAAATACATTTTGAAATGATTTTTTTAATTGAAACTATTTTTACGACATATCTTATGATTTACATACATCATCTTTCTAATTGCAAATGTATGTATCTACAAACGTTTTCTATCAAATAACGATCATTGCCAAACACGGATCGAAGCACTTGAAAACATATCAACTATTCAGAATTGACGGGGATAGGTTCCTGGCCTAAGTACATTTTAGGTTTGAATCGCCTATTGGACTCGACCGTTCGAATCATCAAATGTACTAGACCGTTCGAATCATCAATAGATTGGTCGAATCAGCAAATGGACTCGACCGTTCGAATCATCAAATGGACTCGACCGTTCGAATCATCAAATGTACTAGACCGTTCGAATCATCAATAGATTGGTCGAATCATTAAATGGACTAGACCGTTCGAATCATCAATAGATTGGTCGAATCATCAAATGGACTCGACCGTTCGAATCATCAAATGTACTAGACCGTTCGAATCATCAATAGATTGGTCGAATCAGCAAATGGACTCGACCGTTCGAATCATCAAATGGACTCGACCGTTTGAATCAGCAATGGACTCGACCGTTCGAATCATCAAATGGACTCGACCGTTCGAATCATCAAATGGACTCGACCGCTCGAATCATCAAACGTACTAGACCGTTCGAATCATCAAATTAACTAAAACATTCGAATCACCAAATGGATTAGAACGTTCAAATCAACAATAGACCATTCGAATCACGTTAGTTTCATACCCAATATTTCTAAAGAATTCTTCAGGCTTAAGAAAATGTTAAGTATCTACGTGAATCCTGGCCTTTGTTTTCTACTTTAAAAGTAAAAAAACAGTTCCATTTTTAACTCAACTAGTTTTGTTCTTAATACAGATTTAAGCTTCCATATCTATAAAAATTAATGTAATTCTAGTTCTAGTAGTTGATCCATATTGCAATAATAAACGGAACACTATTTCCCAACAATTTGAACTGATACACTATGTATGTGACCGTATTGTTCAATGCTTTTCCAAACTAATACCGACCGTATATCATGAAAGCATTATTTAGGTCTCTTTTCCGGTGGAAACCATATTACTATATAAAGTGTTTACCACACCGTCCCATCCTAAGTTCCCACAAATGACAATCAGTAGCTAGGCACTTGAACATAACGAGAGCTAGAAATAGAGCAATGGCTTGATTACACTGTTATCGCTTTTAATATTGCATACGGGCTTGCTTAGAGTCTGCCAGGAAAGGTCAAGGTAAGGAATGTCTGGTCGCGTCTTTTCTGATGGACAATGAATAAAAATGGCATGTTATGTTTTGATGTTAACTTTCAAAACAGGACAATTAACACATGAATTCGGATGCGTGGGATGTGAATATTTACTATTTATTTCAAGTTATCGCAGACATATACGTGTGTCCATACCTACTCTGTATCAATCGAATCAAAGACAAACCCTTCAGCCACAATCCTCAATAATGTATATTTCAATGCAACTGTTTGCAATAAACATGTTTTTGTTGAAAATAAAAATATAAAACAATACAAAATTAGCATCGTGGCCAGTTTAACCTTAAAGGGTCAGTAGCACGTTGTCGATCATTTGTTTGTTCAAATTTTCCTCAATAAATATGAGTTTATATCAAATATATCATCTTCAGATTCCCAACATCTCAATTATCAACCCAGCCATCCGTAGTCGAAGAATGTATTATCAAGACTCAAGCAAAACAATCACTGGCGGCCTTTTTTGCGTGGACACCTTTTAGTCATTTGAGGGGGAATGGATTCGCGTACATTAACTGAACATGGTACTTTCGTTGTAGAACTGATTCTTTTGATTTAAAAAAAACATTGTCTTGCAATTGGTAACCTATATTTTCGTTTTCGTGATATCTCCTTATTGATATTCATCATGTACTACGAGACATTTTCAGGCTGTTTTTCCAAACGAAATCAGAGGAAATACTCCTTGTTTTGTATATGCGACAAATACATGACTATTTCACAATCTGTTGAAGTGTGTTACTATACGATCAATTCAACTTGAAACACTGCGCAGTCATTCGAAAACAAAAACATTAATAATAATTAGGGTATTTATATAGCGCACTTATCCACACCGAATTCATGTTCAAGGCGCTCCCTGCATTATTACCCGGGTCTACCCCAAGCTGCCGGTTACAGCGCTTAAAGGTCATCTCCATCACAATCTACACCAGGTACCCAATCAGTACTGCTGGGTGAACAGAGGCACCTTTTGAATAAAGTCTCTTGCCTAAGGAGACACCACAAGTTTCTCAACTCGTGCTTCAGTGTGGGGCAGGGAATAACCCTAGAACTCTCATTTAATACAGCAATCATCGGGTAACTCACCCATCCGGCGAGCCACGCCAGATGATGCTGAACTTCACCGATAGCTGTCATGAAAACTTTGCTCATTAATCTTATAATTTTTTAGTTAATTTGTGATGTTCTCACAATACAAAGTTTTCATTATAGCAAGTTGTAAAATTAGGACTCGATGTTCGAAAGAACAGCACTTTGAACAATGGAGGCATGACGTCAACCATTTCCTCACCACTCAGTCTGTAACTCTAGATCTAGTCCTTCATATGTCTCTACGTCTGTCAGATCATACATTTAAATGGTTTCCTCGAAGGTTTTGAATTACTCTTAGGTACTAAAGCCAAACGGGGGACAGGAAACCATCAAAAATTGTGGAGAGAAAGCGCTTAAGGCAACTTTATTTCCTATTTACTATTTTCGCCTCAGTTATCTCATTCAAACTAAACCCACCGTGAAGCGAATACGAAGGAACCGGAAATGAGAACTTTCAATAAGGAAAAAAAGCTGAATAGATGAATGTGTTTCCTTCGAAGAACACAAATTTATATTGGATTTTTTGTATTATGCAATTTTACGAGTCTTAATAATCTTATACTCCGGTAATGAATTCAAACACACAAACGTGGCAATTAGATAAGCAAATCGATAAGTGGTTAAAATAGCCGCGACTCCTTGCCTGACCACCGCGGCACTAAGTTCAGTTTTTTTTCTGATGGCTCCATTGATTTGCAGGACGAAAGAGCATCGGCGATCACGTGATCCTTTGTGAAGGTATTGATTGGTCTGAAAGCGCAGAGAAGATATAAGATGTTTCACCTCACAAGAATAGTAACCATAGCCTTCATTCAGCGAGAAAATTACCAATCAGGAAATGCTCGTATTTCTTTTTGCTCAAGCACAATCTTCATCACATATCAAAATGTTATCGTTGATGCATATAATAGAACTCATAACTCCCACTGGATTTGGCGAATTGATAAGAATAAAGCGAGTTATTGGATAGGTCTCTCTCCGATAGGACGTTAAAGTCAAGAAGGTTAACAAGGACAGTTTATATTTAACCTTTACAGAACCTTTTCATCTTTCTTTTATGTAATCAAATATTGGTATAGTTATTATTATGCGTATTTACCATAGATATATGATAACGTTTCTCTACAATAATAACTATTCGATATCAGCTGGTGAGAATATGGAAGGCAGATTCGAACGTGAGTAATGAGAAGACGTAATGCGAAATAGCATTGAAGGTTTTCATTTCCTCTTGAACTGCGCAGTGGAGATACTTTATGAATGGCAGGACAGACTGAAAGGTACGACTGGCCACATTAAGCGCCCACACATCTGAGTCGCTCTACTCGTCCAACAAGTCCGCTCAACCTTGATTTACACAACTTCCGGTCTTTTGCAATTGACACGCAGGAGTACAGCGGTTGATCCCGGCTGCCGGAAGTCAGTTAATGAAGTTCATCGTTGCTGTTCAGTCACTTGTCCTTGCACCTGCAGGTTATACTATTCTATCCAATCTGTCCTGAAAACAGCAGGAGATCAATGTATATCTGCAGATGACAGTGAGGGATTCATCCAAAAGGATAAACACATACATGTAAAACCTTGAGGTTCAACTGTATCTTTAGGTTGTTCGACAAATCGTCCAGTTGACGAACGCGCATTTGTGAGCCACTTAGATATCTCATCCGCATGTTTATCCTTGATATCAACGTTCATCTCGAGATCAGTTTGATCAGTGGGATCAGCGCATCTGAGAGTTACTTAAAATTTTTGATTCCATCTGATTGTCCGGATTGCACCTCTAATCCATTGTATGTTTACATTTACTCAGTTCATTTACGTAACATCCGATTCACATTGGATTGCTTAGTTCCCGTGTTAGCAAAATAAAATATATATCAGTCTTGATACCTTAACTAACATTGTTAAGTCAAAGTCAATGCAAGGGAAGCTGAGTCAAGTTCCTCTTGACCAACGTTAGTACGTTCAACCTAATTTTTAAGACCTTCCGTGAATTTTTGGAATCGTATCTGCCTAACGTTACATAATATAATTCACCACTGTAATTACTGTCCAGAAAATTTCTTTTTAGTGCCAATCGTCAATGTACAGTGATAAACTAAAGGAATAAAGTTGCCATTTTGATCGAGATCCGTACAATGTACCTCCGATGGAGCGCGTCAATAACTAAAATGTATTGATTTAAACCTATCAAAGGCAGACAAATGTACAGCTTGAGTTGATAGTATTTGAAAGATCATATAACTGATTTTTTTGCAAATGAGATGTGGGCTTCTGTTAAGTTATTATGTGGTGTTCGACTCAAAAGTTTACATGTATAAACATGTTATGAATGTTTACGAAATGGTACTTATCTTTAAAAAAAACAATCCCGAAAATGATTTCAGTCTGTTTATTGTAAAATGCTCTCCTTGAAAGATTTTTATTTACCAAACTTGTAATTCCTCCCTTAACAGGCATATCTAGAATGTTGTTTCTGACAAATGTTCACAAACGTTCATTGTGTTAGTTGTATCTTTGTAATGATATTTGAAGATAATAAAGGTGAATTTCGCTCTCTCATAAGGTCCATGCCTGAGATGTGGCGAAGACAAATGTTTTCACATTTGGGAATGCTTTTTGTAAGCTTATACCAATCGTCAATCCCCATTGATATGTTTCAACAACGTTTTAGTCGTATTTAGTAAGAATTGATAAGAATTTGATTTCATTCACAATATAATCCTTGTAATATGTCAATTACATGCTCATAAACAAATTAACTTTTCAAACTTTTCCCTGCCACGTAGTGGGGTATTGAAGCTTTGTGTTCAAGAGAGACGTTTTAATGAGAGTGTGTATGTTCCACCATATTAGCGCTGTTTTCTTCTCGCCAGGACTTGCGCACCTGAACACAGCAGGACGGATAGCAGAAGGCACGTAAATCGTGCAGTGGTATGAAGTCACTGATGCGGCATTGCCACGAACTCAGTACTGAAAATGGCGATGTGATTTGCGGCGGGCACCTGCTATGCTGTTTTAATCAAGAAAATGGGGAAATGACATGTCGTCATAGCTCTGGGTGGCTTAAGCATCCATCGGCGTGGAATAGATTTAGAGCAAATATCCATTTAAAGGATTGAAAGGAAAATCTTGTTGACGTTGATGAATCACATCATTCAAGCGTCATTGTCTAATGCCTTGAAAGGTTGGTGTTTCCATCCCGTGTAAAAAATCATTTGTATATTCATACATGTATACATACACAAACAAATGTATATCAATCAAATGAAGTCTATTTGTCAAAGTAAAACGATCCTGTCCAGTGGCGTTGACGCCAATGACGTCTGACGTTCTTCATCTGACTGGGTGTCAGATACCCAGTCAGATGTTATCAATTTCAAATCAACTGACTTGTCAACCGCAAACCCATTAGCACATGTTTTCACTTCCACCAAACTGCAAAACGAACTAGTTTTCTTATGCATACTACTTATCTGCGTCATATTGTTACAATGCATGTGATAATACTATGGTAACCGATCATATGGTACCAATAATTGATTAACATTTTCGTGATATTATACTGACTTATGGCTACCACCTTCACGTTTTCTTTGCCCAAAAGCTAATTGTTAAAGCACCATGGTTACAATGAGATTTTAAAATGGTGGCGTTTAATCAAAAAGCATTCTCTCCCCACAGAGGTTGCTCCATTAACCTTAACAACCATTGTTCATATACGAGCTCTTCTCAGGCTTCCGGCGACAGAATATTGCAACATAAACTACCTTGCAAGATTTCAGCCAATCAAAACACCGCATGCATGTATATCTGTTGTCATCGAGGCCTATGTAATGATTTAGTCGCTTAAATAAGGTGAATGTGTTATGTAAAGAAGAATCAAAGTGCAAAGTGCATAATCAAATAAAGTTTAGCTTTCAAAAAGCATACAGAAATTACTGAGGCGTTTTGAAAGATTACAGCTGCATGTCAAAAGTTTGTTCACATACCTAAATATACTAGTGCAAATATCATGTAAGTTGAGATGCCTTTGAGGTATCGTAGAGTTGCGAAAAAGAAACATATATTAAATTTTCAATACAGATATGCAGATCCATTCTTCTTTAAGGCAAATGTTTATCGTACCCCCACAATTACCCGTAACAGTTTTGGCAGTCCATTGAAGTGACCAGGGGTCAAAATTCCGAAAACACTAATTTTTATTTTTCTCCATAAAATCCTTTATTAGTTATCAAATTCTTTAAAAATTGGTAACGTTTATTCCTTAGCGATTAGGTTTGTTTTAATCTCAGAGAGTCGATATGGAACATTTCATTTGACATAAAAAGAAATCGAAATTTCGAAAATATCACCCCTTCTGTCAGTATCAATATGCCAAAATTCGAATTTTTGCACGAGAGACAAGACGATCCCAAAATGAGTTCATGAATGGCTATTTCACACATGGACAGTGAGTGATCCATTGTCAGTTTTGCTGAAGTTATTCTATTGACGTTGAACGAAATCTAAATTACATGATATTTGCACTACGATTCAGTGGCAAGTGAACAAAATTTCGGTATACAGCTGTACTTTTGAAACGGATTCGCTTATTGCACAACTTACTTTGATTGTATCCAATCAGGCTTCTACATTTCTAGCCGAGAAACACTCGTTTGAAGACAGAGGTTGTATACAATTTTTGACATCGCTACCTCTGTTGGAAGAGAATGATCAAAAAGGTGTAGAAGTAAAACTTTCTATTGGTGGTTCGAGTGAGGTATGACGTGATATCACCACCGTTGACAAATTTTAGGATACTTGACCCTTATGGAATTTTAAACTCTGATTTTTTCCTATCATCACCCTCGACAAGAACTTAAGCAACCAGACAATTTGCTCGTGATCCCTGAAAGCGGTACCTTGGGAGTTGTAAGAGTCACATATATAAGATTGTATCAATCTTTGATCGAGAACTACCGATTGTTGCTCAGAAGTATCATTTTATGCTGATCGGTTTCATAAAGTGACAGTATGGAGATACAAGGTGTCAATTATGATCGAAAACCGGACAAAGCGCGTCAATGAGTCAAACGTATTTTTCTAAGCAGCCAGAGAGACAGGAGTTATTGTGTTTCATAAATTATATAACTGGTATCCATGTTAATATTTATGGTTTCGGCTACTGTGCATGATAAAGCTAACTTTCAATTTTCTGAGAAATCAAGAAGTTATAATTATATTGGTTTTGGGATGAAAGTAAGAAAAGATAAGATAACGGGTTTATTGACCAAATATTATATTATATTATATTATATTATATTGACCACTTATCTAATAAAGCTCCCCGGTATTTAAAAAACAGTTATAATCATGTAAAAAGCATTATATTCCAAATGATCATCATAAAACTTAAATAAGATAATAATGATATAGATACTGATGCGGTCAATCCTGGCGGTGTAGCCTGACACTTATATTAAGGGTGTGGGTTCGAATCCTGTAAGGGACTCGACCCGAAAAAGTACAGGAATATGTCATATTGTGGACAGCGTGAGAAGTTACATAGCAGATATAATCAGACGTTATTCAATATTTGTTCAATACAGCAACTTATATTAATGTAACTTGTCACAGATGATTGGCGCAGCCTGTTTACTTGGGGTGTTTCAGTTTATTTCACCATATAAGGTATTTAGGTACGTATCACAGCAAATCAGACTAATAAAAAAATCACGGGTTGACATATTAATATCCAAATAAGCGTTGGCCCGGGGTAAACAAATACACGACTATACTAACGAAATGATCAATGAGGACATAAATAAAGCAGCTAAATAGGAAGATGGTTAGTAATGTACCGCAGTATTCGTAGGATGTGTCTGTTTTCAGATCTAAATAAATGAAAATAAGCTGAATTGAAACCTAAATCTCATTGAACTGAAAGTCAAGATACTCACTGCAATGCTCACAAAAGCATTTCTTGTTGAATATGTCCAGATCGGGCCGATATAACTGACTTACAACTGAAAAGGATCTTTCGATTGATGAGAGTATCTATCGATTGTTGGTCATACGGACAGCCGAACCCGCTACCTAACTTTATCAACAGCCGCCTACCTGTTCTGATGTGTTTCTTTACCGACTTCCGGTGTGAGCAGACGACATCACGCTGTAGCCTGTGTTATCCCGCCTTGTCCTCTGGCAGTGTGTCGGACCTGTCCCTAAGGGAGCTATGGAGGAATCAAGACAGCTTGTTGAAGTCAGAGTATTGCAACAAAGGGGAAGGACGCGCTGTGTTCTCTGTAGACCCCGAGCAGACGATACCGACTCCCAAGCCCGGGCAGACGATCAATGATCGATTGAGCATGGAATCACCAGCCTGGCTGGTAGGAAGGACAATTGGTAATAGCCTTAAACGATGGTTGATAAATTTATCAAATTGATCGGAGACCTCTGTGGCACGGTTCTGCTACAAGAATAACGGAATGGGAGGGAGTGGCGGGGTCATGTGGTCTTCAGGACGTTATTCATTCACACCTCTAAATCAGGAGATCTCGCGCGTAAATACCCGATGTTAAATCACCTTGCTGCTAACACCGGCCGGGTACTGCGCAGTATCCAGAGACCATATGACCATCTGAAGCTGATGTTCGTCAACTGCGGGTTAAGCTTAGAGATTCTTTTTCATTCAATCGTTTACAAATAGTTTTAAAAAAACTTCCCTTCTCTCGCGGTGGACTGGTACTGTGACGTCATAAACTCTTGTTTTATAACGACACAGATTACCAAATGATACGGTCTATTCAGATCGAGACACGATGTATGCACCTTCTTTCCACCAATGATCGCGTTCAAAAATTAATTATCCCATCGGATTTTTAGGTATCCTAAACGTTTAGAATTACAATTACAATCCTAAAAACGGTTCTGCTGTTCATGAGTGCAGTTTTTTAAATAGTTAATTTGATGTATAGCAGACAAAGTCAGACGACGAAGTGTTTGACAAGGTAGATCTGTAACTACTCCTTCTCAAAGACAAAATACGATTATATCTAAATTCATATCTTGTGTGTTGCTTTAACCGTAACGGTTGTTATCGCATTCTGATTGTCTAAAAAAAATAACAATTTGGCCGATATCGTAATTGATGCGCAACGTCATGTGGGCTTTCTAATTTGATTCAAGTATCTAGAGTACGAGCATCTTTTGTGAAAATGTTGGTTTTTCATCATTGAGAATGCATTTTTGTATGTCATGATAAGGGTGAGTGCAATATTGCCTTTTATGTTTGATGCAAGGTTTAAGATAAACAGGAAATTAATGTTGAAACAAGCGTTATGCCTTGGACAAAAACGTTATTCAACTAAGGGTTTGTGTAACAAGAACAACACAATAATTACAAGTGAACTGGTGAGAAACAAACAAAATGTTTGACAGTAGATTTAGATTCTAAGGAGCCGATATTTATCCTAACTTGATGTAAATTACTTTCTCATAGGTCAATCATTTTGGGAGTAAACAATATCGATTCTGTGGAAAGTGTAAATCAGACCCATCTACAGTTCGAAAACAATCAGATTTGCAGGGTTTTTTTGTCACCGTATTCCCATTCTTTGTTCAAATTGTTATGCCTTTCATAGTGTGTAAATTCTACTTAAAGCAACAATTATCCTACTTCACGGCAGTAACAAGCTGCTCAGTTATGTTTTATGGATTTTGAAATACGGTCGGCAGGAATCAATATGATTTACAGGTAAATTACCTGATTTAAAACTAAAAAACACAATGCATCCAGTTTCAAACAAGCATAATATTTAACACAAGGTAACTAGTTGCAAACAAGCCAATGTAATAATACTGTTTTGGGCTACAAACAATCATCATGTTAAACATAAGGTTACGTGTTACAAGGCAAATACATTTAGAGAAGGTTTTTGTTATCAAGAAATAAATGTTGACACAAGGTCACGGGTTTCGACCAAGCATAATGTTAATTGACCTTGATGCGATGATGTACAAGACAAAGTGATTACATGCAAGCAAAAGAAAATGTTACGTTAAGGTTACCAGTTAAAAACAAGATTACATTTTAATACAAAGTTACTAATTTCATTATGAATTATATTTTAATGTTTAGTACAAGGTTACTGACTATAAAATAATATGTAATGTTTAACATAAGTTACAAGTTATAACAAGATTAATGTTTAAAAAGAGGATACTAGTCATAAACAAGATTAACGTTCAACGCAGGTTACTAGTTTTTAACAAGAGTCATTTTCAATGCAGGTTACTAGGTATGAATAAGATGAATCTTTAATGTATAAGCACGATTAATGTAATAAATGAGGTTACGATTCATAAACAAGCTTATTGTTCAATGAAGGTTATGGAAAACAAACAAACTTATGGGTTCAAACCATGATACCTTTTTACCGAAAGTTACTGATGTACCTGAAGACAACTAGTTTCAAACAGTCATAATATTTACCACAAGGCTTCTGGGTACAAACAAGCAAATGTAAAACAAATTTCGGATTACATAATTACAAAACAAATCCTTTAAAAAGTTATAGCAAAGAACTTTTCAGATTGTAAAGTATTTAGTCTGGACACACATGTATTCACTAACTACAAAGCAAAATGCTTCATTCTATAACACGATTACAGAATACAAATCACAGGCTTACATAAAAACACAAGGAACTGCTTACAAAACAACCATGATGAACATACAAGGTCACAGAGAACAAAACAAGCCAATTGCATAACGCATGGTTACGTGTAACGGGAATATTGTTGAATATAAATGTATACCAGTTTAAAAAACATAAGTGTATTATTTTCAAATATATGTTTTGAAAGAAATCATAAAATGCATGATAATTGTAGCGAGGTGAAGGTGTTTGCGTTTCCGGAAAAAATCAGCAACCGTGAACCATGCCGACCGACAAAAGGGATAGGAAAGAGTTACACATATGCATTGTAATTTACGATAGTACGTTCTGACAAAGCAAGCTGACAGTCATAGTAACATTTTGGGCTGGCGTTGCTGTATGTATCATTGATTAGAGCGGATTTTGAAGACACTAATGACGTTAATGAAATGACACATGTGTGACTGCTGAGAATATCGATAGAGTATCAATCAATAAACACGGGTCGGTATCTAATAGAGTCAATGCTGTCAATAATCTCCGAATTTTTTATTTTTAAGTAAAAAAAGGTTTTATTTTCTGTGTAATTAACGTTATTTTATTTCGCTTATAAAATTATTCCAGGTATCACTATGTACAAACATGGTAATATAAACTTGATATAAAGAATACTTGCTTTTGTTACTCTCAGTCCAACGTAGCATTGCATGGTTTCACCTCAACCGTGCTGTCAGCGGCTGCCTCGTGCCGAATTCAACCCAAAAGACCTCTCCTTTTGTGAAGCCAACTATCTGTTCCTGCATTTCGGTCTCTGTATATGTAGATACTTTTACTGCTCTTAAAACTTCTCTTATAATGCAAATATCTAATTCACAGTTTACATACTACATTCACATGAATGTATACCTCATACAATCTTCACATTCCTCAACATGTGATCAACTGAACTCATTATCTCGACCACGAGGCGATACAGCATTAAAAAGAATTTTAATCATTTAAACTTAGTTTCATCTAATTTGACATGAAGGAATCATGAAGATGCACGTTTACTGTGGTCTCGAAATATCTATCTTTCATCTGAATGTTACTTACAGAAATGGCTTTTCAGAAAAGTCAACAGTTATCTTTCCGCATGTTTGTGCTTCATATGTCACATGCAGATTGAATTATTCTTCAAAGTGAAGGCTATTGATTTCTCTTACTCGACAGCAAGTTCTTGTAATGGGTTACAGATTGGAACTCCCAGCGTCTCAGTCAGATGTATAGACATTTACCGCTGCATCGCCCTGAAAGACCCCAGGGCAAAAGACTCTACAGTGCTTATGGTCCGGACTCTAATTACTTAAGAGTCATTTCAGGCCGGCCACACAACTCTGGGGTCTTTTTGGCCGGCATGAAATAACTTTAGAGTCAATGAGACTAGATTTTTCTCGGCCCGAAATTACTCTACCGAGCCTAAAAAGATTTTATACTTAACTGTTGAAGCCATGGTACAGTATTTCCGGGTTAGTCTCAGATAACGCTAGGCTATGCGTTCATTTTATTCTCAATTTTTTTTTCCATTGCGAATCATTAGGATGAGTCAGAAACAAACTTTTAAACATTTGATAAAGACAGTATCTTGCACGTTCATCAGCCATCGTCTGTCTCCCGCTGTCACTTGTATATCTTGACTTTTCCGATATGAAGTTCGCTGGATGGTGACTAGAGGATCAGAGTTTGTTAATAGATCCCTGCATGCACGTCCCCCCTCTTCCCTCAAGTATATTTGAGAGGCAGGCAATGTTATCCCTTCAAAATTTATGCGATACCTCCCAAGTACCAGTCATGCAAGGAAGCTGTTTTTTTACAACATGGTCTTTTTTTAATAGAGACAGATATATATTAATTCCAACGTCATAAATCTAGCAAAAATGACAATGAGAGGGGCTCCAAATACAAACGTTCAACCCTAGTAGTGTAAGGTCAGTTTTATTAACTTATCTCTTGAGTGTTCTTCAATGTCATCATGTCTGTAACACTGGTAATAAAGAAATACAGTAGTAGTCCGTTCTCCACCTTCCTTGCATGATCCACCATGGCTTTAGGACAAGTGCCCCTTTCTTTTGCTGAAATGTTTTTTACATAAGCACAAGTCATTATCAATGCTGAATACGAAGGCTACTTACGGATCAAATCACAAAGATGGCAATATTGACATCAAAATATGTAATTTCATATGGTCAATTTCAGATAACAGATCATGCAGAGCGTTATTATGTAATTAAATGGATCAAACATTTCTATTATCTGTTATTATCAATGACACTGAATTAGTATTCTTTTGATGGATATCTTGTCATATTATAAAGTTTTATAGGTTGTCTATTTCATCATGCGAAATGTCTAGAAATGACAAATGGCCATCTTAAGATGCTTTAATGAATAACTAAAATATCCAGATTGATCTTTTCAAATGAAAAACATTCAATTGAGAGAAATATCAAAAATGGAATTTAAAGTTTTTGAAAAGCTTAATGGATACACAGACCTAAAGGGGTCTGGGTCTCACCCAATTGACTCTAGTGTATTCTACTCTTTGATTTCAAATTGAAATAATCCATGGTATACGAAAATGAGTCAGCATATCAAAGATATCTATAAAAGAGGCAATTTGTAGAGGCATCAGATGGGCGTTTCCCTAGGCTGAGACGACTCTATGGAGTCACTTTGGGATAGGCCCAAATTATTCTGACCATATTAGGCTGACCATACTTAGTTCTAGATTCATTAGAGGCGGCAGAGTTACTGGACATATTTTACGCCCAAAACGGTATGCTCCAACTGGACTTTATTTCACATAAAGTCGTCATAACGAATGGAGGTATTTTAGCGAATATACAATTTTTTAACAAAAGAACAGGCCATGTTTCAACAGGTAGTCAGCGATTTTATTAATATTCAAGAAATTGATTTTACTAAGAACTAAGAAATGGGATGGATTTTGATTAGTTTTATGTAATGTCAATGAATGAGTTTGATGTGTATAACAATTTACTATATCACGTTTATGTATGAGCAAGGGTTAAAAGCATTGCCGAGTGCATGCAGTCACACATTTACCAAATATTACCAAACTTAAAACATCCTTTGGCCTTGTGTAACTGAACACTTCTGATATGTTCTTCAGAGAACTTACTATACCAATGTACATTGTAGCATCTAAGAAATCAGTGACCTGTTTATACAGTAATATCATTGATTAAGGATGTCCGTATTTGTACCAGTTTTACATACAGGGCAACTGTATCAACACGGGACGTCGAAGGCCGACGTAACGGACCGACATTTTTATTGAGTCGTAGTGGCCCATCTGAATAAGTATCAATTCTGTCTATTCTTTTTGGCTTAGTTTTCCTAGGTTGGTCCAGCCGCAGTTACAGAAGAACCATACGGTTGGTAGCAAAATATAGAAACTGCATGATCATTTTGCTTGACGTACGTCTGCGACACATACACCACCGGACGTCTACATGATATTTTGAAATGTAAAAAGTTGAATTCATTTTAAAGAAAGGATCATGCAAAGCAGGCAAATCCCATATTTGTCATCGAATTGTCTTTCGGTACGTTACCAGGTAGGGTCTGAGAGAGTTAGCTGAGACTGAGGGCCAGAATCTTCAATTGCCGACTCAAATCTATAACAACTAGGCTTGTTAGACAGTGTCCCACTCTGTCTCAAGTGGGACAGTAGACTGGCTAATATACGGATGTCCATCCACAACCACGCCCAATGAAGACCGCTACTTCCGGTCGCTTCTTTTACGCAATCGGTTATTCTCCGTGACAACATTTGCCGTGTCATCACTGTGAGTAAGAGATGTCATGATGTTATAATCTGAGGTGGTCTTCATCGAAAATCTGTTTCAAATGCCATTTCTCACATTAAACACTGATCGAATGCTGACCAGTAGCCTTTGTCTCATTTAATCCATTCTTTTGCAACAACTTTTGAAATTTCGGCATGTTGCTCAGGAATGATGTACGTTAATAGTGCTATAATATCATAAATATTTATTAAATCTGATAAGATTTCCTTTAGGCGTTCTTTTGCTTGGTATTGTGGGAGTGTGACATGGGAGAAATGGTGTGTTTCTTTAAGAACACCTTAATTGCAATGACGAGTATAAACACTAATCCTCCCAAAACTTAATGAACTTTTTTCTTGGTCCAGTTGAGCAGAACTTCGCGTAAATATGTTATTTGGGGTCTCAAATCACTCCGGATTATCACTGCAATCAGGGTCTGTGTGTAGAAATTGCGTTTATGAAGACTGAAGCGACACCAAGTCCATCAAGCGACATGGCCTTGTAGAGATTCAACAGATAAAAATGATGAAATTTCACAACCCCAGCATTTAAAAATACTGCAAAGAGATGTTATTTGAGGAAGTAACTTCGATTTCAGGACTTACAATGTTCTATTCAGGAAAGCTGGTTCCCGGCGAGAAATTTTGACGTGTAAGCTTTAAATCAAATTATCTTTCGCAGAAACGTTTTTGCATTCCTGATGTTGTAACCGTCCCCACCGGGTCAAAAGGTCCCCAGATCAGTGCTAATGCTCAAAATAACTCACGTCGGTGCATGTCTTCAATCACATTCAGATCATATATTGCAAGCTTTTTAAATCGAAATGTTAAGAATCTTTATAGAAAGGAAAACCTGATTAAGTATTGGTGATATTTTTGTTGTATTACTTAGTGGAGAAGTAAAGTTTCCCCTATAAAAATCTTTAATGTCACTCATTAAAGTGGGGCTACCGGGTAAATTCAACTTTTTTAATCAAGCCAAATTGTACACATATGTGCATATTTTCATGCTATATCTTTCTTGAAATGAATCTACGTCATGTTGCTCCCAAAACAGATTCTCCTTGTTTTCCTTTCTCCTAAAATCCTTACATAAAATTTTTTTTGTCTGTTATCTTTCAAAAGTATCAATATCACTTCATCTTTGAGCCTCCAGGAAGCATCGTTTCTCTCACTGTCAGTCTCGCATCAGTCGTCGGGTTTTGCTTTGATTTCGCTGCAAGCTTAAGCTACTATTGATAGGCGGTCTTCATCTACATCGGTACAAGTGTGTGACAAAAGTTTGAACATTTGGTGGTTAAATCGCCATATGAAGGAATTTGAGGGAAGTACAAAAGTCATAAAGACAGACTGCGCTCAATTAAATTGTTGGTGATAATAGCTTTTTTAAAGGGTGTAATTATCAGAGGACCTGATTTACATTTTATTCTTTAAATCTTATTTTATGAAATTTCATAGTTTAATTATTTCAAGAATTGTTTTGTGTGAATTAAAAAGCGCAAAGCGAAATAAAGAAAACCAAATAAATTTTATCATTTATTATTATTTATTACCAACTGTATATCCCCTTTTAGCCTCCAAAAAACCTATTTCAGCCTTCTATGCCCGTTAAGTTTTCCTCAGTGTTGCACGAACAACTTGCTATGCTATCAGGCAGTCAGCACCTGGTCAATTGACGATAGAATATCCTACAAGCAACGATTGACATTAGGCGGTGCTAATGGTGGACATGTGATAATGACGTTTACCTTGGATGGCAGTGTGAACGATGTGCTAATCACTTAGACCAACCAGAAAGAGGCCACAATCTTCCCATTAGCACCTGGGGGTATCAAGTAAATCACGGGGGACCTGTGAAATCTAGAAATCGAAGTGGATTGATACATGATTGCATTTGACCGCTAGAATTACATCCATTCAAATAAAAGAGTAAAAAAGACGCCCTTAATCATCCCTTACAACAATTAATCATTAATTATATTAATTCAAATCCTAAGAATACATCGACATGGAATCCTTACTTTATTCAAATGTGTTTATTTCTCTTTCTATCTATGTAGATGTTGAAAGTATCAGAAAATACCTGTGTTATTATGAGTACAGATAAGGATATCGATTCAAAAGATATTATGCAACCAAGCTTAATTATCCTTTGAAACAACTGATGCCGCTTCCAAAATGAGAGCGTGCGCTGTTGAAACGAACTGTTAGTGCATTCTCTGAATTTGATTCTTAATATGAATAATATTTTCTTTTACACTTCTAATGCATTTGATCATGAAGGATCAAGGATATCAGAGCTCTAATCTTTATAAAAGGATCCACGGGAATGTTAATATAGTCAGCAACAGCAGTTGCTGTGACTCCAGATAGGTGGGGTTTTTTAATATATTTATTTCATGAATAAATCTTATGAAGAGTGATTTTTTAGATGACAGGTCTTTTACATTCTATAACACCAGGAACTTATATTTCAACTTTGACATTTTATATTCTTAACATCTTAAAAAAACTCTTTTGTAATTCTAGAGCTTTTGATCTTCAGCAAAGCAAACACACCAGACTGCTTCTTGTAATAAATTTAATGAAGCATCTTCAAAGTATCATTTCCTCTAAAAGGCATTGGTTTCATCTTGTCAAGAGAGTTAATAGAATAATGAAACACCGAGTTATTCGTTATGAAAAATAACGTAGGCATGGGAGTCGATCTCATTTAATTCAACGTTTGATATGATTTTTATAGAAAAGGGATACATTTGGTAAATTCATTAGCATGATTTGAAAATCGGTGATTTTTTGAGACTCCGGAACTGTTTCTCATGTAATAAACAAGTGATGCCCTTGGGTGAATCCTCACATTACCTTTATTCAAACCATATCGCACACACCTGGCAGTCTTCTTTCAGCTTAAATAGGTCTTCGTTACGTATTTAGAAGAGAAAGTATGATACCTTAGCGTCAGAAGGCCTTTCTCTGATTACATCTCGTTTGATTATATCAAGAACGCCCATTATATGTACTTTGAACGTTTTGCGATCGGATTTGATCCATTTATTATTTTGTGCAGACTAAATGCAAAGTTATATGTTAACTGTTCCTTGCTTATGTGCTTTCGGATTATTGTTCTTTAGGCCATTTTTTTTAAAGGACCACTTCAATCGCTTCAGTGAATAAATGAATTATGGAGTATCGGTTTAAACCTGCACATCATAGTCTGTCCTGCTATAATATATATTTTATCGATGTACTTTAGCCCTAAAATATGTAAAACACTCCTCTACAGGAACACAGTTTAGAACCTTATTTCATCCCAGGCTTTCCTATCATACACTTAACTTGAGCACAATTTCAAGCTAAAATATTGACAAACTCATTCATATTGTTTCCAAAATTCGCATATTTCTCCATATATGAAAAAAATACAAGAGCTTTTTTATATATATCTTCTTCAAAAATTGCAGGATAGATCTTGAAGTGTCTAAGGCACTGTATTTCCGTAAACATGTTGCTTTGTGGACCAGATATTTGAGACACCTAAGGGGAGACTTTAAAGTTTGCGTCAAACTGTCGTGCTTGCTTCCTAAAAAGGGATCTTGAAACAGGAAAAATCAAGTAACCCTTGAGAAGATTCCTCCTACAAAATAATCCAGGTTAAACGCCTATCGAACCTGTCAGCGACATCAAGTGTGATTGAGAGGGCGCTTCAAGCACTGCGGGGGGTTATGATCACTGACACAACCTAAAGTCAATTCGGACAGAGATGATGTTCAGTTTATAAGTCATCATCTTGAGTTTATTGCGTGGTTCCTTATCCGGAGAAAACAAGTTGCTGCTACCCCTTAATACTGAACGTGCATTTTTTTTAATAATAGTTAAGCCATTTGTTTGACAAACTACCGAAGTGATGTGATTCCATTGTCCTATCAAAAAGGGAGTCATTCGATATTTTTAGTTTTGTCGAATTGTTTAAAGAATATTTCTACAATTTTTATAAATGACATGTATTATATTACTTTACAAACCATATTTTCTAAAAATATCTGTTTGATCATTCTCTCCAAACTGAGCTCCGTCATTAATACCTATACAACCTCTTTCTTAAAATTTCTCTTAAGATCTTGTCAAGTGTCCTTGTCTGTGACTTTTCACTTTCAATAGATTCAACCAATCACTGACAACTTGGATATCAACTGAAGCCGACTATTTCCAAACCTCATTGCTGATTTACTAAAGCGAGAGGTCAATTGGCATGTTAAATTGAAATGATTTAAATGAGATTGATACTTAAAACAATCTAAAAGAATCACAGCCTTTATGTTCACGAGGTTGACGATGGTATATTCATACTCACAACTTACACTTTAAAACGTTCTATCTTTGTTATCTCGCTCTTGTCGTTCTGCAATATTGCGAACTGGTAGCAAAACGCTCTTCAAAAGAAAATAGACTGATTATTCGACAAGAAACTCTAAGCAAAACTTCCTAATGTCATTCAAGTGCCAAATAATATCCCTTATTATTGTTTCTTTGTTCCAATGCACACAGTAACTTGTATAAGCTGAAAAAAATTACTGTTCCAAACAGTATTTGTACAAGACATATTTTTAGTTGACTAAAATGTTGCAATTAAATTCATAATTAAGATAAGCAAATCTTTTGAAAAGAGTTTTAAGGATTTTTTGTAAATTTTAAGACGCAATCTCCAAATCTAAAGATACGTAATTTCACGAAAATAAAAGGTGCAGTCGGACGTAAAGAGGAAATTATCAGGACAGCTTATTTTTCTGTTCCATATGAATATATTCAAAACAAGCTATTTATACCTCAAATAGGTGTAATTGATAAAAATAAAATTTGTAATGAACACCTGTTACATTCGAGGATGGAAGGGAATATTCATTCATAAATCATTATAGAAATGGTTGGTCCCGTCAGTAAATAGAATTCCGGTTGGCATACAATATCTATTGTCGTTAATGTATCAACAATATTCTTACAATTGTTAATTTCCAGTATTTCAACGGGTGGAAGGACTTCTACAGCTATTTACATAGGCTATGACACCGGAGCACTTTGTACATCCAACAAGTCCTGTCCAACAGAGGTATCTTCTTTCGCGTACCTATCCTTTAATTCAAGCACTTTTTGGGCTATAAATTGAGACGCCTGATTGGTTGCAATAAAAGTTAGTTTTGGAATTGGCCACGTCGTTTTAAGAGTAATCATTCGCAGAGCCAGTCAGTTTCGCATGTTTCGGGAAAACCAGAATATTATCGACTATGAACAGCGCCGCACAGGAGTCCTCTTGACAAAACACGGTCACAAATTTAGGATGGCTTAATTCGCCTCAATGACAGCGAGCAATCACTTGATGTAAGAAGTGTTTTCATTGGCTGATTTTTTTAGATAGTCAGTGCTGCATTTCTATCCGCTATGGGAATCGTCAGAAAACACTCAGAAAATGCTTAAACCAAGAGAAATATTTGCGTAATAGAATTTGACTTGAGCTATCTTCATGGGTACAGAATAATTCACTTCCTTTATGTACTGAATCAGCAGCAGAAATAAAATAACATTATATCTGAAGATACGTGAATTTCAGTTCAATGATTCTTCATACAAGGAGAACGTTTTGGCTGAATGTAATTACTTGACCTTACCAGAGCCAGCTGCAATGTGTTGATTTGTGTGGGAACTGATTACAGTGGATATGAATTATACATCGCTCTCATCGACTGTCTCTCACAATTAATCTGCCGTAGACCGGGATTTAAGTTTACATTCCATTCCAGACATGCAGTAACATTAATATCCCTGTCGATAAACCCCCTTTTGGTAGAAGGCAGACGAACTGGAGCTTATCTTAAATAGTTCCTGATAGTTTGTTATATATGGCAGCTGTTCTATCTAAATCAAAATAAATGTTCGTCTTCTCAGTAAGGCATTCCAAGCTCTATGCGTTTATCAATAAAATCTATCGATACTGCGTAATTGAGGGGCCAGCCTTAATGCCTTACAGAGATAGTCTACAAAGTGCAAATATTAGTACATATACATAAATCACGTTCTTGACATATCAGAAATAAAACTTCTTGTAAAAAAACGTTGGAAATCGATCACGTTGCAAATCTAAAGAAATATATAGTGTACATAGGCAGTGCATTAAATGTTTCAAAATGATCTGCTGTATTCACTGTTTTATTGTTGTGGTCATCAATAGATTCGATTAAAATGAAGATTGGGAAAGGTCTTGTAAGTTGGAGGTTCGCCTCTAATCATTAGGTAGATAGCCGGAACAAATTTGTTTCTTTATCTGTAAAATTATACAGATTTTTTATTTGTTTCTGTACATTTACTGACACACTCTTTAGCGCTTTTACCCGTGTTGTCCTAGAATAGAAGTTCAACAATGAGTAAACTGTGCCTCTTGTTTTAGAAGCCTAACAGTTCCATTGTATCATTCACATTCCAGGCGATCCCTCATTCGACTGTCTCTGCTCAAACTGTTGGTTGTTCACTGTGCCAGACTTAGTAAATGAAGTGACCAAAACTTGGGTACCATTATGAGTAGGATTCATCTATAAGCTGCGTTCAGACTCCATCGGCTGATCAACAATCAACAATCCAAGGACTTTGGTGAACATAATTAGCTACATAGTTTTTGTGACTCAATTTATATTGTATTATTAAGTTTTATTAGCTTGATATTGTAACCATTGTTTATATGAATACTTGAAATGTAATAGTTAGTTTCGAATGTTTGTTATTTTTGGCTGATCAGACAAGGGGATATTTCTCATTCTATATTCTTAAAGGTAAAAATTAATTTAGATTTTTGAGTTTCAAACCAACGAGGACGCCAAAAGGTCAGTAAGGGATATATAATTATATTTCCGGTTCCGTTTTTATTTTCTTTAATTGCATGCGTATTTGGCTACACTTGAACAGCTTAATTTACAAACGTAGACCTGAAGAGGCTCGTTGAGCTGAAAGTGCCAAACATTATGAACAGAACAAGTTAACACTACAGGGGAAAACAAAATGGTGCAATAAACAAGACACAATAAACGATCATGTGAAATATGTGTTAAAGAAGATGGTGGAAAGAAACGTAAAACAAAATAAGCGAGGTGAGTTGTTCTCAGTAAATAACTATGCTAATGAGAGCCTTTACTTCATAGTCAAAGTAGCCAAACTTATGTTTAAGAAATATCTCAACAATCAATGAATCAATTGTCCTGTCTCTGTGTTCTGTACCAATAAACTTATTTTCAACCTATGACATAAACTCTTGTAACTTTGATTACAGGAATAACTTATTCATGACTCGTGCAAACGCCGATAAGGTAATATTGTATCTTTCTGACTGACATTGGGACATCTCATACACAAAATGCAATTCTACCAAACAGGTAGAGTGTAGCCCGATGCCTTTTCATTTTATATCAAAAGCTTCGCCAATTCTATTTGCAAATCCTTACAAATACAAGCTATCACAAAATATCTCGTTTCTTTTATGAAACCAGGCTAGGGGTCCTTTTTCATCCTCCTCTCATGAAATTTTATTTTGCAGTCGTTACCTCAGCAGCCTTTCATCTTCCTGTCGCGACCTTGATGCAGCTAGCTCCAGGAAATGATTCTTTTGGTACGTCTAATCCAGCATGTCCCCTTCTCTTCTTTTCATCCATGTTTTTCTGTCTTCTCGTGATGTCTTCAACCTTTGTGCTGAGCGCTAGCAAGGTTTCGAGGAAATTAGACACGAAAGTAGCGCTGACCTACTGACGAAGGAACAGGTAGCAGTCATCCAGCACATTTCAGCATGAAGAGCAACTTCACTAATGTGATTGGGTTTTATTTGAGAATTTATGATATATTGATTACAAAATGGGTTTTTCTTACTAAATGTGAATTATATATAGGTTATATCCCAATCTTTTATCTAATGATATCAATCCTACAACATAGCAGAAAAGGTCGCAGTCAGGCTTTAACCCTTAGAAGGAAAGAATGAGAACTTATTTGAAAGAAGTTTCCATTTCTCAACAACCCGCTGAAAGGTAGAGAGTGACGTGTTTGTAAATATCACTAGTTAAACGGCTCTCCAGGGTATATTACATCTATATTGAATAATTACTTCTCCAAATCAAGTTCCAACAATGAAGACGTCGCCTTTAATATTTATCGACTCAACATCTTATAGCTAATGAACAAGTAAAAGTACACAAACATTCAAACCCCTTTTAGCACTTCCCGGTCGTTGTACCTCATGTCTACACTAAACCTCTTGCCACTCTTGTGTTAACCAGTACGTGTTACCGTGCGTTCCAGTTATATCAACTAGTACAAGTAACAGTGAGTGCCAGTTATATCAACTAGTACAAGTAACAGTGGGTGCCAGTTATATCAACTAGTACAAGTAACAGTGGGTGCAAGTTATAATAAACAACAGGGCTCCTTTATTAACATTGTCAACTAGACAAAACCTTCTGATTATCTCAGCAGTGTCCTACTCACTGCGACCCTGATGCATACAGCCCCAGGATGTGACTATTTTGGTAGATCTACATGTAATCCACTCTGACCTGCTCTCTACGGCTTTCACGTCCTTTTAACTCTTAATCCATAAACTGTTTTATGAATCATCGTTTGACAGGTTGGTGCAGGTATGTCGATTGCAGTATGTTTCTATTATCAAACTTTATAGATTTGATCATTTTTCTATAATCAAACTAAATGGATTTCAGCATGTTTTCATCATCAAATTTTATGGATTTCAGCATGTCTCCATAATTAAACTATATGGATTTCAGCTTGTTTCCATAATCAAACTTAATGCATTTCAACACTCATTCAGCATCTTTTCACACCAGCAACCAAAAATTTACTTTGAAATTATCGTTGGTCTATTTCAGATGTTACAGCTGCCCTTGACTCCAAACGAGGTGTCTGATTTCAACCTTCGAAAGCATCGAGATATGTTAAATTTTAAACTATGTTAATAAATGAAGGAAAAGCTATAATACCAATCTAAATAAGTTATGATCAACAGTTATTTATCGTTTGTAATAGTCCTTCATAGGATTATATAGAAATGTTGATTCTCATTTAACAAGATGTCCATTGAAACTGTATGATTAAAACCCATTTAAGCATCAATATGTTTATACTTTCAGAACCATCTTTAACATCACTAAATCATTATTTGAAGACAGCAATACCCAACCTCTTTATTTCAGTTGTCCAACAAAAAGAGTGTCAAACTCCTCTAATGCTGTCATTGTCAAAACAATTCATTTCCTCCTCATTATATTATAGTTATTGGATCAAACTTCTACATAAATTGGTCACCTCTTGCAGTTCAATACTAGCAGTGTAAGTATTGATATATGTAATCAGAATGTTTAAAGAGCCACTCCGTGATTTTCATAACACATTATTTACCTTTGATACGAATCTAAATGTCATATGTCGTGATATAAAATCAAAACATCTTAACTTTTCATGTCCAAATGACATATTTATGAAAAATCCTGGTTTTCCATGAAAATCTAAAAACAGCCTTATAAATGCACAGAGGTGTAGATATCACGTCCGATGTACATAGAAACTAGTTATATAACCGAACAAACGCTATCAACTCCTAACTGCTCTCCTGCCTGTTTTAGATAAGTCTCCAAAATTACGTTTGACTATTTGACGCTGACACTGTCCGGTTTTCGATCATTATTGCGACGTTCTATCTTCATATTGTCACTATAATAAACCCAATAAGTTATAAAATGTATGTTTTTGGTAACAGTCGATACTTTGCGATCAAATGATACCATTGATTAAGTTTAGCATATATGACTCCAACAACTCACGGAGTGGCTCTTTAAGGCAAAGGGTGTTTGTGGGCAGAGGCAAGAACTTCCCTGTGCGATTTCCCTGAAGTTCAGAATATATAGAACCCTTAGCATGAAATCATGTTAACAATTAGAACCAACTCAACTTATACTGATTTCATGATATTCACATAACCTCTTACGAAGTTTAGTTTTCACAAGCCTTAATTTGAATTAATGAAATTCAAAAACTGTTTAACTCCGTTATATCACTCAGTTGTGTTAAGGCTATGCAATAGAGCATGTTTTCCTTATAAACATGTCTAAATATGTACCTTAACATAAGCAGCATGTACATTACATTTTCAAAGCATTTCAATGGTCAATACTTAGGTAATACTTTACATTACAACAATCCAATGAGCATTTTAATTACTGTCATCTTGACAAGGCTCTAAGCTGCGTGATACTTCTTGGCTAGCAGCATGAATAGTGATAACCAGTTATAGATCTACAAATGTCAAACGTTAACCGATTAAAGCTTCAGTAATTGAACTGACTTCAATGCTTGTATAATGATAATGGTTACAAGATTATGTAGTGAATTTTCTAGAACATCATTATTTTGAAATGAAATGGGGCCTCGGGCAGGTACATCACAAATGTTGATACGTGATGTTTTTCAATATCATGTTAGATATTTGATAATGATAACCATTTCTGCAAATTACTTTTCTTGAAGAAGATCGGTAAGTGATACCCTTAATTGTTTCTCTAATTTTTCTATTTTGAAATTTCATGTAGAAGTTACTGAAAATTCTAGGGAAAGATTTAATTTTCTACCATTCAATTATTTCCAAAGCATTACCCTTGGTGTAAACTATTTTCACCTGTGTAATTGCATATCAATATAAAAATTCCACTTTATTTAAATTGTTTGCAAGCTTATCCAGTCGAAGGAGTGAGAAATATGTCAACACTATATCTCAACAACAAAAACAACTGCTAATATGTTTCTCTATTATGTCCTTGATTGTTTTAGTATGTAGTAGCAACAACACTTTATACATAATCAGTACACTAAAGTAAGCAATAATTGACAGGGTGCTTCAAGTTGTGTCACGTTGTCGCATATACCCTCACGTCTTATTTTGGTTATCCTGCTCTGTTCGGTTATTTTTATCTCATTGGAGGATCGTTGTGGATATACATTCCCTGTTTGAGCATGATGACTTTCTTGGTTTCTTATCATTACGAACAAAATGACCATGAAGTCCAAACCACTGTATCTCTGACGAAGTATATGATAAATGTTATATGATATGGTGAATTAAGATAGCACTTGTTAGAGAACCAAAGTTTATCATCAAATAGTATGACACTTTGGGAGGAACAAAAGTGTTCTTGAAGATATATATTAATTTTTGTACACTCATGTACCAACTGTCATAAGGTATATCTGTTACATGAAAGTCTACAATCAGGTAATCAAGACAATCAGTGTACATGTGCTGAATAATTAACTCAATACTGTACAGACTATCCGATTGTTGATTAGTCCTTGAGCACATGCTTTCTTGATGGACTTCTTTCTAAATTTAGTTTGTCATCACTAAGACTTTTATAAGGTTATGTGAAGAATAAGGATATTGGTTTGATTTTGTCAGTGTTTGTTCAGTTACAAGTTGGTTTAAGTATAACTGCTCTAGGTTGTGAGAATGTCTCAGCAAGGAATGTAAAAATAGGATTTAAAATCATGACATGACAGATATACATGCTAACAATAATGTCTATCAAAACACAATGACGGTTTCGTGAAGGCAAAGATGTAAATAAGAAAGTGTGCTTCCTTTCACCGCCGAATAAGAATGTTTTTGGAGAATGATGTACCACAAATAACTGACCTCTCGTTATGTGTAGCTATCAAACTATCATGAAAACGTAGTTATCTGTCCTTCAACAAAGCTAATTTGTCACTAAATTGAATCGTTAGGACATAATGATCCTGTCAACAAGGCTGATCATGATCATGATACTCGCATTTTGTTTATCACATTGATTTGTTTACATCGAAATATTTGGGATAACAATATCTGTTATGGTGCAAATTCGTTTCAGGACGAGTCTTTGGCGGGATTTGAATCCACACCATCAGAGTAGAGCAACACCGCCAACAAAAGTTCCTCCGCTGTCGAGTATTCAAAGCATAGGTTGCAGATCGTTATTTTCATTTTCATTATGTTGTAGAAAGTGATTTAAATCAAAGCTTGGTCTCCGAGGCACAATGGACATGTGGGGGTCAATGTTCATGATAACGGCACGCAAATTCATACACACAAATTAAACAACTCCTTTTTTGTTGTGTATCAGTGTATTTCTGATTTAACATGTTATGACTTGTAGCTACTACTCTCTTTATTACAAGTATACTAGGTATTATGTGATATTCGATATTGTTTATATACATATATTTTCTCTCGGTTTTATCGGATTTATTTCATTAAGAACATAATCTGCATCAAGCCGTTGCAATCATTTTGTTAAACTATGTGGCATATTCAGATATAACTTTGTAAATGTGTTTAAGACGGGAAGTTTGTCTTTGTGGCTGAAAAGATTATCAGAAACAGAGGCGAGACGCGATCTTTGAAAATCATAAAGCTGGCAAAATAAAAACACGACGTTGTCATGTAAACGCTTTCCATCATCATCGTAATCAATTACGACACAGTGTCTCATTAACACATCTGTTCACCTGTGCCCAAGATGGCTTATAGTGTACTGTCAAAACTCTCGTAACAGTATAAATTTGCTGGCCTTGATGCAGTAATTATCTGACTTTCTGCTGAATATTCTGACACACTTCTTATCAGCGTGAATAGAGAACAAGTTCCATGGATTTACAACTTCTTATTGAAGGATTGCGATGTTTCGGTGTAGATACTTATCATCACGTTTCGGTGTAGATGCTAACACCCTTATCATTATGTTGATAACGGTGTTAGTATCTACACCGAAACGTCGCAATCCTGCAATAAGAAGTTGTAAATCCATAGAACTTGTTTTCTATACATCTCACTAACTTCTATATGCCTCTCAAATAAATGTTATTAACAGTTGCTCATATTAGTTCATGTAGACTTACAAAAGAGCGTATTTCCAAAGTAAGGATGATAACTAAATGAAAGAATTCCAATGAGAATGCTGTTAAAAATGAAGGATGATCAAGTTTTACTTTCTAGTTTTCTTCTGTTCATTAAGTTCTTTATTAGTTCTTATGATGGTTTTCAATAGAGAAAAACAGAGTATCAGTGCACGCATTAAATTACATTTCTGAGAGACTTCAAATGTTTTTTCGCATATAAGAAAAGAATAGTGTCAAATAACTTCAGTTATATTTTTAATACAAAAAACTAAATAAAAAGAATTTGTTTTTCGAAATGGACAAAATACTTTGCACTACTTTTATAACAATCAAAGGCGAAACGTTATGCCCGAGCGTTGAAGTTACCTAATCTTGTTTACTTTCAAGGATCAAGGCTGACCGACTATACATCCAGCATTGCACCAAAACTGTGACGAGCTACCATCTATCTGTCCTGGCTTCTCATTTCATCACACGAACGGACAGTTTGTCGCCGGTAGAGTTTGCAAAGGCCCTGGAATATGAGAAACTAAAGAGGACAAATTGCTTCATTTCCCGTTATCCCAGTAGTGCCCACACAGTTTCAGTTTTGTCTGCACGTCTCTCAATTCTACTAAGCAAGCCCAAAAATACCCTCCCTTCCTTCTCACCAAACCTTTCAACAAGCGTTGGAAGCCTTTTGCTTTGTAATTTAAATGCATTTTATTGTATAAGGCAATCTTTCGAAAGTTATGCATACTGGTTAAACTGACCTTGGGGTGGCATGACAGTCTTTTTATCACTTAAGATAATCTCATTGCAAAATAATTATTCAAAAAATATTAAAAGCTGCTAAGACATTATAAAAATAAAATGTTAATGATTAGGAAAAAATAGAAGTTGGAAATTATTTGTGTATAGATTTATGTGATCATAATAAAAATGACTAACCACTTGCACGCCCTCTTTTTAAAATTCCTGAATTCATAATTTGAAATTAAAACATTAGCTGCATTCAGTCCGCAAAACTTAAACGTTTTCAACATCTCCCTTTCAATGCCTCTTCTTTCTCAGACCTAGCTGAAGCACAGAGAATAAAAAAGTACCATATACGTTGCTATAATGTCAACATTTAAGTAGTTCTCAATAGCGTCAATAAATGGTCTTGACATTTCGCCCACGTCCATATTCATCTCATACGTCATCTTTTTGGTATCTTCTTTTCATTATTTTTTATCAAAACAATGAATAATACAAGTAAGAAGAGTATGCTTTCAACTAATGTTACCGATTTACACAAGACTCTTTGTGATTTGTGTGATTCATTTCTGTCTCGTGAATAGCAAAAACACTTTATATATTTTAAATCTTTAACTTGCTGACAATGTTTTTCTTAACTCGAATGAATTCATAGCATCACAAAAGACACCATATACCTGAGGTATATTGGTATAAAGTTAGTGGATTTTTTGCCATGAAAAATATAAAAAATGCAAGAAAATGTTTATGTCTTTGATTAATGATTGGTTAATGATTTAGGGTGTGGACAGATGAACAAAAGATATTGTTTCTTTTTCCTTTTTCCAATGGATATGGCTTTAACAGTCTGCTGCACCCAGACTATTTCATATCTGACCTTTCAATACCGAATGAGATAGAGTAAATGTTTTGACATTCATTTCAAACAGATAGAAATAATTGCCTTACAAAATAGTCATGACCTTTTTGCCTTTGATAGTAAGACAGTTATAAATAGATTATAACTTGACACGAAATCTTAACTGTTATCTTACTTAAAATACTCTCGATATTGAAATCTTACAGTTAAATGGACTCTGTTTGAAATTAGCCTGCACGATTTCTGCAATACTTCATTAGTTCAGTTCATTAGTGATGTGAATTTCAATAACTAACCAAATAGATTCAAGCCCAGCTGAGACAAATTTAGTTTATCTAGTCTGTGTCAGTCGGTTTTGATCATTTGACATATGTATCTTCCATTGAATATTCACTATCGTTGAGATCATTCCGGTACATGTTCAACACCTTCAATAATCAGAGTTGGTAAAGAGACGAGTGAAGTTTAATCACATTGTTACAAATGTCTTTGTCTTTGCCATATATTCTTGTATATGTCCATTTCATTTTTGTTTTGGAAAATCCCACATGAAGGGATAAGCATATACTCCGAAACATCACGTATTATACTATACTATAGTATAATGTTTTTCTTTTAACTGTCGATATATTACATATTATGTTACTGTCATCATACTCGTTTGAACTCCATATTCACCATTGATGCTTGACATATCTTCTGATTCTACCGGCAGTTCAAACCAATTGACTTTTTCGGTACATCTTTTCCAACATTGATTCCTCTTAACCCTTCTGTCATCTTTTTTCATCGTGTTGTTAATTAATGCCATAAAATATACTTTGACTGGTTTGCATATGCATATGAATATATATTTGGATGTCCGGCCTGAGGAATTAAATAATTTATTTGTTGTTGTTCACGTTTAAAAATTTCAGTGATCAAATTCCATTTGTGAAAAACAAGTACATATATAAGTAAATAATAAGAGATTAACAGTTAATCATTTTAATCTTTTCTTTAGATTCAAAAACAATGTACAAAGAAATAACAAAATGTCTTAAAATGACAGTAAGTTAAATTAGTGTTAAGAATACAACGTTTGTTGTTGTGCATAGCATCATTAATCATTATTCAAATAAAATGTCTATCTTCACACTGATGACGGTTACCCAAAGAGACCTTCAGTCGAGTTAATGTATTTTGCAAATATTTTATGTAAAAGAAAATCCAGAATCAAAACCTTTAAGTACTTGGTAACAAAGGCAATCTGTAAACAGTGGTAACTGACTTGGACTCTGGCACCAATGCCAGACAAATGTACAACCTATGTCCGAAACTTGAAAAGCATTTCAAGATTCGGCGTATAAACCCGAGAGATGAAGTCATCCTTACTCGGTTGCGACTCGGCCATTGTGACCCAAATGCATACAAACACATTCTAGACAATGATGTATCTCCCAAAGTGAAAGTTGTTCAAAAAATTGTCCAGAAACTGTTTTTCACTTTTTAATTGAGTATGAAGGACATAACTAACAAGGAGAAGATCTTAAAGAAGCTGTAACAACGAGATCAAGCATCTTCATTCCTAGCTATAGGGCTCTACCTGAAGACAATTTGATATTCAAAGCGCCCTTTTAATCTAATATAAAGTACGGGCAAATATGATTCCATTTTAACATCTTAATCTCTTTAATGTTTACCTTTTATAACCTTCACAATATTTAATGCCGAGCGCATATAGGTCATAGGCCTTCAAATTCCGCCTACCTAACTACCTATCTGATACAAACAAATCGTTGACATCAATGAATGAAACTGACATTATAACTATGCATTTTTTCTAAGTCAACTAATCGAAGATTCGATTTGCATGACCATGGCATAAAACAAGAGCTTTTTGAATAGCAATCTGAAAATATTACTATTGAGTACAAGCATAGGTTGAGTTCAGTATGATGGACAGTTACTGGTTCTATATTGATCCATGTTCAATTTAGTTAGAATCATATACGCCACACGATATCAATGTTTATCATATGCAATATTGATGCAATAAACCAATCGGATAAACTTGGTATCTAAATCTAACAAACATGCAAATTAGTTTAAAAGACGCACTATTTTCGCAAATTCGATATCTAATTCGAAACCTTAAACGCTTACACATCATTGATAAGGTCATAAAGAGGGTATTTTCTTTTCGAACAAATACAACCAACCACATTCCAACAGGGGATCTACCATGCAATAATGTTTTTAAAATACCCTGGTTACAGAAGCATTTTAAGATTTGTTAAAAAATAGTGTCTTTCCTTTGAGAACCAACAACAACCTGCCAATATCAGAAGTCATACATAAACTATTGTCAGATTTGGTTTCCGTGAATAAAATAGCCTTGACAGACTGTGCCCGAAAGATCTGTTAAACTAATCATTGAGCATGTTTCTGAGTGACGACACATGTCGACTATCTAAATAAGCAATGAAATAAGCCAACCTCGTAGGTAATCTCAAAGCCGCACTTGAGTTGACAATATCATGACAAAATAGCTTTTAAAGTATGCAGTTACAATTACTTCCTCTGTTAATTCACAAGTGATTTAAAATTTCGAGGGACAAGTTTCGAGCTGATTTCAATGAGATTGAGTGATTAAAAAACATTCAGAATGAATAAAGAAACATAGCGTATTTTTTATTCTTTGTTTATGAGGTGGAAATCTAGTATAGAATATCAAAAGATCTTTAGGAGACGCATATATTATTTTGAAAAAGTATTGGTGAAAGAATATTTCAAGACAGTGTCAAAATCATATATCACCGATAATGTGACCTTCACGTATTGTAAATGGAATTAATCCGCATAATCTAGGTCGCTCTTTTTCAGAAGGAATCAGTAATGCTTTTCAAATCATTTTTTTTATTAAAATGACGTTGTATGATAAAAAGATTATTAAACTTGCGTGGTTTGTGTATAAGAATATATCTATATTAATCGCAAAATACGCATAATGCAAATTGTATTCATAATATTTGATATAAAGGATATTGTAACACTTGGTTAATAATCTTTATTTCTTTTTCCAGATGAATATGCTGACTGTTGCACAAAATTGTAATGAATATTCAACTTGAGTGAGTCAATTTAGAATTTATATAACCACATATTTTTTTCTCAAATTAATGTCATGAAAAAATAACAATGTATCTTTATCATTCTATGAGTGTCTATACGATGTACAGGAGGACATGAGACCCAAGGGAAGTATGCGTATCAGATCAATAATGTTAAGACTGTTACAGGACTCCAGGGTCTCCCTGTCCGAGGTTTGACCCGGCATCAGGGAAGACTCCACATGGTTAATGACATTAGACAGTGTTATTCAATCTCGTTATGCTTCGTTATTTCTAGCAATGCAAAGCAATGTAGTTTTCTAGCAAATCAGCTCCTCTCATCTTAACGACACCCTATTCTGGTGAGGACTCTTGTGAATGAGGTGGACAGAGTCACGTCTTGCTGCACTTCTGTCACCTTTCAGGAGATGACCTGAGTCATCATAAAAAAAACAATTAATAAATGTGTAATTATCACATTGATGCCAAACAGGGCTAGCGATAGAAAAGAATACATTGCTAATTGATTATTGAATATTTGCAATGTTTGTTTTGAAAGCATTTTAATCGTTAAGAAAATAAATAAACTAAATGATACATGAAAATCCTTAATGAAATAAATACTAAAAATCTTCTACATAAATGGGTCACCTCTGTCATAGTACGTCGCTGAAGGTTCATACAAGCAGTGTTGGTATTGAGATTAGTAATCAGAATCTTTGAGACAAAGGATGCTTGTAGACAAGGCACGAACCTCCCTTTGTGATTTCCCTGAAGTTCTGAATATTCAGAACCCTTGGCAAGAAATCCCGTTAACAATCAGAATCGAGAGACGCTATTCGTAGCTCCTGGGTGAAATAAAATGTCTAACGAAATTGACTTTTCATTAATCAAACTTTGAATTTATCAACAATAAAGACTGTTTTAGTCCGTTTTATCACTCAGTTATGTTAAGAATTTGCAACAGTGCATGTTCTCCCTAAATACCTGTTTTTATATTTACCTAAACATAAGCAACATGTACATTACATTTTCAAGGCAATTCAAAGGTCAATACTTTACATTACAACAGTCCAATGAGCATTTTAATTACCGTCACCTTGACAAGGCTATTTGCTGCAAGAAACGTCTTGGCTAGCACCATGAATAGTGATAACCAATTAGAGATCTACAAATGTCAAACGTTAACTGATTAAAGCTTCAGTAATTGAACTGACTTCAAAGTTATTTGCTTGTATAATTACAATGGTTACAACATTCTGTAGTGAACTTTCTAGAACAGCATAATTTCAAACGAAATGGGGCCTCGGGCAGGTATAGCACAAATGTGGATACGCGATGTTCTTAAAGATCACGTTTGATATTCGATCATAATAACCATTTCTGGAAATTAATTTTCTTGAAGAAGTATTTTGAGACCAGAAATTGTCCTTCTTTCTCTATTTCATTCTATTTTGAAATATCATATTACAGTTCCTGAAAAATCTATTCAAAGATTTGATTTTCTATCATTGAAATAGGAGGACCCTCTCTGTACAAACTAACAAAACTATATTTATCTATTTAATTGCATATCAATATGATTAAATCTCACCCGTTTTTAATTATTTGCATGCTTATCTAGCACAAAGAGTGAAAAATATGTCAAAACTATACCTCCACAGCTAACTCAACTGTAAATATTCTTTGTTATCTTCCTACTTCTTATTAGTATGTAGCAGCAACAATCAAATACTACATAATCAGTACACTAAAGTAAGCAGGGATTGACAGGGTGCTTCAAGTTGTTGGACGTTAACGCATATACCCTCATGTCATAGTTTGGTCATCCTGCTTTGTTCTTAGTCTTATCTCATCTTTGATATACATTACCAGAATGAGCAGGATGATTTTCGTGGTGTCATATTAGTATGAACAAAGTGACCATACAGTCAAAACCATTGTCATCGACCAAGAATATGATAGATATTATATGATTAATGGTTCATTAAGATAGCACTTTGTTAAATAAACAAGCATCAACTTAAAAAGTATGACACCTGGGAAGAACTAAAATGTTAATGAAGATATACTCATTTATTATATAACAAGCAATTAAATACTTGGATTTATGAGTGAAATAAACCTTGTATGTGGTCACAGTAGCGATATATTATATCGTCACTGGTGACAATAGCGATATAATATATCGTTACTGCTGGTGAAGTTTTCCAGGGCCACTTCGACCCAGGACTACTTTTCTCAATTGTTTTTACGGCCATATACCAACTATCGTAAGGTATAGCCAAACAACAATAGAATAAAGACGGATATCGGTTTAATTCCTCAGTGTTTGTTGATTTGGAGAAAGACTCAGCAAGTAATGTAATTATTGGATTTAAAATCACGACTAGGCAGATATACGATTTTAACGATAATTTCACAATCGATAATGACGGTTTCGTGCAGGCAAAGACGTAAACAAGAAAGTGTGCTTCACTTCACAGCTGAATCAGAATGTACCACGAAGCTCGGGCTTCGATACAGGTCATTGAAAATGGGCAATGTGAAGGGAAATGCACATGTTCCACTTTGACACGTGCATTTGTTGTTTTTTAAAATGGGCAAACGTGAAGGGAGGCCGCGTCTGGAACGAGGCTTTTTACCTCGATCTGGGCACTTCCGTCTTACGATGACGCAATAAAACTCGCTTTTCACTATTTAAAGTAACGTAGCTCTAATTAAGAAGGTGACATACACGTAATTCCATTTTTAAATTTGAGGTTGGTCATTTATGAATACGTTACGAATGATACTTACCGATGTCACTTAATGAGTATGTTTATAACAGCACATAAATATATCGGAGCTTGATATACCTACGTGAATAGCCTTGTTATATATTGTATATGACCTGTATCGATGTCTCCTGTGCTTGTGGGCCTCTCTATGTGTATATATATATTATATTGTTATGATGACGTAGTTACCTGTCTAATCAGGTAATGTGAATCGTTAGGACACGTTGATCTTGACAGCAAGGCTAATTACGATCATAGTAATTGATCATCAAATTAATCATGTATCACTGATATACTCGTATTTGGGATATCACTATCTGCAATAGTGAAATTTCTCTATTGTTTCGAACCCACAAGAACAGAATAAGGCAACACTGGTAACACTGGTAACACTGGCCATGCCGGCAGCCAACAAAACCATCCCATGCCACCTCGTGATTGGTTGATATTGTTTCAAAAACAAATGTTGAATGAATTAATGCTTATTGGTTCAAATGTAAATCGTGCCTCTGAGGCCCATGAAACATATGTGGGTCAATGTTCTTGAATGATGGAGTCATGTTCTCCCTGGCCGGTTCTTACTCTCATGTACACATAATCAACGACTCCTTTTTGATGTTTTAAAAGTATTTCTGATTTAAAATATTTGGACTTGTAGCTGCTCACCTCTTCATAATTACAAACTAGTTTATTCGATTTATCAGTTTTATCAGCTTTTATTTGTAATCATTTACATAAACTTTGTGGCTAATTCAGATCTAATGAAATTTCTTTTTGGTGTAACGTTTTCCTTCGTGGCTTAAAAAGTATCCGTTATACAAGCGAGATCTTTTTAAATCATTATGCTGGAAAAAAAAAACTTGAGGTTGTCATCAGCACGGTTTTCATCAACATCACAATAAAAATACAACATAATGTCTCATTAGCGCTTCTCTTTACCTGTGCTATATAGTGCCTTATTATATGAACGGATTATTTTCGTCTTTCTGATTGGCCTACTTGGTCACATGACAGCAATGACGTCAAGCGATGTCAACCTGTGTGGGTCGCGTGAGGTTGATATAACAATCCAAACACCTCCGGTGGATAAAAATAGATTTATAAAATCTCGGTCTACCGGAAATATCAGAAGATCGGTTATTCAAGACCTAATTCATATAATAAAACAATTATAGACTTCAGACTCAGTTGACCCAATGATTTATCGACCTTGGACATGTGATATTCACCTCGGCTTCGCCTCTGTGAATATCACATGTCCAAGGTCGATAAATCATTGGATCAACCTCACTTGAAGTCAATAATTGTTTAATGTCAGTTCTCTCGTTACAGTATTAATTAACTTAATCTTAAGTCGTAATATAGTAATGTAATCTTACAAACATTTTGTCAACAGCCTCTCATGTCAGTTCAATGCAGAATTACTGAAAATAATTTTTTCAAAGAAAGGAGGAATAATGATAAATAAATGGAGTAATTCCAGTGAGACTCCTTATATAATTGAATGATGATGAAGTGTTACTGTTTATTTTTTTCTGTTTTCGTTTCTTATGTTTACAAAAAATAGAATGTTACGCAAAGATTGCATTTAATTCTAATAATTGTTCTGAAACATGATACATTTCTGTAAACATCATGTTTGTTTCTTTCTAGCAAATTCCCTAAGATAGATCCTTGTCACCTTTCAATAGAAAAAGATGATCGTTTCACGTTTTGCATTACACTGCTTCGTGTCAAATTCTCTTTCGCATATCAGAAAACCTCAGTATTTTTATTTTTTTTGTAATAAAGAGAGCAAAATAAAATGGTTCTATTTCTCAAAATAGACAAAATACTTTGAAATACTTTTACAACAGCGGAGCTCGTTATTCATGTAGTGTAGGGTCATAAAGGTGTATGGATTCAGCTATCCAGGCAGACCGAAAATAAGATTATCATCTACAGAAATGTTACTCAAACTGTGACTCGCTGACATCAATCTACACTAGCTTCTCATTTAATCGCCCCGCCAGACAGTTTGTCTCCAAAATAGTCTGTCAGGGCCTGATATATGAGGATCTAAAGGGGACAAATTGCCTGATATCCCGTTCTATTAGTCCCCACTCTCCCAATCCCCCCCCCCCCCCCCCCCCTCCTTCTCCTACATATCCAAACTTTTCCACGAGCGTCGCATTGTTTTCCAATGTGTACAACCTTTCATTGTATATGTCAAAGGCTCTTCTAGAACTTCGAGGTTTACAGCTGAATCAAGAAACCATTGTAACGCAAATTAGAAGACTTTGGTTGACTGACTTCTGAAGTAAATACAAATTGTGGTTAAATTGACCTTGTAGTAGGAGTTAAAATGACCTCGGAAGGTAAGGGATAAAGAGGGGGGCGGGGGGTGTGACATACTTTCATCATTGAATATCACCCCATTGAAAAATAAATATGAAAATAACTTATAAAAAAAAAATATCAAGATTTCGAGATTTTCTCAAGTATACTTAACAGGAATCAAGCTAACGAGCAAGTTACTGTAAAACTCGTATTACCACAAATTACCCAACAAGCGAAGTTTTATAAAGATCAGGTAACTCTGGTAACACTGTCTGAAGGCAATGCCTAACAACTGTGATCTAACCATGATGTTCTGGTTAACCAGACTGGTGTCTCTACAGCTGATTAAGACCTTGGCAGACAGCTGGCGTGTGCTGTGCCTATCCATATTATTTACCTGTATGGACGCAATTGCCATAAATTTGATCTTACTGTTGCAAAATTTGTAAAGCACCTTTTTTAAATCAGCTAAGCTTTGTTTGACATGCACTGTTATCTTACATTTTACTCACGCATATTTATTTTCTATGTTTATGATTATTCAGCCAGCTCTTTGGTCCTATCTTTTCCAATCCCTATCTTTAAAACAAGTCCTAAATATTCCTCAGAAAGTTTCACTTTCTTAGTTAGAATAAATATACTTAAAGAGTAAGTCTAACATCATCAGAATAATAAAATGAAGTAAGTTTGCCTAAAAAGCCTACCCTGCGATCGGTTGAATGTCATACAACTTCGCATGATTAGTTTTCATGTTATTGAAATAGTTGATGTTTTATAAGATCGACTAAACATGACCCCCGGTGCTTTGTTTGGATATTTAGACATAACATCCCTGAACTAATATCAGTAGATGTGCTAAAGTTCTCGGGTCGATATATAGGTCTCGCGATGATATGAGATTGGAAAACATCTACACTGTGTCATTTATCAAACACTTATCCTATCATACTGGTCGCCAAATATTCCTCTACATGTCCCAGGTACTATGAATATCTGAAATGTTTTTTAAATAAATTGAAAAAATTACCATCTTACCTTACTTTACGATTTACTATCATCCCTTAAAGTAAAAGTTATTTTCTTCTCTTCAGAACAGTGTATGCCTAATTCTGATATTTTTCATATGTGACTGCACCTAGAAAATTCCAGGGTCAAATTGCTGTAAAAGTTGTTAGATGTTTATTTTACCCTTTCAATGTTAACAAATCCCCCAATATTAACTATAAAATATATTTAATATGCTGACATGGTAGACCGGACTATTTTAGCCGTTATTTTTATTTTGAGTAAAAACGAGTAGACATAGTCATCAACATCTCCCACCAGATTGGTTTCCAATTATAACTTACAACCTTCAATTTTCCTAGATGTCCTAAATCTAAGATCTTAGATGTGCCTGCAGGGACCGATTGTCCCTCGTACAGTACAGTGGTTGACATCGCTTAGCATGTTAAACTTGAGCGTTGAGTGTTGCACTGACGCACCCACTCACTCAGACACATTTAACCAAACTTAAAACAGAACAAGGTCAATAACTCCATAAAAATGATTGTGTGTCTTTCACAATTATGATTGAGTGAGAATCATTTGCTTATCCTTTCAAAAGAGCTGGGAAAAGCATTGCTGCAGTTAAGGGCTATTTTTAAAAAACTAGAAACTGGCCACTAGCCGAAATTGAGTTCTATCAGGGAGAAGCAGGTTCAAAACATTTTCAATACTTTTAACAGGAATAACTTAGCACCATTCCAAAAGGGTGCATCGGTTTGGACAATTTTAAAGATGTTGCTCTTTTTTTATTGATATACATTGACAAGATTTCCAGATCATGATATGATAAGTGACATTCATAAGGAATACACAATATCTATAAAGATCACAAATCAAGACAACTGATCAATTGTCATCATTTCTTTGATCATGATATCATCATTATCATAAATTTCAAGTAAGAAGATATCAATTAACCATATGTGAGCCCATCTTTTAAAATTCCCGAATCCGCCATTTGAGATGAAGAAATGAGTTGCTTTTCAAGACAGATGTGTCACTTATAAAATCAGAAGACAGTCTATGTGAATGTCAACAGCTACAAAGGACGAGTGAGAGTGTACAGGATGACAACGTTTTCGTTTTCTCCCTTTCTTAAGTATTCTCTTACAACAATGTGTCTTCCCAGTACTTTAACATCGCAGACACAGCTGTAGCACAGTGAATACGAAATTTCCATATGGTTTGCTATAATGTCAACTTTCAAGTAGTTCTCAATAACGTCAACAAATTCTTCTTGACATTTCGCCCACGTCCATATTAATCTCATAGCTCATGTTTTTGTTATTTTCCTTCATGTATTTTCTATTAAAGAGAGGGAAGAAAAAATGAGTAATATAACGACAATGTAGATGTTTTAAAATAATGTTATTGATTTACACAAGGCACATTGTAAACAACGTTGTAACCTTTTTATTCCTGAAAAGCGAAGAAAACATATGATGTTTATTTTACATTCTTTCATTTTCCATGTATGTCTTTTTCAGCTCCGATGAATTACAACGGACACGTTATACCTGGGGAAGCAGATAAGTACTTAAATCTTTTAGGATATCGACCTAAAATTACGGAAATGCATTATGGGGATATGAGGAGTAAAACTTTTCTATTGAAGTACTGAACATTTTCAAATTCCATGTAAATGAATAGATGGAAACTAGGCCCTCATAATTCAAAGCACACTTTGCGCTTTTGGTGCCCTGAACTCATGGGTATAAGAAAGAGTTACTGGCTCCTCAGTCGGAGAAGCTTAATAGTTAAAGAGGGGCATATGCTACCGAACTGAACTTTAATTCTACTTTGATTTTAATTTAAATGTACAGATAATTTGTGATGATGTATCATAAATTGTATTTATTAAAACTAAAATATGTTTTCATTTTTCTGGTAAGTTATTCTTAAAGGCCTGTAATAAATGTGTTAGTTCATAAACGCGGCCGAGTTTTCGGAACCAAGAAATTGCATTTATTGATAAAATTAGTATAGAATTCGATGGAGAGCAAATTTAGATTTCAATAACTGGATTTAAATTATATTTTACAAGAACAGATTAAGAACTGATTTTCTTTGAAAATACAAGAAACCATACAATTTTGGACAAACGGTATATCTTTTCAATTTTTGCATTCGTAAAAGAAATAACATAACTGCTTATACATAGAATTTGACTCTGAGTATCTATTTATATCGACTAAAACTCTTGAATCTTCTTGCATTTGCAAATATCTATAATTGTAAGAGCTATATGCAAGAACAATATATATTTTGAAAGACTGTATCATGCAGCAGCCCGGTGACAATCGATGAAGGTTGTTTCTTCTGTTCATGCTAACAAAGGTGATAACCGGGAATCTGCAAATGATACCAACCAATCACTGACACGAAAGTAGTAATATTAACTCTATACCTATTCAAGGTCAGAAATCGTACAATATCGAGTTAAAATAGGTTTGGCCATCACGGTGAAAGTACATGAAAGGTGAATTGGCTAACAAATGCAACGAGGAGTGGAAGCCCTCCCACTTTCATCACGCATGAACTAAACTCTTCAGAAAAAGAAACTGGACATTCATGCAAAATTGATTTTTTCGAAACGGGTCAATTTTTTTCATGATACATACCTGTAATTTAAAGAAAGGCTTGCTCAAAAGTGTAAATTTACCAAAAACAATGGCCCAAAGAGTTTACGTTGTGTTCAGGGACGAAAACGAGCGATTCGTCCAAATGCATTTTCTGCCACCCAACAGCGTTGATGATAGGCCAAGGTCAGGCAGACCAAGGGTGACTACTCGGGTCCAAGATCGGTACATCCTACTGCTCAACCTTCGGGAACGCACCAGGACAGCAACGTCAACAACAACGCAGATACCAGGCCTGCATCGAATTTCCGACCAAACGGTACGCAACAGGCTGAGAGAGGCTGGACTTTTTCCACGACGACCGGTTCGACGTCCCGTTTTAACGCACCGTCACCTGGCGGAACGTCTCCAGTGGTGTCAACAGAGTATGAGATGGGCACGTGCAAGGTGGAGAAACGTTCTCTTCACTGATGAGTCCCGTTTTCTGCTTCGACGAAGTGATGGACGAGCACCTGTATACCGACGTCGTGGAGAACGTTATGCTGCCAACTGTGTTCAGGAGGTTGTCCCATTTGGAGGTGGGAGTGTCATGGTGTGGGCCGGGATTCGTCACGGTGTTAGGACACCCCTTTGTGCATGTTGAGGGTAACCTCACAGGAGTACGGTATATGGACTTGATCCTACAGCCTTACGTTATTCCTCACGTCAACGTCAATGGTGGTCTCTTTCAGCAGGACAATGCTCGACCACATGTTGCACGTGTTTGTCAAGACTTTTTACAGCGTAACAATGTCCAGACATTGCCATGGCCAGCCAGGTCACCAGATTTGTCACCAATTGAGCATCTCTGGGACGAACTGGATCGACGCGTGCGCAATAGGAATCCACCACCCCAAACACTTCCAGGACTTCTTGCAGCACATCAGCACGAATGGCAGAACATTCCACAGGCTGTGATTGACAACTTGATTGCATCCATGGGTCGTCGGTGCCAAGCAATAATCAATGCCAATGGTGGCCGTACCCGATACTGACATTTGTGCACCCCTGTGATGTTGAAACACTTGTGCACCTGTGCATTTCAAGATCATGCTTATTCTGAATAAAATTTACTGAACAGAGATCTTCAAACAGCGTTTTAGTTTTCATTTCAATGTTTAACTTGCATCTGTGGTCATTATATTGAACTTTGAAAGTCAGTGTCAAGTTTCTTTTTTTGAAGAGTTTATATCACATTACTTGCAGTTACAGTTAAATATTATAAAATACTGGCGCAAGCTGTTAAGCACAAACAACTCCGTTATTCGAGGTTTTTATGAAGGTTTATACGAGGAAGCGGAGGTTCGTTGCTTGAATAATTGGGCGTATCAGGTGAAGGCAATATTGGTTGCATTGGTTTTAATGAAATTTGGTTGAGGCAAGAACTGTCGTTTTTTCAGAATTACTTGTTGTCAAACAACGATTATTAGATCAGGCTTCACAGAATATTTTTAGTAATTTAGCTACTTCTTCAAAATATGCCATTTATAGAAATATTATTGATTGCTGTACACTGCAATATAATCTTTATAAATCAGTCCCCTACTTATATAGAAAGTATTAATCGAAATTTCGACTTAGCTCACACAATCTTGCAATTGAAACTGGCAGATACTACAATGTATACACTAATGAAAGAAAATGTATATTTTGTAAAGATACTGTTGAAGATGAATTCCATTTCATATTATTATGTCCATGTTATATTGATTTTAGACAAGTATATATTAAACTTTATTATTATCGACGTCCTTCAGTATTTAAGCGTATCCAATTATTAAGTGTTAAAAACGTTAAAGAGCTCTGTAACCTAGGGAAATATTTGTATAAAGCCAGTTGTTTAAGGAATGAATTGATTGTTAGCGTTTAGTGATTTTCTGTACATTCTCCCCAACATAACCTATTATCATTGTCTAGTCATTATCCACCTGTATCCCTCCCCGTCTTTATTATGTACTGATTATCTGTAAAGATAAAAGTAATAAAGAATCAGAATCAGAATCAGATCTGGAAAGTACACACAAATCGTGATATTCACCCCTGTGACCATTACGATTGTGTTGTTCAACTTTATTAACCAATTAGATTCGAGCAGCCAGAAAACATAATATTGTCACAGAAAAACCTCTCCTGAATTATCATTTCGTCTGCCTGGATCTAACGACATTAACATCCATCTGTATAATACCTCAGTCCAGGCCTTGTCTCATGCAGGAGAACACTGAAACCATCATTGAGATCATAAAAACAAACCTACCTGTGCATGGAAAAAATATGCATATATTCCCGTAGTATTTTAAAGAGTTATAAACTTCAATAAACATTTTGATTACCTTCAGCAACCCAAGGAAATTGGATGGAAGAAACATCTTGGCTAGCAGGAAGTGGGATTACAAGTTAGATATTTCTTAAATGTATCTATCAACTGATTAAAGCTTCAGTAAATGAAACCCACAACAAACGTCAAAAGCCCGACACTGTTGGATGACATCGATTAAGTAGTGAGATTATGAGATTGATGACATGATGATAAAGTGATTTTTCTTGAAAAGTATAATTATGAAGCAAACTGGGCCTTGTGAAGGTAACTTTATACATTGGGAATATTTCTATCTCGACCACGAGTTCCTGTATGATATTGATTCACGTAAATGGTGTAAATTCACCTTTCCTGGATCAGAATTTGTGAAAACATACTAGGTGAAAGCCTCTATTTGCATCAACAGTGATTACAAAATGCAATTGTTCAATGCACAGTTATACAAGTTCACTTAATTTGGATTGAAAAAAAAGAAAACTGATTTTTTAAAACCTTTTTTCTCTCTTATGCATCATGCAACTTGCACCCAAGACTTTCCGATATCATGATGGATTTGGGAAAAATAAATTATGATTATAACACACCGATAAACCTAAAACAAAAATAATACTCGATTGAAAAAAGTATAGGTAACATGATTTATGTTGTTAAATCAACAGTTTCCTGCCCTTAATTCTGGGTCATTTCAAACCACTAAAAGCTATTTACAATTGAACCATAGCAACCATTCTTTTCAATAACCATTTCCAATTGTAATTAAAGTTGGAGATTTCGCGTTTCTTTGTCCTTGCAGTTGAAGTAATGCAATGAACGTCCAAATGAAATCCAATTACAAAATATTGTCGCTGTGATACACCAGACGGTGAACAAACTTTCGGGATACAGCTTTATGTGTAGTGCAGTCATTACAGAAAAATAAATTTTCATAAATTTATTTCATTACAAAAACAACACTTTAAATCGAAATAAAGTTTAAAACATTATTTTTAAACAGATATATCTGGGGTTTCTTGTTTGAAATTCTACACTAATTCAGCAACTGCAGATGTCTGGAATCTTTTTTTGGTCGAGGGTGCGTGTCCCTGGTTTGGCTCAGTAGGTGAATTGTAATTGTCAGAGGTAGGCCTCTGTATCATTAATTGATAGATAGATAACATGTTGTATTGCCTTTGGTATGTGTCTTATCTCTTCTCGTGACAGGTGAAGGCGCAGCCAGTCACGGAAATATGGGACATATCATCACGACATGACAGAAAGATGATTATAACGATAATATCTATAAACAGTACATTGGTTTCGTGAAGGCATAAACACCGTAAAAAGACATGGTGAAATGGTTATCAGGATTATAATTTACTCCGCAGCGAATACCTCTCGTTGTGTGTATCTATAGCTTTGTCGTGATGCAGTAATTACCTAGTCTTCCCGCGAAGGTAATCCATCCCACAACGTGGATCATCATAGTAGCTCTTGTCAACAAGACTGATCACGATAATAGATATAGTATCTAATTATCACTTCGATTGATAATTGAGGATTTCTTTAATATTACCATTTAAACAAACTTGAAGAGGCGTAAACCAGAATGTTAAGAAAACGCGAATAACATATGCGCACTGCTGCCGTCAAGTACTTACAAAGACAATCTCTTCTAGATCTGATCTAGATTTATAGAAATTGACAAAAAATCAATATTCTAATGATAGAAAAAGAAAAGTGAACAAGCAAGTGCACTTCACTTCACCAGAATCTTCACTTTACTGAATCAGAATGTTTATGAGGAGTTAGCTGCAGAGTTGTAGCTATTTAACCTCTTCCCCAAGTATCATCGAGTTTATCAAAGAGCCTATTTTGGCGAAGCAACTGTAGCTAATGGGGAGTATGATGTACCACAAAGCTCTGACCTCTCGTTATGTGTATCTATTACATTGTTATGATGAAGTAATTATCTGTGTCCCCGTAAAGCTATTTCATCTGCCATAACGTGGATCGTTACCCCATATAGATCTTGTCAACAAGAGTAATGATAATCATCAAATATAAATAATAAAGGCAAGATTTGTTTAGTGGTGATATACTTAAGAAAGACAAGATTTGTTTAGTGGTGATATAGCCTACATAATGAGGAATACAAGATTTGTTTAGTGATGATATACTTAAGGAAGACAAGATTTGTTTAGTGGTGATATACTTAAGAAAGACAAGATTTGTTTAGTGGTGATATACATAATGAGGAATATAAGATTTGTTTAGTGATGATATACTTAAGGAAGACAAGATTTGTTTAGTGGTGATATACATAAGGAAGACAAGATTTGTTTAGTGGTGATATAAATAATGAGGAAGACAAGATTTGTTTAGTGGTGATATACATAAGGAAGACAAGATTTGTTTAGTGGTGATATACTTAATGAGGAATACAAGATTTGTTTAGTGGTGATATACATAATGAGGAATACAAGATTTGTTTAGTGGTGATATACTTAATGAGGAAGACAAGATTTGTTTAGTGGTGATATACATAATGAGGAATATAAGATTTGTTTAGTGGTGATATACATAAGGAAGACAAGATTTGTTTAGTGGTGATATACATAATGAGGAATACAAGATTTGTTTAGTGGTGATATAAATAATAAAGGCAAGATTTGTTTAGTGGTGATATAAATAATGAGGAATACAAGATTTGTTTAGTGGTGATATACATAATGAGGAATACAAGATTTGTTTAGTGGTGATATACATAATGAGGAATACAAGATTTGTTTAGTGATGATATACTTAAGGAAGACAAGATTTGTTTAGTGGTGATATACTTAAGAAAGACAAGATTTGTTTAGTGGTGATATACTTAAGAAAGACAAGATTTGTTTAGTGGTGATATACATAATGAGGAATATAAGATTTGTTTAGTGATGATATACATTATGAGGAATATAAGATTTGTTTAGTGGTGATATACATAAGGAAGACAAGATTTGTTTAGTGGTGATATACATAATGAGGAAGACAAGATTTGTTTAGTGGTGATATACATAATGAGGAATACAAGATTTGTTTAGTGGTGATATACATAATGAGGAATACAAGATTTGTTTAGTGGTGATATACATAATGAGGAAGACAAGATTTGTTTAGTGGTGATATACATAATGAGGAAGACAAGATTTGTTTAGTGGTGATATACATAATGAGGAATACAAGATTTGTTTAGTGGTGATACACATAAGGAAGACAAGATTTGTTTAGTGGTGATATACATAATGAGGAATACAAGATTTGTTTAGTGGTGATATAAATAATGAGGAAGACAAGATTTGTTTAGTGGTGATATACATAATAAAGGCAAGATTTGTTTAGTGGTGATATAAATAATGAGGAAGACAAGATTTGTTTAGTGGTGATATAAATAATAAAGGCAAGATTTGTTTAGTGGTGATATACATAATGAGGAATACAAGATTTGTTTAGTGGTGATATACATAATGAGGAAGACAAGATTTGTTTAGTGGTGATATACATAATGAGGAAGACAAGTTTTGTTTAGTGGTGATATACATAATGAGGAATACAAGATTTGTTTAGTGGTGATATACATAATGAGGAATACAAGATTTGTTTAGTGGTGATATACATAATGAGGAATATAAGATTTGTTTAGTGGTGATATACATAATGAGGAATACAAGATTTGTTTAGTGGTGATATACATAATGAGGAAGACAAGATTTGTTTAGTGGTGATATACATAATGAGGAAGACAAGATTTGTTTAGTGGTGATATAAATAATGAGGAATACAAGATTTGTTTAGTGGTGATATACATAAGGAAGACAAGATTTGTTTAGTGGTGATATACATAATGAGGAATACAAGATTTGTTTAGTGGTGATATACATAATGAGGAATACAAGATTTGTTTAGTGGTGATATACTTAATGAGGAAGACAAGATTTGTTTAGTGGTGATATACATAATGAGGAATATAAGATTTGTTTAGTGGTGATATACATAATGAGGAATACAAGATTTGTTTAGTGGTGATATACATAATGAGGAATATAAGATTTGTTTAGTGGTGATATACATAATGAGGAAGACAAGATTTGTTTAGTGGTGATATACATAATGAGGAATATAAGATTTGTTTAGTGGTGATATACATAATGAGGAATATAAGATTTGTTTAGTGGTGATATACATAAGGAAGACAAGATTTGTTTAGTGGTGATATACATAATGAGGAAGACAAGATTTGTTTAGTGGTGATATAAATAATGAGGAAGACAAGATTTGTTTAGTGGTGATATACATAAGGAAGACAAGATTTGTTTAGTGGTGATATACTTAATGAGGAATACAAGATTTGTTTAGTGGTGATATACATAATGAGGAATACAAGATTTGTTTAGTGGTGATATACTTAATGAGGAAGACAAGATTTGTTTAGTGGTGATATACATAATGAGGAATATAAGATTTGTTTAGTGGTGATATACATAAGGAAGACAAGATTTGTTTAGTGGTGATATACATAATGAGGAATACAAGATTTGTTTAGTGGTGATATAAATAATAAAGGCAAGATTTGTTTAGTGGTGATATAAATAATGAGGAATACAAGATTTGTTTAGTGGTGATATACATAATGAGGAATACAAGATTTGTTTAGTGGTGATATACATAATGAGGAATACAAGATTTGTTTAGTGATGATATACTTAAGGAAGACAAGATTTGTTTAGTGGTGATATACTTAAGAAAGACAAGATTTGTTTAGTGGTGATATACTTAAGAAAGACAAGATTTGTTTAGTGGTGATATACATAATGAGGAATATAAGATTTGTTTAGTGATGATATACATTATGAGGAATATAAGATTTGTTTAGTGGTGATATACATAAGGAAGACAAGATTTGTTTAGTGGTGATATACATAATGAGGAAGACAAGATTTGTTTAGTGGTGATATACATAATGAGGAATACAAGATTTGTTTAGTGGTGATATACATAATGAGGAATACAAGATTTTATTTAGTGGTGATATACATAATGAGGAAGACAAGATTTGTTTAGTGGTGATATACATAATGAGGAAGACAAGATTTGTTTAGTGGTGATATACATAATGAGGAATACAAGATTTGTTTAGTGGTGATACACATAAGGAAGACAAGATTTGTTTAGTGGTGATATACATAATGAGGAATACAAGATTTGTTTAGTGGTGATATAAATAATGAGGAAGACAAGATTTGTTTAGTGGTGATATACATAATAAAGGCAAGATTTGTTTAGTGGTGATATAAATAATGAGGAAGACAAGATTTGTTTAGTGGTGTTATAAATAATAAAGGCAAGATTTGTTTAGTGGTGATATACATAATGAGGAATACAAGATTTGTTTAGTGGTGATATACATAATGAGGAAGACAAGATTTGTTTAGTGGTGATATACATAATGAGGAAGACAAGTTTTGTTTAGTGGTGATATACATAATGAGGAATACAAGATTTGTTTAGTGGTGATATACATAATGAGGAATACAAGATTTGTTTAGTGGTGATATACTTAATGAGGAAGACAAGATTTGTTTAGTGGTGATATACATAATGAGGAATACAAGATTTGTTTAGTGGTGATATACATAATGAGGAAGACAAGATTTGTTTAGTGATGATATACTTAAGGAAGACAAGATTTGTTTAGTGGTGATATACTTAATGAGGAAGACAAGATTTGTTTAGTGGTGATATACATAATGAGGAATATAAGATTTGTTTAGTGGTGATATACATAATGAGGAATACAAGATTTGTTTAGTGGTGATATACATAATAAAGGCAAGATTTGTTTAGTGGTGATATACATAATGAGGAATATAAGATTTGTTTAGTGGTGATATACATAATGAGGAATATAAGATTTGTTTAGTGGTGATATACATAAGGAAGACAAGATTTGTTTAGTGGTGATATACATAATGAGGAAGACAAGATTTGTTTAGTGGTGATATACATTATGAGGAATATAAGATTTGTTTAGTGGTGATATACATAATGAGGAATACAAGAGTTGTTTAGTGGAGATATACATAATGAGGAATATAAGATTTGTTTAGTGGTGATATACATAATGAGGAATACAAGATTTGTTTAGTGGTGATATACTTAATGAGGAAGACAAGATTTGTTTAGTGGTGATATACATAATGAGGAATACAAGATTTGTTTAGTGGTGATATACATAATGAGGAAGACAAGATTTGTTTAGTGATGATATACTTAAGGAAGACAAGATTTGTTTAGTGGTGATATACTTAATGAGGAAGACAAGATTTGTTTAGTGGTGATATACATAATGAGGAATATAAGATTTGTTTAGTGGTGATATACATAATGAGGAATACAAGATTTGTTTAGTGGTGATATAAATAATAAAGGCAAGATTTGTTTAGTGGTGATATACATAATGAGGAATATAAGATTTGTTTAGTGGTGATATACATAATGAGGAATATAAGATTTGTTTAGTGGTGATATACATAATGAGGAATACAAGATTTGTTTAGTGGTGATATACATAATGAGGAAGACAAGATTTGTTTAGTGGTGATATACATAATGAGGAATACAAGATTTGTTTAGTGGTGATATACATAATGAGGAATATATGATTTGTTTAGTGGTGATATACATAATGAGGAATACAAGATTTGTTTAGTGGTGATATACTTAATGAGGAAGACAAGATTTGTTTAGTGGTGATATACATAATGAGGAATATAAGATTTGTTTAGTGGTGATATACATAATGAGGAATACAAGATTTGTTTAGTGGTGATATACTTAATGAGGAATACAAGATTTGTTTAGTGGTGATATACATAATGAGGAATACAAGATTTGTTTAGTGGTGATATACATAATGAGGAATACAAGATTTGTTTAGTGGTGATATACATAATGAGGAAGACAAGATTTGTTTAGTGGTGATATACATTATGAGGAATATAAGATTTGTTTAGTGGTGATATACATAATGAGGAATATAAGATTTGTTTAGTGGTGATATACATAATGAGGAATACAAGATTTGTTTAGTGGTGATATACATAATGAGGAAGACAAGATTTGTTTAGTGGTGATATACATAATGAGGAATACAAGATTTGTTTAGTGGTGATATACATAATGAGGAATATAAGATTTGTTTAGTGGTGATATACATAATGAGGAATACAAGATTTGTTTAGTGGTGATATACATAATGAGGAATACAAGATTTGTTTAGTGGTGATATACATAATGAGGAATACAAGATTTGTTTAGTGGTGATATACTTAATGAGAAATACAAGATTTGTTTAGTGGTGATATACATAATGAGGAATACAAGATTTGTTTAGTGGTGATATACATAATGAGGAATACAAGATTTGTTTAGTGGTGATATACATAATGAGGAAGACAAGATTTGTTTAGTGGTGATATACATAATGAGGAATACAAGATTTGTTTAGTGGTGATATACATAATGAGGAAGACAAGATTTGTTTAGTGGTGATATACATTATGAGGAATATAAGATTTGTTTAGTGGTGATATACATAATGAGGAATACAAGAGTTGTTTAGTGGAGATATACATAATGAGGAAGACAAGATTTGTTTAGTGGTGATATACATAATGAGGAAAACAAGATTTGTTTAGTGGTGATATACATAATGAGGAATATAAGATTTGTTTAGTGGTGATATACATAATGAGGAATATAAGATTTGTTTAGTGGTGATATACATAATGAGGAATACAAGATTTGTTTAGTGGTGATATACATAATGAGGAATACAAGATTTGTTTAGTGGTGATATACATAAGGAAGACAAGATTTGTTTAGTGGTGATATACATAATGAGGAAGACAAGATTTGTTTAGTGGTGATATACTTAATGAGGAATATAAGATTTGTTTAGTGGTGATATACATAATGAGGAATACAAGATTTGTTTCGTGGTGATATACATAATGAGGAAGACAAGATTTGTTTAGTGGTGATATACATAATGAGGAATATAAGATTTGTTTAGTGGTGATATACATAATGAGGAATACAAGATTTGTTTAGTGGTGATATACATAATGAGGAAGACAAGATTTGTTTAGTGGTGATATACTTAATGAGGAAGACAAGATTTGTTTAGTGGTGATATACATAATGAGGAAGACAAGATTTGTTTAGTGGTGATATACATAATGAGGAATACAAGATTTGTTTAGTGGTGATATACATAATGAGGAAGACAAGATTTGTTTAGTGGTGATATACATAATGAGGAAGACAAGATTTGTTTAGTGGTGATATACATAATGAGGAATACAAGATTTGTTTAGTGGTGATATACTTAATGAGGAAGACAAGATTTGTTTAGTGGTGATATACATAATGAGGAAGACAAGATTTGTTTAGTGGTGATATACATAATGAGGAATACAAGATTTGTTTAGTGGTGATATACTTAATGAGGAATACAAGATTTGTTTAGTGGTGATATACATAATGAGGAATACAAGATTTGTTTAGTGGTGATATACTTAATGAGGAAGACAAGATTTGTTTAGTGGTGATATACATAATGAGGAATATAAGATTTGTTTAGTGGTGATATACATAATGAGGAAGACAAGATTTGTTTAGTGGTGATATACATAATGAGGAAGACAAGATTTGTTTAGTGGTGATATACATCAGGAAGACAAGATTTGTTAAGAAGTGATATACTTAAGGAAGACAAGATTTGTTTAGTGGTGATATACATAATGAGGAAGTCAAGATTTGTTTAGTGGTGATATACTTAATGAGGAATACAAGATTTGTTTAGTGGTGATATACATAATGAGGAAGTCAAGATTTGTTTAGTGGTGATATACATAATGAGGAAGACAAGATTTGTTTAGTGGTGATATACTTAATGAGGAATATAAGATTTGTTTAGTGGTGATATACATAATGAGGAAGACAAGATTTGTTTAGTGGTGATATACATAATGAGGAAGACAAGATTTGTTTAGTGGTGATATACATAAGGAAGACAAGATTTGTTAAGAAGTGATATACTTAAGGAAGACAAGATTTGTTTAGTGGTGATATACATAATGAGGAAGTCAAGATTTGTTTAGTGGTGATATACTTAATGAGGAATACAAGATTTGTTTAGTGGTGATATACATAATGAGGAAGTCAAGATTTGTTTAGTGGTGATATACTTAATGAGGAAGACAAGATTTGTTTAGTGGTGATATACATAATGAGGAAGACAAGATTTGTTTAGTGGTGATATAAATAATAAAGGCAAGATTTGTTTAGTGGTGATATACTTAAGAAAGACAAGATTTGTTTAGTGGTGATATAAATAATAAAGGCAAGATTTGTTTAGTGGTGATATACTTAATGAAGACAAGATTTGTTAAGAAGTGATATACATAAGGAAGACAAGATTTGTTTAGTGGTGATATAAATAATAAAGGCAAGATTTGTTTAGTGGTGATATACTTAATGAAGACAAGATTTGTTTAGAAGTGATATACATAAGGAAGACAAGATTTGTTTAGTGGTGATATAAATAATAAAGGCAAGATTTGTTTAGTGGTGGTATAAATAAGGAAGACAAGATTTGTTCAGTGGTGATATAAATAATAAAGGCAAGATTTGTTTAGTGGTGATATACTTAATGAGGAAGACAAGATTTGTTAATCTTGAAGTGATATACATAATGAGGAATACAAGATTCGTTTAGAAGTGATATAAATAATAAAGGCAAGATTTGTTTAGTGGTGATATATATAATGAAGACAAGATGTGTTTAGTGGTGATATACATAATGAAGAAAAGATTTGTTTAGAAGTGATATACATAATGAAGACAAGATTTGTTTGGAAGTGATGCATATACATACACATGAAGAGGACATGGCTATAACTATCATTTATATATATATATATATATATGAAAGAGTAAACACCGTGGTTCACACACACAATTTGTTTACAGATTCGTCCAACATGCGCGCAATGCTTCACGTTCCGCACCTCGCTGCGATTGACGGTCAATACCCCGCATTGCATGTGTTTAGATCATGCTCCCCACGATACAGGGCAGAAGAGCTGTGTTAACAATAGAGCTGTTGCATGCTAGAATGACTCGTGTTCTTAAGAAGTTTATTTTCATGCTGGAGACGTTTTACATAATTGTGAAAACAGTCAAACCTCACACCTCCATGACCGGGGCCGTCAATGAGCAGTGATTACTTAATATGATCTACTGTTAAACAAAAAGTTACGTCATCACGATAGATAAACGATAATCACTTCATATGTGGTTAACTAATTTACAATTTGAATATTTGCTAAGTTTAGTTGACGGTAGAAGTTCCTTGACAATTTTGAACTTTTTCAAGGATATTTAACATGAATCAAGCTAACAAGAAAGTTCCTGTACGGGTTCCGATTACCACAAAGTGCTCAACTGGCGAAAGTTCAAACCAGTTTCCAGACTCTATAAATACTGTTTGATGGTTATGCCTAACCACTGTAATTTACAATGAGTCCTGGTTTCCAGTGCACAGGTTATTCTGGACATGTTAACGAGACCTAATGGCTCTACCCATGATCTTGGACTTTGCAGGCAGCTGGCGTGAACTGTGGATGCCCATTTTATTACTACATGCTGAAAATACCTAAATGAATTGTGTAGGAGTAATTGTTGCAAACTTTTTAATGATCTTTTGAAATTATCTAAACTATGATAACATAGTTTCTTTCCTCTTTTTGATCATTTCTCCAATGACATAGGATTAAATAAGTCATGTAGATTATCTATTACCATACCTCCACCTTGAATAATTTCCTTGGATAATGAAACATTTACATAATTGGAAATGACTTTCTTACAAACAAGTTAAGAACGTTTCTCTTTTGGAATATAAAGCCTCAACTTCAGTTAGATAAAGTCACCTAAAGATGTTAACAGTTTATTGTGCCAAAGATATTTCATCGACATATACACATGCATACCAAACGTTTGTTCACATACCTGCTTGTCGCAGTACAAATATCATATAATTTGGCATGTCTTTGAGGGATCGTAGCATTGCGAAAAAGAAACGGATAATTTCGAATTTTCAATACAGAAGAAAAGATCCATTGCACCTTTCCGCAATCGTATGCCATACCCAACAGTTGACAGTAATAGTGTTTGGTAGGTCACTAAAGTGACCATGGGGTTAAAATTTCGAAAACAGTAATTTTTATTTGTCTCTACAAAATCCTTAATACGTTATCAACGGCTTTAAAAACAAGTCATTTTTGTTCGTTTGCATTAAGACAATGTGATTTTGCTAATTTTGTACTCAGAGAGTAGAGATGGAATATTTTAATCGATATTTTTGAAAACCGGAATTTCGTAATGCGACCCCTTCTGTCTACTTAATCATACCAAAATTCGAATTTTTCCACAAGAGTCGAGACAATCCCAAATTAAATTAACAAATAGGTATTCTACAGATTGACAATTGGAGATCCTTTGTCAGATCTGCTGAAGATTTTTTTTATTGACGTTCAAACAAAACTCAAATTACATGACATTTGCACTAAGATACAGTAGCAAGCGAACAAACTTTGAATGTGCAGTTGTATAAATCAATAATATAAATAAATAAGTCTATGGAGAAATCTTATCACAACATCCCCATGGACAATTTATTTTCGAAAACAATAAAGTCAAGTACGAGTCTTCCCCGTGTTTTACGACTGGCTATTGTCACGAACCACTATCTATCTTATAAAATCTCTGAACTCGCCACTGGAGAAATGAGCTGCATTGACAAAATAGCCACTCGTGTAGTAAGGACAAGAAATAGAAGACAATCTGTGAAAAGGTCAACGATGGACAAGTAAGATTGAGAGACGGATATTAGAGTTGGCAACTTATGTTCTGTCTGCTCTTCTAAACTCTTCTTAGGTAACATTACCATTATGATACGACTAGAGTATCCCAGACATATTGTGATGAACAATAAATACAAAATTGCCATCCATAACTTTTGTCTTGTTTAAATGTCAACTTTTAAACACTTCTCAATAATGTCAACAACTTTTTCTTGACATTTCGCACACTTGTATTGCCATGCTGTAGTTCATGTTTTCTGCCGATCTTATCTTGTTTCATGTATTTTTATTTCACGAAGGATATATGTAATTTATGAATATTGAAATAGTGTACACGTGACGAAAATTAAAGTGAAAAACGTGTCGTCAGAAGTAAAAAATTCCCAAATCTCATAAAAAGTGTATATACCAATACTCTATTCTACAGTTTGACATTTGTTATGAATGTGCTACTAATTTTGATGAATTAAAAAAATAACAGAAGACAGTAATTATCTGTGTAATCGATGAGCGTAGTAGCGACATTTCTTGAACTGACATAGGAAAAATAGAGCCATGGACTCTGTAGATCATCAGCCTTTGTGGTTTTGATGTTCAAGACTAAGATATACACCTGTTAGTTCACCAGGTGAAATACATCACCAAAGTTGTGAAGTGTCGCGTCATTAGACAAGAAGTCTAACCACATTGGATAAAACTTTATAAATCCATATATTCCTTAAATCACAATAGGAAATAGAAAACAGGTTCTTTTTCACACTCTTATATTTTGTGGAAAAACTCTCAGTAACATTTTAGGTACCATTCCCCTCCAACATCCCACCTCCATCTTCTGACTCCCCATTTGCTGTCTACCCATCCCTATTTAACATCAGCAAACCCATGCTTTCCGGTTTCCACTGCTTGTCAAAGTGATCAGATCCTAGCATGATTGGTCTTTGGGTCTGGGAAGGGAAGGGGGGGGGGGGGGGAGGTTGAGGCGCGGGTGAGTAGTCACCATGCTTTCTAGAAAACTAAGAGTGAGCATGTCACCATGTGCACCACATTTGAAAGCCAATGTTTTATGACTTTTTTGCTGTCATGGTTGAAGTCTTTTCCAATGTTGTCCATGTGTGAGAGAAAAAAAAAGTAAAAATTTCTACCCGAAGTAGGTCTTTAAATAAAGAATGTTGTTTACCATGTGTACAGTCTATATGAATATTTCTGTGTCTTCATTATTTCTGAAATGCCTATATTTTGAAGTACTTCACATGTGTTCTTACTAATATCAAGCATTTTTGAAATATTGCTGTTAATCTTACGATAGTGAAAGATAAGGTAAATTATGCCGGCAATGATGGGGTAAGTTGAGCCTGAAAACAATCGTTAAAGCACATTGAGTTATTCAGATTTTGTTTATTAAATAATTCAGTAATCAATAAGCTGCAAAGCCCATGACTCTATTCTTATTTTTTTTAACATTCCTGGAATAAACAAACATAAATTTTCCATAAAACATAAGTAAAGGAGTGCTTGCTTATAGTTTAAGCCTAAAGATCTCTTAGGTTAATGCAAGTGAATAATAATACAATGAAATCCTCCTGTTCATAATGGTTTATTTCTCATGACATCCATGTTCACATACAGGTATCTTGCAGCTGAAGCAGGAGGATTTTTCATCCCAGAACAAAAGCAAAGATTTTATTCATTGTATTCATAGTTTCTCTAACTCAATCTTAAAGAAACAGAAGTACATAATAATTCAATCATTTGTGCAATTGATTTCCTACAAGTAGAAATACCTTCAACTTTCGTAAATAATTTTTTCATGAAGAAAACTTCTTGAAATATACTAATGAATTATCTTCTTTAAAAAAAAGGTATAGATTTTCAATGTATAACTGATGTAAAATAAACATAATGAAGACTTTTGTCTCTTTTAGACTCATTGTAGCCTTTCTGAATATAAAATTTATTGACATTGACACAATCAATATCCTTTACAATTCATTCCCCTTTTATACATGATTTATACCCATAGTTTTGCCAATTTGTGTATTTTCTCTTCTATTAAAGATTGCTATCGATGTATGAATTACACCAAAATCAGTCTCTGTCAATTCCCTGGTTATCAACCTGTCTCTGTGAAGCACCATATCATCAGTGTATTTCTGTTAGCACAAGAGTGAGTTTCTGTGAATCCTCTTGGCACATGGTTTGTCTGTGTGAAACCTCCCAACAGTCAGGCTTACAATGCACAGTCACACTATCACTGTCATGGGCTCAAGCACAAACATTCTTTTTTCTTGTAAAGTCTCTGAACACGTGTATTATGAAGCCCCGGGAACGATCTCAACAAATCATCAGTCTAGTCAATCTTTGGAGTTTCAACTTCTTTATTGCAATGATGCAACGTTTTGATGTATATACTTACACGATGATTAAGCAAATAGTGGTGTTTGCATCTACACAAAAACGCTAAACTATTGCAATTAAGAAGTTAAAAATACCTAAACTCCGCCTCTTAAATCTTCTGAATGCCTCTAAAACTCAAAGAAGTCAGTCTAATCAGTCTCTGTGAAGTCCAAAATCAAGTCAGTCAGGCTCTGTGAAAACCTCCTAACACATTTATCAGTCTCTATGAAGCCCAAAACCATGTCAGTCAGTCTCTGTGAAATCTCAACAGTCCAACAGAAACCTCCAAACACATAAAGCCTCCACCAGCATCAGTCTGTTTCCATGAACCCCTGAGCTTCAACATAATCCACCGCCTTCTGCTTGACCTTCTCCACTGATTTAGTGTCCCCGTGCTTCTTCTCAAACTCCAAATACTTCTTGAAGAAGAACTGCATCTTCTTGGATGACATCTTCATGTGAATGACCCTCTCAAACAGTGCCCTGAAAAATTGACACATCTTTTCTCAGAAAGTAATAAAGGACAATGAGGGGAAATTGTTTTATTACAGATTCGATTTAATTCCAAAAGCAAATAATAATAATAATAATAATAATAGTGCATATTTATATTGCGCACAAATCCACGTTCGAAAGCATGCTCATGGCGCTACAATTAAAAGTACAATTCAGAAAGCTGTTGTCTATGGGTCATAGAACTGGGTGAAGAGGTGTGTCTTCAGATGGCTTTTAAAGGAGTCCAGTGTAGGGGAAAGCTTTAGGTCGAGGGGTAATGAGTTCCACAAGACCGGAGCAATAAGTATGAGTTGCATATTAGTGTACTTAGTTTTTCCTAATCTCTTCAAAATCTTTAAGAAAGCAAGACTATCTGATCTAACATTTTCATTGTGAAATACATGATGCTCAAAGGTTGTGTTGTGTCTTTTCAAAATGAATAATTAATCAAGAGATTCTCGTTCTGTGTGTATGCAATAAATAATTGTCTTTCTAAAACCTTTTAAAAAACTATTGTTATGTATGTCTCCTGCTCTTTCCTGACAAAGTAGAACACAACATACACAGAAACATTGGGTTTTTCACAATAAAGTAGTTTGCATTCAAAGTTTTTGCTATTGTCATGACCAGTAAACAGTCACTGTCCACCATACTATGTGCTGCACTGCTTCCTCTCACCTTGCATCGTCCAACTTGCCCGCCTTGACCACCATGTCGATGTAGACTGACCAGAGGTCAGTGCGCTTGGGGTAGTTCGTAAGAATGTTCTCGAACATGGTGCACCCTCGCTGTGAGTCGCCATACTTGTACTCCAGCTGTGCAAACTTGGAGATCATCTCAACATCTGCAGTCAGTCAAACATATGGTTAAAACAGTCATCAAAAAATACTTCATGAACACATTCTTCATGAACGCATTCTTCATGAACGCATTCTTCATGAACAATCAAGGTACTGAACAAAGGAGTACAACTTCCTGTAGTTTGATCTTTAATTCAAGGGCTTAAAGGTGGAGTGGATAATCTGTTTAAAGAGTAATGTAAGGCAATAATTGTTTGTTAGTTTATTACAGTAGATTACAATGTATAAGGCGACCCAGTGCATAAGGTGACCCCCTTTTTCAGCTGGTAAGTAGTTTAGTTTTTAGTGCTTTAAGGTGAAGTGCGTTACTCAGCTCAAGAAGAACAAGAGTTTAGCAGATAGAATGACCCAAATATAACAATGTCATAACCTTCAACTCAAGACATCAGATGAGATGAAAATATTAAATGCTTTTCCAGAGGACAACTCAATAAAACAGACAAAAGGAAAAACTTATAAATGGAGACCACTAGTAGCTTGACAAACGAATGAGAAGCTATTCAATGGCTATACAACCGCCTTCTTGCAGGAGCGTAGCATTTCGGTGTAAATGCATTAAACAGAGTACAATCCTATAAGCTTGTCGAGATCAAGATCAATCTAACCCTGAAGGCTGCACTGACTACTCACGGTCTCTATCCTCCAGACACTTGAGGCAGCGTTTGAGAAGTTTGCGGGCAGGCTCCACGCGCTTGTTCCTGAAGAAGAACTGACCGAACACGGTCCAAACACTCTTGTCCTGGCTGAACTTCTTACACATCACATTGTACAGCTTCTCCGCCTCCTGCATCAACACAAAACAGCAACTTGTGCTTCAAATACTAAACCTTCTATCTGCAGGGGGCGTAACTAAGACACTAAGTTGCAAGCACATATAATGTTGAACAAATGATTCAAGCAAACCTTGTGCGCATTAGAAAGTCTGAAATAAATATCATCCTCTCCATAAATGACTGAAAACTGATCTATAATCTGTGTTTAGATACAAAAGTTTATCCTATCTCATAGACTCAAATTTGATGTTACTCTCTCAGTAATTTTCTTTAAAGTGCAAAGAATGTAAGATCAAAGTGCCATTGTATTGATGGATTCCATTACTAAAAAGTGACTGGCTTCATAATAAAATGTAAATGTTTCGGACAAGCTGTCAGTTGTTGACATTGAAAGATTGTAATAGATCAACACTCTCCTGATTGCGTGACTGTGTCTTCAAAAAAGGATTAAAAAGAAAAATTTGTACTTCCCAAGAAAATCCTTAGATTGAAGCTAAAGTGTTAAGAATGGTAAGAAGAATAAAAACCCACCTCCATTTTGTCGCTGCCAATGTAGATCTGCACCATCTGTTTGTAGACTCTGATTGGCTCGTTCTGCTGCACTGCCCGATCGAACACTGCCTTCACAGACTCCTCCCCTCCGTACATGTTCTCCAGGTTCAGGTAGGCCCCCCACACATTGAGCTTCTCCTGCTCCTCCCTGGGTTAACATAGCGAGCATATTGTAGAACTACATCCCTTCAGACAGCAATGCTTCAAGTAATTGTCATTGTGGATGTTAAGGTTTAATCATCAATTCAAATCCTCGATAGGAGACCACAACAGTCAATGCATGTAAAAGTCTCATCATAATCATCAGTCTATTTCTACTACAATAAGAAGAATGGATGCAGACAATCATCGGGACAAACTAAATTAGGAATAACTAAAATAAATCAACATGAAGAGAGTGTTATTTTTCCAACATATTATCATGGGTGCAAAAAAATTACATGTACTAGTTGTAACATACATACAGTTCTAACTCTTCAAGTAAATTCAGAAACAAAAACCATTACTTACCCACCTTTTTTTACTTAACTAACAATTCTGCTAAAAGAATATAACATCAGGAGTTGAAAAGATTCCTTACTAATCCACATTTTTTACTTATCCAGTCTTCAGTAAACGAAAGAAGACAAGAGGGAAAAGTACAAAAGAGAAGACGATGTCTGTCACCTGAAGGAAATGGTTTTGAGAGCCCTCTCAGCAACAGCTCGTGCCTTGTCAATCTCGACAGTCTCCAGGTGGTGTGCCATGTAGCGGGTCCACACCAGGGAACTGTTGGGGGACTGCAGGGTCAGTCGGTCAAAGTCCTCGCTCGTCAGGGGCACCTGCCCTCCCTCCAACTGCTGCCTCTCATACTGGCGACAAACAAGGTGGACTTTCACCCTCATTCCAATTAATTCAGTAACTGTTTGTACGTCATCGGTTTTTGTCTAAATTATTCAGTATCAATCTTGCACATTAACGCTTCAACTCCTGAATTGATTTAGAGAACATCTTGTTGATACATTGTAAAAATAATCTGAGGGTGGGTTGGGGTGGGGGATGTTTTTTGGGGGTCATGGTGGTCAAGAAAAACTTATTTTACATGTGTTGATATCATAGCACCATTATCTTCTAGTTACTGACACAAGGAACAGCATAGAAACAAATTCTACAAATAAAAGTTTCATAACATCATTCAAATTCAATTTCCACTGATAGTTTTGTTATACAAACAGTATGAGAAATTTACTAGCTAGGTAAGATACTTAGTAATTGAAATAAGGTTTAACAACCTTTGAATAGAGTTTGTGGTTGAAAAATAATCTCAAATGCTTACAGCAAATATTGCTTTTTCTTCTTCCATTCTTTCCTTACGGAGTTCAGATCCAGTTTTCTTTGCAACTTTCTGTGAAAAAAACACAAACAATTGTACATTCATTGTTATCATTTTCCCAAAAAACATAACTGAGCATGCAGTTTGTATACCCATTTATAAAAAAAACCCAGTTCACTTGTTAAACTGCACATTGAAATAATGAAATTACATAATGCAATACAATATAAGAAATAATGCATCCAGTTTGCAAATAACTCTCCCCAACACCAGTTTCGAAAATCAACTCACCTTAACCTCAGTGTCCTCATCGCTACTGTCGTCACTATCCGGAGTTCCGGGTGTGCAGAAATCTTCGCTCCACGAGAACCCTGTAGATAGGGACAGCCTGGCAGGATTCTTTGCCACCTTCAGAACCTGGATGAAACATTGAATAAGTCTTCCTTGAGATCCTTCTAGATTGTGATGTGGTACATTGCTTCATGTTTCTAAATCCACAATAGAAACATAGCCTTATTTTATTCTATATTTAGCAGAATTTATTGCTGATAATGGGTTAAATTGATTGTGAACAGATAAATTTTCAAATTTTGATTATGATAAAAATGTTAGTAAATTATTTAATTCCTCAGCTGTTTCAATAATAAAACTAATTTCTAGTGACAAGATATTGGTTAATCATACAAGAAACACACTCTTCAACACAAATAAACATGCAAAGTGTATTCATTTGATAAGAGTTCAACATGGTGTGATGACAATGAACAGAACAATGTTGTGTGTCTTAATCATACTTTCTTAACAAAGCGACTAAATAACATGAGGCAAATCAGTAAGCTGTGAACATGATCTATATCCTAATTTCTCATACTGACCATCCCAACCTACCTTCAAATCTCCCTCGTCATCCGAGTCAGACATCTTATTGACCTCCACTCCACTGTCAGTCTCCTCAGGAGTTTTCTTCCCGGGAGTTATCTCCCCTTTCTTCTTCTTCTTGCTTGGAGTCTCGGCCTCAACTTGTTTCCTGACTGTTTCTTGACCTTTTTTCTTCTTTGATGATGGAGTCAGATCTTCATCTGAATCTGAGTCTGAAGAATCTGAACTAGAATTGTCTAAATCTGAGTCTGAATCGCTTGATTCACTGTCTTCACTTTCATCTTTCTCTTTCTTCTGAGACATGTTCTTATTTTCACCAAACAGACAAGTTTTAACTTTGTTCGATGACGAAGGAACGTCAGCATCAGAGTCTGAATCATCAGAATCAGAATCTTCACCACTTGACTCACTTTCATCTTTTGCTTTCCTTTTTGAAAGAATTTCTTCATTGTCCTCTTTCATCTTTTTCTTCTTCTTTGCCGACAACGCTTCTTCTTGCATTTCAACATCAGCATCTGCCTTCTTCTTTTTCTTGGATGACAAGGTCACAGTAGACACCTCTTCATCGACCTCCATTGCCTCTTTCTTCTTCTTCTTCCTTGAAGATAACAAATCTGTGTCTTCCTCCTTTGATTCATCTTCTTTCAACACTTTCTTCTTCTTCCCACTTTTTGCACCATCAGAAGCCTTTTCACTTTTCTTGGACTTTTTGTCATTTTTAGACACCTCAGCTTCCTCGTCATTCTCCAACTTTCTCTTCTTCACCGATGACTTAGTTTCTGATGTGATGTTCTCCTTGTCTTTCTTCATCTTCTTCTTCGATGATGCTGTAGTTGTTTCTTCACTGTCACTATCACTTCCTGTTCTGAAACAGAAAAACATTATTTTATTATTTATTTGGTTACCATATTCAGTGCTATGAACACGCTCTTCCTATAAGTGGCCCTTTACCAAGTTTGCAACTCTCAAAATAATAAGCACCCCCTTCTGAGAGCTTTACCTGTAAGATAAAGCCAGGAAAATTCATAGAAACATGAGTCCCACTCCTGCCGTTACTCAAGGAGATGAATTTCAAGTTTAGCCTTGCACTTATGAGACTGTGATTTTTTTCAATATGTTAGCAAGCCAATATTCTAAATGCTAAACAATTATGAACATATCAAGGAAACAGAATTTGTTCTTTTTATAATCTTTTGAATCATCAAGAGCCCTGTACGTCCAGTAGAGTATATTATTAGGCAATTTGGTTCAAGTCTTCAAAATGTAAATGCATTGCTAATAAATGGAACTAACTCCAAGAAGACAGGAGAAGATAAAAGTTTTACATGGACATCGGCTTCTTTATTGGTCTAATTATTGACTTTTTGGTACCAATTCTCAGTTAAATCTTTATTAAACCCAAAGGGACATAATCTGAAAAAAATTTCCTTTGGTTTTAAAAGACTTCTCTTTAGTTTTGGCAATTATCTTTAAAATCAAATCTATTGAATATTTATAACCTGAATAAACTAAATCAATCAATCCAGTAAGTTCAATAACCCACGGTTTCCCTTCAACAGCTAATAGTTCACCAAATATTATCAATTCACCACATACCTTTCCCTAACTTATTGGCACTGGACAAATAAATACAACCCCTATTTTTCTATTATCCATTTCCTTTGCATAACATATGTAGAAGAATGATATTTGTAAATTTCTTACTTATGAAGACGCACAAGTAGGATGTTGTCGACCAGATTAAACCCGATGACTTTGCAGCTGAAATAGAGAAAATGATACAGGTGACACGTACATTAAAATGTAAACACATATTAGCTAATAGTATCAATATACACAATTATAATAAGGTCACATGATTTCAAATGACAGAAAATCTTACCTATGTTTTGTTCCAAAGCTGAATGTTTTGTGCAATGGAGTCTTGTAGTCACTCACTTTAGCCAGATTTGACAACTGAAAACACATGTTAGAACAGCTTGTCAGATACATTCTCAGGTCCCAAGTCTTCCTTGGGTCTAATGTTTCCAGTTTTCTTGCAGCGGTCTTATTTTAATCACTTGTCTTTTAAAGTTTCCAAAACTGTTTGAAGTGTTAGAAGAGACACTACTGGGTGCTGTGTAGAAACATTATTGGTGGTGACAATTTTAATTTCATTTGCGTATCTATGCATGTAGGATTATTGACACTTCACTTGAAACCTATTACCCAAGATATCAAGTTAGTAAATCTAAATACCTTTTTCAAGATACACATGGGAGTAATCCAAATATAGCATTTACATGACAAATACTCAGGTTAAATGCCTTTTAAGTGATAGGAGTATCTGAAATCCGTTGATGTCAACATATGAATTCATTTGACAGTGTTCTAAAAGGACTGATTAATTTTCTATGATCCTTCAACATTGCAACATCTTTTTTCTAATTATCTTAATTGATTTACCAATAATTATTCCTGATTTGAAAGGCACATACATTTAGTCTCAAGTTTATCATATTCAGCTTGAAAAGGAGCTATGTTAGTTCTTAACATTTCTAATTAAATTCAAGAGTAGAATCCAAATCCAAAATGATTCAGAGTTTTGTGGAATTATTTTGACTACAAATGACACACATACAGTGGCAAGGGCCTTCAGTCCACCGTCCATGTTGAAATACACTGCCTTCTTGAGGGCATCTAGTGCTGACACCTGGTGGACAGTCTTCCTGTCCGCTAGCGCTGATAGTGTCTGGTACACTTGGCAACAGTTCGAGCCGGCCAGATGGGGGAGGAGGGAGAGGTAGAGGATGGAGTTGTCGTTCAACGTATACAACACAGTTGCGGACACCTGTAACATACAACAAGCTACATGAGAAGGAGATAGAGGAGATGATGAAGTTAATCAGCATAAGATACCTTGTAATAAAGGTTTTGCTGGATGAAACGGCTCGGATCAAATTGTATACATGCTAACTGACATCTTACATACTGTTCCTATATACTAGACAGTAATTCAAATAGCAAGGAAGGACAATCATATTTTGGGAAATCATTGCAGTTACTGGACAAAAATCTGAAGACCTTCACAACATGATTTTGGCGTCCTTGACTTGCTGACTGTAAAACCGAATCAAGCCTGTTGATGCACTTCTAGGAGAATAGTTCTTAACTTTTGACGCTACTGTCACCCTCAAGAAACTGCCCATGATATGAACAAGGACCTCGGATACTAATGCCTTAACCATTCTTTTTCTGCTTTTGCTGCTTCAAGACGCCCCCTGAAGAACTTAAACAAGGCGCTTGACGTTAATTCTCTTGCCCATTGCACCGCATTGTCAGCATCACTCACCTGGTCACCGGGAGAGAAGGATTTCTTGTGCTTGTACTGGGTGGTGTGTGTCCGATGTATGTAGCCCACCTTACCACTGAAAGACACAGATAAACCATCCTTCAGGACCTGAGACAAAAGAATATTCCATGAAGTATGTTATCCGTCTCACTTAATAACTAACATAAGCCTCCCTGCATACTAAAGAAATCGTAATCAACCTTGATATCAATTTTTATGATACAATATGGAAAGACGATTTTTATTGTTTATTCTAAAATTTACAATTACAATCAAATCAATTACAATATCTAACAGCAGAAAATGCAGTTTCCTTTCTCACCCCAATGGGGAGTAGACATCTCAACTGCTGTTAGTTGATCAACAATCAAGTAACCAACTCATACTAACAGGCAAAACTATCAAATCAAGATTAATCCTGATAATCAAGATAAAACGCTAAATAAAACTAATTGCCAACTTCAACAAATGAAAGCAGGCGATGACATCAATTTACTATACACAAAATGTGAAGAACCAACTTCTCCGAAGTTAACCTAAAATGATCACATGAAATACTATGTGGCAAAAACGATGAAATCCTACTCCCCGAACTATTTAGTAGCTGGGGGCAGAAGACGGTATGGAAGGACAGTGGCACCAACCTCTTTCACGGTAGCGGTCACCTGCAGACCTGACTGTAGTGATGATGAGTCAAGCTCGCTGCCCACTGGCAACTGAAACAAACACAATGAACACCTGATTATAAACCTTTCGACAAAATCTGTTCATACACAATATCACCCATTTAATGACAATAAATCTATCCATCGACAACAATATCTCTTGACTAAAAATAAAAACCTAAAGATGGGAAATTCACTGTCTGATAGCTGGGTTATCAAACACCAGGGACGTCTGTCTAAAGGCAACTTTATAGACATCACAAGCACCTGACTGTCAAACTTTTTATTTTGACAGACACTTATACCGGCTCACTGACAATAAAATTCATTCCCTGACAATACTACTTACTTGCTAATAACAACTGTTCTCTTGCAACAACAGATATATCCAATCATAACAACAATACTGATAAAGATCTAAATTTCATAATCTAATACTTGAGGTATGATGAACCCACCTCCGACATGAACCTTTTGTTGAAGTGTTATACCATTACCAATGAGTAAAACTTTGACAGCCCCTAGATTGGTATATCTGTAATTTTAGAGATATCTGTGTTATACTATACTTGTTTACCTATTAATCATTAAGCTCATATTGATTCAAAAACAATTTCTCTATATACACTGTAAAATCCAATATCAATGAGAAAACAGGGTAGCATTTCCTAAGGTTTCACTTTTAAGTTATCATATTCTGCTCTTCTCGCTAATGTGGAATACCCGGTATGCCCTGTGGTTATATCCCCATGTTCAAGAAACAAAACCACTAGTCAGCACGGCTCTCTCATACACCCCTGCTTTTTATAGTGGTCCCAGGAGCTTCAGATACAGATACTGTAGATACTGCATCAGGTCAGATTCTTTTAGAAAGCAATAAAAATAATTCATAAAAAACTTTAACCTCGAATTTCATAATGCTACCACCCATCTAGTTTGGGTGAGATAACTTCCTGAATGAGTCACTATAATCAGGTTTCCTCTGAAACCACATAGAAATAGAGATTTAAACCAGTCTCTGCACATCCAGGGATCATGATTGACATTTATAATGAAGCCAATGTGTATAGTTTATGAGAAGCGTATTGCCTTATAGTCAGATAAAAATTTGAAAATTTGCATAATTTTTTCAAATCAGGGACAGAAGGATACAAAGGGCACATCTGATCAGTATAGTACTTAATTGTGTCAAGTTTCGAGCAAAAACAAAACTAAAAGAAAAACTTTCTTACATAACATAAAATTTGCTTAGATTATGTATATTTAGGATTGAAACATACAAGAGGAACATGAACACATCAAAATGTTGACCTGTGTCAAGCGTTATAACATTCCATCAATTAGCATCTGAATTATTCAATAGAAGAACTGAGAAACAATGCTATATTGATAAAGGGTCTACAATAAATACATAAAAGCAGCTACAAGATCATCATCCTACCTTGACCTTGGCCAGCTTCTGTGGGTTGATGCTGACATTTATCAAGTTTCCCTGTACGGAGAGGACCTGACATCGCAGTACCTGACCCACATGGATCGGACTGTCTGAAATATGGGTTGACAGTCTAAAGCAAAGCTCATTCAAACCTAAAGCAAAGACTCAAATGACTGTCCTAAGTACATTTACTAAGCTGAAATGGCTATCTTTAGTATTTGGATCTAAATACACTAAAGCAATAATAGGAATGTTTTATACACCTTTCTTAAATATTTTGCAAGTCTCAATTTATACACTTACCATTGTTGAACTTGCTGATGTATTTGTGTGCGTGTTTATCAGGTAGGAATACTCTGGTCCCCGCCACACCAACGTCCAGTACATAGCCATGCTCCTCGCACGCAGTCACTGCTCCACATAGCAGCTGCAGCAAGTAGTGTTTGAAGTTTGCATGTATGAACATTTCTTAAAAACAAAGTAACATATTTCCTTTGACTTTTGATTTCAATTTTTGTAATAATCATACAGGCTTTTATTTATCAACAAAGCAACAGTTTTTGGCTTGTAACTTTTCAGGCTTATTTTTATTAACAGCCTTCTTTGAGAGGTCCCAGGATAATAACCCCAGGATAATAACCCCAGGATAATAACCCTTTCACAACTGACAAATAAGACCAAAACATCTAAGCCGTTTTCTGACTTGTATAGGTGGTATTGGTAAAGGTAAACTTGAGACAATGCATAGGATTTACTTGGTCTATGCCATTTCTATTCATTTTCATTAAGGATGCGCGGTATTATCGGTATATCGGTATATTGCAATACAGAAACCTCACGATACGTACCGGTACAGTCTTCTGAAAATATCCGATATATCGGAAGTTTTAGAATTAACTTTTTTTCGTGTAAAATTGAAGAAAAACGTTACAAAAACACCACATGATTTCACTGAAAGTTGTAAACAAAGGTGAACGTGCAAAGTAGAAATAGCAAAGACATGTTGAAATATGAAACCGGTCACTTAATTATCTCTCTTTGCAAAATGACGTCCAGTTGAGCATTGATCACTGTAATAATTGCTGTTATTTAGTCAAGAGAACATGGAAAAACTAAAATATGAAAAGTACCAATATATTGCAATACGTATTGCAATATGCTTTTCTGTATCGCAATATATTGCGATATGGAAATGAGGACCGATACCCATCCTTAATTTTCATACTCACTATTTAACAAAGAATTAGAGAAGATGAAAATGAGTTTAAATGATAGAGTATGGTAACTTTTCTAAAAGCCAAAATAAAAAAATTCTGATAATAAAAGCTTTAGCATCTTAGCTAAAGTTTTTGTCATCATCCTAGAGCCAGATGTGTCAAATCTCTGTCAAAGTAATTTACCATCCCCTCCTGTATGTGAGATTTCACCAGATCTTTGTTGATCACACTGGGGTTCATACTGAGGAAAATCTTCTTCTTGGAGCCCGACCGGATCTTGATGGCGGCGACTCTACAAGGGAACATCATCCCGGGCTGGTACATGGCGCTCAACGGGACAACTGCCTGCAAGATATATGTATCACATTTTGTTCAGACAGAAACAAGCGACAGTGATTTGTGGCAGGAAAGGAAATTACTTTTCTGTTAAAATTGTGAGTCAATCAACTATCAAATTAAAAACAAATTGTGAAATAAACTAAATTATTGCCTATTCTGTTAAGGGGGCAATAAAGTGGTTATTTTGTCGATATCTGAATGTTATAATACTTATTCATTCTGCTTTAATCATTACTTTTATTCTTTAAAAGGCCTGATATTGATTACATAAGGCATTGCCGGCTATTTTCAATATCTCTCACCCCTTCGTCGTCCTCCTCCTCGTCATCACTGTCCCGACTCGTCAGTCTCTTTAACTGTTCTGTGTACGTGTCTGACACCGCTGTAATCGGAACCTCGCCCTGAAGACCTCCTGGTAGGTCGAAGGTTAAGCTGTACTCGTCGACCCTCGCCACACACCCCAGAATATGCATCCCGACTTGCACTCTCTGTCCATCACACAAAAGGTCATGTAAGTTTGATGTTGAGATACTACATGAACTCGCATCTCTCGCATTAATTGCATCTGCTCACAATTATCAACATTTTAAGAAAATAACTGTTTCATGTCTATAAAAGGTCTGATAAGGATTTTAGCATGAGGATCTACTTAAGGATGCAGTTATGAGACAAACAGAAGTTGGTAATAATCAAGAAGAAGGAGAAAATGTTAAATTTTACATACTATTCATGTAGTACTGCTGTAATGTATAAGCATACTAAGAATAGAATTATAGAATTAAACATTGCACTGCGAATAGAGCAGGCACACACTTGATGTACAAACTAAATCTAAGAATCTTGGTCTTGTATAAGGGTTGTTCATATGAAGGAGATAAACTCACAGCAAAGTGAAGTTTCTCAACCCGCCCAAGACTCTCTTTCTTTTCATGGTCAATCTTCTCTGCCTTCTTGTTGCCCGATTTCTTCTTTCTGTTTCTCCGCTTCTTCTTCTTGTTTCCCGAAGGAGACTTGTCGCTAGACTCACCATCTACTTTAGATTTCATCTGAACTTTGCTTTTATTTTTACCTTTCTTCTTTTTCTTGTTTTTGGAAAGTGACTCATTGTTCTTGTCAGGTGTTTTGTTAACGTCTTTGTTGTTTTGACTTTTTGGCACATCAGTTTTCTTTGTCTGTTGGCTATTTCCATTGTCAACCTGTTTCTTATTCTTTTGTTTATTTTTCTTCTCATTGCCTCCTTTTTTTGGTGATTCTGAATCGGTTTTCTTTTTCTTTAGTCCATCATTGTCAGTCTGAAAAATATGCAAGCAAATATGTGAACATGTCTGAATTATCAAGGTTTGGTATGCTTACATCAAAATAGAACATGTGGAAAATAATCATGGTTAATTAACATCTAAACATGTTGTTCTAAATTTCATAATTTGCTGAAGGTAAAAACCCACAGCTATGATATTACAGTAGATGATATTTTTCTACATCAAAAGGTTGCTATGGCATTCTATGCATCTCATAAATGCTATAGACTGGTGTAACCAATTTGTGTATTTGCATGGTGCCACATTCTAGGATTTGGAATGTGGTAATTTATTAAGGATGCGTATCGCTCCTTATTTACATATCGCAATATATTGCGATATAGAAAAGCATATTGCAATATCTTAGTTATTCTCATATTTGAACAATTTGAACTGCAATTTAAACAACGATTAATGCTCAAATGGCCGTCATTTTGTAAAGAGATAATTCGGTGACTGGTTTCAGACTATTAACATGACTGCGCTATTTTCACTTTGCAAGTTCATACTTTGTTTACAACTTCCAATAAAATCTAGTTTTCTTGGATAAGCTTTTTCTGCACAATACATGAAAATTGTTAATTTAAAACCTCCGATATATATTGGATTTTCCAAAAAGAGTGTACTGGTACGTATTGTGTTGTTTTTGTATTGCAATATACCGATAAACCGATAATATGGCAAACCCTTATAATTTATGCTACATTTTTGCTTCCCCTAACATCATATCCATAAATTGATGATTTCAAGCAGTTGAGTGGATTATGAGGTGTTAACATAAATCCAGTTTAAAGTGGATGCTACTTTTCATTACTCTGTCTTTGAATGATGTCATATTTTTGGCAAATTTTGTCAAAATGGGTGTTATTTACAGTTACAGTATTAGAATCAAGAATTGTAGTGAAGCTGAAGTAAATGTGTGATATGTTAGTAGAACGCACCTTGAAGAGATCCTTCTCAGTATTTTGCAGTTTCCGCTTCTTTGCCTTTTGTTTTGAACCACCGCGGGGGAAATCCCCTTCCTCTGTTGGCTGTGGCATACCAAAATCTTCACAACTAAAACTGTTAAAAGAGCAAAGAACCATTTATGAAACCGATTAAGTGAATTAGTATCAAGTAGATGCAAACCTGACTAAAATAATTTGTTTAAGTCCATCTTTCAAGAAATGTAAGAAAGTTGCTTATCAAAAGTCTTCAATAAAATATTAATGAAACTCTTGCTAGAAAATTATCTGTAGCAGCTTCCCGTCAAATTTGATCAGGAAGGATTTTGAAGTCTAATTTAATAAATACAAAACCTCAAAATCAATCAACAAGCAGAAGGAAAGGCCAAACCTTTGACTATTATATCAAACTGCTGTCGCATCTCGGAAAATATCCTTTTTATTCCACAACATTGAATTTACCGCTAACCCCCCTCCCCCTCGTGATAGACAATATTGACATATGCAATCTTTGGTAGCCGGTAGTGATGCATTCGTTGCCACTAAATAAAACAGAATGTGTTCAATGATGAAGAACTGGTCGGATATAGTAGTCAAAAGAGGTTTAACTTTCCATCAGTGTGGCGATTGAAGTTAGATGTTTGGATTTACGGACTTAAACGGCAAAACCAATAACTATGAAAATTGTCGGGAAGCTGCTACAGATAAAATAGGCTTCGCACTTTACACATCTGTGAGGTGCGAAGTCATCACTTATTAACCAAAGTTTAGATTATCTGAACTACATGTTTCATAGTGGGTGTCCCCAATTTGTGACTTAATTTACCCTAAACATTCTATTCATATTTACAGCTGTAGGCCTATTTGTAATTGTAATTAGAATCATATTGCAAACTCAATAAAATTTCAAATTCCATTTCAACAGTGATAACCATGTTCAAGCAAAAATGGTATTTGGTTCCAGCCGATGTCATCAGTGATAAATGCAACAAAGTTTATGAGTTCCAAATATCTGACGAATTCGTCAAAACAGCGTTTCTGTTCCATAAATTATCACACTTATCTTTACAATTAGCAAAAACAACGATCTAACTGAGATACTAATAAATATTTCTTAGATACTGAATTTTATGCCAGACCTGTCAAGATGTTCAGTCAATGTAAGAGCACCAACGTGTGTTGATTTCACGTTGTTTTCAGTAGACCATGTGGGCACTCTCGCCGTTGCAGCAATCAACTTCCGGTATATTAGAAAGAGTTAGCTCCCTTTGACTATATCTTTCTTGACTTATCTCGTTTTGAGAAATATGTATTATATCTGTTTTAATAGTTCAACATTTATTATGATTAATTTATATTTGGTTTACAGAGATACTCAGTCTAATTGGGATTTTTTTACAAATCAATTCAATGTACCAGGCTATATCATTTAGAGGTGAAATGTAAAAAAAAAGAATTTTTCTTATTTCAGTAATGTTTGTATTAACACAATCTAGTTAAAACTTAAAGCAAAGAGGAGCCATGCTTGCCATTGAACACGGGCTCTTTAATATCAAATCTTGTTTTCACTCCATAGCAAATAGTAATTACCAATAAGAAACTTTTGGACCATCAAATCTTTCATCAAGACATCCTTCATGGAGACACATCCAAACATGAAATTGAATGAATAGTTTGAGTGGCAATTGAAGTTGTAGAACAAAAAAAGACATCATCCATAAAGATTGTCTATCTTATGAAATTCACTATCTTGAAGACCTTTTTCCTTTTCTTTTCATGTTCAAAGTAGCCATAATGAAATCTTGCATCTTCCAAAAGTTAAAACATCCCAAATATGAAATCTGTTGTTGGTGTTTTTACTGAATCATTGGCATCAACTTTGTGAGTTCAAACTCCTCATAGGGGTGAAAAGGCTATGCCTTTAAAGCTTATGCTCACGTATTTCTCAGGAATAAAATCTCGATGTTGTTTCCTTTGCCGAGGGTCCCTAAACAATTCCTACTTATGCAACACTAAATCATTTGTGAATAAATAAGATGATCTCTTGGTATGTTTTATTGGCTGAAAGTCACTTTGCTCAAACTCTTTTTCATGTTATAGGTCCGTTGATACATCTAGAGAATTACGCATGTCATGCAGGCACGAAAATCAGCCAATCATAAGAGAACCAGCCAAGCACTTTCAATCATGTGTCAATGCGATTGTCAAGCTGTTCTTATGCACCGCGATTACAAAATCAGATTGTAACCAATGTTTCATGATAAATTATGTCAAAAAGATTATCAATCAAACAATATCCTGATATTGTTGACAGAAAAATCGTGTATTGTATATTCAAGCATTTAATAAAAGGAAATTAACACATTGGGTCATACAATCACACAAAAATTAAACAAACATCAGCATGTGCCAGTAACCAAGATGCCAATAGAATCTGGTCTTTGCTTGGTTGGGCTGTTCAATCAGCTGAACACAACCTCAATTAGCAATTCCCTAGATGTAATGACGGATAATTTAAGCTAGTTTAAACTATATATATTAAAATGAGAATCTTACATTTTGTTACATTATTCTGGAGAAAAGTGTATTTTTGTTACCAATGTAGTGAAATGGAAACATTTCTCAAAAAATGCACTAGCTCAGCCTCTTTGAAAAACTTGATCTCAATGGCATGTCGTTCCTGTGGGAAAACTACCTTGTCATAAATACAATATAAATACATGTACATGTTAATATTGAGTGAGTGAGTTATTGTTTAACACCGCTTGGGCAATATTTCAGCCATTATCGGCGTTGTTAATACTGAACTTTTGCAAATGAAAGTATTTTCAGATGTCACTGGTTTTGTTCATTCACTTGATATACAGCAGCTAGTGTTGTTAAGGCAATCAATCCCAAGATAAAAGAACTAAAAACACTCAGTTTATAAATTGATGTTTAATGAAAGTAAGTTCACATTTGTGATGCAGTCATAAGAAAGAAATTGAATTTCAACATGCTTAAACTAATTTCATTTATATTTTGAAAAGTATTAAGCTTTTTCACTAATGAATTTAACACTTGTACAATCATATTGAATTGAAAATCATTGTATCAGCGCCTATACAACAAATTGAATCTAGAATTATTTTTCCTGCCATAATGTTTCTTTAGTACAAGTTTTGTAAATAAATCATATAAAATAACAAATAAATATGTTTTCATTGATGCATGGTATGATACTAAAATTTAAAGGAAAGCTCATATCTAAAAATGATTGATGATGGTAATATGTCTACAACAAAAGAAAATGTTCGTTTTTGTTTTAAATGCATCCGGTAATAAGAACAGAAGAATACAAGTTACTGTATTAGATTCAATGTTTTCCTAAAACAATATCCAAAACCAACCATTTGTAACCACATTATACATTATCTAAAAAAAACCTTGTTTTCCTGTCGACAAGATTTATAGGGTCAGTTTGTCTGGTGAAAGGACTTTCAATATCACCGAACAATGTGTACTAATCCAAATGTTTTACTCTATATGTAATGGTAATTCCAGAACCCAGATATTCTGTTTCTTTTATCTTAAAATAACCAGAAACATTTACGAGAAAAAAAGATTTGCTTACTATCCCCTTTCCCCAAAGTACAATGTATAATTTTGGCTCAAGTAACATAATTTATTGATAAATCATATCAAATACTACAATATCTGTCCAGTCGACCATAGCTGCATACCACAAGAACCTGTGAGAGCAGCAAATCCATATTCCATAAACTTTCACCTTGATAACAGATTTTCCTGAATCTCTCATCATACTATATTCTCAAAGCATATCATATTGGCGGAATAGCTTGGCCAAAATTCTTTAAATAGCAATATTTTTCTTAAACTCATTTTTTCCAAAAGATAACATTCTAACAATGTCACTTTAATAACCATGATATATGCTAAGATATAATCTGCTTCTGTCTCTCCAAGCCTTCACTCATTTTCCTTATTCTTCTTCTTTTTCTTCTTCTTCTTTGGCGTCTCAGTCTCTTCCTCCTCCTGCACCTCCATTGGCTCTTCCTCCTCCTCTTCTTCCTCCTGCGACTTCTTCTTCTTCTTTTTCTTCTTCTTGGAGGGCTGGTCATCCTCCTGTGTTGTATCGAGGTCTCCAGTCGTGTTGGCGCCCATGCTCTCCTCCAGCTTTTTCTTCTCCTTCTTCCTTCGCTTCTTCTCCTTCTTAGCCAGCTTGGCCTGGATCACGACCGCCTGACAACACAAAGAGAGTTGTTGAAATGAGGTACACAATATCAATGTAACTACGGAGTATATTCGTAACAGGAAATAGACAGTATCAATAATGATTGCTCCATGCACAAAAACAGTATGGTTAGTACAAGACAGCAAAATAGGTAAGCATGAAGTTTAGGTCTGGTTCTTAGAGACCTTATCATGGTTGACAATGGTTTTTTGATATCACAATCCTCCTAACGAAAGGATGTTAATGAGTGGTCCTTTAAACCACAATGCATGTTTGGATATTATCGAGCCTTGTGTTTCCGCCAAAGTATGTACAAGCTGACAAAATGAATAAATGTTGCCAAATCCTATGAAGTGTCGTGTCAAGTGTCAGGATACCACAATAAGTCTAAGAAAGACAGTGGTGATAATTCTGCAGGTCATGTCCTTGTGACAGGAAGTGTGTTGAGCAACCAACTATTATCATTGCTAAAATGAATTGTTGAAATATCTGAGAGCAAGAGTAACAGTGTTTTTATGTATTTCTCAGAGGGACAAATTTCTCTTATTGTACTTTACTGATTAACATCAGAACACTCAGCCATGGGAAAGCCTACACAATTACCTTTCTCTCTTCCATTCTAAATTGTTACCTACACAGATTCACAGATCCTTGAATAACTTCCCCGTGATGATTAATTTCAATCTTTCTTTAATCTTATGATTATTCAGGGCAGGTGACTATTTTTTTGAAGTCCTTCCATTATTTTCAAATGAAATTGAACCATCACTATAAGGGATTTTAAATAGAGAATATTGAAACAGAAGTTTCTACAATGAAGTTGAGTATGCATAAGATGATATGTCTTCATGCCAGTCTTTATTTTCAAGACTAATAACATCATTATACTTAACCTGGCTATTATTCAAGGCAGACAATTACTTACACCAGGCACGGAAGTTGATTTTACAAGGTAGTCTATTTTAAGTATTGTAAGAAGAAAGAATCACCTCTTCCACTGCCTGTTTCATGACATCAATGTTCTTTGCAGGTTTGTCTCCACTCTCGTAGAAAGTCAGTCGGTCCTCCACCTGCTGCTTGAGATGTTCTCCGAAGACAGTAGTTGGGTACTCTGGAACACAATCAGCAAGAGTGTTTAGGAAAGAGACATCATATTAAAGAACGTATTTAAACATGCTGAAAGGCACAGAAAAGCCGTGACTTGCTATGGTCTCTTTTCATGGGCTAACCATAGCCTTGCTTTATTTCTGCATATTTAGTTTGCCACAGCCTCTTATCACTGGTTTATCATAGTCTTGCTGTATTCATATATATGGGCTAATATGTTAGTACCTGCACCAAAACATAGCATAAAATGTAATAAAGAAGTTATCTGTCCACAGAGTTTGTCCTTCCTGAATCAGAAATCTCCTCATAAGTTACTCATCACCATTTAGGACACAGAACTCATGGGATAACAACAACTTACACATCTTAAAACCCCAGGATTTCAAATGTTAAAAAAAATTCACATTTACTGACTCTTATAATCAAAATATCTCAAACTAGGCATCCATCAACACAAGACATAAGTTTCAAAATATAATCATATAACTGATGATTAAAATGAGTATTGAGATGGACTCATTTCAGTTTGTTCTTAAGCATATCTTTGATGGCCATGTTCTATCTTATGACACAATCTAAGCAAGTCTTTAAACACTAATATTTGACTCTATTCAAATTGTGACCACGAGTGAATACAGTAGAGATGTTACCATATATCGTTGTACTGAAAATTGTGATACTTAATCTAACAATATAATTATGTATCATGAAGTTATCTTTCTTGTTATAAAAATCCTTGAAAATAGTGTATTTTATAGTGTATAGTGTACTTTTTTGTATCATCACACCCCTCTAGAATTCAGAGTCCCAATTACCTGCAAAGCAGTCAATCCTGGAGGCTATTGAACACTTGTTGGCCAGGTAGCGGGAGATACGACCCTTATTCTTGGATCCTGCCCGTCCAATGAAAGTGGAGTGGAAAATGAGACCGTACTTAGGAGTGTTTCCTCGGGTCTTCAGAGCCCTGTCAAAGAAAGGTATCCATGTATAAAAATTTATTTTCAACAACCTACTGAGTGATAAACTTGTGTAAATAATCCCTTAATGGTATTTATTGATCACAGTTGCTAATACATAACCCAATGTATTAGTTAGAATGCAGTAGTGCACTGAAATCTTAATTTACATGAAGATAAGGTCTCCACAGCAGACCAAGTTATCACATCTTAAGCAGGATTCATCATATCACGAAAGATTAATTTCACATAATGCACCTCCTTACCTGAAAAGTGCTTTTTCTGCCCCAAGGATCTGCACAGTGGAGGCTGGATACTTGGCTAGGTTTGTCAAACTGCCAGAGTGGGCAATCAGACGAGCTCCAACCTGATAAGGCATAAGCGTAATGATGTTCAATCAATAATCATGCACTGTATAAAGATTGAAAATTCAAAATGAATTCCCAATCAATAATAAATTATTCAACAATAAGCATCTTTTAAGATTTTCCATACTATATCAACTGTCAGATAATAAACCTTATCAACTCTTAGGGGTTGTTCCATTATTAAACCAACTGTTTCTCTACAGCACATTTCCTTCCAAAAAACTGCACTCCTTTTAATCAAAGTGTTTCTCCTGATGTGTCAACAACATAAACGGCATACCTGTTCACCAATGAGTGTAGCTAGATTTGGCGCTACCACACTCATCTTTGTTCTGAGGTATTCTGAGAGCTGCTTCCTGTACTCAGTGAGACCGATCACACGAGTAGCAAACATACTGATGTTCATCAAGTCGATAGGGGAGATGTCCATTCCTGGATAAACAGATTATATTAAGACGGTGCAAGATATCCTGTCTAAAAGATGTTTGGGATAAAAGCATGTGTCGAGTACAGTATACAGTGGCAGAGCCAATTCAATTTCAGTACATTGAATAGACTTTAGCCTCATTTCAAGCTGAAACAAATATTCTCCTTTCCAATCACTAGTAGGTTTAAATATATACTTTTAGTAAGTGCACACAGACTTCTATGTCATCTTCTAGCCCCAGAACTTGCAAGAATAATGATCAAAAACATGATTGAAGCTGAACCTACCCATGGATGATCTTGCTGCATCAGAAATGGCCTTGACCTTCCCCTCGTCCATGACAATCTCTTCAAGCGCTTCGAGAGTTTCCTCAGAGATCTCCTTTCGGTTCTGGAGAAGCTTCACAACTCTGGCGTACGTGTAGTTGTCTCCGACAATCTTCACCAGCTCTGGGAAGTGGTATGAATACCACTCTCTGAGGAACAAAGATCTCTCAGATTATTTCAACTAGATTTTATGTTTTCAGGGCTACGTGCCTTTGTTTTCAAAAACCTATAACCTTATTTTAAATGTGCCACATTATCCTACTCCATGACTATTATTTCATTCATTTTATAAGTGCAAAATTCTTAAAGACAGAACTGCAGTCAATCATAGTCAGCTAGGATTTTAGGGAATTTGTTTTACCCCAAAAGGCCCACAAAACCCTGCTGATTTACCCTGTACACAATTCACTCTCAATTGAGAAAGACAAAATGTATTGTTATCTTTTCAAGCAATATACGAAGCAATAACACTATTTTAACTTCACTTTTAAAAATCAAATTAAATTTTCGACAACATAATTTTTTCCCTAACAATATGTTGAAGTTTTTGTGATTAAAACACCAACTGGTCCCCACAAACAAAGACAAAATGTACAATTATCTTTTCATGCAATAAACGAAGCAATAACAATAAGTAAACACTTCTAAAAATGAAATGAAATTGCTACATTATGATATTTCTCTCAAAAATATGTTGAAGCATTTGCGTTTTAAACCAATGACTGGCTTGCACAAACAAAGTGTATAATGAAAGGTATCTGACCTCAAAATATGTAACTACAAAATGCTGCTCCCTCTCCCCCGGTGACTAACTTGAAATGTTGATGAAGACTGATTTATCGTTGACAAAATGTATGTTACTTCAAAACTTTCACTCAGACAGCCAACTCCTTCAGGATTCTTAAATTTGCCCAATTAAACACTTCACCAACCCATCATATCTTCCTTCCTGGAAATGAAACTTACTTGATTCTCATGGAGAAGGTGTTGACGTCCTTGTCGAGCTGGTCGAGAAGACTGATGCTCTGTATGATCATGTTGTCCACTCTGTTCACGTTGAACTTCACCTTGGCTCTGGAGTAGCTGTGGCCAAGGCCCAGCTGAGCCTTGGAGGCCGATGTATCCGTTAAACCCTTCACCAGGTTGTGGAAGTGGGCGCGCACACCTATATAAAATCATCAATTATATGAAATTTGTTTCTTTGTGAAATGGTGTAGACAAAATGAAAAATATCTGTGAATAAAAGTACTAAAAAAACACTCTCTATTTGCACACTTTACCTTTTATTGTCATTAAAAATAATAGAATATCAATACATTTTTGTATTGAGGTACCTCAGACTAAAACATATCAATAAATGTTAAGGGACAATTGTTTAGAGAAGATGACAAAATGAATTGGGTTCTAGGAAACTGCAAGATAGCAAAAACATTTGTCCTCCCGCCCACGTTTCTTATCCGGCAGGTTAAGGGATTGAAACATCTAAATTGTTTTCTGAACAAATTTGATACTGCTGCTATGTTCCACTCACCTCTTAGAATCTCTGGAACCACACCAACATGACTGCAGGCAATTCCAAGCTCCTCCAAGATGGCTGCTCCGATTTTGCTGTCACCTACTCCTAGAGTTACCTTCTCCTTCTTGCCACCCTTTGGTACATTGGTCTCAACAAACAGGCGCAAATCTTCGTGCAACAATCCTTCAAGAAAAATCAGCAGCATATTGTATACAAGTTGATAAGACTATAAGAGGTTATCAGCAAGTTAGTGTTTTGATGTTTTGTCAAACATCATTATGTTATTGTTAAAAAGCTCCAAGGACCAAAACAATATTGCAAAAAACGTTTTTAAAGTTTTGGAACAGCTGAATGCCCATAAGCCAATACCTGAATTATTTCAGACAGGGCCTAATGCAATATTTGCCACAGAGCCCACTTGGCGGCTTTCCTATAATTATAGGCATGTCAACTTTTGAGGTTGGTTGTGAGCTTATGTCATATAAACTAGAAGCATATTGTAGTTTCAGATGCCAAGGTACTTGTTCATGAAGAAAATATACCTTCAGAGATGTTGTTCATGTTGTCCAAGGCATTGGTCCCACTCTTGAAGGGGGAGAAGGCCACCAGTTTTACAATAGATTGGAACTTGCTGAGGTCAGTAACACTCTGCTCCACTTGAGGTTGAAGCATTGCAACTTCTTCAAACTCCCTCACTCTGAACAGAGCATACCCGGAGGCATGCTCATACAGCACAAACATACTCTGTGCCTATGAACAAGATATACATAAAACACTTTAATCATATACTAGAATAAGCAAAATGATAAGAAATGCGGGTGTAAGTCCTGTTTGGCAACAACGAGTTATCTGAAATACTGGTCTGCATGTTGTAAGGTTCTTTTTCGATTAGTAGACAAATTGTGATCTGTACCAACTGTCAAAAGATTTGATATAACAGAAGCAAGGCGATTCCGTTTAATAAGAGGTTTATAGACATATTGCAGTATTAATCTAATGAATTTAAAGCGTTTCTACAAATCGGGCGACAGTGTTGGAGATTCCTTGTTGGTTGTTTTGTTTACAAACAATTTAAAAGAATAACAGCTCTGAAGCATACGTAACAAACCATCAAATTCACAACTTGGTGCAAATATATCTAAACTTTAACAAGTCTTTTAACTATTTTACATGATATTTAAAGCTATATTATTTAATCAAGGCTGTTCGGTCTAAAAACCACGTGTACCCACCATTTTGGATCTTGGGTCCTATTACGGCTTCACTCGTTGTAAGGACGTAAATGATTGGCCAATCGAATAAATAACGACCAATCAAAAATTATGTATGTAACGGGCACCTGTACTTCCGTTAGCATCCAGCCTGCCGGGAGAATGCGTATAACGGGACCACTAGCAGACGAATTCGAGTCGCATAACGGTTAAAATAACTTACTAAAAGACTAGCATTTCTTATTGACAAATAGTATGCTAGTTTTCAAACGAAATGGAATGGAAAATATTTTTTGTTAAAGAAATTTCAACCAAGAAACGCGAATGGAAGAACAGGAAAGGTGTTTATATTTTACTTTCAGTTTGCTGGTCTTTTTCATTTACAAAAGACAAATGTGTTAGATGGTTATAATTTTTTACAAACTATCATATAGTTTATATGGTTTGTATTGAGACGATTCAGTTAACAGTTCAGAGGTGTAATGATAACATTTTGTTATTTCAAATCTCAGACAGAAGGAAATCTAGATAGTAAAAGTAATAAGAAATGTTGTGTATTATATACCATATTCATGTTAACTGTTTTGTGGTGTCTTTTGAAATGCAATAAAACTATGAAAAAAATCATTATCTTTGTTTATGAAAACCCCACTAACCTTTTATAATATTATTCAGTAGCCCAGTGTCACCATCAGAGTGTGTGCTAGAAGACTATGAAGGGGAGAGGTGTGTTTCACCAGTCACAGAGTTCTATCCTGTAGAAGATTTTCCTGAAACTCCTCGCACTATTGGACCGCTGTTGATCCCCATATGTACACTCAACCCATACATTACCTGTGGTATCTGTCTCGGTTACCTGTATGAAGCTACAACCATCACAGAATGCATGCATACATGTATGTAAAATTCTAGCCTTTGTTGTTTTGGATTACAATGTCGTATTATAAGACTCCCTTGAGTGGTGCTTTGCTCTGAAGTCATGATGACTTTATATTTTTGTATTAATTGTATACATAAGTCAGTGGAGTCGATTTACATAACAGGTGATAATGCAAAACTATTTTAGAATTGATATGAACAGAATATGAAATGTACAATAAGTCAATAAATTTTCCTTCAGGAGTCACATTTTGTCTCAATGAAATCTGAATGCATAGATAGAAGGAACATTTTAATATGATTTCCATGGTTTATTTCAGTTTGCAAAAGCTGTTTTGTAAAGCACACAGAAAAAAGCGTTCATTGTCCAATCTGTAATCTACTCATCCATCCAACAGATCCATTCGTCAATGTCAAGTAAGAATCTTTAATTTTTCAAAAGCTTAGGAAGTAAAAATATCAATATGTTGTCTATTGATAGATTTTGTTTGTTAACTTAATCATCTTATATACCTTAATTCATTTATTATCTTCAAGTGTGATTCTTTCTGTTTTATTACATAAGGGGTATTTAGTTAAAAAAACAAAACAATAATGTTCAATTCTAGATTAAAGCAGTAATTTCCTTTGAGTCTTTGTTAATATTCTAACATTTTTCTAAAAAATCAAAGGCGCCGCCTATTTTTATCCTGCAATAAAGTATAGTTTTAGAATGATGTCACGAAAGAATGACCCATGATGTCAACAACAATAGCGTTATGACTTCACTAGTTATGGCCCTAGTCGAGCATTTTCAATTCACTACTAAATACGATCAATGTCATTTAGGTTAATTTTGGTTGAAATATATTTTACATGAGTTAAAATTGACATGTTAAAAAAGAAATAGGGGAGCCTTAACCATCATGTGTTTTGCAATAAAGTACAGATTTTCCCTGAACTATTATTGGCATCAAACCCCTATAAAAGTTCAGGACAAAACTGTATTTTATTGCAAAACACATGATGGTTGAGGCTACTCTTATTTCTTACTTAAAATATACCTATGGACTTTTTTCAGGTTAGACCGTACTCTTCAAGACATAGTATATAGACTCCTTCCACATGTGGCTGAGGGTGAGATAAATAGAGTCAATAGAGTTGCAGTGATCAGTGCTTCTGCTTCAGTATATCTAAACAGCAAAATATTTAAACTATTTGTCCCTAGCATGTGGCACAAGATGTCATCGTCTGTTCAATTTGTCACTATTTCAGATCCTATTCAATCAAGTTTATTTTTTGAAAACTCTTAAAAATAAACTTAACTTTGAATGGAGCTCTTTCCTTTTTCTCTAAGAATTCATGTCTTGTAAATCCAAAATGGACTTTTTCGTAAAACTGAAATCAAAACTATTCTTAATTGAACAAATTAATAGTCATTCATAATTTGACAGGCATTGCAAAGTCATGACGGTTCAACGGGTTCAGATAAGTACAAAAGGGTTATTTGTATTAAGAAAACTACTGAAGAAATTGTGTAGAATAAAGATAATCAATATACTGTCAACTATTTGAATGGTCAGGGGTTTTTTTCTTCTTGACTACAGAGGAATTCAGGAGAGAAGAAATATTCAATGAAGAACACAAGTATGAAACTAAAGGTGAATTTAAATTTCCATTTTGTATTTGAGTAATCAGAACATCTTGTTGGACATCTGCAAATTTTGTGAATGAAAACAAAGAAATGCTAAAAACGATACAGATATGTATAGCTAATTCTTTATTCTGCCAAAAACTAATGTAATTTTTGCACTTTATTATTTTGTTCCCATTCTATTCTTTCGCCAAAAGTTAACAAAATCAGGTATATTTGTTTAAATACTAGTATGTATAAGGAAATTAAGAACCATAACGTGTTCAAGATGGTATGTGTAAGGTTTTCCAATAAAGAAAACAGTCTTGGACTTGTATATTCGTTGAAGTGCTTAAAATGGAATGAATGAATGAATGATTGAAGTTATCATAATTCATTGACACTATTGATTTTGATTTCCATTCATCGATTTGATCAACTACATAAGTTTTTCCAGTTTATCAATGGTTTGCCATGTTTATTCCTAGAAGTTCTCCCACAAGAAGAGAGTCCGGAGGAGAAAACTGACGAGGAAGTGGAGTATTGTCAGTTCACCAGCCCAGTGTCTCTCATTCTAGAGTCTGGAGGGTTTGTATACATAGCACTTCATTGCCCGCCGTTTGATGCAGTATACTAAAAAGTTCCAATTTACAAGACTGATAGAGTATTATAGTAATTTACTTCCCCTCACAAGAGAACTTTGTCCAATATCTATCACTGGCCAATAAATGTCTTGCAAGCTCTTCAGCGCATTGGACCTGAATTTGCTAGACTTATCGGAAATTTCCTTTGGGTTGCTATTAATTTCCACTGATGTTACTACACTCATTCAACAAGTTGTAGGATAATTTAGAAAGTTCAAATAACCCAACAATTGAGAAGCACCAGTCCTAATAACAGGCTAAGATAAGTCTTGCAGCATTTCCCCAACATTTTTCTGCTTGCTCTTGAGGATGGTGCTATGGATCTTTTATAATCCAATGAGAAATCCAATGAGAATTGCATCTTTTTGCCAAATAGGGCACTGCACTCAAACCAGAAATTATTATCACTCAGCAAAAGCATTTAAATAAGCCAATGATGGAAGATAATGTGACCCTATAGGAAGACGACCAGGAATATTTTTAGTGGCCAACAGATGTACACTTACAATACCAGCAGTAGGATTTTGCCTTGTGTGATGAGATAACTCAATGTTTGATATTAATGAGCCATTTATTTTATTTGCTTGTTGAAACAAGAACTGTATTGTTTTTAAAAAGTTTAAACACCTATATTGATCTTGGGTGACATTTTTGTAACATTACCAATGATGGAGTACATTAATTTATGATTTTGTCACAATGTATGCAGTATCATAGAAGAAGAAGAAGAAGAAATATGTTTTATTTAAGTGTCACACAATGTACATTCATGGATCGAGTAATATTAACATGTTAAAAGTACACTGTCCGGCCAGGAATGGCCTATGAGACACTAGATAACATTATAAGTCACATTAAAAAATTATATTGCAGCCATAAACTTGTTTTTTACAGGGGTTCCTCAGGAATTGCTGCAAAGGTATGACAAATGATTTTTTTTTGTCTAATCTTGAACGTATTCTTTTTATTTCAAATAAGAGATCTGACCCAAAAAAACTTATCAATTAATTGATATTAATTTCAAGATTTTTAATCTTGATCCAATGTTTGATATTTCAGCCCTTGAATAAGAAGTTTGTCAGAGTAACTGGCGGTGCTACAATAGGTACTGTAGCCTCCTTCCTCAAGAAGAAACTCTCGGTGGAGGAGAAAGTGAATGTGAGCATTAGGAACCATAACTCTGTAATCTTGTTCAAACAAAGTAACAGTCTAAAGATTTCAAGTTTAGTACTCTCTCAATTAGGAATGAGCTCGGTCTTACTCCAAGCATCTAGCCATTTAGTATCCTTACCAGAGGGTGAAATCTTTTTGATGTTTTAATTCAACTATGTACATGAAAAAAATCAAACGGTTTAGGTGTGTCTTTTCTTAGTTAAATGTCTTTTACTTGTTATTTACAACTTTAAGTTGCGTTATACATTTGATTTTTGAAATATTACATGTGAATTAAATGTTCAAGAAATGATAAAAATTTAGATTTTCAACCACATTGATAGTTTAAGTAACTTGTGTAATAACTGGTTAATGTCTTACATTTGAAAAGTAAAACTCTAACTTCTTCTCTCAAAACCTCTATAGAGCTTAAAAGCTATAAAGGAGATGCATACAATGCAATTGTTATTTCCATGCAAAACCTCCTACAGAGTAAATATTTACAAAAAGAAATATTGGTACAAGTGGCAAATTTTCTGATAGGTTTCTTATGCAGTGAATACATTATACAGTTCTAAGATATACCGTACATGCCTTGGTGTAAGTTGAATTATTGTCACCAGGTGGAGCTGTACTGTGCCTGTGGGTCGGGTTCCATCTGTCTGGATGTCACCCACACCCTGCAAGCCGTGAAGGAACTCTACTGTCAGCAGCAGGTAGGTCCCACATCACTTTCAGATACTCAGACGCGAATCTGGAGCCCAAACCAAGAATCTGACAGGAAATTCATGATGTTCAGTCGAGAGAACACGATGTGATGTACATTTGATGAAAGTTTGGTTGAGAAATATGCATTTTTAAGAAAGTTATTGCGCTACATACACCAATGTGCATATTTTCGACTTAGTCTTTTTCCGCGATTTTGGTCAAAATCGGCTATTTGTACCTGTTTAAGCTCGAATCTGGAGCGCAAACCAAGAATCTGACAGGAAATTCATGATGTTCAGTCGATAGAACACAATATGATGTACATTTGATAAAAGTTTGGTTGAGAAATATGCATTTTTAAGAAAGTTATTGCGCTACATACACCAATGTGCATATTTTCGACTTAGTCTTTTTCCGCGATTTTGGTCAAAACCCTTTAGTTTCAGGGGTCGGTTACTTTAACTGGCAGATTCAATCAAACAAGATATGCATCGGCTCGTATTTATAGTTGAATAGCTTGTTTTTTTCATCAAAACTGATTAGGCTTTGACATAACCATCCTGCTCCTTCATTGTAATTAAATCCGCTGATCGAGCTCCTTCCATATACCCTGATCTTTTTTTAGCCAAATCCCTCGTACGGCTAGCGCAGCTTGATGTTCGTGGCTATGCTCACCTGTTATTGTTTAAGCCAATGAAATGTCGTTATCCAGGGAGCTTGAAGCTACTCTTTTGAACTTAACGGAACTTTCCATCCAGGTTGTGCCGCTGTTGCTGGATGCGAGTCGTCTCATTGGCTGGTTAGATAGCTAGCGATACGAGGCCTAAAGGATATCAGGGTATATGGAGGGAGCTGGATCAGCAGAGTCAATTTTAGCAGGATGTGACATAACAAAATATTCTAATAGGTGCTGATTTATTTCAAATCATCTCACTCAATTAGAATATACTTCCCCAAATTTCAAATACTTGACAATTACTTGATTCAATGAAAATTGATCAACATGATTTTTCGTGAACATAATTTGAAATTTATGCATCCATTAACATGTGCATACTGATTATATGACTTTCAAAACACTGAAATCTGTCTTTATGGCCCATTGTCTATTGCCTTTCCATCAACGTTGTCTGTAAACTTTTTACAATTTCGGTTTCCTCTTAAAAACTGATGTACCCATGTTATGGAGATAAAGCTTGCAGCTACCATCTCAAAGTTGGTGCCTGAATCCCCCAAAACAAATTCACATCTGAAGCTTATGTTTTCCAACACTTCTGATTTTGTTCAAAAACTGATCTCTAGACCTTTATGAAGTAACCTTATTTAGACAAGTGCTAATTTTCCCACCAGTCCATACTACTTGGTGAAGTAATCACAGAGACATTGATAATGTTTGACACATGTGGATCCAATAACATTCTCCACCGTTCTTGTTATTAAAGAAATTTGCAATGGATGATTAGACAACTTCTTAGGTATCTTTGAAAGAGTCAAATTCTGGTCTGTTATGTCTAATTCAACAAGGAACATAATAGAATATGTAATGAACAAACAACCATAGAATAGCTTACATTATTTCTTTTATCTCATTACCAGAACTCGTTTTCTGTTGCAGCAATTCCTCCAGCTCCAGTACCATATCCGACCTATATAAAGTCTCAGGATCAACACCAGCTGCCTTACTCTCTGATGAAGCTAGTACCCTATCATTACACTATTTTCTGGGTATAGTACCATGACAAACTCAATTTAAATTGAAATCTTAAAAACAAACAACTTACTTTGGAAGTTGAATCTTTACTAGTATGACAAAGTCATAATTGGCTTGATGATTTAGTCTTGCTGCATTTGGCCCTTTCCTTCTTTTCAGCGTACTGCACCTGAACACTTAGCAAATTGTCCAATCAGAAATCTCCTGGAGGTAACTGCCATTGTTGACGAGAAGTTGGCTTAGATCAAACAGCTAATTTGATGTTAGTGAACAATTGTTATTCATTGCGTTCCTTTTGTCCTTTATGGCAGTGATGGTTCTGATATTGTACTTATACATTGGTATTTATATAAGTGTCTTAATGATGTGAAACAAAGAAGAAATCTGTGTTATTTTGACTGAAACCATATTTATCTTATTCGCAATAACCTTATGTGGCTTTATGTTCAGATAATCTTCACAATCGACAGTGGGGAAAATTCATCAGGAAAATCTGAATTGATGTTTTGTTATTAAACAGTAACCCAATGAAAGAGCTTGAAACGAGACATGGAAATATGTGTTACATTTAAAACCTGATTGATTGTTAACAAAAGTTTGAGCTTAGAAGCTGGTATTGCAATCTTCTTTCCTCAACGCAAGACAAAAGCTTGTTGTAACCAATCTTTTTAGAGGCTTGCAAGTCCAATCAAAGTGACAGTAACATTGGCTTAAACAAATCAAGGGCAGGTTATTTCAGAACAGAGTTTCCTAATGAAGATTCCCAGTGGTTACTGTGAAGAGTATTAAACAGTAGAGCCTGGGTTACGGAGGATGTATTTATCCTTTTCTGGGATTTTAAAAGTTTTTCACAACTGCCCAGATTGGCAAATTGAATCATTATGGTGAGTTGTCTGTCAATTCTTTTGTTATGGTTACTCTTGTACAGTATTTCCCAGGGTTTGAACTGATGAAGGGTACCCAATCCCTCTTACCATGTGATAGGCAATTTTTTAATTAATGAATGAACATTATATTTTATGATGCTTAGAAAAAGGGTTGTTTGGTTTGGTCTTGAATTGTTTGTATTTAAATTCACCCACCGTCACAGGTACTCAGGGTAGTTCAACCATGTTAAATGTGCTGGTAGGTAGTCCTCATTTATTGTCGGATGTTGATCATTGGCCAGGTCAGGTTAATGTTCAAACATCAGATAATAAATAGGGCATCAGTGATCAGCATCCAGTGATAATTAAGGCCTTCAGTGATCAACATCCAGTAATAATTAAGGACTACCACCATGTTTAACATTGTTGAACTAGTACTCAGGGACACATCTTGCAAGTTCCAGTGACTTCAGAGGACCGACTGAAGTGATCTTTTCCATCAAGATTCAAGATAGGAGTGAATGAGTTAACCTCAAAGATAACAATCAGGTGTTCCTTTTGATTGTGTTTGTATTATTAGTTGGTCAGAGGGGAGCGTCTATAGACTACATCTCTTAACCCTAACCTTTACGCTAACCCTAATCCTAACCTTAAATCTATTAAATGTATTAGAAATTATATTAAAGATGTTATTTTGAAGAAAATATAGATAGAAACGGGCATATAGTTGGTATAAAAATTGGTTGAAAACCAATTCTATAAGTATACCGTATACAGTTACCTGTTGCATAGTGAATGTCTGATATTGTTAGTAATAAGAACATGTTTGAGATTTTCTGCTATTGATGAATCAGATACCTTAAAGTAATTATTCCCCAACGTATTTCATCACTAGTTGAATACAATATTTTATTGCAGTTCTCTGAAAACAATATTCATTTGGTTTTATACTGAGATTTACTGGAAATAATAAACTGCAATCATTGTAATACATTGTTATAAAGAAGGTAATCACTAATGCCTAAACCATGTGTCTTATTTATGAACATTCCTTGTTAGTATTTTATGAAGGTTTTGAGCATTTTATATATTACATTCATACCACATTGGATGTAATTAGTGCCCCTTTACAAATTTAATCAATTTATCTGTAGAAATGCTGTGCATTACAACAAACATGCCTCTTTGTAAACATATATGTGTAAATATAACATGTGATAGTTGTGTCATGACTGCACAGTAGTACAGTGAAAAAGTAGTCCTGATGTTGATTTAATTCAAAAGCATAATTTGGAGTGATGCATTTTAACCTCCAGCTTGTGTTTATGAGACTCTGAATGTATGCCAGACAAATGATCTTGTTAATCCAATCATGAGGGTACTGTTCTCTTTTGTTTCAAAGTCTTAATTTATAATGTTTTCACCAAGAGGCCGATATATTTATATATATCCTTTTAAAAAAAGTGATATTATTTAATCTTGTGCTTACCAACTATGCATGGTTATTCACATTTCTGTACAAGAATCTATGGCAGTCTTATTTAAATGGACCGTGGTCTGGGGAATAAAAGTTTAATAATATTGATCCTAGCTACTGGGATACTAACTCGTTCCATTGAGCGGTTCTTCACAAAATATATATGAGAAGAACCTCCTTTATGGAGAGAATTTATATCCTCATAGGGTTAATATTTTGAACTTTGAATTGACAGAACACGGTTGATTTTAAACAGAGTGCATTTACTGTGGAAAAATGTTTTTCAATGTGTTTGAAGTTACATTTAAAATTTTAATTTTTTTTACAGTTTTCTGACATAATGCCATAAAAATGACAGACCAACATTTAAATTACTTTAGCTAAGGGAGGCAGGATGTTTTACAGCTGACATGATACTGGCTTCAGTTTGCTTCCCATTGGTTAGTTTGAGCAATGTGACAACCAATCAGATCACTCTATTTGGTCTAAAAACCATAAACTAAGATTATGTAAACTGTGTTGATATTTTTATCAGATGAATGCTCTTATCTTATCGAGATAGTTGGGTATTGAGTAAAAGCTGTGGATACTAGTGTATATAAGAGCACTTTAGTTTTGTTTTATTCTTGATTTCATCCTAACTCACATCCAATCTCATTGAAATCAGCTGAAAATAGTAGCTTGCTGCGTTGTACAACCGACTAGTTTTGATCTGGTTTCAATGAGAATGACTCACATCAAGACGCACAATTTGACAGTTTTATTGTTTATGTGAGATTTTTATTGACAAAGATATTCAAGTTTGGCAATATTAACCAATTTATTGTTATCTTTTGCTAATGGTATTTCTCTATTATTCAAACATATTATATTTATCCTCTGTAGGTATGACTCCTCTTTGACTTACTGACATCATATGTCCAGGAACTGGTAGTTGAAATTTTAAGAAGGGTATCTTTGTTTTATTGAGACTGAACTTGGACATCATGATCCATAATTCCATTTACTGACAAAATATTTATACATTCCATCATACTTTCATTTCATTTTTCAAATGAGCCGACAACATGTCTCTTAAATGTCTCTGTATGAGTAAGTGTAATTTAACAGTGATACTTACAAAACAGAAAAACTTACTCACAAAACAGTGAGAATCATCTGTGATGATATTTTGATGTTCCACTCTTCTCATACAAAGTCATTCATTTGTTTTTTGTTGCATGACAACACAGAAAGGTATGTTATTTGAGTACAAATTTGATTTCTTTGTTTACCTCCCTAAATATTTACTTTTAACAGTACCTTAATTATTACTTTCATAGCTTTGTACTTTAAACATTATGATTCAAAAAGGAAATTCTTAACCTTAATAAATCGCACCCCTTAGTGCTGAAACATGTTGATAAACCTGATAAAGCGCAGAAGAGTGATGGAGATGAGAAATCATTATTTAAATGACATCATCATCATCAGTTCATTTACAATAATGGTTTCTGTGAGTTTCACAATAAAAAGAGGGAACAAACCTTGGGGTTATTTTGTATTTCAAATTTCATGAATTGTCACAAAGTTGCCAAGATGTTTGTTTCCCTGAGTGTTAAGGGTACTTCTTTCTGTTCTATTAAACTTGTTTTGCTGATGAATGTGTTTATTGGGTGCTGTTTTTTGGAATTTATATGTATATATATAATCATAGTTATTCATTTCTCTATTAAAGTTTTTTTTTATTTTTCTCATTTTGAGCATTGTCCAGGACAATATCAAATCAATGAAAGATTAAAAATTTTCAAAATTAGTTTCTAACTGTAACGGGGCCTTTTAAAATTGAATTGATTCACGTTAATGATGTGCAAGAATTCAATATTCGTTTTGAAAGATTTGCACTATTTAAGCCATACTGAGATAAAAAAAAAAATGTAGTTTTAATATTTGGCTAAATGAATCATTTTGTTAAGTTAGGCTATAAGTGTCATGCGGCCTTAAATACTTCCACCAAAAGTGCTAACTACATTTCTTGTCAGAATTGTGGAGTTTTTACCATTCTCAGAACTATATATTGTTTGTATGTTATTGTCTTGTTGATTTATCATAATATACACAATCTTCTTATTACTCAAGATGTATGTTATACAGTTGAATAAAAAGAAATTGTTTCATTAATGGTTGAAAGTATTTAATCTTTTGATTAAGATTAATCAGTACTTGTAAATTTTAATTGAGATCAAGTATCTGAATAATATCTGTGTGTGACAAATAACAAATATTAAGGAAAATATAGGTCATTATCAACTAGGAAGTGGTCTGTTCCCAGTGGTGTAATAGCGAGCTGATACTTTGTATAATGTATACTTTGATTATGTATCATAAATCCTTCAATAACGGCCAGATCTGAGCGTTGAATAATGACATGGCCTAAGCCACAGATGAAATAAGTAATTGCCTGTCTTGAATATATTTATCGACTGTAAGTGTTCCTGTACTCATCCCCTATTTCAAAATACTTCCCTCATATAGACAAAGTTATCCAATGTCCAACTTCATGGTAAGAACTATGCTAAAGAGACTTTCAATGAGTGGTTAAATTCTCATATGAAAGTCAAACAAGATTGTTGTTGTCATCGTATAGAGAAGTAATGACTGTTGCTGGAAAATACCATTTGAAATCTAATCGCTTCAGCGATAATAAAAAAATTTAAGTAGCAATTTTGATGGAACAACAACAGTGTACTGCAGATGGTGGGCCAGTCTGTCAATCATAATATTGAAAATATATGTAAAATAGGTAGAAACATTTATCAACAATCGTCATATGATTGAAAGAGTAAGGATGCGCGGTATATCGGTATATTGCAATACAGGAACAACACGATACGTACTGGTACACTCTTCTGAAAACATCCAATATTTCGGGGGTTTTAAAATTTACAATTTCCATGTAAAATTGCAGAGAAACTTTTAAAAAAACGTATACTGAAAGTTGTAAACAAAGTGTGAACTCGCTTGGTGAAAATAGCGCAGAGCACAAGTCCGAAACCAATCGCTGATTAATCTCTCTTTACAAAACAGCAGCCAGTTGAGCATTGATCGCTTACCGGTATATAATTGCTGCTATTTAGTCAAGAGAGCATGGGAAAAAATATGAAAAGTACCAATATATTGCAATACGCTTTTTTGTATCGCAATATATTGCAATACGAAAATGAGGAGCGATACCCAATGTTCAATAAGTGAGCATAGTTCATGTAAGAAATACTTCCGGCATCTCACGCGTTGGCGCAATCTTATAACTATGACAACATGGCGCAGGGTCGTGACTTTTAAAAACATTCCGTAGGAAAGTGCACACAGCATAGTATTTAATCAGGGTCTTGCGCTTGCAAAAATAGAAATTTCCAGACAATGAATTAAACAATAGATTCCTCTAAGGTTTGAGTTGTTTGGATAACGTTTAGTAGGTTAACCGACTGTTTAACTGCAAGATTTACTATCGGCTAGTGTTGTTTTACATAACGAGCGAATGATGATATGCCAACTAGCACGTCACGAAAGATTCACGCTTCAGTGACCACAGGGCCTTTCAGGTTCTGCTCGCCGGTCGTAATTAGGCAATTTAATTACAAAGCCGTATTTATGTTGTTTAGCCGATTTCAGAAATTTAAAGTTGAGTCCACGTCAAATTGCAATCCCTTTTAGCGAATTCCGAAATCGACCATAGGGCATTTCACCCGATCTTTAATAAAGAGGCATTTTATTTTAGCTTCTCCTCTTTTATATAGCTATGTTCTATATTCATTTTTTTTTAAAATTTTGTTAAATTTTAGGCCTTTTGGGTCTTTTATGTCCTATGTGTAACATGTTTGAATTTATAGTAGTTTGGCATGTATAAAACTAAATAAAAATGTCTTGAAATTACTGAGTGTTTCTTACTCTGAAGTAAGAATTTTTTGGTTTCAATTTCTTAGAAATTGAATTTACATCATGGCTTTGGAAAATAATCATTTCTCCATAATGATAACCTGCATTGAACAACCAGCTGGTAGAATCAGTGTTTGAAATAGCTAATTGTCAGGCAAGTATTCAAGGATTTAAAGTGTGAGCTTGTTGCAACATTGTGTCATTTGCATCAGGCCAATGCTCTAACTCTACCCTTATTATTTTCTAACATAAAACTCCAAAATATATTTATGTAATGTACTTATGATAATTGTGGCTTTAGACTTTACTTTTGAAAATGGTTTGGTTTTTGGATGTTCATGAACTTTTGTTAAATTCATAGTTTATTTTTTACCCATTCTTTCAACATATTTTATATTTTTTTTAATGTTAAGGTGTATGCTCATAACCTTGATATGTCTTACATAAAAAAAAGAGGGGAGATATAAGTAAACATGGAATTTATTATCATATTTTTATGTAAATATTGATGATTTGACACATTGTTAAAGGGATGTATGTTGTTGGAGTCAAAAATGTCAAAATTTATAAATGGTGTTATTCTTTAGAGAATTAGTGGATATCTCTGAAACTCACCATCTTACTGCTTATCAGTATAGTATGGAGACAATAAAAAGGTTTATGTAGTAAATTATGATTGAAAACCAGACATTTGCGCGCCAATGACTCAAGCGTAATTCTGGAAATTTATTTTTAGCAGATACAATGGGAAATATATGTTCATAGTGTTTAATAGATCAATTAAATTATATTTTTGTAAATTAGATGCACAATTCTGACTTTTCTATTATCATTTCAAAACCAGAAAATATCCTAATTATGGTAATTACAGACAAAGATGCAAGTTGAGGAATGATTTTTTAATTGAAATAGAGTCATATGGTATTGTGGCTCTTATTTCAGACAAATAAAAAATTTATGAAATATTATCTCTGTCACTTTAAAATAGCGATATTGAAAAATTCTTTAGCTTATTTTCTCCTGTAGATATGTACTGATTCTCTCTATGGTTTATCTATAAACAATTTCTATTTAATTATTCTTAATTTTCAAAAACAAAAAACGGGCTAAGAAATTTTGCACGTCGACGCGATGATTAAATTTTGTAATACGTACAAACTGAAGCAAAACTAATGGCAGCGGTGGGATTCGAACCCACGCCTCCGAAGAGACTGGTGCCTTAAACCAGCGCCTTAGACCGCTCGGCCACGCTACCTGTCTCGTGCAGGGCTAAATCATGGCTTATAATCGAAGTGGCCAACACGGTCGACTAAATTACTACAGAAATCATTTTATGATATTTCTTCGATTTAAAAGAATCATAAATATATATTTGTTTCGATATATTTCGTCTTCAAACGCGTTTTCCTGAAACAACCAGTTCCCCGCGAACAATCGACTGCCTTTACGCAAGACGACCCAGTTTTCTCTCTGTGTTGCGGAACGCTTTCTCATCTGTGTCGACTATTTTCTATGAAAGAGAAAAGATTGGTCTATCCAAAGACGTATTCTGTATAGTCTATATAGGTCTTTGGTCTATCTCAGAGTTTTTGAGGGTTTCTTTTACCCAAAGCCAATAATCTACCAATACGATATATAGCTAATAAGTTGATTCCCGATTCTCTGAGACTCGGTTGAAAATCAAACTTTCGCAGCATAGTTTAAACGTAAAGAAGTTCTGAAAACCAGTCAAAATGTAAGTTATTTTTTTAAGAAGAACTGTAATTCATATGACCATTATGAAAATATATCCTTGCCCACTTGGTAAAGAAACCAATTTTCTCTTATCACGTTGCGTTTGTTCATGGTCACGTATTGACTTTCGTATATAGAGGATACTAAAGGAGCTTCCATTTTATACTATTTATATTAAACGAGTTAATGATATAAGTATCAAACGAGCAAAAGCGAGTTTGATACCAAAACTGTAACGAGTTTTATAAAAAAAATAGTATTAAATTGAAGGACGTTTAGTATTCTGTTTATTACTTGACCTCAGTAATCTGTACTGAACGAATAATTTCCCCGACGTGGCCGCAATTTGTGACGGCGATACCAACATTTTGACGTCACAACCACACAATACGTCATACATGCAGCGGGATTACACTATGTTTAATATCGACGTATAGATATCACACTGCAGTATCTTACACGGGCGAGTAAACATATAGCCTATAGACGTGCTGTATGGAAATATCAAAGATTAAACCTTGACTGTGCAAGTCGAGATATTTTCTTTATCAATGGTTAAATTAGACATTTATGGATGAAAATTCACTTTTCACAAACTAAGAAAAATAATTCGATTCAACTCGGTGAAATAACTCTGCATGATTTCATCCTTGATGTCAAGAAACAATACTGAATGACAATGAGATGTGACAATGAGATGCCGTTATAGCAAAGCGATCTAGCTACTTCATTCACGTAACGTAGCCTTGCTTAAATGGCTACAGATTGTCGGGATGTTATGAATAGAAACTTTTGTTATTTTCGCCGAATGTCATATAATATACTTTTCATCTTGTGATGAAGAACATCATATATATAATTACATTCGTGATAAATATAAATTTCTACTTCACTCGATGGTGTTCGACAAAAAATATCAAATATCCGTTATGTAATGGTAGCCGTAGGTTGAAATATAAGTAATGACATATATTCAACATGTGCACATATAGAGAATCTCACCCAAATTTATCTTGATATCAAATATATCAACACGAGTTGGTAAAACTTACAAATATCCTAGGCTTACCGAGAAGACACGAGGGTTTCTATTTATCATACAAAATCATTTTTCATTTCCATTCCGTGAAAATTGTATATTTCTGAACACTGCACTACTCTTAGACTCTCAGCACGGTGGTGTTATATTAGTAGCACCTTGACGTCATCATTTAATATCACTTTTACCTAGCAACGTTTGTTTCGTCGTAAGGTAAGCATGCAGACAGTTTTCATAAATACGTAATAACAGCTTACACAGATGTAAATTGACGACTAAAATCGATTGACACTAGCTGCCAAATCAAAAGTGTAAAAGAGACAATTGTTTTCTTTTCCGAAGGCAATTTTAAAAGGTCTACAAAACTGAAACTTTGTGCACAGACTCCATAGCTGATGGGTATTCTAATTTATAGAATTAGTGACACTTAATGAGGGCTTCCTGGGTTAAACTATTATTAAAAACATATTTCATCTTCTTCTCCACAACATAACGACATGAAGAAGCTAAAATCTTGTGTACAGACTCCTTAGCTGATGGTGGATTTTAATGTTTGATTTTGGTGACTCTGTGACCCTTGATAAGGACCACAGAGGCAACACCATAAAACTTTCTTTTCCCTTTTACAGAAGAAAAATACCTTGAAAACAAAAATCTCCACAGCCGATTGGAGTTATAATATATATGGGTTTGTTGATCCTGTTGCAGGTCATATCGTGACCTTTCATAGAATGAGCTATTGACAGCCCGATGAGCTTCAGACCGATGGCTCTATTTGTTATATTTCCTTGAAAGACATCGTCAAACTTGTTCACATTAGATCTTGAGCATAAGTCACGTGGTTCACAGAGAGGTAAAATTGGTATATGCTATCTGATATCCAGTGTTACATGGCTGGCCTGAAATAAAGATATTCCCTGTACCCTGCATAGTGCACAGTAATCACATACGTTTTCACTTTTGAATGAAAACGAAGTAAAAAGCATAATTGGCAGCGGTGGGATTCGAACCCACGCCTCCGAAGAGACTGGTGCCTAAAACCAGCGCCTTAGACCGCTCGGCCACGCTACCGCACAGCCTCGTTGAGCCAGTTTCATCAAACTGATCAATGAGGCTAAGATTGTGTACATTAAGAATGTTTCGGGTATTTCCGTGGTAATTCATTCGAGATAACGAAAGCACATCGACATTCTAAATGAAAAAAACCACCATCTTTGTGGGAAACATCCGCCATCTTTGAGGTCAAAAGGAAATTAACTGTTCGCCGAGAAGTTTCGACCGTAACATGTACCTTTAACAATGGTAAACTGCTGTTCGGTTCTTGGGTGTTCCAACAGATCAAATAGAGATGGGAAATCCTATCATTCGATTCCAGCAATAATTGTAAGCCAAGGCGAGAAAACACGGGAGCTGTCAGAACAACGGCGGGCAAAATGGATAGCAAAACTGGGGCGCGAAAAGTATACCCCGACAAAATACACCAAGATATGCTCGGATCATTTCGTCTCAGGTAAACTACACTTATTTTAAGGCTCAATTAGTTCTTGGATAATGAAGTCCTCGTTTACGACAGGGCGGTTTTATTTATTTGAGGGATGTTTTAGAAATTTCAAAGTCAATAAATTATCATTTGGAGAGTGTGAATGACGACAACTCTATTTATGCGACATGGATTCGTCGCACAGATATGCAGTGCGATTGCATTTGACGATCAGCTATATTTCCATGTCGCGTTTGGTAAGCTCGCATCGTGAGAGATGAATTTCATCATAAACATTAGTAACTCTTCTTTCTACTGTTCAACTTTCGACAGGGAATTCCTACGTCTATTTTAGCTAATTGAAATACGTTACTCGAGATGAACGCGATATTTCCCAGTGTATCATCATAGTTAATATCAGAGAGACTTTGCACTGTAGATATGCTTGAAAAATAAACAATGTAAGTTTGAATACGCAAATACGTACAAACTAAAACATAGTATTATTCCAGAGAATTAATCTTAGCCTGTGTTTATGTTTGCTTACCTATCATGAAGAATTATAGAACATCTGCATTTAGAGGAAAATAAGCGAATTTCATCTTTAATTTCATACTAGGTTATATGTTTAGCTGAAGGGGCAAGAATATTCTAGAATTTTTTTTTTTTTTACAAAAGTTGCTCTTTCTAAGAGAACTCGATTCATATCCTTTTCACAGTTCACATCGCATACGGTAGACCAAATGTTTTCATCCGTAATATCCTGTATTTATACTAGACACCATTTTCTTCATGCCTCTAAAAAATACCCATAGGTAACAAAATTACTTAAAATAACAAACGTGTTCTCTCCCCCAGGTAAACCATCGACGCTGTACGACGTATCGAACCCAGACTGGGTTCCAAGTGTCAACATGGGTGCTGGCCTCTCCCTCAAAGACGCTCAGACGCTCAGCAAGTACCGCAAAGCTCAGCGAGCTCAGAGGAAAAAGGTGTTGGCCGCTGCCCAGATGCTTGTTGAGATGTCCCGGTCTAAGACATCAGATCTTTCTCGGGAGAATGATGTAGATACACAATCGGTTCAGCTGGAGTACCCGGATTCTGCACAAACAGTACAACTGGAGTATCCCGTGGATGCACAATCTGCCCTTGAGCTTGAGTACGCAGCTATTCAGGATACACAATACGTCAACCTGGAGTACGATGACTTGGGTGACCCTCCGACGTACTGTGATGTTGCTACTGAAACAACATCAGGGGGTGCGGAGTGACGGGTGAAGAGGTTGGAGGGGGAAGGGGGGTGTTGACAACAGTGAAGAAGAAGAAGAAAGATATTTTATATATCCCAACACACACACAGACATTCGTCATCCCCCATTTCTATTTCAATAGTGTTCCGATGGGATCAGTTTGTCTCTTCCAAGCAGATGAGACCCTTTGCAAAGGGAAAATAAGTTGTTCTCGAAACTTCAAGGGATACCATTGAAGTTATAAGGGTGGGCAGGTTTCACCACTTTAAAGGCAACACTGTCCGTTTTTAACTAAAATATTACTATGATTTGTTGGGATAGGGACTGGAGTGTTCGGTTAATCAGCTTATATCAGTCTGTAGTTGACATGGATTGTCTCAAGACTTCAAGATTTCAGCTTTTCTTTTCCCTGTAGGTACATGCTCCACAGGATAACATTAACTTTACACTCCATGATGATATTGACAATGGTACGACCCACGTGTAAATATGGACAGAGTGAGTGATCTCATAGTTGGTGGGTGACGCTTCACGTAGAATCGATGCGATTTGACAATGTAGGTCCACGTGTCGAAGAGGTGTTCCTTGTCAGAAGTTGCAACTTTTCTTACACCAATGTTTCTACTTACGATTTGTCAGCATGGTACCTTGTAATAATCGATATTATTTCAATTTTTTAATTGTTTATTCACAATAAAGAATTGTCATGTTACATTCCTAATTGTTTTACTTTTAGAAAATATTGATTCCCATCCATGTCAAAAAAATGGTTATGATGATAATAACTCAAACGTCTTATATATTCAAAACAGCAGTGTATTCTGTATAAGAATTTCTTTATTGTGAAACCCACGACAGTATTCATTGAGTTTGTTGTATGTGACTACGTCAATCTCATAGTGTAATTTTAAACAGTTCAACGTTGCCAGCATATAGAGAAGCAAGCATATCTGGACATCGATCTCGATAGACTTAAATTATTATTTTTTTTATGTTGTACATAACAGGTAATGTGTGACCACACATTCACAGGATTCGATTGAATTACCATGGCCTCTTTGACCGTAACTGCTCTCGAATTCCTGACAAACACACGTTGTTTATTTCATCAACATGAATACAGTTTCGCAACGCTTTATAAACTTTAAAATTTGAACATGCAATGTCGTTTTCATAAATACTGTAGCTGTAACTTTCAACGAACCCATATATGTGAAAAAATATATAAGAATAGAACTTACATGCCAAATAATAGTATTTCCTTATTGAATGAAATTCTGTTTATTTTAGTGTGATGTCTCTGCACACAGACCGAGAACGCAAACACTAAAACAGTTGTTGAATCACATTCAGTAATTTACGTGTATTCTATCGAAGAAAAGGATGATATAAGAACATGTTAACTGACTGAAAATAGATTTATCCTTAGATAAACATGCTAATTTTTAAATAGAATTTAGAATTGGCTACGCTTCATAAGAATAGCTTGCATTTCTGGATTCCAACCACTTACTGTAACATCTTCCCACGCATGGCCTGCACTTGCGCTAGTCCAATGACTTGCTTAGATAGGCCTTGCCGCATTTCCCCAACTTTTCCTTGCCTGTCGTTCAGGTTGCTGCAACGGATAGTCCAACGAGAAATCGTATGGGAATTGCATCTTTTTGCAGAAGAGGGTGCTGCACTCAAAACACCAATTTTGATTGGTTGACAGCAAAGTTTGAATTAGCCAGAGATAGAGACTCCAAGCCCATATTGCTTTCTTTTTCACCTTATGCTGATTTTTAAAAATCATATATTTCGAAATGTAACCTTTCAAAGTAAATTTCAACTGCCTTCATTTAAATTATGTCTACCTGAAATACAAATGTTATACGTAATCTATGTTGCTGTTATCTTAAGAGGCAAATTATTATCTGAATTATAATTTTTGTTATAAAATGTTTTTAAATATCTATGTAGTCATTGTAAATTTTTACTCCCTTTTGTAAATTGGCCAGAGGCCTAAATAACAATAAACTTATTTCACTTGACTGTAAAGATACACAAACGTTTGGGAGTACAGGTATGCTTATTCCTTCATCGAAGGAATTATAGAGTAGCAAATTTAGATATATATATATATGTGATTAATATCTTAAAGGGGTACAAAGTATGATGTTGGGGTCAAATATGTAACACTTCATTCATGAGGTTCTTTCATCGACAAGTCGTCGTGGTTTCTGAAAATTAAGATCTCAATGCTTATTGTGACATTATTGTGTGTTAGCATAATGACAACAAACGGGGGGAAATCGAGATGGATGATCGAAAACCGGACACTACCGCACGTCATTGACTTAAACGTAATTTTGAAAACCTACTCATAGCAGACGCAATAGATTGGTGTTACTTTCAAGTTGTTTATTAGCATAAAGTATGTAGGCCATAGGGCCATGATATCAATGAATACAATACATGAGTTACAGAAAATATGTTCTTAATTGCATTGCTCTAACAATGAAAGTGGCTAACTGATTAATTGTATATTGGTTGCATGAAGACAGTAGAGCATAAAACTTGTGTCTGCTTGGAAATTGCCAATATCTTTTTTTAATTAATTCATTCCTTAAATTATTATAATAAGTGCATATTAAAATAAAGTGATATTCATCTTCTATATAATAACATTTACATGCATTACATGTTCTTTCATTCCTAGGTTTCATTATGTCTACCAGTTTCAATTCTTAGATGACTAGAGCAACATCGTAAGCGAGCTAATGCATATCTAAATTTGTCACATGTTAAAATGGTAATATATAATTCTGTTGAAAAATTATGTTTATATATTCAATTTGAATAAGCCTTAAGACTATCGTGTACAGCAGAATGCCATTCTTGTTCATAACATACTTTTAATCTATTGAAAACTTCATCAACAAACATTGATATACTATTAATACACTGATGTTCCCAAACATAACCAAAACCACTTGAACATAAAATATCTCTTACATTAGAAGCCCAATTGACATATTGTAACATTTTCTAAAATATCTGTAATTAGGCATAGCTAAGATTTTACACAACTATTAAATCCCTCTTTTATATGCAAAAATATACTTAGGGTAGCGACCACATTCACCTCTAACACCTCTAGACTTAACACCAAGGGACCGTTTACAACCTTGTATATGTATGACTTCTATTTCCGAACAGATGTCTTTATTCAGTCCCCAAATTTCCGATCCATACAACAATAAAGGAGTTACTTGACAATCAAATATTTTAAGGAAAAGCTTAAACGAGAGCGGCAAAAATACCATATAAAACTTTATTTGCTTGAAGGGCTGCATGTATATGTTTCCGCCATGAAAGTGACCTTGTAAATAACAAGCCAAGATATTTATACGAACTTTCACATTCAAATTTGATACCATTGAAATACCACTTTTGATTATGAGACAATATCCCGCCATTTTTAAAAACAACAACCTTTGTTTTACTTAAATTAATAGACAATTTGGATTCCTCACAAAAAGAATTTAAAATATTTATCCGTTTTTGAAGTCCAAAAATCGTATCTGAAATGAGAATGAATCACCAGCAAATGATAATAAAAATAATTCTACCAGTTCCGGATGTAATTGAATACCATACGAACAATTAGATTCAATTTCCTTTGCAAGTTCATTAATTATCCCATTTGATAATCAAACGATGGTGAATAAGCGTGACCAGAACGAACACACGCCTCGACACAGTCGTCGGCATTGCAAAAGCATGGAAGAGGCCATCATTAACTTATGGAATAGAATAGTTACAGTTTGCTGCCCAAGCAAACTTATATGTTCTTGATAATATTCCATGCAACATGTATTTTGTAAAGCTGTTGTATTTTGAAAATGTGAAGATGGATAGAATAGAAAAAAATGTAAAAACAGCACTTATTTACTTTACTTGACCATTACGATTCATAGAGCGTTGGATTGTAAGTGATATACATATACCAAATATTGCTAGAAAAAAAAATTATATCTAACAATATATCTAACATTTTATATATGTTTTAAAAAAATTTAATTAATAATGGTATCAGAAAGACCATAAACCTTTCAAAATTCGGATATGATTCTATGTAGTAACGTTTTTAATATGTTCAAACGAAAACCTGGTCGGGACAAATTTGTTTTGGATACGAATTCGCTTCAGCCAACGACATACGATAGGTCCGAAGTTTTCCGAATGCTTTGATTAGAAAAAGGGGAGGTAACTAGCTCGCGGAACTTCCTTAACTGCGGTCAGCTGTGCTCAATCCCACTATGAAAAAATGTAACTATTTTTTTACTACTGCATGAATAAACATTCTAGATAAACATAATTGTTTCTTACATTTACATACATTTGGTTCGTCAATTCTGCGTCGTAATTAGATTCTACAATTATATGATTATATATATCTGAGACTGAGCTTGAGTATAAATGCATGGCCGGTGGACTACATGTATGTTTACAAATGGGATTAATAATAAATTAAGATGGTATGTTTTATTTTTCGCAAATGTAACTTGGAGGCAAAAAATACGTGTTGAATGATTATATAAATCTAAAAATTGTATATGTAAGTAGTAAATATTAAAAAGCAAAATTGTAAATGTGAAGCAGCAATGAAAATATTTAGTGCAATGGGCAATTACCCGTTTCACAAAATAACACAATTATTGTGGCAAAATTATCTAAGTCTTCAACCGGTGCCAAAAATATTTGTGTTTGCAAAATGCCTTATTAATGAACAGTGGCATCTAAATTTTGCGAAAAATGTTTTGTCTTCATAAAATATTTCCCATTTGGTTTCTACTTTTGCATTTGAAAATTTTGCGTTGGATATTTAATTAAAAGTGGGAAATGTAAACAGAAATGCATCGAGGTTGAATGTAATGTACAATCAACTGCTAACGAAATTCAGTCTGATTAAAATCGACCATGTTCCGAGGAATAAAAGTTTATAGATATTGACTCTAGCGGGACTCGAACGTACTCTACCAGGGGCTGTCCTCTCCACGACAGTCTGGAGGTTTCAAACACACAAAAATAAGCTTTCAACTGAGTTGTGTCACTACAAATCAAAAGTAAAAAGGTATTTGTTGATTAATATTAAATGTCATCTGTAGGGTTCTAAGGCAATCAAATACTCTATAGACAGATTGTAACCAAACAGAAGGGCACTTAAACAGAAATATTCAGCTAAAAACTTACATTTAAGGTGGTCATTCACATATTTTGACAAAGAGAAACTTGCAAAAGACGCTGTCATGATAAGAGATTAATCAAAGAGCCAAGGCTAAGGTAAAAGCAAAATTATTTCGCTTGCGACATAAATTTGAAATATGAAGCTTGTTAGATATCTGATATTATACAACAAAGTTTTCAGGGGATATTGAAGACCTCTTTTCCAGTCCTGAATTAAAAAACAGTAAGGCCTAGCCCATTTAAACGTGGTGCTTTTTTGGGTTTTCATTTTCTTCCTTTTATTTATTATTTACCTTTTCCATGGAAAGAGTACTTTGAATTTTGTTTCCAATCCAGAACTAATAAACCACTAAACCAAGCTCATGGAAACTTGGTGTGTGGAATAATGATAGTGTGTAGTGGTGCCTTTTGTAGTTTCCATATCTTATTGTTTCCATGGAAATACAACTTCTTGGAAATGCAACTAAAATTTTGTTTCCGGTCCATATGTAAAAAAACCCATAAGGCCTAGCTTATTGAAACATTGTAGATAGAATAATTTCAAATTCATGTTAAGTTGTGTTTTTTTTTGTGGTTTTCAACTTGGTCCTACTTTCCTTTTTAACTTTTACCTGAAAACGTTACATAGAATTTCGTTTCCGAACCAGAACTCGATAACCATGAGGTTTAGCTCATTGAAATTTATGCGTGTAGAACAATCATCATTTTCATCATTGCCTTTTGGTTTCTTCAGAATTTTTTGTGGGCTCGTCCACGGAAACACAAATCACAATACTGATTCCAAGGTCGAACCTTAAAACCTTACTGCTAAGAATAATGTAACTAAAGATATTAGATAATCATCTTCTGAAGGATAAATGTATTACCAGTGATCTGCTGAGCAAAGTTGATTTACTGAGGGTTTATGAAAGAATAAAGGTTATCTATTCTTCAATCTATTTTACACTTCTGTTTGCTTGTTATTTAATAGGAGTATTGCATTTAAAATTATTGAAAAATCCCTTACACTTCAGGCCCGTAGCACCAATATCGAGAGTGGGGGGGGGCTGAAATTAGGGATTTGCCAGCTCAGTGGGGGGGAGGGGGGGGGTAGGGGAAGAATAACGTTTATACTTTATAGGTATTATAAATTATTTATTTAAGAAAAACACCTGCTTACAACGTCGGTGAGACCAAATACAGGCATTTAATGTTCACGTCACTCACAAAGTCATTAGTGCCTGTTGTGCTCAATGTCAGTGTCTATTTAACTACTTGTAGCATGCAATCAAAAAAATTTTTTTTCCCTAAAATTAGTGGGGGGGGGGGGGGGGGCTGAGCCCCTCCTGGCCCCACCTGCTTGCTACGGGCCTGCACTTCTCTTAAAACTCTTTATATTTTATAGCTGTACTGTATAGTTGTGAATAGATATAGAAAGCAGGATGAGTAGCTCAAAGAGTTCATGGGCTTTAAGATTTTAAAGTACTGCAATTCATTTCTCTTCATAACAACAAATTTTCAAACAGTGTGCAGTATGGAGGAATGAAGCTCAGACATTGGCTCCAATGCTGGCTGTATCTTCCCTGGTGAGAATGGGGCGCATCACCTGGCGGGTCCACCATTGTCCTTCACGCTTTGTGGACTGGATGCGGAGTCGGAGAGAATGGATCCGTTTGATGCGTCAGACACTCTTCTACAATGACTTCAACTCACTCAACACCTGCATGGACACCATACTGGAACCCTTGTTCTGGTTTGTCGACCATTTTGCCAAATACATGGGCCCGGTAAGTTGGATAACTTTGTTAAGCAAGGCTTTCATTCTTCAATTATTTTTGGGCATTACGTGTAAAAGTTCTGTACTTTAACTAATTTTAAAAATTAGTAAATATAAAATACAACTATTGATAGAGTATTGCTGATTTGCTAGTAGTTGATGATAAGATTTTAATCAGGAATGGCTTGTCATGCCATAGCATCATCACACTTAACATTGATGATTTGCTGAATTTCTCATTGTTATTCTTTTTTAGTTATTCTTCGTCAAATTGTAAATGAAATGAAATATGTGTATCAGCATGAAGAAATGTCCCCTCGAATTTCATTTCAACAAAACATTTCTGACCTTGACTCTCTCTTTCAAAGGACAGTCCTATCGGGGTATTTTTTGAGGAGACCAAACTGAAAGGGACATTCCCGTTTATTCATATATGTTCTTAGTAATTGATTATAACACAACACAGTTGAAACATTTTATTCAGAGTAACATTTGGGTTGATTTGCATTTGACAACTTGATAAATAGGAGCACAAAAAAAGACAACAAGGAAAGTGTAGTCATTCACCGGTGCTACAAGTGTGAATAGCCTTGCTACATCATTACAAGGCATTGTTGATAAATTTTATCATAAATCATTTGTAAATACGTGGATTTTCTGTCTTAAATTATAATTATGGTGTTGTAAAATTAGTAAAATTATGGCGCCCTCTTTCATCTTTCTAAAACAACATAATACCAATAGAACCGACTCTTTTATAGATGAAATAATGTGAGTTGGTATAATCTATGACAGAAAGAATATACATAAAGTTTAAGGATAAACAGTACAAGTAAATGCTTGCCAAAATATTTAGATATTCAAGGTAAAAATCATTTATTAAACTTGATGCTTTCTTCCATACAGGGAGATCATGCCTCGAAAGATTTAATTGATTTTCTCATAACTTTTCTGCCTTCATTGATACGGTTTCCATGGCAACCTAAAGAAATGACACTAGAGATAAATACCAGCAGCATGCCAAATGAATGCCAAGATATACAGACGTCTTTAGAAAAACTATTGCACCCTCCGAAAGATAGTTTATTTAGATAGAAAAAATATAAGTTATTCATGATCTTTTCATCTTTTTAAAATCCTTCTCAGTCAGTTTGTTTTGATATTGCAAAGAGGTTGAACATAGAGAACTAAAGTCTAGTGAGCATCCATTCGTGATTGTTATATGAATAATTAAACATTTGAGTCGAATTCCATGAAGCTGGTTTTAGAAAGCCAAGTGATAATACAATACACAATAACATGTCAGCAGTAAGTATGGTTTGATTGTGACTAATTTACATAATGAAAACCATTATGCCTCATTTATTATTGATTATCCTATCACTTGCAAGTCCTGGGTCCTGTTGCTTAAAATGCTAAGGTTACCTTAAATAACTAAGGTAGCTTTAGTACAATGTTAAAGAATGGCACTAATGTTAACCTTTGTGTTAAGTTACTTTGTGCAACAACCCGCTGGACCTGTGTGTGCTGGCCTCTATCTTATTAATAGCTAATTAATCTGGGATGATTTCCTCTGTTAATGAGTCTTAATTGTTTTAAATCATACATTCCAAAGACTTTTACAGTAAAAGGATGCTAAATTATTAAATTTTTAAGGGTTTCACAATTGTCCAACCTGTAATAGGCAAATGGGCAGTGCACTAAAAATGCAGTATTTGACATGCCAGTATAAGTTATAAACATTAGAAAATAAGTGGATGATCTGCTGAGCCAGTGGCCTTACCGGTACATAAAAGGATTAGATATTGTAGTAATATTCTTCAATAGATTCCTTTTTTAAAAATCGACACTGATGGCCTGTTATCAATTACTTCTTCATTTCTTCCAAGATAGTTATGACGATAATATATATGACTCTTATGATTCTCAGTGATCATGATGACTATTTTGATTCTAAATGTTCATGAGGAATCTATTATGATTCTCAATTGTCATAATAATATCGCCATTATAATTCTCAATGAACATGATGTATATTTTGATTCTTAATGATCACAATGAATATTTTTATTCTCAATGAAATGGATATATGATTCTCAATGAACATGATGTATATTTTGTTTCTTAATGATCACAATGATTATTTTTATTCTCAATGAAATGGATATATGATTCTCAGTAAAAATGATGTATATTTTGTTTCTTGATAATCACAATGAATATTCCGATTCTCAATGAACATGATGACTGCAGTATGATTTTAAATGATCAAAATTATGCTAGTATGTTCCTGTATGATTTTGGTGACTCCATCATGTTCCCAGATAATCATTGTGTCCGTGGTATGTTCCTGGAGTAGTTTGGTGCCACTGTTAAATGTTACAATATGAAAACTCCTGTATGTCAACCTTGTCATGTCCCCATATCATGATGACACTGGTTGTGTTCCCAGATGATAATGGTGATCCTTGTAAATGAATGGAAATTAATCTCGTGAGAATTGAATAAAGTAAAATATTACACATCAAACATTTATAGTTAGAATTTGTTCACTCCCTTTTTCACATAAGATCAAAACATTTTAAACTGGATTGAGTTTGATTGATGATTCATGGGAGTTACATGCTCCTAGATACTGAAACCAAAGGTTTTTGTCAGAATCTCTGTGATTGGCTAGTTGAGATTCAACACAACATACAACTAATGAGGCTGCTTTCAGACTGTTGGTTGAACCCCTTATAGAATGTGTTTGAATCCTGGTAAGTTTTGTTTTTTAACCTTTATTTCTCGGAACATGGTTGATTTTAATCAGACTGATACTGACACAGTCAATGATCATGGTGAAATAGCTTCTACCCAGATTTCATGATGTTGGTATTAACATTATGTTGAATCCAGTATGTTTTTTCCATATCATGGTGACCGAGTTTGTTTCTAAATGAACATGATGGCCGAAAAGTTTCCATAAGATCATTGAACTCCATTTCATTGACTCCTCTATCATATCTATGTCCAATTATCATGGTGACATAGTATCTACCCAGATGATCCTAACGTCAGTATATAAGTCATGGAAACAAAAGTATGTATCTCCTCAGATCATGGTGACGCTGGTTGTGTTCCTCACGACGATGGTGGTCGCCATCTTCTACATCTGCCTGCTGCCCCACATCTACTATGAGTCAATGGCTGCCACCATCTTCCACTTGATCTTCGGGCACTGGCTCCTCATGATGATCGTCTTCAACTATGTCATGGCCTGCTTCACCAGCCCCGGACACCCTCCTCAGGTTTGTTTCCACTGGGATGGTCATCACAAGTTTCGGTATCATAATGTTTTCTTGGTTGTTTAGAAGTGGAATGAAACACTCAATAAACCTGGATGTCTGTTGTACAAAAACTACCTTAGTCCCAAGTGAAGATATTAACATTAGAGATGCAAGCAAAATTATTAGATGAATTATCAATGCAGTGTGTAAAATTTGAAATTTCACATGAGAGGCTCAGAGAACCAATCATAGAAGCATTTTATAGACAAAAATGAATCGGATAATTTATAAATTATTCGTCCATGTGAAAATCCAACGATGATGAAGTGTTTGGGACACATCTTTAGGTGTCAAATAAGACCCTTTGCAAAGTCAAGTTATGTATTGATGTGTTTCTGACTGTTGTTTCAGAACACCCAGGAGATTGTGTCTATCTGTAAGAAGTGTATTTCCCCCAAGCCCCCGAGAACCCACCACTGCACGGTGTGTCGGACCTGTGTGCTCAAGATGGACCATCACTGTCGTATCCTTTGTCAGAAATCTTTAACTTGTAACAAAATGGTATGAATTCCAGCCAATCAGTGGTATAACAAATTTAGATCTTGAATTCATTATAAAAATAACTTCTTTAAAAACCAGTCTTGATTTTGGATTAACTCCCATTTCTCTAAGGCTCCTGTCCAATAGTTTGATTTTCATCCTTTGAATTTATTAACAGATCTACTGTCAGTCTATTTGAAATGGGCAAGAGTCAGTGTGCTTTAGTTCAGAAGAAGAGTCTTGGGCACAAGTGGGACATAACTCTTTCTTTTTAACAACTAATGATATTTTCAAACTCTATTAAATTTCATTTGTTTAAGTCATGAGATTTATTATTTTTGTATGGATACAGTTTGAAATCTGTGATTTAGATTTTGTTTAGTTCCTGAACCAATGTCAGCATGGTTGAACAACTGTGTGGGGTTCTACAACCACCGCTACTTCTTCATGTTCTGTGTCTACATGCTCTCCGGCACCATTTACGTCAGCATCGTTGGCTATGAGCTCTTCAAGCAGCACTTCTATGGCAGCAAGGTATGTCTGTACATCTTGCTCATCAATCACATGGTTACTTCAGAGCATTGTTGTTATCATTCACTTGTTGAAATATCAGTGGAACGGGTTATCATTTACTTCTGATAGTGATTGCTTACAATAATGCCTTCATCAAAAAACAGTATCTGACTTAATGACAAGCTCTTGACATAATGTTGTTGCTGATGGGAAAATTTCCCTATGGTGTAAAAATCAGGGATTGATGAAGCCAAATTAATGACATGTAACTGGTGCTGTTTCAGGATATAGTGTTTCCAGGGATTCTCTACCCCCTCAACCTCCTGTGGCAGGCCTGGACTGAAACCAGGGTGAGGATTAGCTACCAATGGATAGTTGCCAATAATCGATAGCAACTTAGTGAATTTGATAACTTCAGTATTATATTTGTGCTGATAATTTTTTATGTTAATGACAAAGTACTAGGCCAAACAATTTATGTATAACATGCCTCTGACTGGGTCAATCATCTTTAAAATGATGAGTTCATTTCAAGGAAGTCTTTTCAAGTACTCGACTTTACATTGGTACATACATTGCATTCATTGTCTAAAAATGTCCTTAGAGTGATGCTCCCCCCATCCCAAGCACCGCCCCCACCACCCACATAGATGTAGACGATGACGGTGTGGAACTGCTGCAGCCCGACCTCAAGGGTCAATGGATCCACAATGCAATAGTATTCGAGTTCATGCTCTGTACTGGCGTGTGCATTGCTCTTGGACTCCTGGCGATGTGGCATGCACGGATGATTAGCGTTGCAGAGACAAGCATCGAGGTCCACATCAACAAGAAGGAACGGAAGAGGCTCAAGAAGAAAGGAATGGTGGGTTTCAGATCAAGCTAAATTTGTTCCTCACGTGATGATGTCCAACTACATCTCCTATTAACTGCCTATACCTTAAACTCAACCCTACTCTCTCAATTATCTGAACAAATGACTCCACCTTTACTCCAAGGTTGCACACATCTTTATGGGCAACTACTCTTGTATTCCCTACCAACACCCAGTAGACTCCTGCAATACAAATCCCTGTGGTTGAAACATGGTTTGTTTCCCTCTAACCCTATCCATGCTCTATCATGCCATATGAGAATTAAGAAGCATACTGTTTATGGACATTGGTTACTTTTAAGTAATTTTATTCTGAATGAACTTCTATAATACATTTCATGTGAGCATTTTCATTGTTTGTAAATCATGTTTTGATTAATATTATTATGACAACCAGACTCCCAAAAACTTAATGACTGATTATATGTTCTGTTCTTGTTGAAATAGATATTCAAAAACCCCTACGACTTCGGTTTTCTGCAAAATTGGAGAATTTTCTTAGGAATAAACAAGAAAGGAAGGTAAGCATTTAATGCTTTTAAACTATTTAGAAAACAATTCATATAAGATAGATATTTAGTATGTTTCAGATTCAATAGTTTGTATGTTTGAATTCAATCAAAGTAAAATCTAAAATTGATTGATCTAGATGGGATAAATGTAAAGTATGAAATTATAAAACTGTCCTTTTTTATCCCATGAAAATGACATTGTGTTGAATTCGGATACAACGATAAGTGTTTTTCTGGAGCAGAACTCTAAAACGATAACATTCTTATTTAAAATATAAATTTGAAAAAATAACAATCCTACAAATTAAAATATCCCTCACTTGTTTTGTCAAGTACCATTATGTGTGAATGAAACTGTTTTGTATGTTTCAGATCTTTCTGGCGGCACATCCTACTTCCATCCTGTCATACCCCGGATGGCAATGGACTCACCTGGAAGACAGCCACATACCAGATCCACCACACCGACAATGGTCTTCAGCTTTTGTGATGCTGAGCTTATCCTCTCTGTAGAGGTATTCTTTTATTGTTGTTGAGTTTGATATATTTTGCTACTTTTATTTTGACTGTATGTGAATGATGTGTTATACAAGAGTGAGATGTCCCTGTGTATTGTGAAAAGTTGAGAAGGATTGGATACGGTTGGTCTTGAAACTTAATGTTCTTGAAAAATGCTTTATTTCTTCTGTCTTTACAACAAATGTTATGGAAAGCTCAGAACTGGTTCATTGTTATATTTGGCAAGTTTAAAAACTAAAGGTTTAAGTATGTAATTTTACACATACCATGTAGGAAAGACTTTAAGAAACAGAGGTTTATTTAATTTGATGCTGTTCTTGATTAAAATCAAATTCAATTTCAAGAATGGTGTATGTTTCTAGTCCTGTCATTACATTAACAAAACAAGGAAATATTTTAATATAAAACATTTCCATTTCTACATTCCCTAATAAAGAGTGCAATACAAGTGATTGTATAGCTTTGTATGTATTTCATTGCTTTGTTGCTCGTTATATAATGAGTCGGGGAAAGACAATCAAATGTGTGCAAATGTGACAGTGAAGTTGTTATTGTCATTTGTTCTCTTAAAATGTCCTTATATCAAATATATCTTACACAGTTACGATTACACTTCTAAAAATCTGCTATCAGCCGTCTCATTTTGGATGCATTTTAGGATTAGATTTATTCCTGAAAAAAATATATATACATTATTAATTTTTTACATGAATGGTCATGAAACTGATGAAGAAAATACGAATAAGAACAACCAAAGAAGCTCTTTCTCTCCAATTTGTTTCCTTTACTATCCTCAGGGTGTAAAATAATACATATGGACAGTCACAATTATTGGTTAAGTAAGATTTCCAAAGACCAATGAAAATATTACCTACCTGATTGGAAATATTACCTACAATTTTAATTATCCATCAACAATTGTGTCACAATAGAAATGATGGAACTGTAGCATATCCATTACTTATCTGTGTGTTATACTGAACCAGGTTTACTTACTTACCACTAAGGAAGACAATGAAATTATGATGGATGTACAACTTTTTTATTCTCACAATGGCGACAGTAATTTAAACATGAAATACATACGTATCATTTTCCATATGCTTGATAACAGTATAAGGATCTATACCGAAACGTTGCCATTGTGAAAATAAAGAAGTTGTACATCTGTAATATCATTGTCTTCCTTATAATGGCAACTTCTAGAATACCACTGAAACAATTTACTTAAAACTGTAAAACCCTTCATGTGAGTGAAGTGTTGATAACTGGGTGGTGACAAGGATGATCTGTGTGAGGTCTTGTTTAGATTACTTACTGATTCGTGTTCATGTCAAAGTCTGTGTCCCTGTTGTGAATGATGCCATGTTTTATTGTAAGAGACAATATATTTCTAATAAACATGTAAGATGTCATTGGCTTGTCTTGTTACAATGATTCAAAATTGCTTTGTTTTTTACCATGAAAATTTACACAAATTTAAAGCAAGAATAAAACAATGCGTTCTTCACATTTTCAATACAAGGGTCATGCAAATAAATCCGAGAATATCAAAATGTACCACTTCAAGTATGAATGATATACATCACGCTTCAGGAAGACATAAACAGTTTTAGAGTTGAGTTTGATTACTGACAGAAAGAGAGGTTAATGACAAAGGTATCAAATTATAAAAGAGGTGTACCCCCTGCCATATTACCCTCAAGAGAAGCACACAGCAAAGGCATAAATTACAAAATCATTATTTTTAAGGGAATAACCAAAAAAACACACTCTTATATACCTTTAACACTGGCATACACTGGCAGTAAAACTCATTACAGGATTTGAACAGTGTCCCAAATTATAAGGCAACCGCCATCCCCCCCCCTTTAAAAAAAGAATTTTGAGATGCCCCCATTGATGTAATCGCATGCATTGTGGTATAGCTGTAACACGGCTGGGATCTGCAAATGCACATAGATCTTTTTTTATTTAATTTTAATTAAATATTTAATAATAACTTTAAAAACAAACAAATCATTTTCAATATATTTTTTTATTGATAGGGATATTCAGTTCAGTATCTGTGGAGTCAGCGCTGTCAATATGACAGTTATCTGTCCAAGTTGATGACATAATGATAATGACGATATCAAGACAACCCTGGTCTCTTTCATCACATGAATGGTTGAGAAAACAATTGTTTGATATGATGATGATGATGATGAAGTTGCCGGTGCTATCTGCGGTCTGGCATACCAATATTCGACATAGTCTGTTCAAGGAAAGCAAGGGGACCAGGTGGGTAAGCTGGTGGGGGTTGCTGAGGGGGAGGCATGACAAATGGGGGTTGAGGACCTGGGGCTTGCATGGGGGGACCAGGGTACTGACCCATCTGGGGATGAGGTTGGGGGTGCATCTGTTGCGGGGGAGGGGGCTGAGGCATCTGGGGGGGCTGGTGCATGGATGGTTGGGGGGTGCCGGTCCCCGGCATGTTGCGCAGGAGGTTCTGCCACTGCTGTAGATGCTCGTGGTGCTTCTCAATCAGCTTGTCCTTCCTCTCCAGTTCTATCTTCAAGTCTGTGATGTCCTGTCATGAAATAAACACATAAAGTTAAACAGATTTTTTCCAGGGCAAGGGACTGTTACAGAAATCATCAAATCAACTTTTTCCCAAATCCAACATCAGGCATACAAAAAGCTGTGATGTAATCATCAAGCAAGATAAAAAAAAAACTATAGAATCAAATGAAAAAAATTAGAGCTTTACTCCATTATTGTTTGAGTAACTGTCTAACTCTGCTCATTAATATAAAGCACACCAATAGAGTTGAGCATGTGTCCGACAATGTTAGTCTGTATAATAAACTTTATTGTTCACATAAGCAATGTTTTGGTTTTTTTAAAATATCATTATTAAAGTTTCAAATTATGAGTAACTAGTCTCCAGATGTTGACTTATACATTCTTTACAGCAAATATCCTAAAGATTTCTAGATTGTCTTATTTAAGATGAAATATTTTGATGGAAGGTCTGCTTTAGAGAATAAATATGGAATGTAGTTTCGTCATGCTCCAACATGACAGTATTGAACTGACCTCTTTCAGAACCTGCTCTGGTTTCTCTGTTGACATGACAAGTCTCCGACTCAGGAAGTAAGCTTCAGTCTGCCTCGCAAGATCCATGAATTTGTTGATTGTGTGGTCAACTCCTTTAAAAAAGAAGATGAAAACATTAAGAAAATGTGTTGTTTATACAAATACAGTAAGGCAGATATTCAGAACATTTTTCATAAAACACATTCAACTGGTGAAATGTACAGATTATGTGAATGAACCCAAGAAATAAATCGAGCTTATTTGAATGAACCCGAGAAAAGCCAAGCTGAGATGAACACAAAATGTTTTTGTGACATATAGGCTCGTGTTTTGTCGGAAATTAAACCATGTCTGCGACCCCCGGGAAGATAGTAAAAGATGAGTATACGCCAGTGTAATAGCACTTATATATGGTCATGACTAATAGAGTTACATCCCTACAATGTAACATCATGTAATAGTAAAGCAAAATAGAGTTCCCTTCCTTGCATCGCTCTTGTTTGTCCTAGACCCCACTAGCCTATACAAACGGTCAAGAAAAAAGATGTTCAAGAAGACTTTAAATGTGAACTACTATTTCATAGTGTTTATGAAAATTTCAGGTAAAATGTCATGAATTATTAACAATCAAATGGCACACTTGATGGCACCCACTGAAACTTTAATGATGACAATAGCTAGGCCATGCTGATAAGACAATTTTATTTGTCTACAGGCAAACGAAATAAATCTACAGTGATAAAAATTGAATTCAGTCCTTTAAAAGGTCATGCATTAACAACTACATGTATATCAAGCATCAGAAACTGAAATTTTAAAAAAAATATAATGTATACAACAACATCACTGTTTCTGGCATGAGATTAACTTCTTCATTATTTGGAAACATTTGTTACCTGAGGAATCAGTTGACCAATCAATGACCAGAAACATCACAAGGAGTTCCCCTCAATTACCAAATATAGGATGGATGTTTTGGAGTAATACTAAAATTCATGTTTAAAACTGTCGTTTTCTTCTAAAATGTCTCCAAACAGAGATCATCGCACTGTCCAGGGTTCTCTTATATAAAAAGCGCCCTCAGTGAGTGCTTTATACAGTGGCGGATCCAAGGGGGGGGGGGGGGGGGGGGGGTTCAGGGGGTATAAAAATAACATGAAAATATATAATGAAACCCCCTTTTTGACAATTTCTGAATCCGACCCCCCCCCCCCCCCCCCCCTGGATCCGCCACTGCTTTATATATGCATGTCCCACAAGCATTATCTGCAGCCAACTAAAATGCTGAAGGGACCCATTACCTGTTTTGGTTTCATCAGAGTCTACTGCATTGAAGTGTTCTTGTGTGGTGATGAGGGCAAGACAATTCTGTAAGAAGTAGAATCTAACTGGTCAATCCGTTATGATAAGACAAAAGTTTGAATAAATGTCTCAAAGATACAATAATGAATAATGTGTGTGGCTTAAATAGAGCCAAAATACCATATGACCTGAGATATGTTCAAATCGCGTATCTCGAGCTTCATCTATATATCTATATATTATGAAATGTTATTGTTTCTGATTGTAAATTAACAGCCATCTAAATGTTAAGAAGCCGAAATTCAGCGTCCCATTTACATGTACATATTAGTTGAATGACCTACTAAACAATACCAACCTATATTTTTCATTGTGTCTGCCATAAACAAGTTTCCAAAACTACATTTGAGTGCTTTGCTCACCATTGTCCTCTTTTCGATCATACCTTTTCCCTGTTTATTGTCACTATACTTACTGATGTTAATTTTCAGAAACAATCACTACTTGTCGATGAACTTAAACCATTTATGAAGTGATTCAACAACATACTCTGTGCCCCTTGAGAATTATCATTAGCTTTTAAACTTATCTTGAACCTTGAATATTCACGAAATAGAAAAGCCATTCATCAACAAAATTTTAGACGAAGACACGGAAAGTTGTAACAAATGTTTTGCAAACATAATATACCTGGAATGCTGTTTCCAAATCGTCCACTAAATTAGTGTGACCATCTCCACTGGAGGCAGCCATTCTTCTATTTACAAAGCGTGCTTTCGGAATACTTCGATAAAATTCGCTTTTACCAAAAGTATGTTCAATCATCCGTACAGTTGTTCTATTGGCAAACGAGTCATCGAGTTTTCCGGAAGCTCGCCGAATGTAGGATCCCGAAATTTGCCGAACTTCATCACTTCGTAATGTTTACTTCCGGGTTTTATGTGGTGGGTCAGTAATCACTATTGTCACGGATTAAGGATGTGAAACTGAACTTAGGTAATGTTAGGTCTGACAAATTAGTTTTTGGTTTAAGCTCTATAAGAGAATTGATCCCAGATAAACTTTGAGACTGACTCTGCCCTTTTTTTCACACTCAATATCTAAAACTAGCACTGTCATTGTTAAATGTCGAAGAACACCGAACAGGAAGTCATTTGAGGGCGTTTTACTACCAACTGTGACTCTTTTATAGACTGTTGATTGTTTCTCCACGTGAAAACTGACAAAACCACATGTTAAATAACATTATCCTTTCACTTAATTGTTCTGAATTTGTCAATGACATTGTTCAAATCAACTTACTCAATTTGTGAAATCTCAGCTCCATATTGAAATGAATGAACAACAACGTCAAAGTTTTCTGTAAAGGGCCACACTTTAACCGACATAATGCCATCTAGTTCTTCGAGGAGTTCTTCAGGTCACAGAAGCCGAGATGGTGTTTCTCGCCGGTCACGGTCCAGTGGCCGATCACGCAGCAGACACCGTGAAGTGAGACATTCACGAAGTCAGAGTCGGTTCAGATTCAAACATAAGGAGAGGAATTTTCCAGCAGCAATTTGCAGTATGATCACAATTGTCATCTTATGTGTTGCTATGGCAGAACCAAAGTGGTTTTACCTCAGTGGAGGTGGCTGTAAGGTTAACACAACTGGAGAGAAAGTTGGGCGAACACAACACTCTCTCGGCATTGCAGAATTCTTTTATGCTGGAAGTTTATCAATAAAGAAAACTGACTGGCTCTACACATACAGCCCAGGAGAAGGTATGAAGGGGTCTTTTCGTAGATTTCCTTATATGAATGTTATCCATTATTTGTATCATATAAAGAGGTAAAATGAAGTTCAGTACAAAATTTGGTTAATGCATTATTATGGATTCATATTTTGGATTAAATCCATTTTATTTAACACTGGTAATAAACCTGTAATTATAATCATTTTAGCAGGACAGTTGACCTGAAGATCAAATCTATCTTATGATATTCAAAATCTTATTGACAAATAACATGTAAGAAGACATTATTCTTGATATCTGTTAGTAATTTGGAAGCAGAAATTGATAAGATATATTGATACTATGAATATATGGCTGAAGTAGGTAATTTTAACTATATAATTCTCTTTTCTAAGAACTTGCAAAGAAGTTTGATGGAGTTTTAAGCAAGTAAGAAAGTTGATAGTGAGGAAAAAATGTATAAGAGAAGGGACATATCATCGCTTTTGGAAATACATTAATCATTTTCAAATTTTTGGCAGTAAGGTATGAAGATTGGTGTCTAAATTTTTTTTTGCATTGATAGATTATGTCATCATGTTCATGATGCGGAAAGATTTGAATAAAATATAAAATACTGTAACATAGTCATTTTATCAAAACAGGATTTAAAATTGACGCTCAAAGAAATGTGTAGATCACTTACTCAGAAGTATTGTTGTTTCAGAACCAATGTTTATTCGGATGATATCATTATTCCCAATGTCATTAATCATTGATTCATAATTTTTTTTTTTGCTTCAGTTTTCATCAACTGTGTGGATAGAAAGACTGTTTTGCTGATGAAGACAGTGATAGCGTTTTGTTTCATCACAGTGATGTTCAGTCTCTTAGCCTTCCTCCTGGATCTGATTGGTCCGTCAGGCCGCGTACTCATGAGGTTTCATCGCAATGCAATATTCAGCATCATCACCGGTAAAATCTGCAGTAACCTTCATTTGTTAGAATTTAAGTTCAAATTATTCTGAGAACTATACAGGCTTCCACTAAAGAAATATTCAATATATCACAACTAAAATCTGCTGTAAGTGTTCCATTACTCCTGTTTTATTACCTTTTTTTATCTCAATGCATTGATAGCAAATTGCAAGCCTGTGCTACTTTTGCTAGTAAGTGGAATCATATATTATGGTATGAAATAGACAAATAACAAAATTGTATCTGTTGTTTCCTTTCAGTTACCCTGTGTGTGGTGATCAACATTTTCTGCTACCTGATATCGGCAGAAGTATCCATTCTTCAGACCAATACAAAGCAGCATAAAGGAAGCAAGGTTGTTGTGAGCTTCGATATCAGCTTCTATCTGATTGCGGCTGCAGGGAGCATGTCTGTGTTTGCAGTCGCCTGTAACTGTTTCCGCCGCTACCCCCTTTATGACTCATCAGCATATAACCGAATTGAGGAAGAGGATGATATAGAATCTATCATACCAGACCATGACATGTCGGCCATGTCTAGCCTTCCCCCTCCTCCAGCCTATACCCCCCGGCCAAACCAGCCCCAAGGTGCTGTCCCACCCACCAGTGATGGTACAAACCGGTTGCCTTCATACACTGAGAGTGTCACAGCTAGCCAGGCCATGTCCAACACGCCAAGCCCAAGTCCAGCAGGTTCCTCTCAGATGCTGAGTGTGAATGCTTAAAGAGAGACGCTCAACTTCCCTTGCAAGGCACAACATCTACCAGTCTCAATCACTGGTTAATTCAAGCCTTGCTGCATTGCTAATAACTTCATGGCAACCTCCAGTAGATTTCTTCAAGGACTATCACCTCCAGTCACAGTGCATGCACAGAAAGAGTTGCAAAATGCAGCAAAGCTTAAACCAGCAGTGATTGAGACTGCTTCTTGTTTGCCTTGAAGAGGATGTGATATAAACCATAACTATGTCCTGTGGAAACTGTGATACTGTGTCAACAGCCTTCTTCTTCAACAAATTCCAACATTATTACTTATGTTTGTTTCACTCAGAACCAGGGGAACACTGTTGTTATGGATACTGACAAAAATAAAAATTTAATTTTCTTTTTAAAAGGAGAAGAAGAAGTCAGTTCTTTATGGATTTAAAACGCCAATGTTTGAAGGATGATTGATAATTATGATTATGATGGTACTTATAATGCGTTGAAAATTGCTTGGTAAAGGAACATGCTCAAAGTGCTATTAATATTACTACCTGTGTGAAGGGACTGACCTTATTAATTCTTTACGTGGTTGGAGTATGCAACCTCGGAGCCAATTAATGTGCTTCAAGGTTATCAATCAGATGACCTTCACTTCTATTGGATTATTACTAAACCAAATCCATCAATTATTACATAGGAGGGTGAATGTATAAAGGAATTATGTATTCAGGTAAGTATGTAGGAGGTATAAAGATCAAACCTTTTTCACAGGTGATAAGTTTCAATAATAAAATTTAACCATTTTTTGGAAACCAAGAAAAGTTCACTACCATATGTTAATATTTTCTTACTAGTTGAGCAGATTAATAATTGCTTATTTACACATTCAAGTAAGTAGATAGGAAAAATAGCGAATTAGAAGAGCATCCATTTTATGCAGAGCAATAAAAATAATAAGAGTGTTGATATTTGAATGGCGCTTTTTCCACATACTAATACATGCTGAAAGTACTACCTATCTATGGTTACCCTGAACAAAGTGTACTTTCAAAGCAGCTACTAAGTGTTGAACGCGACCGTGTAGGTCCTAGATCGCTGTTTTTTGCTTGAATAAGGCTATATGTTATTTAAGTTTTGTAAACTTTTTTGAATAAGAAATGAATACAGATCATATAAAAGATACTTATAGGTTGAATGTTGATACAGCAATACCAGCATGTGTTGATAATGAATAACAGTGAATCGTTACAGCCCATATATCTCCTGTGTGTGACACAGTGTGTTGTTGGGTTTATATCCACATTCCCACTGTTTCCTATTGAGTATGCCCATCTCCCCTGTAGAGACATGGGGGCGTGTCACATAGAGGATGTGAATGCTGGTTTTGTATATGAGTCTCATGTTTCCTATTGTCTAATGATGTCCCGGTATGATAGACAGCACAAATGTTAAGATCTTGTTTGCAAAGTTGTGTATTAATTGTTCTTATTGTTCGTTTTTATATGACTGACAAATCTATTCAAATATATTTTTAGCTTATTACTTGGATGTCTGTCACTGACTTACCAAATTTAACTTTTGACCGACCGCTGAAGAGTGATGACATGCCTGGTTTTCTAAACAATTAGCCACCAAATTGGTTTGACTCTTTGACACCTTTGACACAGCTTGAAAAACTAGTGTAGACCTGTACAGTATGGAAAGATTTTTTAATCCTTGAACCTGAATCAGAGACCATATATTTTAAGCATTTGTATGGAGCATTTAGTACATCACTAGTAACCTACTGATCACTATATTGCCTTATTGTTTAGTTTTATAGTAATAGTCAGAAGAATTGGTTAACAGTGGTCACCATGTTTTCTTTAATATGTGCCATGAGAGAGAGAATTTATTTTTTTACCAAGTTTGCTATATATGAATTGTATGTATTTAGGTTTTGCCTTTAAGTAGATATAGATGCTTGTTATGCTTTATGTATTTGTAAGGTTTTTGTTTCTGTAAGACATATGAGAGTTTATAATTAATGGAAATAACTTTATTTTTATGTTTTTATCACTTTCAAGGGACCATATCAAATCACGAGAGATCACTCCGTTTAAAGCTGTTGTACTTGTTCACCTGTGGTTACTCATATATACAAGCACAATCGAGTTACTTATATATAACTATCAGGGCTCGAATGGGTAAAGAAGATAACAAGCATGGGCTATTCTCCTCCTACCCTTTTCCTTGCAGAAGATTTGAGAAAAGTACTTCTGTAAAATATAATCATGAAGTCTCATCGATTTATTTATATCTGTTCTGAAATTTTTGAAAACAGTTTTATTTTGTTTCAGATGATATCAGGGTTTAAGTATTAATCTTGCTGAAAACTTGTCACAAAATGATTCTTATTTTGCAGATTTTGTGGAGAGGGTTTTGTTAGCTATTCAGTATAGATGTATCAATGACTTGTTATGCCAGTAAGGCCTTTCACACTCACAGTGCTGATGATTGGCTTCTCTTTTAATTGTTCTCGTTCTAGTTACAGAATATGTATAAAGTGAAGTGTCCCTGTTATTTTTTCCCCCAAAAAATACCCTGATACGACTGTTCTTATAAGTTTATCTTGAGCAGGGTTTGAGTTCATTGTCTGGCCCATCAAAACCAATAACGGTCACATCAGTGCTGCCTTTCACTCTCATCATTACAGCATTCTCAGAATTATATATCATATTTTGTAAAACACTGTTTATTTTAAAAAATCATTGAAGTTCTTTGGTTTATTAGTAAGAATGTGAATACATGATAGGTCTTTTGAGTACTTGTAGGCATATATATATCAGCTAAGTAAGTAGAAATGATATATATCAGCTAGGTGGATATGGTATATATTTATATGCCAAGTAAGTAAATATGGTATATATCAGCTAAGTAAGTAGATATAAACAGAACAATAGATTATTGCAGGAAGTGTGTAAATGTTTGTATACCCTACACCTAGATTCCTAGATTACTTTCCCTGTACTTGTGTATATTTAGGTAACAAAGTAAAAGAAGAAAAGTGGGACATAATATCTTTTTTTTATCAATGGCTTAATTTTTTTTCTTGTGTAATACTTCTTGTTGCAAGTGGGGAAGAAAGGTATTCTAATTAATGGTTATTGGTTCATGGTAAAACCATTCATGTTCGTTTATTATTTTGATTAAATCATATATCACAATTTTTCATCATACTTTACAACATCCGTCTCCCTTCATATTCAACAGGTGAGGTGGATTCTCATTTGAAGTGCAAAAAAACAAAGTATTGAGATCGCTCATTACATCTATGTATCCACTGATACTGCAAGGTGTGACTCACACCTGTCTTAATCACTGTCTAACTTAAGCCTTACTGCATGGCATAACAGTTCCTGGTTACAGTGCAGCATCCTTGTCAGTAGTAACCTGCTTTAGAATTCTGAAGGGACTATCAACTTCAGCAACAAGAGTCTGCGGTGCAGACACAAGAAATGGAGGAATCTGGCAAGGCCTTAATTAGCCTGTGATTTTGAGTGCCACAGGTTATGTCTTCATAGCCTCAAAGCTGTACATGCATGATCAGAAAATGTCTTATTCAAGTCGTCTTCTAGCACACTAATTTGCAGTTTTATTTCATATCTGAAGTTGAAGTCTTTCTTTATTAAAGAGACCTGGTTTGAAAGAATGAAATGCTAAATCTTATTGGTTAAACTCATCATCTCCTTATTGATATATTATTTTTAATGCAAAATGGGAAAAGTTTTTCTGTTCTTTTATAACAATTGTCTCATTCACGTGTTATGTTATTGCTTGAAGATATATCTAAACAACATGATAGTTTTGTATTAGGGGCCAATTTTGTGTTGTTTATCTGAAATTTGCTGTGTGTTTTGATGATTTTTTTGGTGACCATTCACTGAGTCCTATATCTTTAAGTGACAACACAAATTTTGTTTAGCTCAAAATAGCCTACGAACGCAGTATTGACACTAAATAAGATGTTAAATTTGATAATTTTAAACCGAAAATAATAATGATATTAATTATATGATATATATATATATATTGGTATATGTTACATGATCCAGAGCTTGATGTTAAATGCTGCTACATATCATTATAACTATGAATTATATCTAAATTGTCTTTTACTTACATTTTACTTGAATAACACACAACTCTCATTATGACTTAAATAACTTGACTGTCAAATGCTACTAACTTCAAACGACAATATGACTTTTGTCTACAATTGAAACATGGAGAAACTGAAAAAGCTATTGGTAACATCTTGATTACTCTTTCTACAGATTATGAAGCAGCTATGATTTTATCAATTTTTAATATTATCAATATGTCATGGCAACCCATATTGGTCTGTCGAAAACTGTGTAGTCTTTTGAGTGTGTCCATCTTTCTATGACCAGCGAGATAGTTTGTGTTGCCTTCCAAAATGGAAATTACTAAAAATGACACACTATTGATGCATATCTCTAGCCATAATGTGAGCTTAGATGGTTTCAATACTTGTTTACTTCAATGAGAATTGCGCAAGAACTCATATCATGTAATCTGAGATTAATGTATTGTTAAGCTGAACTAGTTTAACAGAATATTCACAGATAGTAACAAGTGTTGACACATCCCCTCCCCCACAGATCTTACTTGGTATTTTCGTGTTTTTTTAAAGTAGAAAGAGAATCCTTATTGATTGCAATCAGAGATGTTTGAACCCCAACACGTCTCATCTTGTTGGCATGGGTAAAATTTTAGGTATCTCCACCACGTTACATACATTTAAGTCAAGTTTTCATCGAATATAAAAGTGAATAAGGGTAGTACATGTTGCAATTTTTCTTTGCTAAAGGTTTGCAAAAAAAAAACCCAAACCAGTTGAATGATTTTTATAATGATTAAGTGAAAAGAAATAATGTTGGAGACCAGTGTTGTCATCAATCTATAAGATATGATAAATAGTTATGCAAGTACTGTTTTTTTGCCTTACCTTTTGCTTGGTTCAAAGATTCATAAGATGCACAGATAATAGCTAAAGCCTTACAGAAAATATATATTGCTGAATAATGACATGTTAATGATATTGCTAGATAAGCAGATTTTGTTTGATGATGATCACCACAAACTCTATTTGTCTTAAGATTTTGCCATTTTACTAATCATATTCACTTTAAAAATTGACTAATCATGATTGATGGTTGCCTAATGTGCCACGCCTGTAATAATTGTCAAGTTATTTGTGTTCTCTGAAATTTTATCGCCCAAAAACTTACTGACATTTCATAACACTGTACTTCAATAGTCTTCATCTCAACTTTTGATAGATTTTCAGATTATTATAGTCAGTTTGATATTTGAATGTTTTCCATGTTCTTTACATCTTGTAATAACTAAACTATAATATCTTGTTACTGAGAAACTTTTATGAGTTCACATTTTCAATGTTCTTATTTTTAATCTTGTCTTGAAGGAAATCACAATCTCACATTCAATTTAGTGGCCTTAACCATTCACATTCAGGTATTTGTATATATATAACCACTTCATAAACTAATGTCTCATAACCAATTTCTATCATCAAGTAATCACAACCAATGAAAGTGAGTCATTGTTTAACATTGTTTTCTTTTGCCTTAATTTCCTATCAAATATTCATGTCAAAAAATATTTTTTTAGAAGTTGTGTTAGAAATTGTCCAATTATCATTGGCAATGCTAATTTGATAATATATTTTGAAAATTGCTTAGAAAAATATAAATACTGTATGATAGAAAGGCTAAAAAGCTGTCATTTAAATATATTTAAAACTTAAAGCGAAGAATAATTAGGCAGTAAGGATCAGTTTTGCTTCTCATTTACGTATCGCATTATTTTAAAATACAGGAAAGCGTATTGCAAAACTAAGTACAACATATAGGTACTTTTCATACTTAAGATTTTCCATGCTGTCTTTACTAAATAACAGTGATAATAAGAACAGCGATCAATGCTCCGCTGTTTTGGAAAGAGAGATGATTTAGTAACTTTTTATGACAAACACCTATCCGCTATTTTCACCTTGTACATTCACACTTTGTTTACAACTTTCAGTAAAACCTACTGTTTTTGGGTTGTGTTTTTCTGCAATTTTATAAGGAAATTGATGATTTTAAAGCGTCAGATATCGGGTATTTTCAGAAGTGTGAACCGATATGCATCATGTTATTTCTGTATTGAAATGACAGATACGTCAACTGCAATAATAAGGAAAATCATCAAAATGCTATTGGATCGGACCAAACATTTCCAGTTAATGGTTATGGGTGGTCCCTTATTTCAAATAACTGTCATTTGCACTACAATTTTTAAATTGTTTTACTGTATTGATGACCATTAGCCTATTTTGTCTTGAAGTGCTGTGTCGCCATGTCACATTTAATTACGTTTACTTATTAATCATAATAAAGTGGATGTTAGATCTGTAATTTTTTTAGGGTATTATTAATGCTTCATGTGTATATTTGTATGACAAATCCATTTTCTTTTCTTGAAATATTCCACATTATTCATGTATATTATTCAGACTGAATAAAGTTGATATTTAGAATTGCAGCAATTTTGTGTTCTTTGTTTATTAATCTTACTGTTGTGAAATTATTTTGTCATATAAGTTATTCAAGTTTCACCATTTTACATGAGTCCTCATTACATTACATGACATTAAATTGAATTTACACAAAGAGACTTATCCAGGTAAGTTTTTGTAAAAATTGTTCTGAGACATAATTATGAACCCCATTACAAAAAGATTTTTTTTTAAACTGCATTTTTACATTTTCAGAAAAGTAACATTCTAAGTAATTATATTCAAATGGACTGTATTATCCAATCACGTTAAATGAAGAGTTGAGGATAATATCCAAAGGGTTTTGTTGCCACAGAAATACTGGTAATACTATCAGTGACTTGAAGATAGAAATGTTTTTTTTAGATATAAATGTGTTCACAAAGTATAATGTGAACCCTTTCATCTTTATGAGTCCTAAATATGTTATGAAACAGGCCAACCCTGGAATAGGTCTAGTCTCAAAGTTCATGTAACTGTGCTACTCAAAACGATAGTCAGATATTGTAACAAATAAAAGTTAAGGAAGATTTGTTAGCATTGTAAAATTGAGATTCTCTGTGGCATATCTAAGAGAAAAAGAAAGATACATGAAATTAACGGAATTAATTCATCAAATAGAAAACAGTATATTTTTTTTAAATCTTATGTTATTCATCAATATGGTATATTTAGCAGAGAGATATGAATTCGCTTTTTATGATTCGAGGTGCGATGATTGCTAAATGCGTTCCGAATGTGAACGTAAATGACCGGAAAAAGGCGATGGGTTACTTCCGGTTTTAAAACGGCGACTTCGGAGAGAGAAGTTCTGTCACTGAAAATGTTAGTATCGGTTGAATTCATCTTTCCTTAAGGTACTGAAAAATGTTATTTTGTTGTCATTAACTATCTGTTACCAATTCTCGAATAATCTAATGCCTCATTTAAATGTCTGTATCTCTATCACTTGATTCATACTTGACAATATGACAGCCTTCTAGTTCGAAAACGAGTTTTCTGAAGTATTTTTAAAAATCTCCATTTAGAATGACCAAGCTGCATTAACTTTAATACAACGAGCTGCTCCCCTCAGGAGAAGGGCACCTCACCAGGCGCTGATAATTATAATCACAACAACAGTCATCATCATGAACATGACTGCATTTCATAACCCAACGTTAGTCACACTAACACTGAACCGAAGATAATAAATCACATTACTGTCATTAGACAGACAATAGAGATAAGTGGATATAGATCCGCCAGAAAATGGATTAGAAATTAGTCTTATATTTTTAGATTTATGATTATTAATACATAATTTTGATGTTTTGTTGTAGATATTATTTTAACAAGAAAGTGTGTGTATAGTCTCAATATGTACATAGGCCTACCATAAAAATTCTATTTTGCAATGAGAAGCTAGACCAAATGTCTAAATTTTAACAAACAACGGATACTCATTTATATTGATATATACCTGCAATATGAACTGGCTTTAAGTAGACATGTAAATTTCTGGTTTTGTGATGTAAACAATTAAGGAAATAATTTGAGAAATACCTTTTGGATTTGTTAAGTTGGATACCACAGTTTCAAAGTAAAAAAGAAATCATGAAAAGAAATCTCGAAAATAGCATAAGGAAAATATGAAGGCATATGTGTTACTGATTCAATCATAAAATGATGTATTCCTCCCCCCAAATTTTAACAAATATTTTTTAAATTGTGAAATTTGTGTTTAAAAATTAGAAATTGTTAAATGAAATAGAATGAAAACATTAAAATTATTATATTTGATGTGAACTGATGTGAAAAATCATAATCACATTTATTGATAAATTCTTAATAGGGGTGTAAAAAATCTATAAAACTATCTCTGATTGCTCTATGGCCTGAATTCCTATTTGATAGCTGCAGAATTGTTTCATAGGGAGTTACACATTAGAAGTACACTAGTTTAAGTGAATTGATATCATTTTACAAGATCGAAAGCTGAATATCGCTTAAAAATTTATAAATATTTGATGGAAAATTTTTTTAATAATAAGAACATTTTAGTTTACATTCATATCAATGCTATATCTGTGTATATTTGTTCTCTCAACATCATCACAATTCAAAATAACGTTATGAAATGTTTGTTCTCAAACTTAAAAAAACTTAATTTTCTATATGATGCAAAACCACTGCATAAAAACCATCTGCAAAAAGTTTTTGTTCCAGTTCTTTCTTCTTATATAGCACTCGCTGTAATTTCAAGTTTCAACCTTTGTCACCAGAGTACAGCATAACAAACACAAGATCTTCTATTATTGTTCTTTTAGTTTGCCCAGTGTATGCAACTAGCAAGATGCCCAGTTCTCGTAGTTCTAGCCGCAGTCGGAGCAGAGAATCGGGTTCTAGAAGAACAAGATCAAGTGCAAGGTCACGTTCACGTACAGGGCAAAGTTGTAGTCATGGCCGACATCAAAACAGTTGTAACTTCAAACATCGAGAGAGGAACTTTGCTGCTGCTGTTTGCAACATGCTGACCATTGTGATTCTCTGTGTGGCCTTAGCAGAGCCAAAATGGGTGTCAATTTACCACGGGCTGTGCAGTCTGATCAGGCGAGACAAGGGAGGGCTTCATTTCCTCGGGGCTTTCCAGTTCTTCTACAGCGGTCACTTCATCGACCCTGGCACGTATCCAGACGAAGGAAGTAGCATTCTCTACCAGTATGGACCAGGATCCCTGGATGGTAGGCATCGGCTCTAAGAGGTTTTGAAAAACGCTGTTTAAGTAGTTATTTCTGAATTTGTTCTGTTATTCAATTTGATTCTAGTTATTTTATGCAATATATTTTTGGAATGAACATTGTTTTCATAATGCATTTGAAAGTGATAGAAACTTGTCAGTGGTTTTGATGTGTTCACTTGTGAAATGTTTTGTTTAATCATATTATTAAATCACTATCCTTCGCTGAGAAAAAGTCATTAATACTGTACATGTCCCACATGTCCGCACTCCCCTGAAGTCTAAGACTCCTCTCTTTCAGTGATGTCCAACTGTGTGACGACCAAAGCAGTGCTGCTCTTCAAGTGGCTGATAGCGTGTACGAGTGTGTCGGTGATGTGTAGCCTCATGGCCTTCCTCCTCGATCTGACTGGCCCCGCCCACCGCACTCTCCGAATGCTGCACCGCAACGCCATCTTCAGTATTATAACAGGTACAGATCATTCTTGCAACTGTTATTTGTTTATATAAGTAGTGTAAATTCAAGACAATTGCCCATGAATTATTTTTTTGTTTTAATGACAGTACAACCTCATGAAATGATAACAAAGTTAATTTCAAATTACATGATCATAAGGGTCTGAATATATTCAGGTCTCTCCGATCTGTGTAACTTGGTTCCACATTGTACCTTGATAAAGCCCTACCATTGTGCGCTGTCTGTTGCAGTGGTGCTGAGCGTGTTGACCAACATCCTGTGTTACTTCATCACCTCCGAGGTGCAACTGCTGCAGGGAGAAGACAAGAAGGTCGTCGTCTCCTTCGATGTCAGCTTCTACCTCGTGTCTGCTGCAGGCAGCATGGCCGTGTTTGCAGTTGCATGCAACTGTCTGCGTAGATACCCAGTACACGACGAGCCTCGTCCTCAACCCTTCCTTCTTGATGACTGTGATGACCTACACACTCTGATATCTTCCTACAGCCACGATGTGTCCTTCATGGGCCAAATGCCTCCCCCTCCTGCATATACCCCACCTGCTGCCCCTCCCCAGGTGCCTTTCATCACAAACCCCTCCCCCCGCCCTGTCACACCACAAACAGCCAGCTCTCGCCCCCTGCCCAGCCCACCACCCGCTTCCCTGGTTGTCGCCTGAGTCTTTCGTCTCTCTGCAAGATGGCAAATCTGGGAGGAATTACATTTCACAGATTATATGGTCTCTGTCTCGTCAGTTCCACATTGTCAAACTTGAGAGGCAATTTTATTTTGAAACTTGTAAATACTCAAGACTATTTTGGATATGCAGGAGAAAGTAGTTCCAGGCTTCAATAACTGTGGCTGGCCAGTGTATGTTGTGAAGCTGTAAATAACTATGCATTTGACTTGGAGATGTTCCTGGGTGATGGTAGATTGGAAGTACAGGATGTTGATTGCATACATGGAACAGTGCTTAGACGTTGTACAGTTTGTGGTTGGTCAACTAATACATGTACATGTTATTTCTTACACACCCATAACAGATGTTACCATGGATGTGAAGTGAAGAATATCCTGGTATGCCTGGATGTCGAGATTTTCCTGGTTGATGAAAATACAAGATTGCACAGCTGAAGCCTTGTACAAAAAGTTCAGAGGATAAAGGTCTTCAAGTTGCCCTCTCCTGTTTCCAGTCTTTCGCTTTATCCCTTAAAAGTTATTCACGTAAGAATGAACACAAATATTCCTGTCCAAATGTGGAACAAATCGTTATTAACAAGATCATCATTTAATGCAACTCAAATGTACGTTGACTTTGTTTTGTGTACCTGATTTTACACTTATGCTTTTTAATTGTTGTCTGTTTTTAATTTAAAATTTATTATGGGCTGTGATTGGAAAAGAAAAATATGCGTTAAGTCCAATGTCTACCACTTTATTTACATTTATGTTTTTCAAACAATCACTCTATTTATTTCTTTGAATCCCCGATCACAAAATGAAAAACAGTGAAAAAACAAGTTTAAATTTTTACAGCTTTTCTCCAAGTGTCAAATCAAGGGTAGAGAGTGTTTTTCACTTCCTTTAAAAACAGTGGCACCTCTATCGCTGCCCCTCTTGGCCCTCACCACTAACAAATTTCTTGATTGCCACTGTCCCATGACAATAACGAGGAATCTGAAACAGATTTTAGCTTTACTGAGTCACCATGAAGACTTCAGACATGAGAATCAGGGGATGAGTATTTCTGGACTGATCTGTATTGCTGAATTGTGCCAATCCTTTATTTCCCTCATTCATGTAATACAGTTATTTCAATTCGAATTTCACATCGGTGACAGCCACCTTATTTTGATTTCCTTTGTGATCATTATTGAGTAGTTTAAATTTACATTAACATTTATATACTTTTTGGCAATTTACAACAAGCAGATTTATTGATTATTATCTAATTTCTTGTTTTGCTTGAATGTGTAAAATATGATACATACATGTATACATACATAAAAATACTTATATAGCACTAAAACCATAAAACTGCCCTGAAGCGCTGTAATGAACACATGAAAGAGTCAGGTAGTCAATCAAATGCAATATTAAAATAGTGTGTTTTAGGTCCGGATTTAAATTTCGGAAGTTCATCTTTGTCTCTAAGATTTTGAGGAAGGTGATTCCATAGAGAAGGGCCGGCGTCTTGAAATGATATCAAATAATTGTTGCTCTAAATGTGTGTGGAGTATGTTAATTGGTTTGTACTTGTTGAGTGTTTATCTTCAATAGGGTGAGTGCTTGTTGTATGACATCATGTTCTTGCTGGTTGATTGTATATTGAAGGCAAGAATATGAACCTTCTATTATTCCATGCTGATATTTTACTGAAACTCTTTCAGAATGAATGCGTTTAATTGCTTAAAATGATAACATATGGCAATGTCTATCTTACACTGGTCAATGTGTTAAAGATTTTATACATTCTAGTTCAATGTTATGATATCTATCTGTTACGACAGGTTTGTGCGTTATAATATTTGCCTGTTAATACAGGTCCATGTTTTTAGATATTTATCTTACTAGTCTATGTGTTACACTATTTATCTGATACTAGTCCATGCGTTAAAAATCTTTTTATCTGTTACAACCGGACAATATGTTATAATGTTTATCTAATATTAGTCCATGTGTTGAAATGGGTAAATGTTTATCTGTTACAACTATGTTTCGATCTGATACTAGTACATATGTTAAAATGTTTAATACTATTCTATGTGTTACTATGTTTATCTGATACTAGTCCATGTGTTACTATGTTTATCTGATACTAGTCCATGTGTTACTATGTTTATCTGATACTAGTTGTTACTATGTTTACTGATGCTTGTACTATTTGCCTGTGATATCAGGGGTCGTTCAGAGTTTGGCTCGGTGACCTGTTGACTCAACGGTTTGAGTGTTTTAGAGTTCTGGTGACACGTCTCGTACTTTCTCTCTGGACACTCCTTTTTCTGTCTGTACTAAAGTTTCCCAAACTGATATGTTGAGAAGAAATCTTATCATTTGAACTGTAAATATGTGGTTAAATATGCTCCATGCTATAGTTTTTATCCCCCGCTGGTAAAGCTAAATGGGGATTATGTCATTGCATTGTCCCTAAGTTGGTCCCAAAAAGGAGTACTTGTCTTGCTAAATCAACTCCTCCAACAGCTCTTGAAATGTCTTTCTGAAACAACAGAGATGCGCATATCAAAATTAAGGGTGAATTCAATTAAATTTCCAGAGTTATGGCCCTGGAGTTAGAGCATATGAACCAAGGTTTTTAAAACTTTGGTTACATGTTCTCCTTCAAGATTACATGTCTTGGTCAAACCCATTATTAAACATGAAAATATTTGTAAAGTCTTAAACCACCCATTTATTTGAAATGCTTCTTATGAAAGTAAGGTCTGCATCATTACCGTAGTTCATGTGGCGGAGGATGTTTGCTCTTTTTCAAAGCTTATTTATGTATTTCCAACAATTTTTGAAAAACATTTTGTTTGTCCCTGAGATTTCAGGATGTCTAGAATCTCACTTCCTGATGATGTTCAAAGGTATATTTTTGGGGGGGCTGAGGCAAGATTTATAACGTTTTTGAGAATATTTCTTTTTCCATTGCAATCCTAAACCTTACCTCAAAAACACTTTTGTAATTCTAAATGAAAAATTATGCCAACATTGACAGTTCTATTTCATAAATTGTCAAATTAATAATAGTCATATGTCAAGTTAATTAGGTTCTAATTGATACAATTAAGTTAGCTTTTAGTTTGATGGATTGGCAGAAGGGGAGGCTTTTGCTCTTGATAAACAACCTTTTACAAATTCAATCTGATCTGATGTATTTTCTGGGTAATCCTATCTCAGTTTAGTTTAAAGGCATTCTATTTAATCCCATACCATTCCCAAAAGTTAGAGTTATCTCCCTTTAACCATGTGCCGATACATGTGTTATTTAACTCTAGAAAGTTTTAGACAATAGTTTTCTCTAACATTTTTCCAGAGGTTTAACAAATCTTTTAAAATATATGTCACCTTATGTAAACAAGTATGAGTGAAAATAGCTGTGCATGTTGAATTAATACTCAAAAATGGTTTTATGCATGTTTATGACAGTTGTGAATAAATCTTTGTATGGAATCGTTGTTGTTTTTTCTATATTCATTAACTCTATAACACTGCCTTGCAGCGTTAAAAGTCCCAAAATTTTATCTGGAATATATCTCTTAAAGTATACATGTTAACCTCAACAAAGGCTATATCTGTGAACCAGTATCCCTGTATGTACCTTTTGTTAGCAAAACCTTCAATTGAACCTTATTTTTGCAATTCTCATGGGAACAAAACTTACTCAATTTGCTGAAGAATGTCCACTAAACTATGTACAATAGCTACCCAGTTGAAACATTGACAGAAAAGAAACAGAAATTTTGTTATGTTTCCAAGTAAAAATTTACCCACAGTTTATCAATTTTAATCGATGTCCATTCTGTAATTTAATGTCTTTTGTTAGCTTTGTTTCTGTTGTGGTTTTTGTTATTGTATTTAAAGCCTTTTAAAACTTGTAAAGGTTTAGTTGAAATAAGTGTTTTAGATTGTAAGGGAACAGAATACACTTACCGTACACACTGATAAGAGTGTGTTCAGTATGCAGAAATGTTTTACATGGTAGCCCGAAGGGATACATCTTGTTTAATGAGAGGTTTATATTTTGATCTTCCTTTTTTTGCAATTGAGAGTCTTTTGAAGTTGGTATGTTTCAGTACATTTCCCTTTAAGAACTACCATGGGAATGATAATGAGAATAGATGGGGAATGAGTGATCGTCACTATTAAAGTAGTAGTAGTAGAGTTATCTCCCTTTAGCAGTAAAAGACATATTCTTTACATTCTGAGGGAATGTGATAAGAGTTTCTATTTATTATGAATAAGGTATATCTTTGAAGTAAGCTGAACATTTTTTCAAAAAATATTTGCCGAAACCATAAAATATGAATTTGGTGTGCAAAAGACTGAAATTAAAATAGTAAACATTTTGTAATACTACTCCACATCAAAGTTCCATTGTTGAAATCTAGCACTAGTTATGTCTGAATCTGTTGCAGGTCATGTTATTCTGTGGTTTATATGAATGAAGCACTATTTAAAAGAAAGGACTATAGCGTATGTGATATCTCACAAATGTTATACATTGTTTTCAGCACTCATGCTTATATCCTTATAATTCTTGAGTCTGAATGATTTACATACTGATATTCCGACATGATATACATAACGCAACATGGACATCAAGTCAGTGCATTTTGCTGCATAAGAAAAAAATCATCTTTAAATTAAGGGTGTAAATATACACAAATGTATCAATGTTTGATACATTTTTACTGCCGATACCATACACAGTACATCTTTGAGTGTATCAATTCTATTTACAGGAACTGTATCGATGCATTAAATTTGCAATACCAATCTTTTCTTATCTAAAACTCCTCTTGATATTGTTTAATTTAGCCCTATCTTCTTGATGTATAGATGTGACTTCCGGTTTGAATCTCGTCTGTTCGTTTCCTACCGGCAGATCGTCACTCGACCTCAGAAATTTTAGGTCTCAAACATAGACCTCATATATAAGTCGACCCCCCTCCTTGACCCCTCAATTTCTGGTATAAAAAACTCGACTGATACACTGTAATATACGGTACATCTCATTCGATTTATCTAATTTTGAGTTTTTCAGATATATGAGTTGTAATTGTAACCTACTTCTTAACATTTTTACCTGTAGACGCCGTCTCTTCCACATTTTGAATGAAATATATGTGTTGCGATACGCATCATATCGTCACTCTAATATCGTGATAAATATCGTATCGTAAAGGTGGTGTATCCTGATAACCTTACTTGAAATACAGAATGGCTACATGTCGTTTGTTTTATTCCCTCTTGATAATAGTAACAAATAGAGGTAAAGTAATGGGTTCATCAGTATATCTGAACCAATAGGGTGATGTGTTTGTAATTAAAAATTGCTTTGAAGCAGTTCCCTTTTATCATAGAAATCCTGCTATTAGGAAAATTGGAAAAATGTGCTTGCATCTGCTGTATTCAGAATTACAAATGGTGTAATAGACACTCCTGCTTTTACCCATTAGCTAAGGCCTGGTAATACAACAAGGCCTAACCTATTAGCATGTTTTGATTCCTCACAGTACAATGATACTGACGGCCCCCTTTGTTATCATCTAAGCCAGGTTGTTGGTTCTATAGTTGAATTAGTTTAAATATTTATCCCGAACTAAGTTTTGGGGGTTTATAGAAATATCCTCTGATTGTCCGTTAGTCTGTGCAAGCTGTTCTTTTCAGTAGAAAACAACTTATGAGAACTCAAAAACAATAATACCAATCTCATTGAAACTTGTTATATGGAACAATCATCATGTGAATTTTTTTCGTTTTTTTTTAACTTCTTCCTAAATTTATTTTGGCCGTTTACATGTAATGCAACTCTAGATTTGTTTCCCCGACAAGAGCTCAAAAACCATAAGGCCTAGCTCAATTTTAAACTAGCTATATAAAACAATTTCATGTGTTGGGGTGTTCAACTTACTCCTATTTCACTTTAGGCAGTTTCCATGGAAACATCACTAAGATTTTGTTTCCTAACCAGAACTTAAAAACCTTAAGGCCTAGGTCTTTGAAACTTGTATGTAGAACATGTGTAGCATGTGTGGTGCCTTTGGGGTTTTTGACTTCTTCATAATTTTATTTTTTACCATATTGTCTCAAGGGAAGAACCTTTAAACCTTAAAGAGCCACTCTGTGAGTTGTTGGAGTCACATATGCCAAACTTAATCAATGGTTTCATTTGATCGCGAAGTATCGACTGTTACCAGACACATTTTAAAGCTTATTGGTTTTTTACAGTGACAATATGAAGGTAGAAGGTCACACTTATGATAGAAATCCGGACAGTGGAACGCCGCAAATAGTCAAAATGTAATTTTGGAGACTTATCTAAAACAGCAAGGAGGGCAGTTAGGAGTTGATAGCATTTGTTAGTTATATAACTAGTATCCATGATAATTTTTTTTCAATGGTACAGGAATCACTTAAAAGGGGAATATTCCAGGATTGCCTGATTTTGATAGATTTTATTGGAACATTCCTTGACTGGCAGATGAAGGGTTAAAATCTGTGACCGACATGAAGATATAAAAGATAACTGTTAAGGTATTGATTATTTGCTGAGGACTGATCAGAGATATTAGTAATCCTATTTTCTAAAAGCAATTCCATCTCTCGTCAAGTTGTTTTTTCACAGTAAAGACACATGACATTATTCAAGTTTAAAATGAATCCGTATCAAAATCATTGCTCTGCGCTCTCAAGAGGATGAAAGGAATTTTCATCTGAAAGATGCTTAGAGCTATTTGTTTATAAAATATCAATATGGATTTATTGAGTGATGTGGTGTGAAGGAGATGGTTCAACTATCGCTGGAATGAATAAATCAGCTCTACAAGTCCTTCATATTGAACACTTTCAAACATGGGACTCACGGCTCTTTCTACTGCTTCTAAGACAAGCTAGTGACCAATCAGCAATCAGCAGCTCTCATTCTTGCCCTACTCTTCCCTCTGATTGGCTCACTCCACACTTGATGTATCCAGGCACTTTGAAGAAAGAGGGTTCAGTTATAGAAAAGGTGAGGTTAGGTGATATGGGGTTAAACGCCGCTTTCAAGAGTATTTCACTTATATCGAGGATGCTAGTATAATTGCAGGGAGAAAGCCCGCAACACCATTGTGGCAATGCATTGCGTTGAAACCTGCAGGCGTCGGCTGGAACTAGCAAACCATGGGGTACTGCACTGAAATTCAGTGTAGCATTGCACCCAAACCTGAGTGCGTGTAGAACAGTTCTCAACTGCAGACAAAGTTGCCGAGCCCCTGGTGGGATTCGAACCATGGACCTCTTGATCCGAAGCTGAATGTGCTAACCACTGCGATATCCCACCCCCCACTTATATAAGACTGGGAAGGGGACATGACCCTTTAAACCCCTTGAAGACCACTTTGTATTCCCAATTGACATCACAAACATAGAGGCATCTTTCACATACTGATACATATGCTTTAACAAACTACTTCATAGTCTCCTATTTATCAAAATATTGGTCTTACTACCAATGATAATTGAGGCATTTGGTAGAATTAAGTGTTTTTCTTGACGTTTGATTGATGCAGTAAACCTATCTTTTATACAAAAGCATAATCCAACTTTTGTCTCCGTAATATTTCAGTACGTTTTGATTTTAACTTTAAATAAATCAAGCCGTATCATTGGAATAACCTGCTTTGGTTGAACCCAAAACAGGATCACATATTCTGTGTCTCCCTATGAAGTGAAACCCCTGTAACTTGCAATGGCTCCCAAGACAGACCTAGAAAGAGAAATTCTCTTTTTAAGTGGACATCCAAAACTTTCCTCTTAGGAGTCCAGCAAGTTTGTCTGAACCTTCCATCAATAGCGACAGGGTGTGAAGAAAGGGAACTTTGCTCGTGTGAAAATACTACTCCCAAGATGGCTGATCACCAAGTTTCTCCTCCCTTGTTGCTGCGTTGTTTGATACGCGTCTCGTAAGAATTGGCACGTCCATTGATTAAAATCAACTAGTTCTCTTTAAACATGTCAGTGTCTAATTTGAATTCTTTGATCCCAAGGACTTGGTGATTATTACCCGATAACAGTTAGTTTACTTGCGTGCTATTGGCTGCCTGACTGTTATGTGATATGGAACCACCAGGGAGTCCCAGCTAAAGAGCTTGTTACGTCCAGTAGAGACACACAGTGGCTATAAATGGACTACTAACTGCATTACACTCACTGGTGATATATCATTGCATTAACACCTAGTTATTTGCAAAACAGAAATAGAAAGAAAATTGCCAACCATAATAGTCGTTAAGTCTGTTCCAACAGGTAGCCCCGTTAAGTGGTGACTACACATAGGATCGGAATCAGAAAAGAGGGGGAGAGTTACATTAATACCAAATTCACATTATGTGAAAACCTGAAATCTCCAGTGAAAGGGCCAATGAGTATGTTGATGAAAATCTTGCAAAAAGTCTATCAAATTGAAAGTTACATACACACTGTTAAATTTAGGGACATTGAATTTCACATATGGGTAGTCCAGGAGAGACTCTTGTTGAGTTTGAAAGCTATTTTGGAAATTATGTTTTGCTTGGGTAGTAGATTACATATTATTTCTTGTTCTTTGAAAATTGTGATGTAATAAAAACACCAAGATACTCTGTCTTTCTGGTTACAGGGCTATTTCCTCTGGACAATTCTCCCCCGAAGTCTGGTAGGACAAAACCAATCAAAGATATTTGAAGCGGCAGACATTTAAAACATAAAAGCAGCCTTCCTCTATGCCCAGAAAGTTATAACAATCAAGATGGGTATTCAACTCAAATGGCCACAGAATATGTTGTCTGAGTCAAATATGTCAAACTTCATAAATAGTTTTCTTTTATCGAGAAGAGTAAGTTTGTTCTGAAAATCAGCATCTAAATGCTTGAAAGTTCAGCATAGTGACAATAAAAAGGTTAAAGTCTTGGTTTTTGATAGAAAACCAGACATTGGCATGTGTCAATGACTCAAACATCATTTTTAAAACTAATTTGCAGCAGCCGTTTCCAAGTGTCAATAATTTATCCATTTTGTGCACAGCTGACCATAGATTTTTATATGTCCAAGCTGACAGCGGCTGTCTTAACGTTTTCATTGTTGATTGCAGGTAAATTGTAAAGAATGTTTAGTATTTCATTGCATTGATAGAAAGTTTAAGTGAATGCATAAGTCCTCGTAAACCTTAAAAAAGCCAATTTAAACCGTAAAAGCGTAAAAGCCTTTAAAGAGGCATTAGCATTCTTTTCTTAATAAATAAAGTTATCTCACAAGAATAAAATTAAATGTTTTTTAATCAAAAGAAGCAGTTAAAAATGAGCTTAACATTATCTGTTAAGCTATGCGAGTTCCCTTCCTACCACAAATGATGAAAATGTGTTCCCAATAACATGGCCACTGTATTGGCTTGATACATGATCTTCTTCCATCAAGGACTACTATAATCAGGTTGAGTAGTCAGATGTTTCACTCCCTGAAGATAATACATTTTGCATACACATATATCAATTAGGGAAAAACTTGAAGAAATAATTTTTAAAAACCCAACATGCTACTGCCCCTTTATTGTGGTTCTGTGACTGGCAGAATTGAGAATGTCACTGACATTTCCTGCAGCTCAGCTCAGCTTAACACCACTTGTAGTAAAACATTCTGGGCAAGATTTCCTGTATTTTTTTGTATTTTGATACCTCAGGCACTGATTGTGATGAATTAGGTGTTATTGTAACTTTCATCCATTGAGACATGGTCAAATTAGCTTTATTTAATCCAAGTTTTTAAAACCTTTTCCTGCAGTCGTTTTGAATTTTGAAACTTTTTAACTTTTTAACATGATTAACATCAAAACTTTCTATAATGATAACAATGATATATATGTACTGCTCAAGAGAAGTTATGCACCATTTTACAGATGGTATGACTCCAATTACACACTGTCATATTTGTTCACAATCTAATTAGAATGTATTTCTATGGTTTGGTACTATTCATCCTCTGTCACCCACGGCTTAATGACTTCCCTTGCTCTTCACCTTATCAGCCAGAGGAATTTTTATTCACTTTTATACTTTTTTATTGACTAAAATTCTGATGGGTGATTTATAAAGAAAATCAAAACATTAGCTCCTGGGTGACTGAAGATTTTTACAAGCAAAAATATTAGACAATTTAGTTTTGGGTTGTATCTCGGAGATTTTTAAGCATCTTGCCCAAATCCTTTGCACCTCTGACATTAGAACTTGGCAGTTTCTCTCCTGTCTTTGGGATGGTTCGCCTTTCAGACGACTTCTTAGTAGCCAACGGGGTGTTGAAAATGGAAGAAAAATATGGACTTCTCACATTGTAAAAATGCAAGTTGTGAATGAGATACCAACTTGTGAATAATAAAGAGGTTATCCAAGAGGGCTTTCTACTGACGGACTCTCAGATTTGCAATTGTTTTCTGTGCATATCAGGGTCCAATATCTTGTCATCTGATATGGTGGTGGTATTGGAAAATTGGTGTTATCACTGCTCTTAATAACACATAAGAGATTACACGTTTAAAGGTTAGTGGAAAAGCATGAGAAAACCAACATTTCACAACAACTTCTGAATCAAGAACACGCACATCGATTGTTGATGAAGGCAAAAGCCAAGTCTGAAACATTATGTTTGTTTACAATAACAATTCGTAACCCAGAAATCTGTCTTTTTTGTCTTTTTCTCAGTTATGTAAAGGTTATTTTGATGACTACACTGTTGACATTAACAAATCAGTATGACAACAGTCGGATTACTTTACAGTAAATAAAGCTGAATTTGGTGTACTGGATATTGTATCTTGCTACGGATTGCACAATCGACTGCAATTTGTTATTTATGTGTAAATGATAGACTGTGATATTTCGTAATAATACAACCAGCCCTAAATGATCAAGACAAAAGACTATAAATCACTTTAAGATTATTGGTTAATAAAATTGAAACATCATTTAAAACATTTAAAGGTTGTTAGACGTGCCATGCATAGATCATGGGATACACATACCATATCTTTTGCATAGAAATGAATAAGATTTATCTTTACTTGTGTCATATAAGTGAAGGTAGCTTTTTTTATATTCATAATGAAAAAAAATGGTGGACTGAAAGGCGAAAGCCGACAAGGATAATGATAAAATGGAATCATTTATTCAATAAATATAAATCAATATCTACTACAAAACCTCTAAAGGTGAATGAGTTCACTGACACAAAAACAGAGAGGGCAGGTTTGACGATGGTATATTGTGTTGTTAATTTCATTATAATATAATGTATAGATATAACAATAGAAAAAAAATGTCCTCAAATAGATAACATTACATGATATATTTTCCCTGACATCTCATTAATATTAATGAATAAACAATAAAACAAATTTATATTTATATGCTAATGATAATTTGATAACAAGCTGCTCGGTCCTTCAATAATAAAGGTAATTTATAATAAAGTTAAATAATTTATCAGAAAAAACAAGAACAAACAATATAGCAATAGATATTGTAATTGTAAACAGATATATCAATGTGAGAGTGGCAATTCAAGCCTTTGCAAATTGTTGAAATATAATCTAAATTCATTTTTATTGTAATTTTCCTCTTCATTTTTACCAGAAATTTCTTGGTATATATTGTTATATACATAAGTATGTTATGTTTATATTGTTAAAGTCTGAGGATGGTATCTTGTGACAGCTTAACATGTATGTAAAGATATCATTATGGTGGTATTCAAATTATTATGATAATCAAGAATTAAGGGAGACAATCTGAGATTTCAAGACGTGGTGCCATGGCTTTGATATGAACCTTAATACCATAAATGGTTATAGTTATTTGAATATCTCCCCAAATAACAAATCAATGATAATTACTAGTTTTCAATGAAAATTAAAATATAGCCTTATGTTTGTGCATGGTCAGAAATCACAAACTCAATTTTCATGAATACTTGTTACATAAACAATAAAACGCTATCAACTATCCTGTCATTTAGATAAGTTTAAAAAATTGATTTTATAAACATTGTTTCAAGTTTTCTATCAAAATCACAATTTTACACCTTCATATTATCTCTATACTAAATGGATTAGCCTTGAAATAATACTTTTCAGTAAGATTCAGTACTTCTCGATTAGATTATAGCATTGATATCACTCGGCATATTTTACACCAACAACTCATGGAGTGTCTTTGAAACTGTTACATTTGTCTCCTTGTTACTATGATAGGTCCATTTCATCAATGATTATTATTATCTATGTGATGCATATTTGGAGCGATGAATCAGAAACAAAACCAAACTAATTAAGAAACAAATCCATTCAATACAGCCACGATAATGTCAGATCAATTTGATAGAATAATTAGAGAAGTATTTCGTAACAGGGAATTAGTGTTAGTCATACTGCAGAAATAATAATTAGTGCTTCTGTTTGTTTTACAAATTATTGCCTGTAGGATAGGGCACTGTAATAACACGGAGACATCATAGCACAATTAATTTGTTCAAATCCCTTTGTTAACCCTTATACTGCTGGACCAATACCGACCAGATTACTTTGAATGATAACTTAGTAACAAAGCAATTTACTTACGATTTACCTGGACATATTTTAACAGAGCACCTTAGACCAAGGTTGTCTTAGTCCATCTTAATTAAGATATGGTCAAATGTGTGCCTTCTCTAAGGGTTTATGTGCAAGATTCAATTTATCAAGTTTTTTTATTTCCTTACCTATACTTGAGAAATGAATACCACATGTTCTGTTATGTCTACCTTCCAATGTTAAAGATTGCAGATAGTAATACACTTTAGTGAGTGTGTAATCGTTTTTGCCGCTTGGGCAACATTTCAGCCACGGGAGAGGAAGGGGTTAGGGTGAGGGTCAGTTCCCAAGTACCCCACCCCCTTTTGATTGACCACTACTGTCCTGCCTAAAATTGTGACACAAATGTAGGGAAAGGAAATTTTGGAGAACTGTAGGGAAGAAGGGAAAACTGGTAGTTCAATCAATTTAACACAATTCTCTGCATAAATAGTATTAAATGGCAAATATAGACATGATTATTTAAGAGCGAGAATGTTAAAAGGTCATCAATCAACAGTATGTTTTCAGTTTAACGATTCCTTCTCTACCTAATAAATTTCAGTAACAACAAATATAAATGAAATCATACAGTTTCACTAATTGCTTATAGAGCTACTGAAGTTAATAAACCTAAGAATGCAAATTGCTGCATGTTCTTATAATTGTCTAGTTAACCTTAATTAATCTATCATTATCAAATGGTAATTCAGTTTGTCAGAGCACTATATGGTAAGACAAGCTGACATTTAGACGAGAGAAGGAAGCAGCTCTAACATAAACCAGTCTACCAGAGGTTCTCTTGTGGGTTCTGTGGGAAATTACCTCACTTTGTGAAGAGTTACACTAATGTTTTATTTTATACAAAAAGCATTTGTCCGAGCCACAAGAGATATTAATGCTGGTTGGTATCCCGGCAGTGTGGTACATCTGTATCAGGAGGCGAGGGCTACATCCAGCCTACAGGAGATTTCATGTGTGGCAAGTCAACAGATGTTTTGGCTTTAAGCGTCAGTTGATTTGAAATATGTTGCTATGAATAATAAACACATTATTAATCAATAAAAGCATGTGGTGGTATGCGCCACATCTATACCGTAACACAGGTGGACTTGCTGTTTCTCAACAGCATAGAATGATAAACAATTACAGAATAGTACAAAAAGTACAAATGTATTCATTATTATGTCAATAATGAGTAGATAATAAGGTATACTAAAATGTAAGGGGAACCGGCGTTATTCTCATGCTGTAATATTCCTGCTTTGTCTATAATTAATCCATCAGCTGTGAATGCAGTTATATCCATGGTATACTATCATAAACGCCTATTGATTCAATAATATCCATGATATGCTACATTGTATCATTAACACCTACTGTTTTATCCATGGTATACTATCGTAAACGCCTATAGATTCAGTAATATCATGGTAGACTACAATGTATAATAAACACCTACTGTTTTATCCATGGTATACTATCGTAAACGCCTATAGATTCAGTAATATCATGGTAGACTACAATGTATAATAAACACTTACTGTTATATCCATGGTATACTATCATAAACGCCTATTGATTCAGTAATATCATTGTAGACTACAATGTATAATAAACGCTTACTGTTATATCCATGGTATACTATCATAAACACCTATAGATTCAGTAATATCATGGTAGACTACAATGTATAATAAACACCTACTGTTTTATCCATGGTATACTATCGTAAACGCCTATAGATTCAGTAATATCATGGTAGACTACAATGTATAATAAACACTTACTGTTATATCCATGGTATACTATCATAAACACCTATTGATTCAGTAATATCATGGTAGACTACAATGTATAATAAACACCTACTGTTATATCCATGGTATACTATTGTAAACGCCTATTGATTCAGTAATATCATGGTAGACTACAATGTATAATAAACACTTACTGTTATATCCATGGTATACTATCATTAACACCTACTGTTATATCCATGGTATACTATCATTAACACCTACTGTTATATCCATGGTATACTATCATTAACACCTACTGTTATATCCATGGTATACTATCATTAACACCTACTGGTGCAGTTATTATCTATGGTATACTATCATAAACACCTATCATTCCATGTTTAAGAGTTGTATTTAAGGAATTAAGTCACTTAGAAAGTTTGGCACAAATTAAAGAATTTACATAAATACTAGTAAGATATTGATTAGCTACATATTCATTTCACTGTCAGAAACTCAATTCTAATTGGTTAATGGTGAACTTGGCAAATTTGGTTAATTCACAAGGCATCAATTCAAGATTGTACTTGCTCTGTTTACCAGAAATCTTTTTACCATGTATGAAATGACATGACGCATTTGCATTGACGTCAAAACTATCGACTAACGACTGGTAACTTCAGACTTGATATTCTGCTTTTAAATGAGAAAATTTCCTTTCAAAAGGAACCAACTGTTTTTTTACTAAGTGCTTTTATACGGAGAGAGCAAATTGTTTATAGTAGAAGTCCTATTTTCTACAAAAGTTTGTGATCAATCAGCTGATTTAATAGCTACGAGTTTGGTTTCATTTTGAATTTTACGCTCTATCAATCAAGTATACCTTATCTCTGAGTTTACCTTTTAAATGATTAGCTAGTTGTCTTTGCTTAAGTTTTGTGTTTATTTATCATGTAGAAATCATTTCTCATATACCGATCATAAATACCATTTTTACATCTGTTAACTTATTTTTTAACAAACTAATTATGATTAAAACATTAAATCATTCAAAATGTTATTGTATGACTTGCTGATCGTATACTGGAAATTAGATTGATCATGAATACCTAAAGTAGTGGTTTCTAGTATTGTCAAATATTAATAATAATTAGTAACCTGATACTATCATCAGATATTTTCTTTGCCATTAAGGTACATTTATAGTCCATAGATAATCAAGATATCATATTAGTTTTAAACAGGAATGTTAAGTGGCCAATTTACTGATTATTTATATGCTCTGGTTACATTTAAAACACCATCACAAGTAGGGACCAAAATATACTCAGAACCACAGACAAACTGTTAACTTTATTTATTTTTGACAGAGGGAACAAATTTAAGCTTAAGTTAGGTTTGAAAAAAATCAATGTGGGTACTATCGACTCTTTTGAATTTTCTTTTGAAAATATTTGTACGGGATAAGCAAACTATTTTTATTTTGCATGGAATAATTACACGCTTTGTAATGTTTTATGCAAACTGTTATCTACACACTATCTACACTTCTGTGTTCTATGCATCCACATACATCTAGGTACATAGATCATATTAAATTTTCTCAATGATGGAAATAGAAATATAGGTTAGAAAAAATCAATAAATCATCAATTCCATAGCTCTGCCATACATAAAGTACAACGGTAGTCAGTCCACAAATAGATTATCATATTAGCTGGACATGATGAGTGTAGTCAATCTAATTATCCAACACGTTCACTTACTTAACAACATGTTTCATATACTTCAGTGTAACTTTAATGATATGAAGATGTACAATATTACGAAAAGTTAATTTCAAATGTATTATGTGCAAGATTATCTCCTGGTGAGGTATTTGAGATTCAGCTAGAAGTAGATCTGGATATAACAAGTGTAAACAAGAAACAATCTATTGGATAGCAAATCAAGTTTAGTTTACAATATTTACACTTACAGTTACTTTTCAAGGTGATCACCTTTCACTAATAGCTTATGAAGACAAACTTCATTTAATTGTTGAAAAGTTGAATGTATGTAACCAATACTAGGAAACTAGAAGTTTACAACATTTCACCACAAGCTAAAGAAGATAACCTAGGACTGCAGCAAAACCTGGATGCCGTATAACCAATGGGTGAAATCTAGAAGGTGACAACCTTTCATTAAAGACTGCAGCAAAACCTGGATGCCGTATAACCAATGGGTGAAATCTAGAAGGTGACAACCTTTCATTAAAGACTGCAGCAAAACCTGGATGCCATGTAACTAATGGGTGAAATCTAGAAGGTGACAACCTGTCATAAAAGACTGCAGCAAAACCTGGATGCCATGTAACTAATGGGTGAAACAAAGAAGGTGACAACCTGTCATAAAAGACTGCAGCAAAACCTGGATGCTGTGTTACCAATGGGTGAAATTAACAAGGTGACAACCTTTCATTAAAGACTGCAGCAAAACCTGGATGCCATGTAACTAATGGGTGAAATCAAGAAGGTGACAACCTGTCATAAAAGACTGCAGCAAAACCTGGATGCCATGTAACTAATGGGTGAAATAAAGAAGGTGACAACCTGTCATAAAAGACTGCAGCAAAACCTGGATGCTGTGTTACCAATGGGTGAAATTAACAAGGTGACAACCTTTCATTAAAGACTGCAGCAAAACCTGGATGCTGTGTTACCAATGGGTGAAATTAACAAGGTGACAACCTTTCATTAAAGACTGCAGCAAAACCTGGATGCTGTTTTACCAATGGGTGAAATCAAGAAGGTGACAACCTGTCATTAAAGACTGGAGCAAAACCTGGATGCTGTGTTACCAATGGGTGAAATCAAGAAGGTGACAACCTGTCATTAAAGACTGGAGCAAAACCTGGATGCTGTGTTACCAATGGGTGAAATTAACAAGGTGACAACCTTTCATTAAAGACTGCAGCAAAACCTGGATGCTGTTTTACCAATGGGTGAAATCAAGAAGGTGACAACCTGTCATTAAAGACTGCAGCAAAACCTGGATGCTGTGTTACCAATGGGTGAAATCAAGAAGGTGACAACCTGTCATTAAAGACTGGAGCAAAACCTGGATGCTGTGTTACCAATGGGTGAAACTTGAGAACATTTCACAACAAGCAAAAGAAGACAACTGTTAAATGAAACCTGGATACCAAGAAAGCCAGAATCTAGAACGTGTGCAGTGAAACCTGGCAACCTGAAACCAGTGAGTGAAAACTAGACGAAGGATAACATTTCACCACAAGCTTAAATATACAACAATGGGTGAAATCTAGAAGGTGACAACATTTCACCAAAGACTGCAATCCTTGACACCATGTAAAAAATAGGGGTAAACAAGCCAAAAGAGAACATTTCACCACAAACTTAAGAAAACTTGAAAACCAGGGGATAACATTTCCCCTTAATTTTTTCAGTGGCATTCTAGAAGTTGCTAATATAAGGAAGACAAAGACATATGGATGTACAATTTTTTTATTACACAATAGCAACGTTTCGGTATAGATCCTTATACCGTTATCTACGTGGCCATAGTTGTATATCCATATGTCATTGTTCTCTTGTTTCTCAAGTTGAAGAAGATTTCACTGCATCCACATATAGAGACCATTTTAACAATAGGTGAATGCTAGACGCCGAGAACATTTCAGCCGAAAAACCGCACAATCCTCTGTCAGCCTCCAGCTACCAATTGTTTACCTAGTCAACCTCCCTCCGATTTGATTCCTTCCAACTTTACCATAGCAATTAGAGATGAGATTAATAAGAAACTCTATTTCTTCTCAGCTGTTTCCGGTGTTGAATGTTGAGGGATGTCACTCTCTGGGATAACTTACGCCCGAGCATCATTAGTGAGAAGTTTTTTTATCTTCAAAGACTTTTACGTGTTTATGAAGAGGGTTCATTACCAGAAGATGGCTTAATTCTGTCACTCTGATCGAAACTGGAGCGAAAAGACATTAACCATGTTAAATGTTAACCTTTGGAAAATAGTTATTCCAATGTTTTAGTATAATTGGACTGAGATTAAACAACAAATGAAACCTCGAAGAATGTAAAAAGAGACAGATGTTTTGAAATTAATTTTTTCTTTTGAGATGTTTTACTGATTATCTTGATTAAGTGTTTTCATAACCTAAATGATTGGAATAGAATAAAAAAATTTTCTTCCATGTTGTTTCTTGTTCAAAGCATTATCCCTTAGCTTTAAGAGGCTGATATTTGCAAATTTATTGTTATACCAAAAAGATGTTTTTAAAGGTCAAATTTTAAATAGGAAAAATAAATAATCTTGAAATCTTAGGTCCCAAAAAAAAAAAAAAAATGTCCCCTTTCATTTAATATGAACATGAAAACATAGTTATGATGCATTTGGGATGAAAAGCAATAATTTTTTAATATATTCAGATTAATATTTCAACAAGTAGCATTAGTAGTTCTCTAGCTCTTGACAAGAAGACTAATCAAATGTAGAGAGTTGAAGTCCACTGGCATTTACAAACTCTCATTTCATTACAGTAATGCTGGAAATAAATTCCTCTTATACTGAACTGTCAATTATTGTTGATCAAATTAGCAGTTTCATATTCATTTAAAACACAGCTTTCCACACAACCATGCACAGACAGAAAATTTATGATTTTTTCAAACGGGCTGGTGAGGTTAGGTTATCTGGGGTTTAATGCTGCTGTATTTCACTTATATCATGACTTTGTGAAAGCCTGCAACACTTTTGTGGTTATGCATTGCAGTGAAACTTGCAAGCATTGGTTGGACAAGCGAACCATTGGTGGTACTGGGGGTGAAATTCAGTGTAGCATTGCACCCAAACCTGACTGCCTGTAGAACAGTTCTCCACTGTAGACAAGTTGCTTGAGCCCCTGTCGAGATTCGAACCCTGCACCTCTTGATGAAAAGCCGAATCAGCAAACCAATTGGGCTGGTCCCAGGAAACACTGCGAAACAAGTTCAAGGGATTGACACACATCATTACACACTTGATAAAATTGTTAGTAATTACCAACAATTTTTCATTCTTGGTATTTAAAAGATTTTTCCACAGCTTGCTGACTGCCATACACTGCCATGTGCTTTTCACTAAGCAGGGATGCCTACTGTCAATACAGGGGCCAATTCTTGGAAAAAAATAGTGCAAAAAATGACTTTGATGAAAAATATAAACTTTAATTTAAACAAAAGGTCTGTTTAAAGATGAAACTTAAAGAATATTATAAATTAACCAAAAGACAAAACAAAAAACCAACAAACTTTCTTGTTGGCCATAACAATAATAGCTTCAATATTTCTTTTCTTGCAAATATAAACGTTATGGCTTTCTTAGTCATACCTTAGTAAGTATTCATCGTTAAATTCATTCAAGGTTAAGAAGTATCATTCATATATAGCTGTAGGCTACCTTATATTATTTTGCCAAAATTATGAAACAGTTAGCCGGTGTTTGTAATGATATTCCATACCCAAAACAAGTACACATACTTGGCCTGCTGTTAGATTATTATTGCGCCTCTAATAACAAGTTGATAGTTGGTGAAACATTATTCCATTTCGAGTAACTTTTAGTTGGCTTGTGGTTACAATGTTATTCTACCTCTATTACCAATTAGATAACTGTTGGTTAAATGTTATTCAACTACAAATAACAATTAGTTAACTGGTGGTTACAATTTCATTCTATTTCCAAATAACGATTAGTTAACTGGTGGTTACGATGTTATTCCATCACCAATAACAATTAGTTAACTGGTGGTTACAATGTTATTCTACCTCTATTACCAATTAGTTAACTGATGGTTAGAATGTTATTCTACTACAAATAACAATAAGTAAACTGGTGGTTACAATGTCATTCCATCTCCAATAACAATAAGTTAACTGGCGGTTACAATTTTATTCTACTACCAAAAAAATTAGTTAACTGGTGGTAACAATGTTATTCTATCTCCAATAACAATTAGTAAACAAGTGGTTACAATGTTATTCCACATCCAATAACAAGTTGATATTTGGTGAAACATGATTATTCCGCTAACATTAGTAAGTAGTTACCTGGTGGTCAAAATGTTATTCAATCACCAAAAACATGTAATTACCTGGTGGCAATATGTTATTCCACCTCCAGTAATGATTAGTTATTAACTCCTCTCCTAAGCTGTGTGCAATGCAGTCCCCTGCTTTAATGTTGCAGACCCAGGTGGGAGTGCACCTGTACGTAAAGCCATCTTGTTGGCGGAGCATGTCAGCCCCAATCTCACAACATGATGGAGGACATTAGTCCAGTGTTTCCTCAGCAAACACCGGCTCATTCTTGTATAAACAGTCGGCTATGTTACATATGTTGTTCTTGTGTTCAACATTTAATCTGCATTGCGACATGTTTTGTTGTATAAAGGACATTATGCAGCCATAATGTCTATACTCAAAGCTTTTTTACATGTTTTGTTTTATACCGCAGCCGTAGAGAGCTACCACTTGCTGCTTTCATGATGGTATACGACAGTTACTAAGATTCTGGGGCTGTTTTGCTGTCTGCCTTGTAGAATCATACAGGCAACGATCTTTCAACTTGGGTACCAAAGTTTACATATCTAGATGGTAGTAATTTCTGTGATGCTGATGATCAGTGTTAATAATAAAATGTGTTTTGAATGTAAAATTGTAAAAGGACATAATCAAGAGACTATATGTTTCCAAGGTGATAAGAATGCAATGTGACCACGATCAAGGGATTTCTGCATAAGTCTTTATTCAATTGTATGTTCATTAACATGTTTATAAAATATTGAATTATCAGGTTCTTGAGATGAAAGTTGAACTAATTATGATACAACCACCTGACTGACCAGGGAAGAATTCAAACATTTATTGCTGGTGATCAAACTGATGTGTACAAGAGCCTAGTAGAGATTCACCAAGACAAATTCTCCAGTCAAACTAGCTGACAAAGGCTATCTTAGATACATGAGGATAAAACATAAATCTGATCAAACTGATATCTTTACTGATTACCTTCCATTGTTTTCTTTACAAATCCTAATGTCATAAAATCCAAAGACAGTTAAAACTAAATTAATATTGTAAATCATGATTCATTTTAGCCTTAAAACATAGCCTTCTCAAAACTAATCTAGATTTAATCAGCACAACTGTTTGAGAGAAGGCATCTTGTTTAGGTGCCACTGTTCTGCCCACTGTGAGCAAATATGAAAGTCAACCAAAGTTTTATTTCTTCTTGAACATAAAAAAAACTCTGATTAATTTCCAAACTTGTATGAGCAAGAGTTACAGATAACATTCTGAGCAAAAACTCACATTATAATTGAAGTTTCATCACTTGAAAGCAAATAAATGTCATGATAATCTGTCATGTTTAAATGATTGTAATGTTCGTTAGTGAAGTCATTTGAACTCAACTGTTTTATGCAGAAATATAATGCTTCACCTGCCAACTTCATTTTTCTTCACAAAATCCAATTTACAGATAATTAGAAAAAAATTTCTTTAATTTTTCTAATGAAGAAAAAGAACTTCAATGTTGAAACCTTGTGTTGACACATCTTGTATTTTGATGTTGTGCCTCCATGAATAACATCTAAAGGATAGAAAGGATATAAAGAACTGGTTTCGAGGCTATCATAAACATTCATCATTAAAAGAGAGAATTTTGGACGCCATCTTTGTTTTTAGGGCATTACTCGAAAACCTATGCTCCACTTTTACTTGTTTTAAAAAGAAAATAATGATTAAATATATGCACTGATAGAATATCAACAAATGTACAAAGAATTAATGAGAAGACTAATCAGATATGCCTTGTCATGTACTAGCAAGTATTACAACAGTCATAGCACCGATGAAAAGTTAAATTCCTGTGTTTTTATCCTTGAGCTATTCATTGTCAATTTGTAAAAAAGTGAGGTACAAAAATATTACACTCCTCAATTCTTGAAATTAATTATGGAGAAAATGTCTATAAATGACATAAATGTTTAACAGGAAAGTACCCTTGATTTTTGTTTCCACAAATAACACCCTGGCAGGACTCTCACTGAAAGAGCCACTCCGTGATTTTCATAACTTATTATTTACCTTTGATGTGATTCTAAATGTCATATGTGGTGACATAACATCAAAACATCTTAACTTTTCATGTCCAAAAGACTAAGACAAATACTGGTTTTTCATGAAAATCTAAAAACAGCCTTATAAATGCACAGAGGTGTAGTTATCACGTCCAACATACATGTATACAATTTATATAACCTAACAAACACTATCAATTCCTAACTGCCCTCCTGGCTGTTTTAGATAAGTCTAAAAAATTATGTTTGACTATTTGAAGCGCGCCACTATCCGGTTTTGGATCGTAATTGCGACGTTCTACCTTTATATTTATCACTGTAAAAAAACTAATAAGCTTTAAAATGTGTCTTTTTGGTAACAGTCAATACTTCGTGATCAAATGACACCATTGATTAAGTCATATATATATCAACAACTTATGGCGTGGCTCTTTAAGTGCCATGCTGATCTATCTGCTTGCAGCCTAAACTTGAATTATTCATCACATCATTCTGAGTGTCTAAACTACAGGAATCCTCTACCTGTTCACTCTGGGAACAATTCAGGTGCTGCTCCACAAAGCAGTTGTAGAGTTATAATCAACTGTAGCCCATTATTATTCCATTCTGCTAGATTGTGTCCTAGATTGTTGCTATTAAGCCAGATAAGATGGTGGGGAGATGTTGTGAAGATGCTTTAACAAAACTTTAACAGCATCACTTGGTAAAATTTCTTTTAAGGGCAAAACTTTTACTAAACATCACAAAAACACAAACTGCTAAATCAGGCTCTTTCATCAACATTTTATTTACAAATCATCACAAATATAGACAATCTTTGACTTGTCAGTGTCGTTAAGAATAGTAAATGAAATTTACAAAACATCAATGGTTTCAACAAAATGAACACGTTTGATTAAACCGCTTTGTCAATATGATAGAAAATCATAAAACTCACTGAAATACTGATTATGACAGAAGTTTCAAATAACTGATTACTTTGGAAATCAAGTCAAGTATCAAATGACAATAAAAAGTCTTACAACAGTTGAAAAATATTAATTGCTTTCACCACATGTTTGCCTGTTGGCAAACAACAGTTTAAGTTGATGATCTCAGTAAAAGTGGGATGATCATCAAATCCCATACTGACAACCTGGCTAAAAATGTTTTAATTAAGGAAATAATTGAGAATTTGGGAGAAAAAAATTAGGACAATAAAGAAAAAACCAATAGAAGTTGTGATACCTGGCAAGTATTGATAAGCTGAATTTAAAGACTGCAAAGTTGACAAGTTCTTGGTTGGCTGAAAGAAAACTTGTTGATTGCAAGTTACATCACATTATAACAATGAGTCAGTGCAAAGGAAAACGAGAGAATATTATTAGACATAACATATATTTTGCAAATAATTCCAAGCACATATCTCCTGGTGAATAACCATGATTAATCCCGAAATTTTCACCTGAAATATAGAAATATACAGGTCTAAATTGAAAGCTTATCTTCCCGAATCTTGTTTTGGCGATCATTGGTGCCAATAAGAGAACAAAAAGGTTTTAGTAATTTCTTAAACACTAATGGAAGAATACAATGAAGACGTGAAAGATTGCGTCCACTGTTAACAGAGACAGTCACTGAGCGTCCTCAGCCTAACAAATGCCATGTTCAAGCTTTCAACAAGCAAAAAAAACAACTCTCATAATTAGCTAATCATTCTTGATTGACAACTTGAAACATCTTTATCATTGGATATTCTCCAAAGCAAATGAAAGTTCTACCTAGAAATTGTCCAAAGACAAACCAGTGAAACATCACAAACGGTAGTCTTTGTGTTTTACCACAAGGTAGGCATTGATAAAGTAAAAATCACAAAAGATAGAATGTGTTTTACTAGAAGGCAGGCATTGATAAAGTTAAGATCACAAAAGATAGTATGTGTTTTACTAGAAGGTAGGCATTGATAAAGTTAAGATAAAAAATCATTGTCTGTGTTTTACTAGAAAACATGGATAAAGTTGAAACCAAAGACGTGTTCACATTGTACATGTGTCTATTTCATACCAACCAGAAACAATTTATTCACATCGGTAAATGGCAAATACGTTCATTATGAACGTAAACTATAACTCATTCTTGTACAAACTAATTTGAATATGCATTATACGATTAATGTGGTTTATCATATAAAGAAAGTGAATACTATAGGTCGATGCTACATTTGTATAAGACTTATCTCATTTAGTATAAGTGGAAGTACTTACAGTTTATACAGTTGACAGATTTGAGTTTTCTGATATAAAAATAACTTATATATGTTTATATATGCACAAGTTCATTGGAAGATGTTACTGTCAGTCTAGCAACATACCATTAATTCTTACAATGGCATATCATGTTCAAACCCTACTGAGACAATTTTCATTGACATTGACTGTGGACCTACGGCTTGTTAAACAAACTTTCAGAAACCTGTTATCAAAGCAACACTTAAAGTTTTTTAGTCCTTATAATCATATCATAAGACAGGCATTAATCATTCGGGATTATCTTAAAAATTAATTACAGGAAGGTTTGGAATGGTGAATAGACAAAACTTTAGTAATCATAAGAAAGTAAATACATGAAGAACTTCACTCAAAACTTCTATATAGTCTACACTATCTATCTCTATGATAATGAGGATACTGGTAGCATGATTAATTCTGTCTTCGCTTCTACCAAGATTTTACCAATTAGAGTATAACTGACTCAAACTTTTATTATTATCTTGTAAAATTTGCATGTTATAGCATAGTATCTAAATATTTTTTATTGAAAGTTTAATTTGATCAAATAATTTGTGAAAAGCAGAATACATTTGACTAGGATATTTACACCAAAGTGCAAAATTTGTATCCTTTATTTTGTACCTAAGACAAAACAAGGGTGGGAAACAGTAACCCAGATATATAAATGCACCTCAAAGACTGATTCTGACAAAGACAATCACTCAGGTCTTACCAAAAGTCCCCCTAAGAAAGTTTGTCCGAGGTCAAGCTTTCTATGGAAAATATGACGGTCATTGTCTTTTTCCTTTGTGTCCATCTAAAACCAGACTTCTCAAAGACAATCAGTCAAGTATTACCTAAAGTCCCCCTAGAAATGTTAGTCTGAGGTCAAACTATCTATGGAAAATATGACGGTCATTGTCTTTTTCCTTTGTGTCCATCTAAAACCAGACTTCTCAAAGACAATCAGTCAAGTATTACCTAAAGTCCCCCTAGAAATGTTAGTCTGAGGTCAAACTATCTATGGAAAATATGACGGTCATTGTCTTTTTCCTTTGTGTCCATCTAAAACCAGACTTCTCAAAGACAATCAGTCAGGTATTACCTAAAGTCCCCCTAGAAATGTTAGTCTGAGGTCAAACTTTCTATGGAAAATATGACTCAGATTCCCCTGAAATGTATGTCCTAATTTTGTTCATAAAGAAATGCTTCAATGCTATGATGTGCAACGTTTCCTTGGGATAGTCTGTCCTCAGTCTAGACTAGATTGCACAATACCACAGCTGATCCCTTTTTGTTTATAAATTGTCATAAATAATGCATTCATACAAACAAACCTCAAATAAAACTGACTTGTACCAGATTCCCTAAACCCTAATTAACCATTTGACAGAGGTAACAGGGATGACTTTTGTTTCTTTTTCATATGGATGAGTTTAGATCAGTTTCAACTTTGCTCTTTATTTTTTTTGGACGTTAATAGAATGATAAGAATGCCCCTTCCATAACAAGTTCCTGAGTTGTTCCTGTTACCCTCTAAAAGACTTCCTTATTAACTTCAAGCATCGAAGACTTGTATCTTGCTTAAGAATTCTAAAACTCTCTAGCACTAGGTAGTTACTTGTGAGAATTGGTCAAAGGCATTCAGCCCTCTTAATTGCCATAATACATATTAATTATGCATCAATCTTGAGTGATGAGCTTGTTATGGGCAGTGTGTAATACAGAATTGTAAAGAGATGCTGAACTAGATACTAGTTAGTACAAAATAGTTCAAACAGCAACTAAGCATAGTTACTGTTTGAATTCTAAAACAGGAAAAAAACAAAAATCATGTGTTGATGATCTTAAATGAAATAGTTAGATTTTACTTGATAAGCTTTCACACAGATACAATAGATACATCTTTACTTGATAAAAAAAAAACGTTTTTACACAGGCAAACTTAAATCTTTACCTGATAAAGTTTTAACACAGATATCATCACTGTCACATAATCAGATGTAGAAATTGATTGAAAATCTATTTAAAAAATCACCATATCTAACACCATGTTACGACAATAAGAAGAATTCTGATTGCGGTAAATCAGAAAAGATAATGATTAAAACAAAATAAGAATCCTTGTTACCAAATCAACGGAGTAGTAATATATTCTAAAACCAACATTTAATTTCATGTCTGGAGACAGAAATTTTGTTTAAATGATATTTGAGTCAGGTATGAATTCTTCTTCTCTCAATCACTCAGACTAATATATTACTTATTCATATATCAATATCCCCTCTAGCAAAGTATTTTTAAAAAAATAGTGTGAAGAGAAAATTTTCGAAACTTATTTTGACATATTTGAGTCCAAATGGTATCTCATTTGACTTGACTTTGCTCCTAATGTTACACCAGATGCAAGCTCTGTGCTTGCGGAGTTGCTAGACTCTGGGGGTGTGGGTGGGAATCCTGCAGTGGACTCAACCAAAAAGGTGCAAGAATTTGAACTGTTGAAGATAGATTGTTCACAAATATAAAAGGTTTACATCATGCTGTTTTTCAACTTCTTTGATACTCCTGAATTCATCAAAGGTTTATCAACCAACAGGTAACGGGTTAGAGTCTTACATATATAGATACTTAAAATTTGAAAAAAAAACATTTGTAAAAATGATAATTTCTTATACTAAATATTTCCAAAACTCAATTTCTCCAATCTAAATATTTTTTGACAGCTAATAACATAATATGAAGAGCATTGCTGGACCCTCCTCAAGCAACAAGTCTCCAACAAAAAGTTCAACCAAAATATTCACCGAAAACTCATTCACGTTATAAACCTTCCCCCAACAGGTTGTTTTTCTTTTTGAATTTAGTCCTAGGACCTGCTCAAAGCTTCACATAAAGGCTAAATCCTTTACCTACGAATTTAATGTATCACATAGCATTGATTAATACACTTATATTGTACTTGTCAGAAATGATCTTGGCTGTTAAGAAAACACAAATTTCTTAAAGATAAATATAGAGAACTCATGTCCCAATCCTACAAGCTGTATCAACTATACAGGATGATAATTTGTACCAAGCTGATATTAGTAAGATGTAATAAGAATGTATCATTTATTGGAACATCCCTAATTTGCCTCCATTGAATCATGTACCTAACGCCTTAAATACACAAAATAACTATGGAAATATTCATAAGTTTATCCCTGCAAATGTCAAAGATCATTAGAGTTAACAAAGTTACTACTCCCACGCTGTGCCCTAACCATGGAACCAGCAGTGACTGGTCCTGCCTTGCCAGTGGTAACATGTTCCATACTTGACATCTTGCTCCAACTATGTTACTACAACTACAGCAGATAATTCTTGTTAGTTTCTCTCTGCTAACAAGTAACAGGCCACTTTTCCCTGGGTTTAAATTTAACTCTTCCTCATGTGTCTGATTGTCCATCCATCCATCCACAAATGCAACGTGGGTACACACAACATTTGGGGAAGCATTGAGGCTTCATCTTGCCAGTATTATATACCGGTACACAATTCTAGACACCAAAGAGAAAATAATCTATATGATTTTCATAAACACATGTAGATGTCTCTCTGTTGCCATCAAAACAGCACATGGAAGATGTTGGGCGTGGATAGAAGGGGGGAAGAGTGAGATGGGTGAGGAGTTAGGGGATTCATTTGGGAAGAGGGGAGGGGATGGTAAGTGGAAAGGGGAGATGGTAGGTAGAAAGAGGGGTTGGTGGTCATTTTTAAAATAAAAAAAGATAGCAAGGAGTTAAGCAAGAATTGAACTGGGGTTCATCAGATATGGTTCAAGGAAAAGACAGAAGTGGGTTGCAACTTGGGTGAGACAGGCATCAACAGAGAGGGGGAAGTGGTAAGAAGGAGATTGGACAGTGGCTAGAGGAGATGGGAAATAAGACGGGGAAAAGTAGTAGATGGGGAAAAGAGAAAGGAGGGACATGGAGGGACGTATCCAGATGGCAGTTGATGAGAGGGCAAAGCCAAGGAAGAATAGAATCAGGATGGGCAGGGTTGTAGAAAATGGGAAGCGATAAAGGATCCTGGTGTCTATGAAGACTGCGGTGTTGATGAAGGTGTCTCCTCAGTGGGGTAGTCTAGGATGACGCGGTTTGCCTGTCGCAGGTACTGCTGCTGCTTGTAGTAGATCTTCAGCACTCCCTTGATGGCGATAAACGCTATCCCACCCTGCAGACAAACAGCATTTCTCAATTCTGCTATGTCAATTTTGAGTTTTTATATAAATTGAGTTCAAGTACTAACTGCCAAAAAATAAATCAATACAAGTAATCAACTAATATATTTTAATAAAGCTTAAGAGTTACAAGCAAACAATTAATTTTGAAATAATGAAATAATCAGGGACTTGTAAAATTTCTGAGAAAACACACAAAAATTCTGATATAGATCATCCTTGTCAAAGTTTACACAAACTTTGACACATCATACATAGTATCACTTACCAGCAGGGTCCTCTGGAAATTAGACTGAACAGATCCGAACATGAGTTTGCCTACGATGGTGGCGATGGTAGGCATGATGAGGGCGCCACACAGGACACGGGTGGCGGAGATGGGGTCGGAGAGTGGCACAGTCTCTGCCGGTACCCTCGTAAGTCGGGAGTACTCTGAAACAGAGAGCAGGTATTGAGTCTGAGATTAAAATACTATTCACCTATTCCAGCTTTTTGAGAAGTTAGTGCCTGTAAAACACGGAGAAAAGGAAAGGAGTCAATCAATGCCAAAATATCAGCAACCTGTCATCCAAGTTTTGACGATTATTTTGATGGATACATGAGAATATTCTTTATAATTATTTCATTACATGTCATACATCTACTGATGAAGGTTCACCAATTTCACTTGTTCATTGATGCCTGACCTTCGAAACAGTCATCTTAATCTAAACCTCAAAGTCATAGGTGAAATTGACAGGTACAATTTGGCTATATTTATTCCTTCATCTAGTGAAAATTAAGGTTCACTCTTATCAGAGTATTTGATATAAAAAGAATCTGCTAAATTATTCCCTGTCTTTCTGCACCAACTGATCTCCTAGTGACAACAAACAAGAAGAAATTGGCTAACTAATTTCTTAGATAAGGATAAAGAAGATTTCAGAAATTTTTACTAATAAGCAATATTTTCAACATCAAGAAAAATTGCAGATTTCAAAAACGTCAGGATTTGAACTCAAATGGTAAAAGATGATAGAAGCCATTAGGAAGGTAATTATGACTCTTTGAAATCTTGAAATGCTCACAGGCGGCTCGTGATTTGCGCAAACCGTATCACTTCAATACCTCAATGTCAGTCACACATGATGCACCATCCCTACCCATAATTCCTTAATCAACGTCATAGATGAAGCGTTATTAGCAAAACATATTCTTCTGTTTAGGAACAAAGTAAAGCAGAGTCTTTGATCAAACGGACAGGAATACAACGCACATGCTGTCACTCACGACATGTCACTTCCATTCTCGTTGCTTTCAAAGAGTCCTTAAATGAACCCTTGTTTGTGGAAGTTGCAAACAAAATATGACATCCAATTTGGAAGGATTAAAAGAGTTGTTAAATGAAATCTCATCTGCAAAATCATGAATTTAAAGTCATTAAATAGCCCAGCAGAGGTCTTTTATCCTCGTCTCCAAAGCATGAGCTGCACAACAAAAGATTGATGGTTATTTAAATTTTCTTGTTTAGATTAATAATCTTGTTTGTAAACATCTATTGAATTCCAAGTTTGAAATAAAAATGGAAGCAAATTATGTAAAACATTTTCGGATGACATACAATCAGGTTAGGATGACATCTCTGTAGATCACAAAAATTTGAAACCTTTGTAATTCATAGCATCATCGTCTGCTCTCCACTGAACAGGGTGTGCAGGTTTATTAAAGGTATAAAATCCTCTTGTCAACCTGAAAGATTTACCATCTACCTGGAAATGTCAATACTTAAGCTGGAAATGTTAACCCCTTATCTGGAAATGTTAACCCTTCAGCTGCAAATGATAACCCTTTTACTGCAAATGTTAACCCTTTAGTTGTAAATGTTAACACTTCAGCTGCAAATGTTACCGTTTTCCTGGAAATGTTAACCCTTCAGCTGCAAATGTTACCGTTTTCCTGGAAATGTTAATCCCTTTCTCTTGAATTCTAATAATGACATTAATTATTTTGAATCCAATTAATTCAAAAGCTGTTTGAAGAAAATATGTTTTGTTTAGTTTGAATTGTTTAAACCTATCATTTTTTAAGTATTATTTTAGATAACGTACCTTCATTGTTTTTATCAATATAGCTTTAATATTCTCCTACTCCAAGAAAATATCAACATAAATAAAATTCAATAGCTGAAATTGACATTCCTTCTTTTAAGTTTTTCTGAATATTAAAATAACTTTTAATATCATGGAGTAGAAACACACTCTACAAAAGTAATTATTTTTCAAAGTAAATTGAATTAATAGAAAAAAGGGACAAAGAATGTAAATGAAGTTTTCCAAATATAATATAGACAGAAATTGATCTTGTTCAAGATATTAATTTATTGACAAGACACATAAGGTTTTTGTAAATTGAAAAAAACCTATTCATTGGGGGTTTTTATTTCTGAAGAAAACATGCAGTGAAGTGAGTTACAAGCGCAGCTGTTACCATGACATTTACTGCATGGAGGTCAGCTTCGATTTTCCTATCTTCCTTACTTAGAGATCTATAATCATAAATGAACAACTTGACAGCAGGGGAACTCGCGTCATGTAAGAGTTGATTAATAAAATTATTGACAGCTTGCAAGTATTTATGAGAAATTTTCAATTTTCAATTTGAAAAACTCTATCATTTCAGTAAAAAAGTAATTGCCCTGTTTATCAGTTTAATTACATCTTCAATATTTTTTCATGTGAAACAATTAAATTTAACGTCAAGCTGAGTCCTGGGAGCATCCATTGGTGTTGGTTTCAATGGCTATACCAGTTAGAGTTACCGTACTTAACATGTTCAACTATTGGTCCCTAATAATTGATATGTTCTTATAGTGATGATGATCATCATAAACTTTTTTTGTCATCATCATTTTTCATTGTTTTCATAGTCTTAACGATCTTTGTCAATCAACATTAAGCAAAATTAATTTCTACAAAGATTATAAACTAGAATTTTTTGCAAAACTAAATCTCCCGTCTAACTCTTAAACTTTGACTCTCTTACAATGCAACATCATCACCAAGATCATCATTAAAAAAACTCCAATTATTAATCATCAAAGATCTTTGTCCTGATCGTCTTTAGTGTCATCATTCTCACCATCATCATTACCTTAAGTTATCATCATAATTACAATCATCTCATCATCATCACCATCACCACCATTATCATTATCACCATCATCATCAACATCACCATTATCATTATCACCATCATCATCAACATCACCATTATCATTATCACCATCGTAATCAACATCACCATTATCATTATCACCATCATCATCACCATTATCATTATCACCATCATCATCAATATCACCATTATCATTATCACCATCATCATCAACATCACCATTATCATTATCACCATCATAATCAACATCACCATTATCATTATCACCATCGTAATCAACATCACCATTATCATTATCACCATCGTAATCAACATCACCATTATCATTATCACCATTATAATCAACATGACCACTATGATTATCACCATCATCATCACCATCTTTATCATTATCACCATCATAATCAACATCACCATTATCATTATCATTATCACCATCATAATCAACATCACCATTATCATTATCACCATCATAATTACAATCAGTCATCATGACCATCATCATAATCATCTCATCATGACAAAGGCAATCACCATCACCGATCTAAAGATGGAGATGTTTACAGAGAGAGTCTCCAGCACACAAACAAGTTGGTGGATGAGGCTGGAGGACACGGAGGAAACAAACAAGAGTTCACTGGAGCTGTTTGCTACATGACCTAGGCTGGTCGCTGGAGGAAAGATACATGGTAATACAACACGGGCCCCAAGGTCTCCCTCCCCACCCTCACCCCAAAGCAAGTCTGCAGGGGAGCTACACAGTAATAGAAATCAGTTCCCTAAACTCCCCTGCCTCCTCATTCCCCCCGCCCGCCCGCCAATGTATTGTGTACACAACCCATGGAATGAGGAAGCACCTATCTCCAAACTGTCGCCTTAACATCGCTGGTTTAACATGACTGTGTAAACCTCGGCAAGAGGGCAACATTCTATAGCACTGGACCCTCGCCAGCCCCTATGTTTTTAACCACAGCAGTATGGTTTGGAACATAATGCTCACCGCAAAATTTAAAAAGAGAAAAAGTATGTTTCTGCAACTTGTGCAGTGTGTTGAGCGCTAGGAGGTGTACAGGTCAAGAAGTTACATCTGCAGAACGAATCGGTACCTTCTGTAACAGCATACCACGATTTCCAACAAAATCAATGTATTTTAAATAGAGAACATGTTGATGATCACACATTCCTTAAGACCTCACAGGAAAAAGTTTGAAAATCTGACATTCTTGATCGAACCTTGAATAAGCATTTGAATGTCTAAAGTGTCTTGTTAATGTTAAACAATAATGAGAAAGACACCGATGCTATCAAGAAAAGAGTCCTCAATCTATTTTGACAGATTCTAATTAGTCATGGAAAACAAAACATTGCCTGTGACCTTGTGTTTGTGTTTCACGATGCCCGAACCCAAGACAAGAGTTCCCTGCCCCTGGCCCGCGGGACTTGACCGCAGTCTCGTGTTACCGGTGTGACAGGAACTCTATCTCCCCAACTAGCTGCCAGTTGGTAATGAGTGATCTGCATATAAGTCAATACAGTAGACCCATGAGAAATATCTTTCTCTTCCTCTATCACACCCAAGGCCATTAGGCTCAAGTGCTGAAACCTAATTGCAAGACCACGTAGAGGGAAAGGCCATTTTCAGAGCTCCTTATGCTCTGTTTAATACAATAGAGACTTATCAATAATGCTATCAGAGCTTAACACAATGATTCTGGGAAGCATGCAGACTAGCTTGGAAATGTATGTAATTATCTACTAACAAATTGGTTGGTCTCTCCAAGAAGGAGCACCAACAGGCGTGTTATCCGTCAGGGAAGAAAGCCGCGAGCCTCGTCTGTGATAACCTACCAATTTCTCCCAGCTATCTAGAGACTGCTGTCAATTACCTATGGTCAAACCGATGAAACAGCCAAGAGCCAACGACAGTTTACAACAAATTTATTACATCTCAGAAATAATTTCTTTCAATTACGAGGAGTGTTTCCTAAGGTATCAGGCCAGCTGCTCAAGCTCAGCACTTGTGATTAAATCAAGCCAATCAATAGCCTGCTACGCCCATAGTGGCTCCCTCTGGTGGGCGCTTGCACCACTTCATCCAAAATCCTGTGGGATCCTGCATCCTGGCCATGTGATTGTGAACCGGCTGACAGTCAGTGTTTGTGACAGCTGACCAACGGCCGAGTGGTCAAAGGGACATGCATCCTCACGAAGCTGACACCTTGGGGTTTGAGGGACACGCAAGTCATTTACAGTGTCACCTGAGGCCATGACTCAAGGACGTTCTGACACCCAGATCAGAGACAAGCGTCAAGATAGTCTTCTAAAACAAGTCATTGCCTCTCATACAACTTCATTACTGTCCCTTTTTTCTTAAATTTTCTTTTGATATTTCAAATTTTATTATGATTTTATGCCACTTATGGCTGAAACATTTCTTTAGAGGCGCTTAAAGATAACTTAATGATTCTTTTCTCAATTTAGTATGCTTAATTAAAGAATTATTTGCTTTTCTAAAGAAAAATCTAACTTTTACAATAAAATCTTGCTTTCAATTATCATTTTGGCACTAAAATGAGAGGTTGCAGCTCCAAAATGATCAAAAAATGATCTTTCTGCACCAAGCTTATTTCATCATATCAGATATTGGTTTTATGTTGCCATTTTGCTTTGTGATCAATGCAATAAGCTTAACAAACTGAAGTTGAACAGAGTTGCACATTTGTCATCTACATTATGCTGTCAAAGTGATTTAACAAATGTCATTGGAAGTTATTGATCCTCCTGCCTTCAATCAGATGAAATATTCAATAGCTGCACGAGGTAATAACAAGATGATACGAGGGACAAATACTTTGTGATTGGCTTCTACAAGAAGCGGTTCCATTACATGCCGCTCTATTCACATTTATCATTTGCTTCGAACCAGGTTAACCAGCCAAATGTCCTCTTACATAAGTCTCAACTCAACAGATGGATTACTCCACGGGTGATAATGACTATATTACACCATCGGGCATGAATTACTACATTTATACATCAGGCTTAACCAGGCATTATGACATCCTTTCAGCCAGACAGTATTCCATTTCCACCAATCAACTTTTACAATTTCTACCAATTTCTTTTAAGCGGATCAGGTATGGAGCTTCATAATGAGCAAAACTTGAACCATAAAGGTCATACTACTGCCAAGCATCTCTACCTTTTACTTCAGAGTTGATTCAAAGTGAACCAGCATTCCCTTCTCGTGGACATAACATTTTCTGATTTGCATTCCAGAAATTAGGATGGTGAAGAAAAACAATTATCATGGATATGAAACTTCCTTTATCTGTATAGATGAAATTCAAACATGAGTTCTTGTATAGATGTATGATTTATGACATGTTTTAGATATGATAGAAGTTTGATGTGACTATTTGTTCAATCATTTCTTTCTAAGAGAAAAAAACACTAACAAATCTGCATTCACATGCAGGGCTCCAGATAATTATTTGGACACAGGGGTATTTCACTCCTCAAAATATAAATTGAGGAGTAAAATTACCACATGAAAAAAACTAGGAGTATTTCAAGGTTTATCGTTTATCAGATCCTCATTCCAAGTTAGCATCTTTGTCGATGTAAGTCGTTGCTTATATTTTCCACACGTTTAATCTGTAAATATACAAGTGATTTCTTTTTGACGAAATATAGTATCGGTAATCTTTGTTTTCATGCAGGTTGGTATCAAGTTGACTACCATTCGAGATGTAAAGATAAAACATGTAGAAATGAAACTTTATTTTGACATATCATGATTACTCCTGTAAACAAATTTGTGACTCGTATTCTGGGAAAGTTCTGCGTATCTGTAACTCATTGATTTCATTTTTAATGCGTATATCTGAATTACCTGTGCGTATTTTACGCAGATACGCATCTTATCTGGAGCCCTGCACATGGATAACAATTCCGCCCACGCTGACAAAAACATTTGTCTCTGCTGAAGTTCCAAAGTCCAAATTTATGAGCAGTACATAAACATTTCTGCTAAAATCTCAAGATCTCTGGTCTCTTTATCATTCTCTTATATCTGAGACACCTCATGACCAAACACCTGCACATACTTATCTAACAGATATGACATCGATGAGAAATAAATACCTTAATCACACAGCACAGTGGTTCAAATGCAAGTACCCAATTGTCTGTTAGCTTTCCTTTGTGTTTGGAGGCTGCCTTGAATTTGCAATTCAAATTTACAATTTTAAAGTTCCTGGCTGCATAGTTTTTAAGCTTGTTTCCTAAATTCCAAAAGGTCAAGAAATTAACGTCGCTGTAAATGAATGAAACTTGTATTTGTACAGAAGTTAGAGCCTTCGTGAACATTTAGTTAATAAATATACATTGAATTTTAAAAGAGATATCGGCATTATTATAAATATAACTTTTATAAAGAGAGTTTGAATATTTTATTAAATAAACATCAGCAAGGTTTCCATACAAATTTACATGATCTTCATAAATTTCACATAAAACACTTGCTAGCGAAATCATCCTTTCATTTAAGCAATTGGAGTACAAAAAGCAAAAAAGGCCTGATTTTCCTGCAACATTTTTCGATAACATCACAATCTTTTTTTTGTATAATGCTAGACGTGAATTTTAAGAACAAATTCTTAAACAAACCTCTGATGGGCTGAAGTGATATTTGCACATGTGCACATATGGAAATTTGTCACTGCTTATGTTTACCATATCAGTGATTAATGAAGTTCTCACTGTTCTGCAGGAACAACCACCTGTTAGTGGCTATGCTATAAGTCTGGAAACAAGTAGTTGATTAATAAAATTGAGATAAGATAACAATACCCAGGCTAATAAAAAAAAATTTATTTCTTATTTTGGTAAAAGTAAACTAATGTTTACCTAGTTCTTTGCGTTTTTCTAGGAAACCAGAAAACCAAAATCATAAAGTAAAGTCAACAACCCCACTGTTGTTTAAAGCTTTTTATCTCTCTGGAATGCTGAGTGTGCAGAAAAACTACTTCTTGTAAGACTTTTGTAATTAGTTGGGTGATGAACTTTCTTGTCAGTGTTTGAGAAAAACTTCATCATAAAGCTGGCAGGGAACCAACTTGTATGGGTTTGAAGCTGTTGAACATAACCATCTGTCATAAGTCGTTCTTAGCCTCCACACTATCTAAATAAAATCACTTTTCACCTTGGGATTTAAAGAACGCCACTGAATAAGCTTTAATTTATTTCTTGGAAAAGCTCTGCACATCAAATTCACATAATAAAGCATTCATACCTAATAACCACTGGGATTTCTAAACTTCAATTAGATTCAAACGATGTATCTTAATAATTTTTATGCTTTTTTTATTTTTTATAAAGGTGTCTGAACAATATAAAGACTGGTCTTTCTCCTGATGAAGGAGTAAGTATATACTCCTAAATTTTCTGTTTTTTTGAAAGATGTTTTCCCAGAAAATCTTTCTGTTCTTGTGTATGGCACTTCTAAATGTCTGTCCGAGACTGAATGTCAGGAGTCTATTAGATTCAACTGAAGGCTATAGAAAAGTGCATCATGATAAAGGACTTCAGGAAAGGCTAAAACACAACTATACTCTTTTAACCAAAAACAATTAAAAAAACTAAATGTGGGATCAAACCATTATTTGGTGTAATTGCTCATGGAATGATAAATTTTAAAAAAACCCATCTTTCTCAGATAAAAAGTACATATGAATTCTGACAAGGCACTGTCTTTAAAAAAAAAATTAGTTAATGAGAGTAATTAATCCCTGTTTCCATTCACAACATAATGAGGAAAATGAACTTTCTGTGACACCCTAATTACAGGCAAGCTTAATCATAGATTAATTGATAATTAATCATTGGCTCCATTGGATTCTTGATTCACTTGATATATCAAAAAATATGAGTAATATAATTTGGCAACATTTATCCATAATGCTAACATAAAACAAAATGTTCTCAAAAGTAGGTTACTCAATGATTGTTATTTTGTCAGATGTGAAATCCATGTTAAATGTCAAAGAATTAAATATATAACTGCAATTGTGCTTGAAGACAAAAACATCTGTGAAACATCTCTATTACAACTACAAATATATGGACCTTAGAACAAGAAAGTTGATTGTTGGAATGCATCACTTTGAGGGAAAAGATGATCTCCAAAACTCTGAGGGACATTTCAATTTGCTAAGTCAGGTTAAGAATTGATTTTAGGCGTGCAATGTTTAATCAATAAACCACATTTGATAGAAAATGTCTCAGATTATACATAATTCAGGGCAGACTCAGGAAAACCATTACTCGTGAAGTATTTCTGTCATAACTCAAATACCAGGTGAAAAAATACAATTTCAAGATGATTGAAATGAAATTTCATTTTGTAAAATGTCCTTATTCTTTTGTTATATTTCAGATATAATGTATAACGAACGATCAAGCAAGATCGATTGAACCAACATTCTTTTACAGATACAAAGTAAATTATTTAATATCAATGATTCTTTATCAAATAACGAGGTCCTGTTTTACCCTTGTTTTGCTCGTTATCTAAAGAGCATCAACGGTATCCGTAAGCGAGTGCCTGAGGCACTTACCTCCCTTGGGCTATGAGTGAACTAGGCGGTGCCAGGTTCTCTTTGGCTTGGGCTGCGGAATCAAATTAGATTAAGTGCTTTTCCTTATTTGTTCTCCAGGTAGCATGGCTGAGATCCAGCACGGGTTGACACAAACCTTGGCTACACACAAAGAATGGAGCTTTTTCAACTTACGAAAGGCAAACACATCCAACTTAAAATAGCGATGTCGAAGATTTTCTCATCATTGTTCATTTATTCATATTTGTAGCTAAGCAGAGTTTGTCCTGTCGGCCAACTGCGAACAGGTCAACTTTCTTGTACTCCCCAACCAGTCAACTTTAACATGTCAACGACAAGTATGGTTTGCTTGATAACTCAAAATATTTCCGAAAGATCAATAAGTCTAAAATAAACAAGTCTATAGGTTTATTAAAGATTACAATGAAGTTTGTTTGGCAATACTGAATTGAAATTACTTTCAAAAATTAATACTTGTTTAAGTCTTGAAAATAAATCTACCTTAACAAAAACTAGTTAAGACAAATTTTTTTTTTTTTCATTGTTCTTCATATAGAAACATTCCTGACAGGCATTACTCCAATATGTCAGAAGTTGTGCAATACAGTATTGTTGAGTTCTGATTGGCTCATCGTGAGAGCATGTTGGTGTTTCTAGCAGATGGAGAGTGATGTTATATCACGTAACACATGAGTAGGTGGACAGAGTCTAGCGTATCACACATGTACATACATTGAGAGTGGAATACTGTTATATATACCCTGGCTTCCTCGCCATTATAGTCGCTGGTAATTAGATAAGAGAGCTAGCGGCATGCCCTTCTGGCGTCTACCACTAACTATATACTGACAGATGGTCAGCTCACTTATACATCAATTTCTACTTAACAACTACATTGCATCATATATAATGTCAACAATACTTAATTCTTCATAACTGCTCGGTTTTCTTTTAATAACAAAGCATAAAATGCATGGTTGATGTGAAAGTTTGGTCTCAGATTAAATTCAAGAGTGAATATGTAATCCAAGAATAAACAATATGTCATTTAATTAAATTTCTATGTTCTGATAAAAATGTTTTAAATTCATAAAAAAAACCAATTATTAAAAAATAAAATACAATGGACAAAGATATAAAGCAAGTAAACCATCATTTCAACTCAAAAAAAGATCTAAGTCCATTTTACAGAGATTTTAGGTGTTAGCACTCGTGTACATGTCATTACTGCCATGTTCAATACAGCAAGAATAAACAGTTCCCACTTCAAGTCAGTCGTTTGGGGATTGTGAGATAACTTAATGTAAAGAGACAATGTCAGTATTTCCTTCCTCTTCAAGAGTTTATTTTTGGCAGAGGAGGATTAAAATAGCTGAAAATCAGCTGGAAGACTGAGTTGAACGTAGAATTGACAAAATGTACACAGACCGGTACCATTCCACTGCCGCATGAGAGCTTGAAAGTCAACACTTGATTCTTCCTGTATTCTACTTCAGCTTCCCATTTCTTTTGGAAGCATTGATAAAAACTTTGTTCAGACACATCAACAATACTAACAATCTATAAAAGATAGTTGAATAAGTTAGGATGACAATTCTCAGTTTGTACTGAGTGGGGAGGTGTCACCCTGAGTACACTGGAAAGTCAAGTAGCAGCTTATAACAAGGTATGTCATCAGTGGTAGATCTTGGGGAAGGGGGGTGTCTTTGAACCAACCAGTTTCGATTTTTTTAAAACAATCGACCTTAAAAATGGCGAAAACCCTATTTTCAATAGATGAAACCAAACCCCCTCTTTAAAAAAAATCTGCGTCTGTGTCTGAGATAATCTCTAACTGTGAAATGATTTACACCTGTATCTTCTGCAATCTTTCTACTTGTTATATATATCTCCCCTAAACGTCCCACCTCCTCCATCCTCACTTTTTAATTCTGTATTTTTGTTCACTCTCTCTCTTTCCCTGTCTGTCATTCCCTGACCCATTTGTCTAACTCATCCGTCTCTCTGTGAGTCTCCTCTCACCCTATCTATCTTCCTTTGTCTCTCTCCCACTGTCTTTATGTCTATGTGTCTGACTGTGTGTGTTTCTCTATTCATGTCTCTGTGTGTGTCTCTTCCTCTCTCTCTCTCTCATTATCTCTATCTTCATCTGTCTGACTCTCGCCCCTATGCCCAGTTTAGGTATTTACAGTAGATGCTGACTGCACCCTCCTTTTCGTTTGTTATTCATTAACACAGCTCTAAGCAGAGGTCGCCCGCCCCCTGTGGGGGAATTCTGTTGCCACAAGAGTCTTCTACATGAATAATATGCATGATCACTTCTTCCTCCCCGACTGATGGGAAATTAACAAACTCGACCCGCCGACTGTTTCAAGTGAAATGCGAGCCCCAGACACTCTAACATTGCTTTAGGAATTTCAAAAAGAAGACATTCTAAGAGTAGTTTGGCATCAGGTTGTGTTGTGATGGAGCAACTCGGCAAGTGGCGGGGGCTCAAGTGCAGTAAAGCTGGAGAGATAGACAGATAGAGATTCCCTTCCTCGCTGCAGTGTCAACACATGCCAACCACTGCTTTAGCTGATAACTATCACTTCCTCAACAACTACAGGGGCCTACAAGATAGTTTTCTCATTCCAATACTTTTTGTGAAAGAACATTCTGTACATTATTCCTTAGTTCCAACATTTCTTCAAACCTGTAGGAATATCCAAAATCAACTTGAAAATGTATCCTAAAACCAAAGTCATGAATGTATGGGTTATATACAAGTTTTTAAATCACATATCAACTAAAAACATGCAATCTGCTGAACTTTGATGACTAATGAAGACACAGTTTTTATTTTTTTTGCATGTTTTGATAAAGAAAAAAATGGATTTTTTTCCAAGCAAAACAGGTATTCAGGTTAATCAAATTAACCTCCAACATCCTCTTCTGAAGATAATAACATTCATGAATTCTTTCCTTTTTAACAATATTTTCCTTAACATTTCAGGAATAAGGAATCATGAATGTATTGAAAAGCAAACTATCTATGTTTACTCAGGTCACATAGAATCATATTTCAATATTTTAAGGCTTTTACATCAATCAGTAAGAAAATATGACTATTTCCTAATCATATCCCAAAGATTTCAGTCAAGTAAAAAATTTCATATTCATAGACATCCAATTTTACACTTAATTAATTCACTACATTTCCCTATAAACAGTCACATTGATAACAATTCTTTGCAATAGCATTCTTACAATAACAAAAAGTTTTAAAAATTTCTATTCCTTCTCACTTAGAATCACAGGGGTTCAAATCACATTTAACAAGGCTATACCGGTAATATAATACAAATATAATATATATATATTTATATGATAAAAAATACAATCTGGAATTCTGCAATCGTATACAGTTTTAATATGTTGTGATAAACAAATCCTTCTAATCTGAATCAAATTAGTGAAGAAATAAAGATTTTATAATGTTATCGAGCCTCACTATGGAACTCTCAATGAACCATGCATATGGCTGACATAGGGTTGTTTGGCTCTACCAGCATTATATCAGGCTCAACCCACATACTGGAAACACTCCAGTGATATCAGCTGAAACCCTTCAGGATGTCCAGAGTCTCTGCTTAATGGTTACGCTCCGCCGATCCCGTTCCAAATCCTCACAGAAAGCTCTGAATCTCTGTGTACTGGTTGAGTGGAGCTCGGGTATCAATATGCGGTCGATCATATCCATTGTGATTCCTAATCCATCTCACGATTGATCACTTACACAAATCAATGGTAAACAAGAGACAATGGGAAAGTAAATTGTTCTCAGTTGGAGGATATCCAGTTAATATAATATGTTCTGTATGATAAAGCTGGATTAGACTGTGCACTCTGATCAAGGTCAAAAATGGTGATGTTTGTACCCTTTGCATCAGGCCTATATACAATAATATCCACAATTATAATTTTACATTTGTGAGAAATGAAAGAACAATAATTTCACACACTAAATTCATTTGGTGGTTTGCAGATCATATTAAATAATTTTAATTGAATGAACAGTTCATAAGTCCTGATTTTCTTTATTCAACAAGTTTTGTCCTTGTTCCATGCATTTACCAAAACCATAAAACATTTTCCTAAATGCTTTACACTCTGTACATTAACGATACAGATTTAGTGAATGATTTGCATTTATCTAGGTCTTTCATAGAAAGAAAATGGGAAAGGCATTCCTATACACCAGCTAGCAGAGCTATTCAGTATTCATGTAACCTTTATATAATACAGCTAACTATTTGCAAACTTCTCCTAAACTAAGTGATCTCTCACTATTATTCTAGTCCATTAGCATATCAAAGAACTGCCTGGGCAAAAGCTAGCACAGAAATCTGACTACTAAAGACGATCGCAGCACAGGTTCATCGAAAGTAATTTGTGGGAACGCCATTCGCCTCACCATTTCAGTGACAGGACTGGTTATAGATTTTCTCCTGATGCCTAGGATGGAAAACTACAAGTTAGCTTTCATTGAATTAACTTCACGGTTGAGTTGAAAGGAACTCGCAGAGAATTATCTGATCAAAGGGAACTTCCCTAATGACAGACTGTGACTATCAGCCTCATAATCAAGTCGTCTCTTCGACCAGGGGAGACAACCAGATTAAAGATGTGCCAACGGAATACCCTGTCCCGATACCCTGCATCAACGGACACGCTGCCACCGACAGTGTCACCTTCAATACTTCAAGAAGCTATTTGATTTACTCAGGCTGTTAAAGCAAGGAACTCCATTAGCAAGGATTTGCACTTCAATGACTGAACGACCGTATAGTTGTAGATCAGGGGGCCGACACACAAAACAAACTTTACACTAAGGTTAATCTTAATGTTATCATTAACAGTGCACCAAGGTTACCTTAGTCACCTTTAGGTAACCCTAGTATTTGAGCAACTTAACCAGTTTGCTACAGGACCAGTACACAGGTACACATTTTCAACTCTGTTACAAAGACTCCTATAAAAACTATGCATCGCCGCTCTCTGATAAAAACAATCCCCAAAAACCCTATTATCACTGGAGCAAACTGTTACATACCCTAGCCTCCAAGAAACCAATCAGTTTTATGCTAGGAAGAAACTCCATTTCTTGCATGCTAAAAGAACATTACAGAAACTTTAATTGAAAAGCCCAACAACTTGCGTGGGAATAGCCATAAGATTGCAAAGTTTTACAACACTACAAAACACAGTGTTGCAAATAAAGGTGATAGTTCTTCTTGGAGGATGATTACAGTTCTGAGACGGTTCACTCCACTGATTGGGAGACATCGGTGATTCGTGTCGAAGACTATTGAGGCAGGATTGTTCACCCAACACGCCATCGTTTCAGAACATGCTTCATAAATGGGGGCCAATTATTAACTTTGCAAGTTGGCAAAGAATTCGTTTTTTTTATGATAATTATATTTGAGCTTTGTTGGGGGTGAAGAACAACTGGAAAATTCCCATCAAAGCTTTCCCTTCAAAGAGGCGGTAAGCCCCACAAAGCCGCTGCTATCATATGCTTTCCTAGAGTATTACCACACAGTAAGAGCACCTTGCAACAACAGCGCTATATCACCCTATATCACCTGGCTCAGCAGGGATAGAGAAATACATGCACATTGTTGCAAAGTTTCAAATCATCACTTAGTACAGCTTAGTGAGTCTATCAGAGAAATGAGGTCGGAATACTCCAGACAAACTCCACGGTTAACCTTTCATCTCTCACAACACCTTGCCATCGGATGCAGCTTCTCAAGCTGATGACAAGACATATCTTTATCTGAGCTCATTCACTTGTGCATATAGCCATCAACACTTACTTCAAAACCTATCTGGGAACACTTACAAGTTGTAAGCACATTCAGCACACCATTTATCCATCAACACCAATTCAGTGTATCACTCCCCACACATCAATAGCAGCTTACAGAACAGCTTCCACTCGTCCATACTCTACAGAAACAAACTTTTACAACTTTTTCTTATGAGACCCTTTTAAAGCTTTGATAAAAATAATGCACATACGCTACAAACTTCTGAAATTTATAAATGTTAAAAACATTACCAGTATGACATTTCCTATGGACATGGATATTATAAAAGTTCATATGATCATAATATATATATTTTTAAATTCCTTACTCAAAAACAACAAGTCTTTCAAGAATAAAAGAATGATGTCACCAACCAGTTTTTAGTTATTTAAAGGAAACAAAGTGTGATGGCAAACTGCCAGTCCTCTTTCCTATTTCCCCTTGCATTTCAAATGTATTATTTGATGAATTGTCTTAGAACAGTCAACACGGATATGGAGGAAATCTTAATGGCTGAGAAAATAATAATTACTTAAGGATAGGAAAACAAATCTGCAAGATTAATGTATAAAAACTAAATAATTGACAACGTTCCTTGCACATTGGCCTTGAAGCCAGCAGCACCTTGGCAACTCATCAGTACATCCAAGATTCATGAACATTTATAACGAAGCAATCAGCAACACTTGACCAGTTCTTGTCCATGTGTCCGGTACAGCTGCTAATGAAGAAGTAAAAGTCTTTCTGAGATGCTGTGTTGTTTATGTTTAACTCTATTAGTAAGTATGCCAAAATTGCATCCTGTGTGGCCCAATTTTCTAAAAAAAACAGGATGTGAATTTATTTTAGACACCTTAAGATGTCATAGCAGTGTATCTTACATTGACAGAAATACATTAGAACTCGTTCTTGGATAATAGAGATGTTAATATCATGGAGAGTTTAGGTTTCAATAAACTATTCAATCTCATATCTACTGATTGGGGAAATGGTACCATAGTTCTTGCACAAGGATGTCATGATATATAGCTATATTTTCATAACAAAAATAATCACCAGTTTTGCACCTATATAAAACAAATACATGTGACTATCATTTGTCAAAGACAATACAATTTATTATAATGACTTTGATTTATTACCACATAAACATTATTTTTGTCTCATCTACTGGCATAACAACTTGGGGTAGTCAGTCTGGACAAAATGAGCAAATTAAAACTGTGGGGTGTTTAGCTCATCAGGTTTTAGGTAAACCACTGACTGCAATACAGACACACAAAAACTTCAGCTTCGGGAGTAAGGCAGTTTAGGAGGAAATGTTGAAAATGTTCATTGAATGTTGGTTGACGGTCTGAGATTGAGAGATTGATAGAAGAGGGGCATATTGACAAATAATTCATAATAAAAGTTGTCAGTTATGACAAAGTTTTGTCGTAGTAATGCATTCCACATTCCACATTCGTAGCGCCGTTGGCTTCATTTCACAAAGTTTTTCTTTTTTGATCGATACACTTTATTCTTTGTCAAATTGTTAAATCTTGAACAAATGAAATGTTAACCTCATGTACATATTTGAAATTAAATGTGAAAAGAATCATGTAAAAATCATATATATTTATAAACAGGAAAATCCTCTTGAAGTTGAGAGTTGAAAGTTTAGGTTTCAATGGTTTCAATTGAGAAGAAATGATTTATCAAGATAGAGAGAATTTGAGAACAAGCATTTTTGCAAGTGAGAAGATGTATTTCATATAAAAAACAGAAACGCATCTATAACACAGTCAGCAACGATGGACACAGGACGAACAATCACCTGGAGGGGTACCACCACAAGATGTACAAGGTTGCTCAGAAGACACATCTGAATATTCTCGAGGTGGTTCGGCTTCTGAAGAGAGAGCAGTCACTGACGGAAGTCAAGTTACAGCAGTAACAGGGTAACTGGCGGGAACCTCCAAGGAAGAAGCGCTACAGGACCGTTGATTTGCGACGTTGAAGTCTCCGAACTCCTTAAGTTGTCTTGAACAACAGTGGCATTGTATATTTATTTGTATATTTGTAAATATTTTGTATATGATTTTGTGAACAGATTCAGACATGAGAAGTGTTTAATTAAACAACTGTGTACATAATCCTGTCTTACTTGTTATTTGTTAGAGTTGTTAATTGAGTGCATTCAGCCGTTACATAGGTGACCATGTACTGCGATGCCTACGCTCATCGAAGCTTGTCCGGTAGCCTTTTTAGGCTTCGCGGACCATAATCGTTTCAATAAACTGTTCAATCTCATATCTACTGATTGCGGAAATGGTACCTTAGTTCTTGCTCAAGGACGTCATGACATATGACTATATCTTAACAAGATAAATAATCACCAGTTTTGCACCCATCTATAACAAATACATGTGACAATCATTTGTCAAAGACAATACAATTTTATCATAAGGCAGTTTTGGAGGAAATGTTGAAAATGTTCATTGAATGTTGGTTGACGGTCTGAGACATGAAACCATGCTTGATGAGTTTAAATGGAAAATTGGATATTGATCAAGATTATGATAGGTATATGAGTATGATTTGCCTTAGAAAATGTTACAAGATTACCTGATATGAGAATTTGTTCTGAACAGTTCCTTAGAATTTGAATATGAGCTTGTAATAATTACACTCAAAATGAAGTAGGTGTACGAGGAAATGATCAGAGGGCTTGCCATATTTAAGGTTAACCTTCCCCCTTTGATTGGCATTTTAAAAGTTGTAGCAATAAAGTTCATTCTAAGGAACATTTGCACTTTTTTGTTGATTCTAAGTTAACATTGATACATTGTGGCCTCAATACCCCCACTTCAGATATCTAATGATGCAATAATAGATGCATTATTCATTACAATTTCCTGTAATCGATCGATGTTTGAATTTTACTGATGTCATAGTTTCGGCGATCGATTGTTGCAATAATTCATATGGGATTTTTTATTATGATTTCAGAATCGAAATGGATGGTATCCTTGAAAGTTAATACGAATGTTGAAAATTCAGTTACTCCATTTTGTGTGTGCAATAATGCCTTTTAGGTTAAAGATGATAATTCCATTATGTTCAGCTAATCTAAAAAACAACTGCAGTGTTTATTCAATAACCTTTCTGTACACAGCAAACCATCAACAAATTGAGGGTAAATGTTGGACAAACTGTCCTTGGACAAATTCTCTGTTGGATGACCAGACCGGAACCCTAGTGAGGATAGGGTGTTATAAGTAGGAATCCATGTAGCTGCCCCATGCGTCTCCTAATGTTCTAATGGGCTGACTGGCATGGAGACAAAGTGCAACAAATAAACAGCACAGGTATAATGCATGCACTGAAATCTTCCGGTTTGCACAGGCAGCATTGTGTCTTTGTGTCCTTGTAAGCTGAAGTGAGGTGATTTTGGGTTTAGCAACGCTTTCTAAAATATTTCTCTTAAATCGTGGCTGCTGGTATGGTTGCAGGGAGAAAGCCCACAACACTATTGTGGCTATGTATTGCGGTAAAATTTACGGGCATTCGCTGGAACTAGCGAACCACTGGTGCGCCCAAACCTTACTGCGTGTAGAACAGTTCTCTACTGCAGACAAAGTTGCTGAGCCCCTGGCAAAGCTGAATAGAAGTGTAAAAGTAGAAAAGGTAGTGTGTGTGTGGGAAAAACACAATGTCAGTAAATGTTGTGGAGTGAGTGTAAAAGATATGATGAATAAAGTGTTAATCAAATGATAGCAAACATAATAAAGTACATATTTTCCATATGACAAACAAACAAGTTTAGGACGGAGAGGTGACTGCTTCCAGAAATGATGGTATGTGTCTTGAATGTGATGAAAAGCTGATACTTCTGATGTTACTGTATTCAATGATTCTAGTGATCATTCTATTGGCATACAAAAACTTTTGCCACAAAATAGTATTTAAGCCCTCTTGCTTGGGGAATAACACCAATATTTATATACAGCCATCCATGTCATTAACAATGTGACATGAGCATTCAAAAATTCACTTCCAATTACCACGACGAGTTAGTTTTCTCTCCATCTGTCCACTATCTGATGAATAATCTCCCTACAACCATTGAGATTAATTCTGTCAGCTTCGACTGCTACATACAAGTGAGGAGTGCAGAGCCCCATACATACACTATACAATAAGTCTGTTCGCGCAATCACACTGTGATTAATGTCACAGGGAATAAATCCTCTCTATTTTTTCAGGAATATAAAGCCCATTTTGTGGATGATAAAGAGATTTCTCTTCCTAATCATAGGAGATAATTGATAATAATCGTTCTTTTCCCCATTCAACTGTCCGTCAGAATGAATGGTGTCCTGAATAATCTGGTCATTAAGGGAACATATTTCAAATAAAGATTATTCAGCTTGAAGTGTGAAGTAATTCTTGTACGAAATCATTTGCTGTTTTGATTAATAAAAGTAATGACCTGTTTTTCATAGGGCTAAGCCTGAATTAGGGATTGCTAGAGGTTTTATTAAGGTGTCAGATCTAGGTTATGGATTAAATGTATCCAGCACGCAATTTGCAGGGATATCATGACAAGCTTTTTGGATGTGTCAGCTTATTACCATGGCATGAAGTGTGTGACATGTCCGCTGGACATGACATGCTATGTTTTTTCATATGATCCAAGAATGTCATGTCAGCTAAGCATCACATGACATTAGAATTACTTTTCTGATGAACATAATATGTATGACAATCATAGATGTGTTACATGTAATTCAAATGTCATGACACAATAAACTATTTGAGGGGCATTGTATAAGAAGCGTAGAGGAAACAGGGAATTTTTAGATGATCAACTACCTTATTTTCCCCAATTTCATTTTTATAGTACAAAATCATTTACTGTGCTAAGCATATGGGAAAATGAAGAGTTCTGAAAAGCAATCTATACACAGATACACATGGGTATGATGAGAGATAGCAACAGCAAAGATAAGGTAACAATGACATCAAGGAATACTACATGTGAAGGTGAGGTATTGAAGATGACAGGATGCATGTGACATGTCAAACGAATGTCATGATTTGATATACGTAGATGTGACAAGTCATCTGATCATTTGGCTCCAGCAGGAACAAGTTTTATTTAGCAAAGTTCACACTAGATGCTGATAGAATGAATTGTTGACTTAAGATGATTGTAAGCATCATTAAACTATGTCTTTCATATTATAATGAACTGATGTATGTTTTCACAATGATTGTTGGTCAGCTGTTTGGCCTTCTGTCTATATATCCATAGTATTTGAAACTTGGAAAATCCTATCAAGAAAAATCCTTAATATCATATGACCTATTAAAGGCACACAGCTTCAGTGATAATCATATACTTTCAAAATTGGAATTTAGACCTAAACCTATCAACCTCAAGGGAAAATAATTCACCTTTTTTCTGTTAAGATATTAGTAATTTCAGTGACAAAAGAAAAAATCTTTATCATAAATAACAATGAGAAGGATAACAAAATACTCCTCAGAGACAAGAAGTTCAATGAAACTAACAGATTGATGTTTCCTCAAAGTAAATCTATTCATTCAGTCCATTGAGCTAAAAAAACAGAAACTCAACATCTATTTCATCTTCAGGGACACATTTTTCAAATCCAATATGATATTGATTTGTCTACCCCTGTGGAGCATTCATTGGAACAAGCACCTGTCACAGTAGACATTTGGACTGCATTGCATAATTACTTTTCTCTGCTTCCATTGTTGTGTCCTCTCCCTGTGGATGGAGTGTTCTCCCACACACCCATGTGCTCAGTGCTGTTCTCTGCCACTCTCTCAACATCTCTCTTTAATGGAGTGTTCTCCCACACACCCATGTGCTCAGTGCTGTTCTCTGCCACTCTCTCAACATCTCTCTTAAATTGAATTTCCTTTTGCAGCATTTAAAAGTTGGAGAATGAATCAGAAACAAGTTAGATTGATGAAGAACTTTTGTAATGGTAAAAGTGTCACCTGTCAGTTTTGATGCTATCATATCAAGCAAGTGGTACTTGACATTCAAGGTGAATGTTGTTGCTAAAATGGAGAGTAAGCTTATAATATATATTGAATTGGTTGATGTGCTAAGCAATTTGCCATGTTTATGCAGTTCATTAATTTGATGTACATGACAATTTGATTGTAGTTAAAGATGAAAACAGATAACAGCTACCCCTCCAAAACCTGGACACACCAATACCAATCTGTTGTGTATTATCAGAGTGGTAGGAATTTTCTCCTTCAATTCAACCACATCTTCACCAGTTAAGCAATTATAGCCTCTACCTAAGTATTATGAACATGATTGTTTCTGACTGAGCAACACCTGGCCTACATCTCCCCCTCCTATTAATTCCTCCTCCCTATCATGTTATCCTGAATAGATTCCATCACTCAAGTTAAGTCAACAACTTCAGCTTGCCTCCCCCTTCCTTCCAACCAACCCTGTCAACCCTCACTGACCAATACATCTCCCCCTCCCCCAAATAATGTCACCAACAACCCACAAAGCACACACCCGCTAATCAATACCCTCATTCCCCACCCCCTGTCACCAACACGCCATACAAAGGCCATAACGAGACAACAGTCATATGTCCTACCCAGACCCGCTAGCACCAGAACATCTGCCCTACACTGCTGGAACAATGCACTTCTGGTCCAGTGCAGCATTATGCATTCTTCTAGTGGGATACCGCTTGCCTACTTCCATATAGGAAATCTGTCATACTTAACCAAGCCACTTTCCCTGTAAATGATGTGATGAGAATCAAAATTGACAGTTCGTCTGTATATTTGGGTTAATTACAACCGTACAATATAGCAAACCAACCGGGCCAATCATACAAAGTGTTTTCGAAACCAATAGAAAAATAGTCGTCATGGGCTTATCATCTCATGCGATAAGACCTTAACCCTTTAACCAATTGAATTATTTAGTACAAACAACAAATGCTTTAGTGACTTCAATATGGGTAGTCTCATTATCATAAAACAATCATCACTATCAACATCACTACCACCTCAACCATCCCAATCATCTTCATCACCATTATCAATTAAATAACTAGACATGCTGGCGATTTAGTCTGGATTAAAGACTTCAAGATATTCATACACAATCACGGGGCAGAATCAAATTACAGGGATTCTAACCTGTTACCAAATAAAATATTCTAATCAGTCAGGAGCTAATGACCGACCTAAAGTATTTCCTCTCAAAGACACACAAGTATCTAAGTTTTCGGACTGACTTCAGTCACAGCAAATATGTAACAAGATTAAAATTTAGGAAAACAATGATGATAAACTTTCCTTCAAATTGATTATATATTACTTATTAACTTGAACTAAAGATGATTTAACACATGAAAAACATTATCATAATTTCAGAGCAAATGTATTGAATAACTTATCATAGTTTATAGGAGAATCAATAACTCATCTAATCAATTGTCAATCAGCTTCAATAACATTTCCCAGCATTAATTTGAGATAGGGTCTCTATTCTAGACCGGGCATCTAAATGGGGAAATACAGTATATTAAACATACACTTTTTAAGCAGGGGAAGGGTTAATTCAGAGAGAAGACAGCAACCTGAAAAGTTTTGCATACACAGTATATAAATGAAGTTATACATTAAGAAGTGCATTTAGGTACAGCTGCTCTCTTCAGAGAAAACTGCTTGGCATGCAAACAGGATGAAAATCAATATGTGCCACCATAACACAACAGTTGCATAAAGAAAAGTTTTACATACAAACATCATGCAAAGTTGTCTCTGGAGGGGAGTGTTGTGTTTTAAGCTCATGTCTTTCATTCAGTCAGACAGTTCACACACTCCATGCTATACGTATGTAAAAAGGCGGACAAGATACAGGTATGCCACTTGTTATAGCTCATATTTAACACTTATCATGAAGAATAAAGCTTCCTGACAATTCACAGACAATGGAATGGTCCTTACTCGTGTGAGGTAGCTATTGTTTCGCGCTGCTCAAAATATTTCAGTCATTTGAATTAATTTTATCTCTCCGCCTGTCAGTTGAAGGAGAAATAAAAAATGAGCATTATACTTTATGGGTCTTTAATAACGTAATTAAGGTTTCCCATCTACAATTGAATATTCTGTTATTGAAAATTAAATACATTAAACTTTGAAGATGGAAGAAAATAATTCAGTAGAGGTGAGGTGAGAAAATAAACTTAAATATTGCAACCCCTAATAATCACAACAGGGGGAAATCCTGCAACACTGCTCTCACTGAGGTTACTTGTGAAACCTGCATGCAAAGGAAGTGAAAGACAGAGCGTGTTCCTGCGCTGAATACACCAAGAAATCTGGATGTAGAACACTCCTCTGACTCACACAAAGTTAACAGATCCATAACAGATTCAATCACCAACAAACTGGATCTGCTATCGACTGCATAACATGAAACCATTGACATAACATGAAAATTCCTATATGTACAAAAGCAGTATCAGTTTCAATAAGCATTTTTCAGTAATGAAACAAAGTAGTCCTTGATCCATGATTTGTTAACAATCAAATTATTAGACAAAAAGCGTTATCATCATCTTCAAATGATGCATAACTATTTAAAGAGGTTATTGAAGTTACTATTGCTCCCATAAACAAATAAAGTCACAAATTGCGAGGGAGAAGACATGCTATCAAATCTATCTACTTGAGCAGTGAAGCAGTGATAACATAACCATCAAAGCATGTGATATCCCATTTACTGCCATCCCTGAAGACACATTCCAGTTAGTCAAACATTTATCTAGATGGTTTAAAAGCATGTTATATCACTGGTGCTAAAGGTTACATTTTCCAATCAATAGAAAAACCAGTAATAGTTGGTTGTTGAGCATTAAAACTCAGATCCAACATTGCTTCAGTGTGACAGACGGAAAATGCTTCAACATCGCTTCAATTTGATAGACAAGAAATACTTTAACATTACTTCAGGACAAGTTAAACCAATATTAACTGATGAAATAATCCATCGATACTTTAGTAGACGGATACATATATAACTTCAGCACCACATACAACAACATTACTTGAACATCAGATAGACCAACATTACTTTAATATCAGATAGACCAACATTACTTCAACATCAGATAGACCAACATTACTTCACAATCAGATAGACCAACATTACCTCAATATCATATGGACCAACATTACTTCAATATCAGATAGACAAACATTACTTCAATATCAGATAGACAAACATTACTTCAATATCAGATGGACCAAAATTACTTCAGCACCAGACGGACCAACATTACTTCAATTTTAGATACACCAACATTACTTGAACATCAGATAGACCAACATTACTTTAATATCAGATAGACCAACATTACTTCAACATCAGATAGACCAACATTACTTCACAATCAGATAGACCAACATTACCTCAATATCAGATGGACCAAAATTACTTCAGCACCAGACGGACCAACATTACTTCAATTTTAGATACACCAACATTACTTGAACATCAGATGGACCAACATTACTTCAATATCAGATAGACAAACATTACTTCAATATCAGATAGACAAACATTACTTCAATATCAGATGGACCAAAATTACTTCAGCACCAGACGGACCAACATTACTTCAATTTTAGATACACCAACATTACTTCAAAATCAGATAGACCAACATTACTTCAATATCAGAGAGACCAACATTACTTCAACACCAGATAGACCAACATTACTTCAAAATCAGATAGACCAACATTGCTTCAATATCAGATAGACCAACATTACTTCAATATCAGATAGACCAACATTACTTTAATATCAGATTTACCATTAATCACTTCAAAATCAGATAGACCAACATTACTTCAAAATCAGATAGACACGCATTCACTTCAACACCAGAGAGACTAACATAACTACAGAACCAGAGATCCGGAATGACTGCAGAGACAGTTCAATTGGACATAACATCATCAACAGTTCACACACACTTTTTCTTTTCTTGCAGAGGGAGCTAGCTGTGGCTGATAACAGGAGGACAAATGGTCCCAGGGAAATTCCTTCATCAAAGAAGGAAACGTTTCCTATCCCTTGACAATAGACTGTGTATTTTGATTGAACAAAAAGCTTCCCAATAACAACTTCAAAATGTTTTATTCACCAAAAGCTTTCTGGTTGTGATGACAATTCCATTTCAATAATTCACACTGCAAGTGGATAGTATGACTAAGAGTTCAACAGTGTTACATGTTGTAGAACTGTTAGAGGTATTGGGAAAATATTAATATCTTAATACTGGTTATCTACAATTAGTCTCTATTGATGTAATGCATGATTACTATTTGTCTAATTGCATCTTGCATCATTTTTCAAGACAAGAGATCACATGTCTCTTTGATTTCCCGCATTTTCATCTCATTCAATTGTCTGATTAGTGTCAGTGGGTACATAACCGTAATTTAAAATACAGCATGATGATCATCCATGTTCTCCAGGAAGCATGATGTCATTGATGTCTTAATTGGCAAATAATATGGTATATTGGAATACTGTTTATGTCTTATCATGATGTTCATTACATCTTGGTAAGACATATGATAATAATGTGGGGAAAAAACAATGTCACAACATATTCTGACATAGTACTGTTTATGTCTTATCATGATGTTCATTACATCTTGGTATGACGTTTGATTGTTTTTTTCCCACAACATCTTAAATAAATGTCACGACATATTCTGACACAATATTTAATAATTTCATGACATCCAACAGAACAAATTTTAATGTTGCTCTTTAAGCTTAGGGCAGCCTCGCCTTCCCGACATGTCCCCTATTGTATCCAAGATTAATCACACCATCATGACTTCTGGTGTTTCCCAACACTCAACCATTCTCCTTCACTTGCTGATTTATTGCTTCCATTCATCATGTAATTCTAACTTGTGGATGAGCACATAAAACATGTGGATGAGCACATAAAATCAGCTTCCAATAAATTCAAATCACAAAGTTAACAAGCTATAGGAGGAGTCTGGAGAAAGGAGGGGAAAATTTATACACAGAATATTCATGAAGACACTTTATAAAAACCTCTAATGAAAAGGCTTAAACTTAAATTGATAAAACAGATAATGTTATTTTGTCATTGCCATTCTCACACATTAATAATAACACAACATTGAACCAGGCAAAATGTCTTCTCAGCTTTTTGAGATGATTGTTCCTGATGGAACAAGAAGAATACTTTATGTTTGGACTTTAATTCTCCAAGGAAACAGCAATCCCTTTAACAAGATAGTATTGCAGCTGTGTGTCTCAGGACGTAACACCCTGTCACAGAATACTGCATTGTGTGTTATAACACCTCCTGGCAGTCCATTACCATTTGATACTTTGGTAGATGTTGTAGTTGTTAATTACTTCTTAGAGTAGCTATTAGGGTTTGTTTCTTAGTAGCATTCGTTATAGCCATTGGTGTCATACCTTTACTACAATAATAATAATAATAATAATAATAAAGTAAATTTATAAAGCGCCCAACTCCAGGCACTCAGTGCCTGCTCATAGCGCTACATGGATTAAAAACACACTGCAATAGAAATGCTTCACTGGTTGAAATTAAAGATTGTAGAATTTTTGAAACAGATATGTTTTCAAAGAACTTTTGAAGCTTGTCAAAGATTGACATGTCTTAATATCAAGGGGTAAGTCATTCCACAGAGTTGGGGCCATATAAGCAAATGACCTCTGTCCAAACTTTCTGAGACGTGATTTAGGCACTTTCAGAAGAAACTGATCAGCTGATCTAAGAGTCCGAGTAGGTTCATATCGCTCTATCAGTTCAACAAGATAGCCGGGAGCAGAGTGATACACACACTTGTAAGTCAGAGTCAGAATCTTAAAATGTACTCTAGCTTGAACTGGGAGCCAATGAAGGGAGGTTAACACTGGTGTTATGTGTGCAGACTTCTTAGTTCTGGTAACAACCCGTGCTGCAGTGTTCTGGATATGTTGAAGTTTTTTTAACTGTTCCTGACTTAGATTAACAAGCAAGCTATTTGCATAATCAAGTCTTGACAAAACAAGGGTTCTTGCCAGCATGTGTGCCATATCATGAGATAGAAAATCTCTTATTGAACCAATGTTCCTAATATGAAAATAGCAAACTTGACAGAGCTTGGAAATATGGTCATCCATTGACAGGTTATTATCAAAAACAACACCAAGGTTCTTGACACACTTAGAGACTTTGATAACGGAGTCTCCAACTTGTACAGTCTCTACACCTGAGGCCAACCGTTTTGGAAGAGTCCCTGCAAGAAGAGCCTCAGTCTTGTTGTCATTGAGTTTCAACTTGTGCGTGGTCATCCAAGACTTGATGGTGTCAGTGATGACTTGTGTTTCTGACACAGCATTGCATGCGTATTGGGGTTTGAACACGTTGAGCAACTGAGTGTCATCAGCGTACATATGATGATTGACACTAGCGGCAGAAAGGGATTTACCAAGATCAGCAGTATACAACGTAAAAAGGATGGGCCCAAGCACTGATCCCTGCGGGACACCAGACTTCAAGATAGCTGTTTCAGACTTTGTGTCAGCGATACAAACTGACTGAACTCTACCAGATAGGTATGACACGAACCATTTGAGCACAGTTCCATTGATACCTATCGTATCTCTGAGTGTTATCCACAGCTGCTCATGGTCGATGGTATCAAATGCGGCCGAGAGATCTAACAATACCATCAAACCGACATTACCATCGTCCACACATGTCAACAAATCATTCATGATGCGAAGAAGAGCTGTCTCTGTGCTGTGCTCCGATCTATAGGCAGACTGTTGTGTATGCAGCAAATGATACTCATCGAGATGTTGAGAGAGTCTAGATTTAACAGCTCTTTCAAGCACTTTAGAGAGGAAGGAAAGGTTAGACACTGGTCTATAGTTATTAAGGGTAGAAACATCCAAATCCGGTTTCTTTAGAAGAGGTCTCACTACGGCAACTTTGAGACTATCGGGAACAGTTCCAGTAGATAGACTCTTGTTGATAATCCTTGTAATTACTGGAATAAGGATATCAACATATTCAAGTAGGATTTTTGTGGGCATAGGGTCGAGATCACATGTTGTGGGTTTGCTTTGTCTTATTAGAGTCACAACTTCACTCTCAGTGAATTCGCTGAAGCAATCCAAGGGCTTTCCAGAAAATGGAAAAGTGTCAAATGAGGAGTCTTCTTCATTAGACACACTGTCCAAGTCTCTCCGTATCTTATCTATCTTAGAGATGAAATAGGAGTTGAAATCGTTTGCAAGATTTCTATCACATCTGTGTGGAGGCAGAATTGTTTTCTTCTCTTTTCCCATAAGTGAGGAAACAAATTGATGTAACATCTTGGGATTGTTTGAACTCCTCACAATTTTGGAGAGGCAGTATTTAGCTTTTGATTTCCGTATAGTCATTGTTACTTGATTTCTAGCCTGTTTAAATATTTGTCTGTGAACTACCAGTCTGGTTTTTTTCCACTGTCGCTCTGCTATTCGACGCTGCTGTTTAGCTTTCAAGACATCTTCACAGTACCAGGGAGATGACTTCTTTTGATTCCGTCTCTTCACAACAACGGGAGCATGCTTATTGAATAGGTCAGAAAGCGTTTCATGGTACGAAGTAGTAAGTTCTTCAATATCATCACGAGGGTTTTGGACCAGTGAAGAATTTATCAAATCTTCCCTAAATCGTTCAGGATTTATATTCTTCAAATTCCGACATTTCACATCAACATGTTGAGGCGGTGTATTAGTCAAGGACATCCTGAAGATGATAAGGAAATGATCAGACATCAGTCTGTCTTCGACAGTCACATCCGAGACAAGATCACATGTACTTCGTGATGCTACCCAGTCAATAGTATGTCCGCTTCTGTGAGTCGGGACACTCACATGTTGAACTAGATCATGGCTATCCAGCAGCTTGCGATACCTCTTGACCTCGGGGTTGTCACTATTTTCATAGTGAATGTTGAAATCTCCTAGAATGAGAAGATTTTTCTGTAGGTGCTTCTCTAGAAGTAGAGCTAGGTCGTGTAGAAACTCAGAGTGACGTATCTTGTTAGTCCGTGAGGGCGGTGGTCTATAGATACAAACAGTTCTGAGTGTTATGTCCGAGTATGACACTATGATGTCCATGCATTCCAGGGAAGCATATTTGCTGTCTACAGTATCCAAAACACTGAGCTGTAGAGTATTCCGATGAATGATGGCAATGCCGCCTCCGGTTGTGTGAGTCCTAGGGGCATGTTTCAGTGCATATCCAGGGGGAGTCATCTCGGCCATCACAGCCTCATCACCTGACGCCTTGAGCCATGACTCAGTGATGAACAATATGTCTAGTTGATCATCAACAATTGTATCGAATATTTCGAAAGTTTTATTTCGTGATGATTGCGCATTCCATAGCGCAGCTTTCAGTAGATTTCGTTTCCTTTGAGGATAAACATACATCAAATTATCAAAGTTAACTCCAGCTTCACTGAAAACTTGTTGTGTAATCTTTCTTTGTCCTGGCAAAGGCAGAGTTGTTATTTTCCTTTGTTTCTTCCTCCCTCCCCTACAACTTCTCCTCTTCCTCCTGATTGAACGGAGTGGTACCCCAGTCAGCTTCAAGCCATCAACAATAGAGCCCGAGAGTTTAGTCTGATTGAGACGCAGTGCCCACAGCTGAGATCTGGTGTAGCAGATTGGGTGCTGATTGATGTTCATTGTTCTCAAATCACAGCTTGGGTATTCAGTCTTTTGTTGAAGTGGATATTTACAACACAAGTGAAGAAATAATAGCAATAAAGTCCACATTTCTAATGTTGGAATACATGAAAAAATTTGATTGCAAAGTCTTCCTTGATTGTCAAGAAGTACACTGATGCAAAAAGAATTGCTGAAGAATGAGCATAAACCAGTGAAATTAGCGTATCTTTGCAGAGCTAGTGCACCTACAGCTTCACAGCGCGGGCGACTAGTATTCCCTATAGCTAGTACTGGAGGAAATCTGCACACCAACCAATGAGGTTCTTACAGATTGACTCTCCCTAAAACAACTTGTGTCTCTCTTCATTGAATTATGGTCATCATTGTTAAAGCAGGTCCGGTGAAGGGTTACACACCTCAATCAAACTGGGTCTTTCTATAAACATTAAGGTGAATATAAAACACTGAGGTACTTTTAAGGTTAGTGTTGAAGAATACGAGTAAGGTTAACCTTAGTAATTGTTGCTTTCAAAAAATGCCCCGTACACCTTTTTGTTCAATCCAATTGTCATAAATTTGAGAAACTTTGATTGAAATGGTTTGTTTTTCAACATATCCTATGTTATCCAAATGACTATACAGTTCATAGCTTAACCCAAAAGGAAAAATTTGAGAAATTTTATCAAAATTTTTGTTTGTTCATTAACATATGCTAAAGTGAGCTTTGGTCCTTGCCAATGATATTGCAACCAAGACACAGTTCCAGTAAGAATGGGAGATGAGGTTTTATCTTAGTAATAGTTAATCTATGCATGAAGCCTCAGATGTTAACCCAACAACTAACCTGCTTAATCTTCCACAAATTGTAGGACCTGGGATCAAAGCATTGATTCGTTCTTTCACATTTATTACAAGAACCTAATGACAGAAAAGTTCATTGTGTCATCCAAAGGAATTCATTAAGAGAAATTTTGATCAAAATCTTGATTTGTTCATTTACATATGCTAATCTGAACTTGGATGTCCAGGTCAGAACCTTGTCGATGATCTTGTTCCCAACAAACAGTTCCACAAAGTCAACAGGAAGTGTTTAGCGTTGACTGAATCAGCGAGAGATTGTTAAAGACTAAAGTATGGTACATTAAACCTTTTGTTTCCTGTGATGAATTTCAAGTCATAAACAGCAAAGTCCCTCCCACAATAAGAGTATGATAATTAAATACAGAGAAATAAACGGCAGGATAAATTTCATTACCAAGGGTTTTGGCTTGCCTTAAGGCTATTGTCAGAGAAATCAGTTTACTCCTCCAAGAAGCATGGCAGTGTTCAACCCCTATCACCATCCATCTAATTCCATCACCACACAGGCAGTCTCTTTTACTTCTTTAAAATTGAATTAGTTATCCAAGCAAGAAGATATCAAGTACCACCTAATTCCTCAACCCCAAAAAAGATATCTAATCCATTGGTGTTTCTGAAGGATCATGGTGCCATTGAGGGAAACCAAAGCTCTTATTGATTACTGGAGGCAGCCCGGCTAAACGGGAAAGGCATACAGAGGTTCCTGGCTTGGGTTAAAAAGACAAGTTTCTCTCAAGGGACCACAATCCCATATCCTTCTCACGGGCACCGCATTCACCGGCATACCAAGTTGATTTAGTAAATCCTTTACCCACCGATCGATGCCCCAATCAAAATGTGAAGAAAGATATCAAAACAATTATTCCAAACTGATGATATCTGAATATATTCTCATTACTAGGGATAGAATTGATGATTTCAAATTTAAGGTTTTCTTCTTTTTTTTTTTTTTGGTTTGATTAAATTTTGATACACCAGATAATCAGAAAAAATCATTAAGACTTATCTGAAATTTCAGTAGTTTTGCAATGATTCTTTAAATCTAAGTGATTTGAGATAAAAAAAATGATATTTCATATTTCATATCATATTCTTTCTACAATAATGTTGAAAGAGAATTGCCCTGAAAATATTTCCCAATGAAGATGAAAAGTTATGAAAGATCACCTGTTTTACCATTAGTGATTTTATTGGTGATGGCAAAAGGTCCTGTGCATAGCTATCAGTGAAGTTCAGCAACGTCAGACAAAGCTTGTCGGATGAGTGATTTCATGTTCCACACTGAGAAACAAGTACAGAAACTTGTAGTGACAAGATAGGCAAGAAAATTAACAAAGTGTGCCCCTTTTCACCCAGCAGTTAAAAGTTATGAAGTGATGGAAATGTGACAGATAGAAGTAAATCACTTAAAGGGCTGCTGGGTTGTGTACACCAAAGGAGTTGAGAATGAAAAAAGAAGTGATATTTGTCCTGACACCAGGGTAAACATGTGAAGCATATCCACATTGCCCTTTTGAGGAGTCCAGCGCAATATAAGCATCCTCATTTTCATTTTTATAAGTGGACACCTCAAAAGACTCAGGATAAACCATATTAATTCAGCCCAAAGAGATTCCCAGATGGGTTGGTATAAACTAATTGCACTAAATCTGAAAGACAGAGGGCATTGACAAACATTACATCTTTCAGTTTTGAAATAATTCACTAAAAGTCAATGACTTGTTTCTTTTTTCTATAAATGGACTACAAAATTGACAGGTTCAGTGACTTCATAGAAAGCGTGGACTGTCCATGACTAACTAACACTGAGAAGACTTTTGACTCTTGCCTTCGAGAATTGCACATGAGATTCCCAGAAGGAAAAGTTATGAAAAGTATTGTGGACCTACAAGAACCAGAGAGCAGCCATGTTTAAAGACAGTGCAGGTGCCACCAAAAGACAAATTCTACCATCTTAATTGAGAAGCAGGAGATTCCCAGAAGGACTAGTTTAAACATGAACTAGATTTCGAACAGTGTGAGGCGCACTGGGTAATCCGATCCATTGGGATCAGAGAGTCAATATCCTTAGAAACAAAACTTATTTTCTCACAGCTTTTCCTTTAGATCCAGATCAATATGCAGATGGCCGTGTGCAGAACTTATACTTCACACTGAAGTACCTGTCAAGTATAATTCATAAAGCTGACGGAGCTTGGAAAAACAAATATGAACTATTGGCTTTAAATGTGATAGAAACATCAAAGTCGACACTTTTTGGCAGTGGATCACTTCCTAAGCTTAACTTACATTGAAATTGATTGGTCACTTCAACACATTAACTTTTCTAACTTTTTTTGTCTGGTCTGCGCAGTAATATCATCAGACTCAGCCCCTGGGGATCCAAGAGTAGATTGAGATCTACAAGTTGTACGTGGGTTGAGAAATACTCTCATAATCCTCCCTCAGCTCTTCTCTAGCTAGCTTTTTTTCCAAATTAAATATCCTTTCAGCTGTCAGGTTTCATAACTCAATATTGATGTAACATTATTAAACTTGATAAAAGATATTAATTCTGTTATCCTACCTCCTGTAAGAATCTTGGTCTCAGATTGGTCCATGTTACCCTGAATGATAACTGGTATTGGGAGATATATCTATTGAAAGGGGGAAAAGTTTTTTTATTTAACTTGAACATGGATATAAATCTAGTTTAGGGCCTGTGTACTGAACACTAAAGAAGGTATTTGTAGTTGAGTAATTGGTATGTTAAAACATAATAACAACTTGATCAACATATAATATAAAAGGGAGGGAAAGAGAGAGAGATCCACTGAAATAGCTCAAATTGTACAAGTCTCCATTAGTACAAGGAAAAATAACCTTCTACACTTCAATTTACTTCAGCTTTGTCCGGTTTTTTTTATGTCTTGAGAATAGGTTTCACTATGTGTAAGGTTTGTTATCCTGTAAATCCAGTTGTCTTGGCAGGCACAATGTTTTTAAGCTTACAGAGAACAATTCAAGAAGTTAAACTTCAGGATTAGGCGGGATGAAATCTTGGCATACTGACACTTCTATACCTCTTCAAGTAAGAAAATAAAGGATGTATGTTTTGTGTTTTCTTAAAAAAAGTGGAAAAGAAATTATTGTTCGGGAATATAAAAACCAAAAGAGAATATCTTATTTGGTCCTCAGGGGATATCTTGCGCAATTAAACGGTATTCATACCATACAAGACAATTCTCAACTCACAAAATAGATTCTCTTAGAAATAAGTCAAATAAACTCCCAAAACTTCCAAGATCATTTATGTTGCACACCAGTCTCTCTGTACATTTACCCTTGCGTGATGGTAAATGTGAGTGCAATTGACAAGGAAGAATTGATGTTCAGAAAGTATTGTATTCATCAAATACTTTCCACAAGTCTATTGTTACTTGCCCGTGGTCTTCAGTCTGTGGTGTCGTGCCAGGGGAAGAAATGATGTTGAGTGCTGGAGATTACATGAGGGAGGGAGAGAAAGAGGGAAGAGGAGGGAAGGAGGGGAGAGGAGGAGGGAGTCCCGACATTAATGTAATACTCCCCCCTAGAGATGTACAAGTCTAGTCTCAATAGTCTCCTGCAGCACTTCCAATACCAGCAGAAATTAATAACTTGTAGAGAGAGAGTCACGCAAACACCTCCCTTCCCTAGATGAGAGGTGAAGTGGGGTGAGTAGAAGGGAGGGGAGAGTGGATGGGGAGAGGTGGTTGCTTTGGTATGGATTGGGTTGGTAAGATGTAGCTTTGATATATGGTATGGGGTGGTGTGGTGTACCTTTGATGTGGCATGGTGTGGTAAGGTATGGCTTTGATGTTGAGTTGAAAAGTGGTATGGTGTAGATTTCATGTGGTATGGCATGGTGTGGTGTGGTGTGGTGTGGTGTGGAATTGTGTAATGTGATGTGTGGATATTTGGCTGAATTCTGTTACCAAATGTATTCGACTTACATCAAAGTGGTTTATACTTAATATCAGGGGAAAATCTGCAAGAGTATGAATGTTTTAGTACAATGGGAAACCTGAAAGATTTCCCTAGAACTTGCATATACCTGGTGGTGTATAGTACTGCAATTGGGATGTGGATTTCAGTTCTCTGCAGCTGAAAAGATGCAAGTATGACAAAAGATAGAGTGGAATGCAGGTATATATTGACTTAACATGATTGCTTCACCAACTCCAAGCTGTAGCATACAGGATCTGGCTGTTGCATAAGTGAACTCAATTAAAAAATATTGTGTACGGAGAATACTCAAAACATTCACAGTTGAAACAAATAGAAAATTTTAGAAATTACACTTCAGCTGCTGAATTTTGATGATTAATTTCACTTTAATTTTCAGGAATAGCAACTCCTTAAGATAGGATTATTGGGATTAGCCAGAGGCTCAAGATAGGCTAACCTGGAATTACAAAGGAACCCCACTTAAAGTGATAATAGATTTCATAGAGCATGTACTAGGGAGAAAACAGTCAGGTTAAAATCACTAGCAGTAATGATGCTACAAGCGTAATGTCAGCGGATCATAAACCAATTTGTGGAGGATGAAGAGATATAAACATTGAAAACACATCACTTAACTCGCCACAGAATGATTTGTGATGTTTTTGAAGCAAAGGACAATTGAGTCTTAGCTACGATTAGATCTTGTGTTATTGTTTTAAGTATCTACTCTCTTGAAATGTCAGAGAGACAATTCTATTAACGGTGGCATTAAAGCAGATTGCCAAGAACAGTTTAGAGCGCTTACAGGACACGGTATTACATTTCAAAGAGCCAGACCTAAACTTGGGACTCTGTTTGCATAGAGTTAACTTATGGTATCTTCAAGGTACAATCAAGTTAGGAAAGCAAACAAGATCGAGGTTTTACTTTGGCAAAATATCAGTTCAAATCAAGGCAATCCTTACACAGCTACAATGTGGAAGGTTCAGTAATGACAGTATAGAGAGAATTTGGTCTAGCAAGTTAATCAGTTTTCACGCAGCAAACACACATGTGTTTAATATTTTTTGCAAATTTCGGAAAGTTGTCAAATTTGCATGTTCCCAAGTTGAACTGTGGGGCAAAGTGACATCTTTTGCGAGTCATCTTGGCTTTGGTTGATTCATGATTTGCATCTGTTTTTTCTGAACTACACAAGGGTGACAGTAATACTTTGATCATTTGTCAAACTTCCTGACAACTTGTTTGATGAGAATCTATTATAAGAATTGCAATAGATTTTATTTCCAACAAGCAATGTGACAATTCGGACACCAGTGTTGGTGAAAAGTTGTTGGACATTTCACTCTCAGGAACTTGAGTTTGCCAATATGTCTCTTGTTATCGAACTCTTCCTTAACTGTTCTTCAGAGAGTGCATGAATTTGACAGACACCCACGCATTGATTGCATCAAGAGGAAATATGATGAAGACAATACAATCAACAGCTGTTTGTACACAGCTGATAAAAAGCCTTCTACTAATTACATAATATCTGTCATGGCAAAGAACACCCCAAAACACTTTTAAATAATGAATTTATGGTAATTACATGAATTCTCAATAATATTATTCTCATAATTATTCTCATTATAATATTCAATGGAGAATAATGCTCTCTTTATTGGCCAAAATATTCATCATGAATTATTCAAAATTAATTCTCATATCTTTAGTAACATACGCCTAAAATAAAAACAAATTCTTTTAAATAATCCTTTGCCTACAAGTTTAGACTATTATTTTAGTGACCAATGCTGAGTTATTACTCTTATATGTGATAACCCTTTAAGGAGTAGTTGGTAAATAATTTATCACAAGGAAATTAGATCAGAATCCTTGTTATACAAACAAGTCACTAGTTTTAATTCTATCAAATTCCATTGATAGTTTCAATTAGTTTGAAGTTCAAACAATATATTCATGTCACCTTTCAGTTTAAATGATCATATTTACTAATAGCCTGTAGGTACAAAGATGCCTCATCATACTACAAGACTTCCCACATGTTGGCATTTCCATAACCTAATTGGCGTACAAAGCACAGCGAGATAATGAATGCCGAGAAGTTTGAGAAACAAGAGAATACAAATCATTTCTACACCTCCCTGGTGCATCACTACATTCATCACCGTGACATCACACAAACAGGTCACATTACACCACCACTAATCCCCTACTTGTCAAGGACAAAACACAATTTAGTAACAGTGTTGACAATTTACCTAAAATCAATTATTCTAAACAAAAAGAGACAATTCAATTAAAAGTCTAGCTGTCTAAACTATTAAAGTTCAAAGAAAAAACACAATTTAGTAATAGTTTTGACAATTTACCCAAAGTCAATTATTCTTAACAAAAAGAGACAATTCAAATAAAGTCCAATGGACTAAAAACAACTATTAAAGTCCTCAGAAAAAACAAAATTTAGAACAAGATTTGACAATTTAAACATTTTTATCCATAAAGGGGTTTTAACAGTCTTTCCAAAGCTTACAATCTGCATAATAGGTTAGGCTAAAACATTTCTGGGTGATGGACTTTCATTAATCTCATGTTGTTGACAAAACGAGTATTTCGGACTAGCCATGAACTTATAATAGGCAATCCTGGATAACAGGATTTTCTCAGTACAAGTCTTATCATGTACATATTCAAAAAGGTATAACTATCAAAAGAACTCAACAGATTCATTTATTCTATCCTTTAAGAAATAGTCATGACTTGTAAATATTGAGGGCTGCAAATATCAACCTATATATCACGTCATCTGCTTAACACCTGCTAAATGTGTGTTAACATTTGTATCTTACACTGACTCACTGTCAACAGTTGCTACTATGTTTTTATTACCACTGTAAATTTTCACAACCATTGCAAATCAAACAAAAACCAGAGGTATCACTGCTTTATGATCATGTTCACAAGGTTTATATTCTCTCTGTTTACTTTATTGCTTTACACCAGTAAATCCTGCAGTCACATCCCCTTACCATAGAAGTAAACTTAGATGTAGTCTCTCTTTAGCAACTGCCAGCAGCGTGTTAACCATCTTAATAACACGATTGAAGCATGCGTAGAAAATAATGCTATTTATCACATGGGAGAGACTTGGTAACCCAGCAAGACAGTTTACATGACAACAAAGAACCAATAAACTAATATAATTAAAGCCTGTTGTCGCAACTCTTCAGGTGATCGAGAATTGAAACGAACATCAAAACTGCGCCAAAATGAATAAAAGCAGAATGGGAATCTAGTCGGGAGGAAGATAAGATGATATTGAGCTGGAGGAACAAATGTTGGTTCATGACATTCTTCCTCGGTAATCAACACATACAAATTACGAGTGTGATCAAAGCCTTTTCATCTGCAATAAGAAGCAGAGACTTTGCTGCCAGGTCACAGACTAATAAACCGACTTGGGTCTCCATGGGTACTCCTAGATAGCTTCCTCTTACGCTGCCAGGAAACCTCAGAAGAAAATATTGGGCTAACGTGTATGTTATCAGTATACTGATTAATGGCAAAAAAATCCAATTAACATGTTTGATTATATCCATATGAATTTTTCATCAGCATTAGGGTTAATATACCCTACTGTAAAATTTAACCGTATAGGAGCTAAGGTAGGACTTTTAACAATCGAAACTGAATAGATGTTCAAATGTAACAGTTCAAGTGAAATTTATTGCATTCAACAAAGCTATGAAATGGTTAACTATTCCATATTATAGAATTCTAGTGAAAGATTTCAGTCACATGGGTCAATGAAGCCTTGTATCAATAGTGACCTAGCGAAATGTTCATCAAACACACTTTGTCAGAGTTAGATGCCCTTCTTTGACACTTTAATCCTGCCCTCTGTCACCAGAGGGAGCTGCGTGACATTGTCATATTTGAATATTCATAGGCTTCACAGTGACAATCCCAGATATGAAATTCAGATATGCATAGCATAAAAAGCCCTATTCTGATTAAAAAAGTGATTAGTTGGACTGTTCTTGCCTTGATACAGAGAGGCTGACAGTAATAGAAATATCAGGAAGATTAACTATACTTTTAACAAGGCTGCATCCTTCCCAACCAGTTGTATACCTACCTACCCATGTACGGAACAAACTGCTTCACCTTATATTTTTGTCACAGTCACAAAAGTTGAAAATGACTACTTGTATGTAATATTCACATGATATCTAAAAGCCTTTGTGAAGTTTGTTACCTGTCACCGGAAAATACCGTGGAAGTTTAAAAATTGAGACAGAATGAATTTTATCCCCCTATCAAATGTCCAGCGATTGCACTTTTGTCTAAGTAAGGTGTGTAGGTTTATACTGATCACACTTCCCTGTTTTACATTTTCCATGTGTAAACCAGCACTGGTTTTTAATTCTATCATTCTCTCCCTTATTGTTTCTTTATAAGTGTGGCTTTCATTAACACAGACATGCATCTTGCTTCCTGAGAGTTTTAATGATACTCTTTATGAAGGACAATGTTAATCTTTCTAATATACTTTCTGTTAACTGACCATTATCTTAAAAGGATTTTCCATGATTGTTAAACATGAAGAATAACCTCTTTTCTATGCAATATTATATTTTAGCAATAGTTGGGTTTTTTTGGTCTTAACTTGTTAATTATTGGTCTAAATGATCTTGATAGGTTTCTGGAGTTGTTTTCTTATGAGATATTATATTATATTAGAACCTTCTATGTGCATTTCACAGACATTACTAATTCCTACAGTTTTGGTGTTTTGACTTCAGAGATCTGGTTGATTCAAGTAGATTCATGAAGATGGCAAAAGCTGTATCAAGATGTCAGACAAAGAAGATCAGCTTTTTTCTCAGTAATAAGTCAAAGAGGCATAAAAGAAATTGAAAATGATATGCCTTTGATATATAATCATTTTCTTTTGAAATCTTTGAAAAATGACTATACAAGAAAGTTGCTTTGGATTTCTACATTCAACAGACTCCATCTGTGACACTTTGCTAAACAAAACAAAATGCATACAAAAATATTGTTTAAATTGCACTTTAAGTTTGGTCTTGAGAATCTTTGATCATTTTTAGGAATAACTTGTATTTGAAAACTGTACTTAAATCAACTGTACAATGGCAAACTTCAACTACAATCAAGGCACGCTGATTTCAAAATGAGCTGCGGAAATTCGATCATTATGGAGAGGAGAAATTCAAACCACAAGCAGAGTTCAACATGGAGTTAATGAAAGTACATTCCAGTCACATAATCACGGAAAGCATAAATTCAAAACACGATAATTTCTGACCCAAGGCCGTATTTCCCTCGAAGCATGATAATCAGCCTTTTCAATTTGGACAGTTTTTGGGCCCATCACTTGCTCCAAAATGGCTGACATTATCAACACGCCTCTCGATAAATCTATTGTAGAGGGGGTATTTATTTCAAATGTCTTTACTTAACATCATTTCCGAGTGGTCGCTGTTTGCATGTTAATCTCTCCTTCAGCAAAGTCCCCCCTCCCAAAGAAGACTGTTAATGAATGGCGCCCCCTGGTGACCAATTCCTCAGCGGTCTCAGAGGTACCACTGTCACCAGACCGCAAAAGGATGCCAAGCATAAACATAATTCTCCTATCAATGCTGATTGAAGTTTGCAGAAAGCAAATAAAATTTCAGAGAGTACAAAAGAAAATCGACTGTGTATACCACATGTTATTGATCGGGTTCCTGCAGTAATCAGTTAGCTTGCAGATACACTGGCAGCCCTCCAGAATCAATGCTTCGAGTCCGTGAGCGCCGCTCCGAAGGGTACCGATCGTGGAGAGCTGAGGCCCCTTCTAGGTGCTGAAAGGGACACCTTTCAATAAGACGTATTCAGTGCGATGAGGGCACACATCTCAATAAGCTCCTTGGTAAAAACATTCCTTTCAGAAGCGCTCGATCTTGAGAAGAGGTCTTACAATAACTTCTATTTACTTGTGGTCGAGGTTATTCAAGAACTTAAAATAATCTTTCCAACAAACCTAATTTAATCTTGATGATCTTCAAGAAAACCAGTAGGTATTTTTTTTACAAAGGAGTCATGGTGTCATTAGGAGTGGAGGACGAGCCCTCCTGCAAACAATTCTTTCCTTCTCTTTTTTATGTTGAAGGAGTTCTTTTCCAGGGATGATTTGAAGAAAATGTTTACAATGTAATCAAGAATTCAGAATAAGCTTTCCTGTAAACTTAATTTGGTCTATCTCTCGTCCGATGGAGAAGTTGCAATCAAGAGACGGAGATGCAGGAAGCAAGGGGATTCAACAGAGTAACTTCCAATAACCTAGCAAGAACCTCCTCCTGACTGAATTTGATTTCAAGGCTAAAGCTTTCATAGAGCATACATATAAAAGTTTTAATTCCCTTTGATAGTTAATTGATCTGCAAATAAACTTGAAAAAATTGTGATGATGAAATTTTGATTAATTGTATTTTTGATTAATTTGCAAGACTTTCGATTTTAACAGGTATGAGTGAGTGAAGAAAGCACCCTGGAAACAGAATTGCTGAGACACACAATAGGCCTTCAATGTTGCTAAATTTAGTACAGCTATATTGTTTTTGCAATGTGAGATGACAGATCTATACAGCATTGGTGGCTGTAGAAACTTAGGTTTAATAAAGCAGTTTATGATCTGTCTGTCTTTTTCATCATGTCCAAATAAAATGATAGCAATCTGTGATTGTTTATTCAGTATTGAACATGTTGAAATAAAGTAATAGCAGTCTGTGATTGGTTACTCAATATTGAACATGTCGAAATAAAGTGGTAGCAGTCTTGGGGGCTGGATAGCGCAGTGGTTAGTGCGTTCGGTAACGATTCCGTGGTTTGATTCCCGTCAGGGGCTCGGCAACTTTGTCTGCAGTAGAGAACTGCAGGTTTTACAGCAATGCATAGCCAGAATGATGCTGCAGGCTTTCTCCCTGCCATCAATACTAGTAGTCACGATATAAGTGAAATACTCTTGAAAGCAGCATTCAATCCCAATTCAACTCCCAATTCACCTGATAGCAGTCTGTAATTGGTAACTCAATATTGAAGATGACGTAAAAAAGTGATAGCGGTCTGTGATTGGTTACTCAATATTGAAGATGACGTAAAAAAGTGATAGCAGTCTGTGATTGGTTACTGAATATTGAAGATGACATAAAAAAGTGATAGCAGTCTGTGATTGGTTACTCAATATTGAAAATGACGTAAAAAAGTGATAGCAGTCTGCGAATGATAATTCCATATCTAGCATGTCAGAGAAAAAGTGTGGGAAAACTTAGTAAGTTGGAAAAAGTTCCTTACAACTCCATCCCCATTTATCCCAGCGACAGACCAAAGTAATTCAAGCAAAAGTTTAACGGATTGATAGTGTGTGCTCATAACATTAACCTGAACAATTTAAGGAAACAACTACAGACCAGACATACGCCCCTCTAAAGACACACAAGCATAAAGTAAGCGTGGAGTTTAGTAATTTAATTCACATGTATTTCACTGAACACCACTCAGCAACAACTGAGGTCCCATGGGCTAGCTTCACAGAGTATTTCTCCAGTCCTTATCTGGCGAGGAGTGACCAGGGAATAGCCAGGGTTTTTAACAGTCAGGGGTTGTTCACATCATCACCAAGTGTATAAGCAGTTCAACTGCTGTAATAAGCTCTTGCAATTCCATTGTTTTCTGCTGTGACCAATCAATGCTGCAGCTGTAACATTAATAGCTCAGCTAAAAAGGATATCTATAAACAGCAGAGTCCACCTTCCAGTTAGTAATTGATTGTTTCACTTTAAAGTTCTAACATTGTTGAGAATTATGTATTGTTGCAATGTTAACAGTTCACTAAAGTTATGTGATATCTGCTTTAAGCTGTTGCTGTTCTCTCTCTGTCTCTGTGTGTCTCTTCCTCTCTGTGTCTCTGTCACTGTGTGTGTGTGTGTCTCTCTCTCTCTGACTGTCTGTCTCTCTCTGTCTCACTGTCTGTGTCTGGCTCTCTCTCTGTCTCTGTCTGTCTCTCTCTGTCTGTCTGTCTGTCTGTCTCTCTCTCTCTCTCTGTGTCTCTCTGTCCATCTCTATCTCTCTCTTTAATTTTGCTGACCTTTCATTCTTCAAATAAATCTTGTGCAGCATTCCCTATTATGCGAGCAGTTTACAAAGGCTGCGACAAACAGTACAAGACAAACATGAAGCTCAGCGCCAGCTGTGTCTGGTATAATAACAATACTAGAGCTGCTCCACACATGTGTCACTACTCCGTATAGATTCTATAGAAAATAGGCCCTTACGTCTATGTTTATTGGAATGCAATTGTTGTCATTTTTCACATAGGTAAACACATTTGAAAGGTCACTATTTTCTCTCCTGTTCAGCTTAGTTTATTTTCCATGATAGACATGTCGTATATGTTAATACATACATATATATAACACACACACATCCATGCAAAATGGTGTTAAAATAATTGTCTTAAAGAAATAAAGCTGCATGAAGATTAAAATCACATGGCTGTCTGGTTTATCAGTATGATTTCTTTTAGAAATCAAATGAAAAGAAATCAAATGTCTTCCATATAATGCCTTGTATTGTCAATAACCTGTTACACGTTTACAGGCTTCTTCACTGTTACACCAGGACATCACAAAGCTGCACAATCATGCACTATTCTATCCCACCCTTTAAAATGTAATCTCTCTCTAATCATCAAAATCATTAGAAAAGACTAGAATTTTTTTTCCAGCTTTTTATCGTGTGTCAGCACAAAATATCTTGTAATTAAGAACAACCCTAAATATTTCTTTTCATCGCAAAATGTTCATTCAGTAATGTTGATCAGCAAGGACTTGATGATCCATTTAACCCAATTGAGTTCATGACAGTGCAAAAATATTTTGTAATTGGCTCCTCTGTCTCATAAATTCTTAACTGAAATTCTTTTTATCCTAATGTTCATTAGCAAAGATCTGACAATCCGGTAATCCAATTGAGTTCATGACAGCAACCAAACTTATTGGCACCAGTGCAAGATTGGGAGAGGGTACCAATCAAAGCCAGGCAAGCTGTGCCCTCCACTAACGAAGCAGACTTAATGAAGCCAATTCTTCTCCCTGTGCATGAGATCATTAATTAAATCAAATTATACTCAATTGGCTAAAACTTGGAATTCCTGTAGGAGCTGATGCCAGTCCATTGTCGACAATGAGCATGCTGTTAATTTCTCGACAATCGGACAAATGGCGTCCGGGGCTCAGAGTGGATTGGAACAAGCTTCTGTTAATAATGCAGAGCTTCCACACCCTGCATGTTTGTGGTTAAGGTTAATCTGTAGAAGTAGTTATCTTGAAGAATTGCTTTGACCACAGGCTCTTGGCTGGTCATTGCTCAAATCAAAACAGTAATGTAATCACTGACTCTCTGTCAGTACCTATATAAAGTGAAATATGCATATCAAGGTCAAGGACATTTACTTAATAATTCAAAACATTCACCTTAAAAGAATTATAAGATAATCCTTTGCGTTTATAAAATTTATGGAAGTCCTTGTTATTCAACACCGCAAAATTAGTTTCTATCAGACGGTCTTAAAATTATTGGCAAACATTGGAAAACCCATGAACTTGGCCAAGTCCATTCTCGACAGTGACAGGATCAAAATGGTTGGCCCTTTACTGACATCATACCATGGCAACGCTACTTTAAAGAAAGCCGTTGCCTTTACAAAGTGTTAAAATTGGACAAAGTTAACCCTTTAGAAATATTTTAGTTACATGAAATAAAATCATAATACATCAGAATAAGTTTTAATATATACAAAAAACACAATTCAGAAAACGAAAATGGCATCTGTCAAATTTTATTAAGTCTCTGATATTAAAAATTAAATCTTTAGTTCAAATAAAGTTGACATGATATATCAGTGATAGCCCAAGTATTCATTATCATTCAACATAAAGGAAATTTTTCACATCAGCCAATCAGAATCGAAAACTTGTCCAATTTATTTTACAAATACTGGTAAATGATGATAGCCTCTCACGCTTTGAATTCAAATGTACTAGAGCAATGAATAATAGATACTGATCAGTTTAAGATAGGCATACTTCAAATGAATTCAGGAAATATAAAACTTGTTAAAAGAAGATGTGTGAGAGTGCAAACTTGACAAATAAAGCATCCATGAAGAGTTTTAATTTGTTGTGATCAGAGCATCAGAGCACTCAGACTGTTGAGTCGAGAGCCAAAAACTGTGTCATGTCAGGAGAAAACTTATCAGCAGCCAAGTTCAACTTTACTTCAAAGAGGTGACAAATTGATCTGCATTTACAAAAACCAAATAAATACTAAATACACAGAAAAAATAGGATGAATTCATATTGATTCCCATTAATGACTGACAATCAATCAGGTTTTGATGTGACAGATGCTGGCATCATCAAAAGATCCATTTTCATCCTGCTATGTAGTTCTATATAGATAGATATCCCATTGACAAGTATGTAGTTGTGTACTTTGTAATGAATTATTTTTCTGATCATATCTTTTGTATCGATTTAGGTTTTTTGATGAACAGTCGTTCTAAGCATATCAATACCACACTATTGCATCTGTTGACATTAGGCAAGCATTGCAACAGTGAATTAAAACATTGAAGCGAACAGAAAAATATTCCAATTACTAATTTACGGGCTTATAAAATGTGACAATGAATGTAAATCAGCCTTCTGCCATCCTGGGTTCACTTCCTGTATATTTCCATATAATCACGTAGATGCTCAGAAAACACGGTCTGTATCAACGATAGTGACAGGACATGAAATGGCAATCTAAAGAAAGATGATTAAGTCTAGTGTGACAATTTAAACAGCGCTGAGTGTCCCAAGAGGTCACGTGAGGTCGCAGAGTCAACACGTCGCGTGAACCTTCAGATGTCAGCGGCAGGTGGATTAAACTACTTTAATCAATTAAAAACATTGGCATCTTGTATAACCACTGCCACATATCAGCAATCAGGGGGGGCGGGGGGACTTTTTCAGAGTCAGTGCCTCTTGGTCTCAAGATATGGTGGCAGTCTAATTAACTGTTAACATGCTGAAAGAATAAGTGCTTGACTATCCCTCAGTGGTACTGTCTTGAAATTGATTTTAACTCTGTCAACAAAGCCACATCAGTCAATAAATTTTTTATTGCCTCAAAGATGAGGCAATAAACTCCTTACATGCTAAACGAAAAGGTGATTATCCCTGAGTGACAACTGTCATACGTCTGACTCTAACTCTGTCAACAGCAGTCAAAAAGAGATAACTAACTACAATCTACCATGAAACTTAAAACATTGATTAGAATAATCTTTCTTCAAAACCCAAATCTTGTTTGTTGATAAATCTTTCTAATTGAAGCCTTATTCTTAAAGAATTAAAGTAAACTTGCAGCACTCTGTGTGAAATCCTCTTTCACTGTTAAAAAAAATCCTATCCAAATCTTGATCAGAAGCCTATTTACTTTGGCCTGTATTACCAAACTTAAATTAGATTTTTCGATACAAGATAACATCTTTCCAAAAAATTTTGGATTTTAAAGAAAAAATGAAACCCCTAACAAAAGCTGACAATAAAACTTTAATACCAGAAACTACAAACAAAATTCATCAAAATGTAATTAAGTTTGACATGAAATATCCTTCAATGATTGAAAACAAAATAAAACCATTAAAGTAACAAAGAAAGCTCTCTACTTCCAAAAACAAATATGGATTTGTAGATTATAATCCAAAATTTCTTTTTTCCCATTAGACCATCAGAGGATTTCTGGCAATTTCAATTTAAGCGAATATTATCAAATTTTCAGATTGTGTTTTCTCTGTGGAATCAATCAGAACGTGACAGGAAACCGTTGAAACATGCCATACCTCACAGCTGCCCATCAGATCCATCCAGCAGGCAACCTGAAGAAATGCTGGCCGATTCTTTTTATTAACAGAACTCCTGCCATGACATCTATGGTTTGTGTTGTAGTGTAGTGTGCTGTGGTGTGTTATCTATTGTGGTGGGGTATGTGCAAAGTGTGTTTTGATTGTTTTGTGTAATGTGATATGAAATATGTGTAGTTTGAAATCTTGTGAGTTTGATTTGTGACGTGGTATGATGTAAGGGGGATTTGGTATGGTGGGGTGCTTAAAGTGGTGTTATGGATATGTAGTGTGGTATGTGTGGTGTTGTGGATCTGTAGTGTGGTATGTGTGATGTGATGGTGTTGGGTGATGTGAAATTGTGTAGTGTGTAACATATTGTATGTAATTCTGGTGTGTAGTGCGAGATAATGTGATGACATGTTTACTATGTGCGTAATGTAATGTGATTGTGTGAGGTGATGTCAGGTGGTGCATAGTTAAGTGATTTTGTGTTTATCATGCTATTGAGTGTTGGTTGGTGTACTTCTGTATGAGGCTGTATGCTTGTATAGACTTAAATGTGGTTTTGAGTGTTTTGTAGTGTAGATTAATGTGCCACATTGTGGTGGTTTGGTGCTAATGATAAAGTATTTGTTAATGGGTACTTGGTATGCTGTGGGTGATGTGTGATGTGTGATGATGTGTGATGTGTGATGATGTGTGCTGTGGTGTAGTGTGTATTAATGTGTGTTGTGATGGTGTGGTTGTATGGAGTTGAATGTGCTTTTGAGTGCATGGTACTTAGTGAGTGATGTACAAAACAAGTGGTGCTGTGGTGTGTGATATAGTGCTGTGGTGTGTGATATGGTGCTGTGATGTGTGATATGGTGCTGTGATGTGTGATATGGTGCTGTGGTGTGTGTGATAAGGTGCTACATTGTGCAGAAATACGAAACCAAGACTACACAGCTGAACTCTCCAAGGAGCGGGCAGGCTCAAACCAATCAGGAGATACTATCTGGCAATATTTCTTTGGTCATGCGAGCTTCCAATCCATAACAAATCACCAGCACCAATAAATCAGTGTAATAAATAGAACCATTTCTCTGTAGAAGCCACACATATTCACTGTAGAAAGAGACTAAGGATTCTGGACTGTTCGCTTCTTCATTTCTTACTGGCTCACTAAAAGGGAACATACAGCTTCTTCGGTTCTTAACTGAAGTAGTTTCAGCATTGAATTCATGTGTTTTCAACGAGGGCAATGCTTACGGGCTAAAATACACATTGAATGCATGTGTACTTCAGTGATGGCAAGCATATGGTACACTCATGAAATAATACATACTGAATATTGTACTTTTGCTATGGCAGTGCAATACAGCTATTGGAATGCACATGTTACGAAAAGACATCAATACACACTCCATACATGTGTACTTCAGCAATGACAAGCTTATGGTACACACAGGCAAAAATACACACTGACTACAAATATTCTTCAGGTATGACAAGGTATGGTACACAACAACAACAACACCAACAACAAGATCTCACTAATGCAATGATACACACAACACATATTCTGTTCATGACATGGTCCTGGATGTCCCTATACACAATACACGCATACGCACTGACTGGTACAAATCCAATTCCTTGGATTAGTCCAATGGAGTGAACGCAGACAGACTCTTGATCAAAGTAATTTACATTTTGGTACAAAGCCAAATTAAATGTGGTCTTGGCAGATTGGCAGAAAGACCCGTCCCTGCCCAACACAACAATGTAGCAAGCTCTCGAAGGAAATGAACTTGTCAAATAAAATTAAACTTTTTATTCAATTTGGAAATTGCAAGGGGCATCCACAAACTGTTATGTTGAAGGTTATTATTGGGAACCTCCATTGGTAAGTGCGGGGGATTACTGCAGAGAACAGGCAGTGTCAGAGGTATTAAGTGTATGTTCACCTTGACAAACGGTGCGCTCCACTGTGAAAACACACACATCAAATATTGACTGTTCAAGAGGTGTTTCTATGTGGGTGAAATTAAATCAGCATATATAATGTTATCCTATTTTCTGTAAAACCTAACACGTTGTTGAAAAAATTCCAAATATAAAGGGGTCACTTTTCAGTTCCTTAATTCTTGTATACAAATGAAAATGAGCCAGAAAACAAGTATTCAGATAAGTATTCAAAAGGTATATTGATAAAAAGATAAATTCAACAGCATCACCCATTTATTCATATACCAACAGTAACCTATGAAATCAATTCAACCTCTCCAAAGAGAAGAGTAACAATGAGATGAAGTTTGGATTATCATCATGTTTGAGAGAATGTATCTTGAGCATAGCAATAATATATTGCTTGCAGATCAACTGTGGTTAGGTATTATTGGCGAACCTCACGTCCCTTGGCTTCTTGCTGGAACTAGTGAACAATTGGTGGCACTGCACCAAATTTCATCGCGCATAGTACCCATGCGTTACAAAATGCAGAATGTTTTCCTCCAGCATTGTTGTCTAGCACTTGGATTCCAGCATTGACACAAGAAGAAGCGCCAGGTCAAGCTGAGCTAATCGTCAGCCTGTAAGAAGGGTTATCCTACAATCATGAATTATGACAAGAAGTGACAGGAATGGGAAACCGGTCCCCGTCTTGTCAGAGATGTCATCTCGAGGTATATCACAGCAAGAATCTCTTGTCACATTTCACTCATTCTGGCAGCAAGTGACGAGATTAAGCTCACCACTCAAATAAAGAAACTGATTCTGTCAGATAGATTTTGCCAATCCACAAAATCAAGTCACGGGCAATGTAATCAATGATGAAATCCAAATCCACTCGTTAATCAGGTAAGAACATATCTCCATGTTTTATCTATTACCCATTACGTTGTTTTTTGCCCTGCTACCACTATACAAGTGATATGAGTTTGATTAATTAATTTGACAAACAAGACAAGTGGTTTGATGGATTCAACGGCAGAATTAGTTAATTTAAAGCCAAAAATGCTTATATATCTCCACCATGAAATGTCAATTCTTGTACAACAGCCTCGGGTGAACTGTCATATATGTGATTGACTCCTTAATGGGGTATGATTTCTTGTGCAACAACCGACGATATAGTCTAACATGTTATGATATATCATGATTCCTTGTTCGATAGCAATCAGTAGACTGTCAACAAGTTACAAATCCTGTATTCAATCCACAAAGCTTCAGTTTGACACAAAGAAATTAAGAAGTTTAACATAATCATAAATATAGATCTGAATGATGAATTAAAAGAGAGGATTTATTAGGTTGATTTAGAATCCAACATCATGGCCGATTTTCTCTTTAAAAATCAATCTGTCAAACACAGAATTATTCATGAGTATTCTCAGCCTGAGAACTTACTTTCTTGATACAACATATCCTTGTTATACTTCAATCACCACACCTGTCTTAACCTAATCAACCTGCCAACGCACAGGGACATGCAATAGCAAGGTTTTTGAAAATTTAATTTCTTCAGATTTTAACCAATAAACATGAGTTTACGCTAAATGTCAGATTACTCAACCTGGTCATCCATACTAGTAGAAGGAATTATCACCCATCAAGTAAAAATCACTGACGGCCATTTTAGTGTGAACATCTTTAATTATTTGAGATAGGGAAAAGGATTCCGTAAATGATATATTCTTTTGAACTGATTCTTTTGATTAAAAAGCATAGCCATACAATTTGTAAAAAAATATTTCATTTTCATCAGATCAATTTATTTATCTAAGAAAATGTGCTACTTCTCTTGAAAGAAACAGTCAGAGTCGAGTCTTTAGTGGAGATATCAGAGGGTATAGTGCTGTTTGTGTATTCAAGCTGTAAATGCTCATACATTGTGTATTTTAACCAATATCTTAATCAATCCAAAATAAGCATGTAGCACACTTTTAATGTTCCTCAAAATTACCACGTCCTGGTAATGCTGTTCAATTTGTAAGTCACAATTCCTGTATTACGGCAACTCAATGGTTGAACACTCAATTTTTCAGCATTGGAAGTTTTTAGAAGTTACCAATTCCTTCTAACAGCAGAGCAGGAAGCAGCAGGTGTTAGACGTTGATACTGAAGAAGAGGGAGATGGACATCACTGACATTTCAGCTCAGACGAGGATAATCCGGCCATTTCTCCAACATGAGTGTGGTAGCCAGGATCTATATAGTGGACATATGACGGCCTTCCAGTCAATTACTACATCAAATCTCACAATTACTGTCTTACAGAACTCCCCTCATGAAGCTAGATTCAGTCTGGCCTGGATAAACTGTGTATCGAGCTAACAAAGGTGTAAAGACTCACAGGAACTCCTGTGGAGTTTGTCACGTATACAGCAAACCTAGCCGCTCTTGACATTGATGTGCCTTCTTGTTATCAGAAATAATCATTTTGCCAATTCTGATCAGGTTGATGTGCCTACAAGGGATAGAGTTATCATAAAAATTACCTTCTTGTTATCAGAAATAATCATTTTGCCAACTCTGATCAGGTTGATGTGCCTACAAGGGATAGAGTTATCATAAAAATTACCTTCTTGTTATCAGAAATAATCATTTTGCCAACTCTGATCAGGTTGATGTGCCTACAAGGGATAGAGTTATCATAAAAATTACCTTCTTGTTATCAGAAATAATCATTTTGCCAATTCTGATCAGGTTGATGTGCCTACAAGGGATAGAGTTATCATAAAAATTACCTTCTTGTTATCAGAAATAATCATTTTGCCAATTCTGATCAGGTTGATGTGCCTACAAGGGATAGAGTTATCATAAAAATTACCTTCTTGTTATCAGAAATAATCATTTTGCCAATTCTGATCAGGTTGATGTGCCTACAAAGGATAGAGTTATCATAAAAATTACCTTCTTGTTATCAGAAATAATCATTTTGCCAATTCTGATCAGGTTGATGTGCCTACAAAGGATAGAGTTATCATAAAAATTACCTTCTTGTTATTAGAAAATACATTGGTTTTTACAAGTGAGTTTTTTGCCGGCCAAATTTAGCAATGTTTATTTTGCCAGTTTTGATTTTGATTTTTTTTTTTACACAAGGAAAATTTTCAAAATGTTTTAGATGTTAATCATGATCATTATTACATCAGTTTTAGAAGCTGAGACGATGTAGGAGTAATGGATGTCAGGTCATTGTCTTCCGGAGATATCTGGGTAAGAATTCGAGGATAAACAAACATATATTGGCCAAAAAAAAGAAAAATGACCTGAAAGTATGCTTGCAACTGAAGACAATTTGTGTTATAAACAAAACAATATAATTGAGAATGAGGGGATCTTGGTTCAGTAGGCTTCGGACCTAAAACATTATTGAACAGGACAAAATGAAAAGTCAGTTTGACACATTATGTGTATCCAACTCAAAAGCACTAGTACACAAACGTATTTCGTAAACAGGATGAAGATATCTCTTGATATTACTGTCAAAGAAGGCGCCAACCCGCAGGACGATAGGCATTACCATCTCACAGGTTGACTCCAGTCTAGACTTTATCCCAGGGAATTAGCTTGATGCTATAGGATCCAACCTCAGAGTTCTGGGGAGAGCATCTGATCAGACAGGAGTGGACAGATAGACACAAAAGATGACGTCATAGAGATGATTGTTTATTTCATTATGACATCATGAGTGTGAAGGAAAAGGTCAGCTGTGAAGTTGACCCTAGACTCCACACTCATTCCCCGTTGTAGATTCCACTCTGGGCTCCACTCTGGTCTCCACTCTTGGCTCCACTGATGTTTGTTTCAGAGAGGGCCCTATCTAAGGGATTCACATGACTGAAAGCTGTTAAGCCCTCAAGCATATTAAATGTCAAATAGAGTATGACTGACATGATACTTCCTTAAGTATAGATGTTACAATTGTTTCATTTCGATTGCCTAAAGTGATGGACAATAAAGAGTTGTTAATTACTAAAGCATATAAAAGACTATTCATCTGGGTAGGTGATTGCCTCAGGTGTTTGTATAAGAGAATTGACATGTTTCTGTTGTGAATTTACTTACAACTTGAAAATATTGAAAAACATATACATAGGAATATATAGAAAAAATATGAAGAATATATATACAGTTATTAGCACTGTCATATTACAGGATGCGCACTCAGCTAATCTACTATAGAAGTTATTTAGCAAATATTATGTGGTATTAATATTAAAAGGTTGATTTTAAAAGACCGTAAGTATTGGATGTAACGTTGCATTAAAACAGAATGAACTACGATATTGGCATTATTCAAATTTTGTATCGCAGCCACAACCGACACTTAAGAATTTTTACATGCCTTTGTGACTTTGGTCACCATAACTTTTTCAATATTAATTGCAGGTTACGTGTAATGAATAATAAATATTTCATTGCATCAGTGGAAAGCTAAATTAGTGCATATGTCCCCATATACCCTAAACAGTCAATTTGAGCGTGAAAATTCTTGCACTAGTGCCTTTAAGATGAATATCTTTCACTAATTGAATATCTGAAGAGAGCATAAATTTATCTCAAACATATGATATGCATCATACATTCAGACAGCTACCATTTGAAAGTTTAAGTAACTTTGTAGTCTGGGTGAAGTGAGGGTCAGATTGGGTCAGAGAAGAAAGCCTTGTAAAGATATATACTCCATTTGACCTGGTCCCTTGACAACCTCACCACAAGGAGCTCGCTAACAGCCAGACTGTTTATGGAGGCATGGGTAATGGAGGAAACCTTACGGAATAAAGAGAGAGACGAGCAAAATTACTTCATGGCTTCTTTCTTTGCAGTCCATGATTTAACTTAGTACACAACTTTTCAGTACACCGCAAAAGTTCAGTCCTTGTCATACCTACATCGATGTGTACTCGTCAAATTGAACCTGTATAACTGATATACTGTATTTGATGCATTAAGCGCCTTGGGCACTTCAAAAATTGAAAGATTGTTTTCAATGAAACTGCCTAGGTTTATCACACAGGGTAAGTAATGAGACTGGGGCGCTAATTTTCATGCGAGTTAAAAATGAGCTTGTTGAACATGATAAATGTACTAGAAAGTGTGAAAGTTTGACTGTGTGCAGGATAGTGCATACTGATATATCTTCACAGAGAAGTGTGAAAAGGGTAATGTTGACTGGGAAGTGAGTAGTGTAAAACTGTTAGAGGTGTATGTGAGCTGGTGAGTCTGTATTGCACGTGTATTGCAACTGTGAAGCAGAAAGTGTACACTTGAATGTTGATCTAAATGAACATCTCAATTTCTCCCTGTCTCCTTGTGCCATTCCAGTAAGATATGCCAACCAACACGATTTAGTCACCACCAATTAAGAATTATTCAATCTGCAAGCAACTACAGCTATCCTGTAATCCAGAGGACATAATTCTATAACGTATCCTGGATCCCGATATCGAAGCATAACAAGGACTCAGTTAATCAATCAAATGAAACAAGATACTCAAAAACAAGCATGAGAATGATTGATTAAAGATCAACTTCAAATCATAAGATAATTGTACAGAAGGAGATAGCTAGTTCCCAAAAATAACTTCTCGTGAATTTATTTCATCTGGACTCCACTTTTACTTTCCTTCCAGCCCCAGAAGATGAATCTCGTGTAGGCAAGATGATTACAAACTGACACACGTGTCAAATAGGCTTCCAATCATAAACCGAATTGACTCAAAATAAGTTATTATTGAGAGGGAAAATTGGTTTGCGTGCCTCATCGGATAGACTTCTCTCATTGAATGCAAGTGGAAGAGAGCGAGATCAACAAGAAATAGATCCAGCTCTGGTATACACTGCTCTGCTGCTCATATTTCCACTCGCGTGCTCAAACAAGAAGACGGGGGACCACGCTACATGATCATAATCCCATTAAGGATCATCAAGCAAGCGACATAACAAGTATATATAATTTGTACATATATAGAGCACTCTCTAGGAGTCTGGTCAAACCTGTTGACGGTCTCATTTATTTGCTTATTCTATTTATTTCTATATATATAAATTTACGTATTGTTGAATCTGTTCCCCATTTCTCTCAGTATTTGCAATATGTATAAACAAGACAATAGCCTTATATATCTATTGCGCCGAATATCTCTAATATCTCGAATATCTGTAATTAAATCAATCTCAATTCATGAATAGGGCTTCCACAGGTACTTGACTATTCAAGCCCTAGGCAGGTCCAGATTGACTGGAGTCCATTTTCTCGGTCTCGAAGAGAGGCCATCACTGTTACTTACTTTACTCAATGATTCCTTGTTTACCTAACTTAACTGTTTGTTCATGATGTGTGAAGTCAGATGATCATTATGATCATGTCAAGACATCAATGACAAAATATACCGTACATGACCAAGATATATATATGTATAACATCTAGCTGAACAACAATTATGCAACCTCTTGTGTAAAGATACAAAATTTGGGTACTCTGGGTACTTGGGTACCACTGACCTGAACTAAGGTGCAATTTTTTGGACCATGGTTAGCCCTATTCATGAGAGGCTAAAATGTTATTAGTCTTATGAGAAACATCAAAACAGATATTCACCAACCCTCACTTGTAATATATTACTCACTTCCCTTTTCATCATATCACTTGAAATTTATATCACACAAAATTTCTATATCCTTTCAGTTTGTTACAAATACTTCCTTTCATCTTGGATAAATAATATCCAAAAAAAAAAGTAAATCAAGACTATTATATTGTGTTTAAACAGATGTTGGATGAATTTTTTATGAAATTTTAAACTGAAAGTTTTCCACCAAAAAATATATTCAGAAATGAGTTTGCCTCTAATGAACCGGCACATGCCCAGGTGGCTAAAACAATTAAAAGTGTATCTAGAAATCTCTTGACAGGGAGAAAGTTTTGGGCATTGCTATGGTACTTCTAGAATTAATGTTTTGCATTTGTTACATTTTATTTTTACAAAATGGGCTGGTATTTGTGAGCACATCTCACTAAAAATATCTGTTTAAGTATCCTATCCTATCATATAAAAACATATCCAAATTTTAGTTGATTTAAATTTGCATTTTTCATAAACATACAATCATTCTGTGTTTAGAAGGCATGTAACATTGTTGGAAAAAAAACTTTTCTCTTCAAACAAGCATAATTCAAACAAGGGTTTCATATAACCTTGATGTTTCAATTATTACCTCTACATGACAAGAGAACAGCTACATCCATCAGTAGAACGACAGACTTTCTCGTTCGATTAAACATTTTACCAATTTCCGGCACTATACTACTAAAATTTATAACTTCTGGGATTAAACTAACATATTTGCCATGCTTGCAGCGATATAAGAAGAAATCAATGCCGCTTGTGAAAACATCATGTCAACTTTCTGATTGTATAGCTATTTATTTGTAAAAAGGCCAGCAGGAGCCTACTTCCATACAAGTGCGCCACTTTCATCCAATTCCTTTCTCATCGACCGCAGCAATTCCTAGATAAACTTTTTCACCTTCCATTGCTGCTTCAACCTATAGGGAGGATAAATATTTTAATGGATATTGACTTGTTTTTATAGTGCGCAGCTCGGAGAAATAACGCAACAGTTGAAAGAAGAGTAACGATTGGTCAGTGTCAAAACAGGAAGTTTGAAGTAAGTTTGTAAACACAAGTTGAGAGGTATTTTCTCTACCCACAACCAGAAGCAACACTTAGTTACTGCAGTAAAGAAGCGAGTTTGAAGATGAATACCAGAGAAAGAATATGATTCAAATACTAGCAATCTAACGTGACAACCTTCCATTAGAAGCTGTAACAACATTAATTGGGATCCTAGTAGCAAACTGCCCATTTGTGAAATTCCATTTCCAGCAGTTAATAGACTTCAAAGGCCTTCATTGATGCTAAAGATAACTTGTATGAATTGCTCCAGATTTTGATTGCATTGATCACATATCAGGTGAAGAAGACGTGCAGGCCTATTGATCCCACTACTCAATAGAACCTTGAAGAATGGCCTCAGTCTGGTTCTGTACACCACTGTTAGTCAACATTGAATCTGGGACGTAACTCAAACACAGGGCTACCTGTATACACAAACTCTCCAGGAACTCGCACTGCCATTCTTACTGAAATACTTATTGATTGACTCTATCTTATGGCAAATAATTCATGAAAAGAGGGAATCAAGGAGACTTTTTCCATTTTCTGAGGTTTTTCTCTGATGTCAGTGACAGAATCAAACTCCATTGTGTTATATCGAGTTGCTCCCTACTGATTGTTTACCTAGTTTTGTTATTGTTTTACTGAAGAGAAAAACCAATCTATTTTCTCTCCTTGATATATTCCCATGTCAGTAGCCTTACTTTTGGCAGTGATGTGCAGTGATGTTAATCAACCACTACCTCATAAATAGTTTATAGCAAAATAAACTTATGATGCTCAAAGTTATGATAAAGATATCATGTTAATCAAAAACTTGGTTATTAATAGCTCATAGCCTTCGATAAATAGTTAATACTCTGTGTTGATATTTATTGTTATATTAATCAATATCAAAGTTATAAATAGTTAGTAGGCATATGAATACTTAAAATCCTCCTCGCGTGATGTTTGATGGTAGAGAATAACTAAGATGAAACTTCATTATAGCGTTGGTAGTCAACATTATTCTTCCAAAATGGGGCTAGAAACGACAGCTGTATTTTCAGTAAGGAATATATGACTCCCAATGAACTAACATCTTTGTGTTTAGTATGACTTCTTTGATGTGACGTAAGGTGAGGTGATATGGGGTTTAACGCCACTTTCAAGAGTATTTCACTTATATCTCGGCTGCTAGTATTATTATTATAATAATAATAATAATAATAATAATAATAATAATAATAATAATTGCAGAGAAATTGCCTGAAACTAGCAAACCATGGGTGGTAACGCACTGAAATTCAGTGTAGCTTTGCACCCAAACCTGACTGTGTGTAGAACAGTTCTCTACTGCAGACAAGTTGCTGAGCCACTGGGTGAGTGAGTGAGTGAGTTGGGGTTTTAATGCCGCTTTCAAGATTATTTCACTCATATTGTGGCTGCTAGTATTATTGCAGGGAGAAAGCCCGCAACACCATTGTGGCTATGCACTGCGGTGAAACCTGTGAGCATCGCCTGGAACTAGCGCACCATGGGTGGTAACGCACTGAAATTCAGTGTAGCATTGCACCCAAACCTGACTGCGTGTAGAACAGTTCTCTACTGCAGACAAAGTTGCTATGCCCCTGGCAGGATATGACTTCTTTGATAAGCATTCAAGAAGTTGATGAGATGAACAATAAGGACAATTCTTATGGATAAAAATAAAGAAGTTGCTCATCCATAAGAATTGTTCTTATTGTGTTAAGTATGAATTTGGTAATTTTTGTGCCAATATCGAAGAAAAAATTCAAAATGTTACTAGTCCTGACAACAGTAAACTACCATAGACCATTGGTTGCGGACATGACTCGTTTCATTCAATGCAAAAAAAGCCATCAATGGTTCTCCTACACCACAGTAGCAGCAAACAAGCATTGATTGAAACCCTTATCTGATAACATAGACATTTTTGTCTGAACACTTAAACTCGTTCCTTAAAAAAACCCATTTACATGAAATTGATACTCGGTCAATCAATGAAAGAAAGAAATTATAAAAGGAAATCAATTCAACCATTTCTATTTTGAAAGTTATTTTGAACCTGTCAAAGCATGGTGATAAACTGTTTCTTAAATTGGATTCTAAATTGAAAACTGGGTATGACGACAATAAAAAGGTACTTTGTTAATCTGCAAAAGGAAAGTATAATTTCTTTAGTTCAAACTGCCTTACTGTAAAAAAGATCTAAGATAAACAAAAAATAAGACTCTGAAGTGAAAGTTTTATTGATAAATCTAAGGTATGAAAATATAAAAAGTAGAAAAGAAAATGAAATGAGACTAAAAAGTGTTAATTTTGAGATAGACTTTCTTCAGCTTTTATAATATTTTAGGGCCTGGCTGAAAGAACAGACAGATTGGTCAATTCCGCAATGCATCATGATGTTTTTAACCCTCTCACTGCCATGTGCATGTTATGTCACTCTTTATCAGCATGCCAGTCTGCTAAACAGGATGCTTCTTTAGATCACAAAAATGACATTCAACTTACCACTCATACTACATATTTTGAATATAGCATTTGGATATAGATTACTGAAACCTTCATTTCTTTCTTATAAATTCCTGAAAGAATCTTAGTTTCAGTTTCATAACTGTCCCTGTCTTCTATAACCTACTTAATCATGTAGAAATTTAAGACTGACATTTTACTCTACGACACACTTCTCAATCAAATGGCTCCCACACCCATAACCCCTTCAATCAACCATAACCCCATTCTTCACTGGTCAAATGGACAGAGATAGATACTTGTGGTCTACATGCGCCTAATTTCCTTTGTGAAGCATTACCAAGACATGGTATCACAATTTTCAGTAGATAAATACGGTCTTGTATTCACTTTTCCTTCACTGTAGTCGCACAAAAACAAGATTTATTTATTCCGACAACATTGTTAAGTCTAATTGAAGGAAGCAACAAGAACCATCTGTTGGTTCCAATCATGTTAACCATCCAAGTCCAAAATCAAGCAGGGAAAGTTGCTGGCAAAAACTTTTAATAAATGATTAGTTTTTTTACTGCTTTGCCTGTCAAAACTCCCCGACCTCTGATCAATTTCCGTAACGTAAAAACTGTGAGGTGATCTCTTATCAAAATATGCTGTCAAATTTTGAGGAGTATAAACGCTACATGTAAAATCAATAGGTTTCCATGGCTTCTCGAAGGGTTGCATATGCCAGGCAGCAAATTATCTCAACAGAGGGCTGCCTGCGAGGTTCCGGAGCAAGAGGAATCAGTTGAGAAGCACTCCTTTAGGAAACACTTGGTCTTCTGGACAGACATTACTCTCAATGCTGCATCAATACTTGTTTTGTGCAAAAAATAGTTTCAGGGAATCATTTTTTGCAAGACAATGATGTTTTTACAGTATAAAAGAATATGATATGTTGATCTTCTCCTTGAATATCACTTTTATAATACATTTTTATACATTCTATTTGAGTTTCTATGTAGATGTCACTTTCTAAAAAATGTGTATATGTAGTTGGACTGTTACTCATGCAGTTTTCGAATGATAAGATTTTAAGATAAGAGAAAAGAGACATTTTCAAGCATATTGGGGTTTCTTAAACTCTAAAACAAAACTGATTTGAATGTAAGATTTGGTAAATACAATGTTTGCTTTTTCTCAAATTTGCGAAATAATCTTTTGTATCCTTCCCTAAGCTTACAAACTAAAACTGACAAACGTCTGGTAATTAATTCAATGAGAAATACCAATCGTCAAACAAAACCCAACACAATAACAGTAGAACAATGTTTAAATTGCTGCATCACTGCAACTTCTGTAGTTTACTTTATCTAAAAGCCATGAAGTGCTATGGCATTTTGGTAACCATATTCAATTACTTTCGAATCAATATTCAGCATTGTTCACCAACTTTGTCTCTCTTGTTTAAGGTCAAGAATTTTTCTGTATAATTCTGGTAATAATATGATGATACTTAAATCAGGTAAACCAAAAAAAAACATCCACCATTTTTTTCTTGACTCTGTAAGGTCAGCCATTTGCAAAAATAATTTGGGTAAATGATATATTCATATTACAATGAATTTGATATACAGCAGAGAGAAACAAATCACTTTTCACACACAATGTATCTAATTTACTCTGTAAGGTCAAGATTATTTATATAGAATTCTTGCAACTTTAGCTGAACATCATGAATTTGAGTTACAGTAAGGAGGAAACTCAAGCTACAATGTATCGTCTTTATTCTTAAAGGTCATGAATTAGTTCTGATATTTGGTAATAAGAGACAAACATAATTGATCCAATGCATGATAAAACAACAAAATCAGTTTTGTCAACAAAGCCTCTTGTGTTGTGTGATGTTATTGTAATCGCGTCCCCGGGTCTAATGGGTTGAGTAATGGCTAGGCGTCTTGTCAGTAACTCATATTGTCCCGATAATCAGCTCCACTGGGTATCGGCCGCCTCGTTCACGACAAACTTTGTAATTGATAACCTCGTTATACATCCACTACTTCACATTTGCAGTGAACTTTTACCTTTAGCTAAGACATTTTGTAATCCTTTACAAATGAATTAATACTTCTGTCACACTATCATTATCCTGTTATCTACATCACGGTGCCAAACCATGTCTCGTAATTGAAATTGATGATATGTCAAATACAAAGATTTGTCAATGAGAGTATATTTTAGTAGATATGCATGACTTCAAGTTCCTGTTATATATCAAATCAAGTCAATATGTTAAATGGAATGAAAATTTAAATACACATTGGAATGCAAATTGTTTTTAATTTAAATGTTGCAAGTACCATGATAATTTCAAAAATATTCTCCAAAGCCTTTTTCATCTAAGTCTTAATATCCTAAAGTTTTGTTATCTAAAAATTATCAATGTTATTAAACTGGTACCTTTTTCAAAAAACTTCTTCAGAAATTAATTGTTCAAGTAGTCAATCATAAGTTGTGATCAAGGTTCATATATATATATAAGATACTGCATTAAACGGCCTGATGAAGCAGGTACAAATCAGGTACATTCGTACCTGCTGAAAACGTTTGCCAAATGTAATTCAACTTCATCTTCATCTTTTTAATATATATATATATATATATATATATATATATATATATATATATATGACCTGAGTAAATTCACCTTTTACTATTCCAACAAGCATGGCTCTTTGTACTACTTCAGGGTCATTAATTACAAAATGACTGACCCAAGGTCATTTTGTGTTGCACACTTTAGCATGAAACTATGCATAAGCAATGTAGAGTTACAGCATGGTGTCTCCCAGCACCAACCATCATGGCCTCCTCTGCACCAGGGAGAATTCATTATGTACAAGCAATCTAGCCAGGACTCCCCACAGACCAGCTGGGAGGGTGCCGCTCCATCAGTTATTCATTGGCTGCTCCCTGACCCCCCTGCCAATAGGTAATCACTCCTCCTCGTTACTCCCCTCTCTATCACAACCAGGGAAGACAGTGTCATGAAATTTTGATGCTTTATAGGTAAATAGACCTTCCTAATTGGGTTGTACCTGCAGTTACCTGAAGCAGGTGTGACGTACAACAGCTAATTACCCTCCCAAAGGACCCTGCCACACCAAGGGTCACTAGTCAGGCAGATTGAATGTGGGCTAATGTAATTATGATGACCTCCAGTTGATTAAATGGGGCTGAGAGAGGATTTTAGAGATAAGATCTACTTTTCTTGCGAAGATACAAAGAGATACAAAGTTTTTAAAAACTCTTTGATGCATGGATATATTTTATGATAGCATAGCCATGCCATCTATATAATTGAGACTGAAGGAACAAATAGCAACATCGAGTATTATAATTTACATCATTTTATAACAGAAAGATCAATCATGAAAATATTCAACAAAGAACTATTTCCCACATGTCTGGAGTGTCTATGGAACAAAATTTTTCTCTGGGATCACATCAAATTCAGTTAGAGTGTTTGGTGATGCATGTCCAGTGGGATATACTGCAAGATGAAACAGCTTGGTGAATTAAAGACAATAGACAAGATAATTGCTGTAAATGGACTTATACCAAAAGTGTGTGATGTACTTCTGTGCTAGTGAGTCATATAATATTTCCAACTAAGTCTCAGAGCCAGGTTTGAGAGGTCGTGCCACTATGCTTGTCATATTTTTCGTAAAACACAAGTCACTTAATTTCTTGTCATAAATTGGCAAAGTCAAAAGTAAGACTTATTTAGTTTGTCATTTTAAAGAGTCAAAAGTTCATCAAGTTTACCCTTGCCATCAGACTACATTAGCAGAAATATCTTTAATGTACATCATTCAACGGTAACATAAAACGATCACATGCCTATGCTCCTATAGTTGCAACTGCTAATTGACAAACTAAGTGCACTCAATAGCTTGCCAACTTGAGAAAGTCTCACTTGATTCCTATTTCATAAAGGACAGCTTGACATCAATAAAAATGTCAACTACTTTCTTGAAAATTATTTTTAAATAAACTGCTAAAATGCCATCCAGAAGAGATGCAAATCAATACTGCAACCATCTGGGGAGTACAAGGGAATGTGAACCATACCTCAGGAAATGGACATGGAATTAATACCTAACTGACAAAACTCATAATGCACATTTACTTTTTCTCTATTTTTAAAAATATTATCATGGAGATAAGTTTCTTTAGAATTAAGGGTGCATGGTATTATCGGTATATCGGTATATTGCAATACAGGAACAACACGATACACTCTTCTGAAAACATCCAATACATCGGAAGTTTTAAAATTTACAATTTCCATGTAAAATTGAAGAGAAAAGTAAAAAGAAAAAACGTGATTTTACCGAAAGTTGTAAACTATGTGTGAACTCGCCAGGTGAAAATAGCACAGATATGTTAAAAGTCCGAAACCAATCACTGAGTTATCTTACTTTACAAAACGATGGCCAGAGGAGCATTGATCACTGATATAATTACTGCTATTTAGTCAAGAGAGCATGCAAAAAATTAAATATGAAAAGTACCAATATATTGCAATACGAATTGCAATACGCTTTTCTGTATCGAAAATGAGGATCGATACCCATCCTTATAGAGAATATGGATTTATCAACAAATGGAATTACATTTGAATACATTATCAAACAAGAAGTAAATATAATACAATGTATCATTCCCATATAACATATCTTCAATATCTGCTTGATACAAAGCTACAGGAACTAATTATGAATAGTTTTTTAAATTTGAGTCCAAAAACAAAGCGATGGACATGGCATATTTTCTTTTCCCCCTGCCATATTTGATTTTGTTTCTACTCTTCCTCCCAATGTTCTTTTTTGACTCACATAATTTTCATCCTAGATCATTTTATCGTTGGAAACTAATAATTATACATTGTAAAGAGTTATAGTACGCTGAGAGACAATTTGCCTGTGGTAAGCGCCAGTATCAATAAAGTTTACCTTCTCCCCACTCTAAATGAATCACCAATAATGGTTTTGTAAACAGTAAATGAAGAGGGAGAGAAACTCCTCAAATGACAATGTCTATGTGATTTCTATTTTACAGTCACTGATGATGGAAGTACAGCATTTAAGCCTTTGTCAAAGAGTTTTGGTCACGTAGGCAATTCTGGTGGTTCATACACCACAAATGATAAAAAAAATAATCATGTACAAATAGAAACAGTTTCAATTGCAAACACAACAACTTTCTCAAGTAGAGATCAAAGAAGACGTAAAGTACAAAAAAACTCCACCAGGTTTATGGGTCAGGATTGTGTTAAGAGGGACAGTGTATCGGATGAAGAAGATTCTGAATAACAAAAGTCTAACAAAGTTTGTAGAAATGGTATGATTAGCAGGCTGATGGTTAATATGATGATACATAAAAGCAGCTGAGAGAGTCTGCCCATCTGGTGACAGTAGCGGAGATGTTTCCGCAGCACACAAACACAAACACACACACATCCGAGCATCCCACAAGATCAATGTCTGCAAACAGTAGGGTCGACCCTCCCATCCTGACCCCACATACCGGCGCACTCACCGCTACTCTTGTCTTCATCCCATTAGAGCTTGTTGGAATATCACTTAAACATTTGAATTATCCTACTAACATCTTTCCGATGAATAGAATTTGGCAATCATTGATATAATACGACTTCATTAAACATGGTTTTAAGATTAAAGTCATAAAAAGTTTAATAAGATATTATTCAACAACATATGTTAGAAATAATGATCTTATATAACTGCAATCTCATCATTAATACCAGTATGTTTATAGATGTAAAATATAGGAATAAGCAAATAAATCATGTAACTTGATAAACGTTTTACTGAAATGTGATTGAAGAGATGATGACTTGGGGATACATAAAGATTCTTACCCAAAGAAGTGTGTCATATGTCTTTTATGTGAGTGCATTTTATTATTACCCAAGCAAGAGTGAGGGTTATAACAAAAAATTTGTACGAGTTTAGTAAAAGTCATATGACTCACTTCCGAGTGTAATGATTTCTATATTACCAATATTATTCCATATGAATCATATGATAAAAGCCTCGAAAATGGCCTGCCTTCCTTGCGATGACACACTACAGTGACGTCACAAACAATGATCTTATGACGTCAGAAACGACAATACATGGTAACTTGCACCGAAACAAATGTTGCTAGGTAAAAATGACATGAGCACATGTGCTCATACTGAAATTATGTCACTACTTATGGTCCACCTAATGGGTAATAAATGGAGATAACCATTTGCTAAAATATATCCCAAGATGTGCAATTTGATTATCAGTAGTTTGTCATGAACGTCCTTGGAAAGTAAGCCATAATTTGAACCTAGCTATGGTGACAGTTGACTTATTACTGTTTGATAGCAGATAGGTAATGATAAATAATGAGAAATATGAATGCTGAGATTGGTGTTGTAACTTAACCTTATTAATAAGTGTCCAGGGGGCTGAGCTATAAATATTGAAAGTGTGTTCTAATCATGTCCCCTTCTAAAGGGCATGGCACTATGTAAGAATGGTGTTATTTGATTTTGTCATCTTCTTAGACAGACTTAATATCATGACTACTTTAACATACAGCATTCATTTGTAAAGAGACCAGTTTGGGTAAAAAATCAAGAACAAAGAGATAAAGTTGCTGATAAAGGACACTTATTAGGATTTTGCGGTAAAAAAATATACAAAATATCTGGCAGTAACAATTTGATTTGCTGAGATTGCAGCAAGGGGAGCTTACAATTTTCAACAAAGTTTGTGGAAAATTTTCTCAATGCACCTGAATTCTCAGTAGGGGGCAGTTATAGAGTGCGAGGGCTTATTGGTTCATGCGGTAAACAAATATATGTGATATCTGGTCATAACAATTTGACTTGCTGAGATTGCAGTTATGGCGGGGGAAGATTGGAAGTGTTTGTGTAGCATGTGAAGCTGTTTACAGTCACAGACACACACCAACTTGTGTAGGGGCATGGTTTACATAACCTCCGTGAATTAGCGACAACTAGTCGTGCTTGTCCAACAATCACCACATCGCTCTCATTAGCTGTTAGTCTCCAAACATGACCTGACCTTCTGCTCCTCTAAAAAAGCGGCCATTTTAAGACAAATACACACAAAATGTTGCTAATATCGTTTCAAAACTGTTCAACAGTTAACATTTTTAGACGGCAAGTTTTACAGCAGGCTCTCTTTATGACACCTCTCCAGACAAATCTGGCAGGAAAGAATTAGGTGTAAGACTGAAGACTTCACTGTTAATAAAGATGCATGAAAGTTACTTTTACTATATAGATCTGTTTGCTTCATGACAAATAAATGGTAGAAAAAGTCATTTACCAACAAAATTTTAAGGAACTAAAAACATTTTTATGTAATTTTTATGTATATAAAAACTCCTAATATTATTTTGTAGAGGTTGTTGTTAAAAGTGAATAGATGTTTGTGACTTTGGAGATTGGTTGACCTAGACCCGATTCTAGTTTTATAAGGCGAGACAGTATATCATGGAAGCATTGCCAATGAACCTGCGAAACAATCGAATTCCGATTCTCTAAATTTTATGAAAGAAGAATACATAGGACATAGAAAAGTAATGTTATTTCTTAGTTACTAAATTGTCATAAACATTACATGAAGAGAAATCACAAAATAAGAGGGTCTGTGAATTTGCAGATAGAATATCAGAAATGTCATATATATTCTGTTTGTCTAATCACTGTAATTGTTGAAACAGAATAAAAACAATAAAAACTTTCAGTTTTTATAGTTATTCGTTTGAAAGAAATTATGTTAACAGTATCAGGATATATTGTCTCTAATACATCGATGTATTGTGGATCCTCACAATATAAATATCCTGATATATTGTCTAAATGTGTTTTGTATCGATGCACTCATTTCGCATAGAAGACGATGCAAACATCAATATCGTTGATGAATTGTTACACCACTAGAGATTGGACACTAAATTTAACAACTGGTTATTTGACGAAAAAGAAAAAATTCTAAAAATCTAAAATGATTTCCTGTGTTTCATAGTAAAATCCAATCTCACAAATGAGACATGTCATGTGACATTTTAGAAACAGCATCTCGCTTTAAGAGGTTTCTAGGTTTTGTAATGGTTTTTAACTTTATCTCCCAGTGCAGGAAGTTTACTGCATAACACTGTATTACACTACCACAATGCGATTGGTCACCAAGCGATAGATTTACATTAAAGAATGAGGCTTTTAGTCATTTTGATTGTTCAAGTTATTTTGAATAATCTGTGAATTTTCTTCATCTACTCTGCTTGTCCTTAAGGTAAATAGATTTGCTAAATTTATTTCATAACAATTGATGTGTTAGTTGTTAAATGATAAACACAGAAGTAAATGGCATCGTTCAGTGGGAAATATTCATTGCTGCAAATAAAAAAATTCTAAATTCCATTCATAGACATTGTTTATAACAAGTCCTTGTTTGCGAGAAGGAGATCAAAGTCATGCACCTTAATTTTTTTCTGGTACTAAATTTATTTCTGAACAAAATGATTTAAACTATTTGCTTTAAAAAAATAATGCTCAGATTAATACAATTTTTTAAAATTAAGTAAAATTTTGACTTACCTGCACAAACATATGCATTTTTTATAATGGTAAATTTACAACAATCCCTTCCCTTATAAAACAAATACTTATAACAAAACACTGACGTATTACAACTCACTTTGAAAATTACCGATACATCGACTTACTGTAACTAAATTTCTCAATGTGCCGCGTGCATCATGTCGACCTGCCTTGCAGACGTGCTATAGGGGGGGGGGGGGGGTTCGCCTTATGTACGAGGTATATGATTTTGACAGCTATTTGTGGGGCTGAGAAAGGGGGTCGCCCTATCCACTGGGTCGTTTTTCTTCAATTTATTCAATGAAAAGTGGACATAAAATTTAGACAATAATTGAAAAATAAAGAAGAAACAATGACAATATTTAGTAAGAAAAATATATCATCAAAGAAATATTTTTGATTTATTGAGGGATGGATACTAGTGGTGTAACGATTCATCGATAGTATCGATGTTTCCATCGTCTAATACGCGATAAGAGTGCATTGATACAAAACCTGTTTAGACAATATATCAGGATATTTATATCGTGAGGGTCCACAATACATCGATGTATCGACATAAGAGACAATTTATCCCGATACTGTTACCATAATTTGTTCAAAACAAATAACCATAAAAGTTAAAAAGGTTTTTCTTCTATTTCAGAGATAACAGTGATCAGAACAGAAACAGAAAGAGAAATTATATGATATATCTGATATTTTATATGTAATTTCACAGTCATTCTAATTTTGTGATTTCCTTTCATGTAATATATTTGACAATGTGGTATTTAGAATTAACATTACTGTTCTATGTCCTATCTATAGTTTTTCATAAACTGTAGAGAATCGGGATACGTATTGTATCGCAACCGCTGTATCGTGATGATAATCGTCTCGCAGGTTCCTTGGCAATAATTTCATGATATATCGTCTCGCCTAATAAAACTTAAATCAGGATATATCGTCTCACCACTAAGGCCAGGATACAAGGATCTAATGGATACCCATTTGATGTAATTGTTAGAATTTTTTAGTTTTGGTTCTCTCAGTGAAAACCTGGAAACAATCCAGCAGGCAGAAGGTTAATAAGATTAGGAGAAGCATTGTATGGGCTGCTGTAGCCTGTTTGCTGATCCTTTTTCCTTTGTATCGTTTCTAGTTCATTTGTTAATACATGTCATATTTCTGGAAATAATTTACTGTATCAATCGATAAGATTTTGAAGCAGCCAAGCCTTGACAAGTAAAAACTACCACTTCCAACAAATAATGCTGTCTACTCTGTCACTATTTTCATAGAAATGTAGCAATTTAAATTTTGAACATCTTGCATATCCACGATTAATAGAAGAGCAGGAAGACTATAGAAGCATTTACTTCAGCAATGAAATTTAAACATTCATAAATGTCAAGATTTTATAAACCAATTTAAATTTTCCAATTTTCATGCATGTCTCTGTTTTCATACTATGACAGAATAATACTACCAAATAATTTGTTGAAATTCGGATTTGCCTTTTTTGGTTTTAAAGAAGCAAGATAGCAAAATGTTACAATTTCTATACACATGGGAAATAAAAATGGTTACAATGTTTAACAAGAGATCAAAATCAAACAATATATTTTTCAATTCCATGACTTGCTGTGAAGGGTTTTTACAGCATTTAAAGTTCTTCCATTTGAAACTTTTGAAGTCCACTTAATTACACACAATGGAATGGCAGCCAGGTATTAAGAACACTTAGATGCTGAGCGAAGAAATATTCTGCTGCAATTTGAGTTTTTAAGTTCTGGATTAACGAGGAGCTGGAGGTGTACGATCTGCACAAGCGCTAAATAATAGCGTTGTTGCTCTTTGATTCTCTGCACAAGATGGAGCTGTTTAGGGGCTTAGTTTGGGAACTTACGACAGTGGTTCATTTCCAGGTGATCTGTTCTTAAACAGTTACATTAACCTGGAGTATTTGGAAGTTTATCAAAAATATTTGATAGGTTTATTCCTTTATCTTACAGAAGAAGAAAAATATCTTATTCGTGTGTCAGATGCTTCACATTCAATATTACCACATACAAAAAACTAGTAAAACATAGCATCCAACCATAGTACCAAATAACCACTTTGTTAAAAATTTCACTGACCACTGTATATAGTTGGATATGGTTTCGATGAATTCTAAATCGCTAAACAGTTAATCAAAAACTTGTTTTCTTAGAATCCATAAATTCATAAATGCTCGCCATAATACAGATTTGTCTTCCTACTTCAAGGATAATCAGTTTGATATCTGTTTCACACACACTCTAAATTATTCATAAGTTGATCAAAAACTCTTTGATAGAGATCCTTCCATAATCATACAAATGGTTGCCCTCAATAAATATTTCACTGCTAAGAGGTCTTTGATACAAATTCCACAAATAATCCAAATCATTCATAAGTTGATCAAAAAATTCTTTGATGAAGATCATTATTTGATTTTGCAAATGGCTGCTCCCAGTGCATGGTGTCCGAGTAACTGACTGACCCAGCAGACGGCCACACCAAATTGATCGAGCAGACGTCATAACTTCCACTTCAAACATGCAGGCCAGGCAGAGATCAATGTGAAACTATATCCATCTCGGTGATTTATGACCCTTGCATTACACTCAAATTAATGTTTGTCTAATGTGGAAATCACTCCATTATACTGCCATAAAGCTCAACATAAAAGTGTTTTCCTGGTTATCATATCAAACTCCTCAAACTACGCTGTCATTGATTGACACAAAGATCGGGCAAATGCTTTTAAACCTTGTACGGTGACTGTAACACTCATCTCGCCTAAACACGGCCACTCAACTTCAGATTTGTCGACATAAATTGTATGACTTACCAGATCATAAACATTGACATAATGCCTGTTTAACAACAGAATGCTGAGAAGTCGGCTTTGCCAATGCATTAAAATCAGGTAGTAATATTGGCCAGGAGATTAGAAGTTTACTTTAAACATATGAAACCTTCAGTAGTGATTTGAAAGTTTCCTTTAATGTGTAAACCTCTAACCCAAGAGCTGCAGGGGCCGGCTAACGTAAACCTGCTAAATAGAGATTATTATGCAAGCAAGTGTGTCATATGAATGTTTTGTTGACGAATTCTTACCTAGAATTATTCTGCGATTTTCTTGAATAACTGCTGGTCTAACTCTAAACTCTACTTTCAAACAGATGCCCAGAGTACACGTATAAGATGCTCACTTGTAGTGGCCATGCATTTTAGTCAATGAATAACTCTGTTCTTATAAACAAATACAACAAAATGCAACAAAGTATCTGCTAGAACAACATTTAACTTTTAAACTTCAGGTCATTATGAAGCTTCCTAAAGGATCTCAATATTGAATAGGAAATGGGCGAGGGTCATAAACTGATGATCTTCAGGTCATTATGAAGCTTCCAAAAGGATCTCAATGTTGAAAAGGAAATGGGCGAGGGTCATAAACTGATGATCTTCAGGTCATTATGAAGCTTCCAAAAGGATCTCAATAAAGAATGGTAAAATGATTGAGGATCTTCAGGTCATTATGAAGCTTCCTAAAGGATCTCAATAAAGAATGGTAAAATGATTGAGGATCTTCAGGTCATTATGAAGCTTCCTAAAGGATCTCATTATTGAATGGTAAAATGGGCGAGGGTTATAAACTGATGAAACCTACATTGTCCTGATGTAGTATGGGAAACAACTAATTGTGAAAGGTTTAGATAACAGGCTTATTAACTTTTAATATACTTAATAAACTTCAATAAGGTTTACAGATATATATATAATGTAGTTCAATATCTGATATTAAAGACATGCCTATGTTGATTAAAGAAGCCAGTGCCAATAGGAACATGTCAATAATTATAAAATGTGTATTATCAACTAACTAGACGTGTTCTCCGAACCTTTTCAATTTCGGCTTATCCTTCATCAAAGATACAAAATAGAACCTTGAAGCCATTCCAATGACGAGCCAGGATATAAATTCCAGCTCCTTGATTTGCTGCTCACCTCTGTCTTCTGAAAGTATTTCCATGAAGCCTTGGAGCACAGTTGATCATAAAGCAACACTCCGATGATTTTCATTGTCCAAATGAGGCGCTTATTATCTTCCCTAAACATAGAAAAATTTTAAATTCCATTTGGAGATTCATTTGAGGTATTCTTACAATTTCCAATATTACCTTAATGATGGAAGATCATCTTCAAAGGAAGGCTCAAAGCAAATAACGATATTAACTTGGAAGACATGCTTTTTAGAGTAATATTTGAAGCGGAAAAGTGGACTTGCCGACCATTCTCTAGAATATTATAAAGAGACTGCATTAAAACTTCATTTCTTAAAGCAATTTTATTCTGGCACCAAGAGTAATTAGGACTTCATTTCCAATCCTCCATTGTTTCCTAAATAAATACTTGTTAGTGAGCCAAGAAATTGATCAGCACTTTTTTATTTAGGAATTCATGTTCTTCAGAGTTTGATCATATAAATTTAAAGTCTTTGTAAGCATACTGGCACCAATTGAGAGATAATTCATTTTTGTAACTAAGCTCAACTTATCAAAATTCTGCCTTCAATAACCATTTGTAGATTGCATCAAGACTGATAACCGCTTACTGAAAGCATTCTTTATTCAAATGACAATATTTTGGTTCCAGTTTGCAATGAGAAGAATGTAATTTGAGATGAATATTTCTTGTTGAACTTTATGTTTCTAAATGCAATAAAATGAAACTGAGAAAATTTATTCTGAATTTTCTCTTCTTGCCCCCAGGCATTGTCACTATAGCTTGGTGAATGATGGATTATTTTATAAGTTTACACTCCTGAAAGTCTGTCATTCAGGAATGGTAAAATGAAAAAAGTAACAAAGTGCTTGAAAAGTCCACCCTGTGCTACTTTTTGCTTCAAGAGAGATTTCAGCAACACCATAAGAAGAGAAAATCACCTAACAGCACTCGTCTGAAAGTCCCTTTTAATTCCACCTTTGCTTGACCAACTAATCAATAAATGCGTTAGCTTCTTGACTCTTCCATCTTGATATATGATCATGAAGTCAATCACTTATCCACCAACTCATATTTTCAAGCAAGATTGCAAAACAAAGCCAAGCGGCTATGATAACATGAGAACGTAACATCAATCCCGGCTGGCTGGACACCTGATCACCCTAATGGTCAATTTACTTATGTCAAGCTGGGCAGTGTCCATCCACTTCATTAGACGGCCAATTTGTGCTACTACATTTGCCCTATCAGATTCCTTAGTCTCATTATTCTCCAGTTAGGAAACAAGGAGGGTGGATATCGGCCACGATATCACGCTGTGTGGGATGAGATATCACTGTAAAGTAATGCTTTAGGATGTAATAATCAACATGTCTGGCTACAAAAGGTATTTATTTTTGTCCTGAAAATTTGTGCCAATACAAGACTGGTATTTCCGTCCTTTGAATTGAAGATGAACATTCCCTGATAATAATTGTCAGATTTCAAAATTATGAGAAAATAATTTTTATTGAATTACACTTAAGGGTCAAGATGAATCAGATGTTTTATAAGATCGAAACTTGAACTTTATAGAGATAGCTGGATGCTGTATAAGATAGAAATGAATTTGATCTTATGTAAGAGGCTGTCAGTACTACCTTGACATTAATTCTTCTTAAGGATCGATTCCCCTAGATTTAACATGTGATCTCAGCCTATTTGAGAAGTATGTTATCATGTCAAACATAAATAACCAGGGCCTTTACTGAAGAAGTTATCTTGGTTAAGAAAAGAGATCTGATGACATCAAAACAAGCTTCTTGGTGTAGAAGAGTATTCTACATGGAGACAGATATTGATAGATCATTTCTTAGTGTGGGTAGCCATTGGAAGGAGTTGTAGAGGTACTATCAATTGTAGCCCACCTGTAGCCACAGTTTTTTCAACAATGTAGTCACAATGCTGTTGCGGCCTTTCCCCTAGCACTAAATTTCAGTAGATCAGGTATGAGAGATTATATTATTATGGACATATATAAGATATTGAGATTTTACTGAACATTAGCAGTTTTTTTATTGTCCGTACGTAAATAAATCAGACAAAAAGGCCACCATGCTGGTTTGTTAGTAATTTGGTGTAAAAAAAACAAACTATTTTGGATGAATTTTTTTTTTTTTAAAAATAAGTGCCAATTCATATAAAATCTATGCAAAATTTTATTTGTACAAGTCATTTGCAGAGCAGTCCTCAACGTACAAAAAGTAGGTCGTTACATTTAGAGAGACTGTATTACCTAAATCCATCAATGTTGTTTGACTGTATGCAACATCTGTGGTAACAAACAACATGATAGTCTTGACTGGCTGAATATTTGAAATACTCATACAACATGAAAGGAATTCTCAAACACCATTGATACCCAAAATTATTGGCTGATCTACGCTTCATAACTGGGCGCTCTCCTGAGAAACCAACTTCATGGAATCACACAGCTAAGCGAAATGGATGTCAACAAATTTACTTTATGTTTCTGAAACAAACATTATTTTTTCTAAATTATCAATTTGCTAAAAAGTTGACAGTCATTACTGAAATCATAATAATTCAAATTATGATAAGTTTTGAAGGAGAAGTAAAAAATTTGAAAAGTTTACGAGTGAAATATAAAAAATGTATTCTACCTTTCGGAAACAAATATCATCTTATTGATTCAAGGATTTAATTGCTATCCCCATAAAAAATGTTGACAAATCAAATCATACCAAGATGTCATAAGAATTACTACATGAAGTAAATACAAATACAGTTCTAATATCAGTTAATGATTTAATCATGATAAACAATAGCTATGAAATAATAAAACAGAAAATGATAAGAGTGATTGCACGTGGTAATCTTTTGATAGATCACTTGACAAAGTATTTCAAAATTCATGAAATGAGATTGATAAAAAATCATGTCATAATAAAATTGCAAATAAAAGGACACTTTGTATGAAATGAAAACTGAACTCTTATCACTACAATGTTGACAATCAATCAACAGAAAAGATCAGGTTTTCATTTGCGACAGTAATTGATGAAATAATATCATATATGGACAATAAAATGCTGTAAAAGATTACTTTATGAAATGAATTGATGACAGTAATTGATTGTATGCCATGAAGCTTAACCAAACAAAAGAGAACTCGAGAATCTTATCTGTTAGGAGAGTTGACTCCAGCAATTGATAACGATGTTTACGTTCGATGTGAATATTACCAAATCAAAGCTTCGAACAACAAACAGGGCTTGATTAATGATTTAAAATCAATAAGGTAATTGATAATTAAGATGGATGAAGTCCACAATGAGGCCACCCAAATTTAATTATGTGTTCTAGCAATTCTTGAGGCGCAACAGGCACAGAAATGAGTGGTTGAGTTATTTTTAGCGCCTTTTGGACAAAACTTTTGGCAGCATAGAACAGAAATGGAGAAAAGCCTATAAATATATTTGTGTTAATTCTATCGTAAGTTTTAAATGGATCAGGCATAGGGATCATGAAAAGCACATTTCCTTGTCAACTACTAATACACTTGAAATAACTAGATATTATAAGTTATAACGTTCCGTCAAGGGTTACATAGGGATATATTATTCCTGCGTCCGCTTGTTGCATAAAACCTTTCGCAGGAATATTATATCCCTATGTCATCCTTGACGGAATGTTATAACGAATTTTTCTTACCGAATGTCTTAATGTATTATTAAAAAGACAAACAGTATTGAACAGCACCTATAACCTGATCACATGACTTTGATTGATTGACGTGGAAGCACGCTTTACTCGTGTAGCGGGGTATAAGGGATTTATCATCCCTTGTGACGGTGTATATGGATATTTGTTTAGTGTCAGGTGGACCAATCAGAGATCGGTATTCTTACATGAGGTAGGATATAACCTCATATGTAAACCACAGTGTCATCTCAATTTATTCATAATTTCATAGTGCGAGCTGCACTCATAGCAATATAAAACTTGACTGTCGATAGGGCTTGTTCTCCACCTGTACACAATCACTGGGGAAATCTCTTTCATTAAACGTTTCACAAGGAAAGTGATTACATTTCAACAAATTTCAACAACAAATCACACACTAGATTCTGTCAGACAAAGAAAAAGAAAAGAAAAAGGATATATATGTAACATGATACGTTATCTGTATCGTGATACATACCTTTAACTTTAAAATTACTTGTTTGGACTAAAAATCAGAGTGCTTGTCAACAGCTTCTTTTCATCTTTCTTTTAATAAAAAAAACAACTGAAAGACAAATATCTTAATGAGATATCGTGAGGCATATGGTATTGTGAAATATCTGTATTATCACACCTCTATATATCACACATCTATAAATCACCAGCTTAACAACAGTATAAGTATCTACACCAAAACGCTGCATGCACTTCAATATAAAATTAACTCTCCATAGGACTTGTCTCCTTCTCTTACACTAAACCTACTCACAAGGGAGTCCATCTCCTCTATACGAATTAATGACAGATAATCTAATCTTCTAACGCATTACAAAATCAAACAGGACTTTGTCAATGAGAAAGATGAAAAATTCAGAGCCCATTTGGGAGGGATTGTGTTGCAATCGGGTGATGTTCGGAGCAGATCTGTGCACTCTATCTGTCTCCAACTTAACGTCACTGTCACAAGAGAATGGTGGAGTCCTCTATACTAGTTACAAGTAAGAATCTCATTTAATGTAGGTGGATAAAGAGGAAAGACAATTTGTCATTTGAGAATTGTTCCTCTCGGATTTCTTAGTTGTCATGAAAGTTACAACTTTCAGAAAAAGAAAATCTCGATTCAAATAGATTCTGAAAATAACATTCCTTAGTTGACACAGTTTATTACATCGATCTGCCATTGCATTTTTATATATTTCAGCTTTTATGGAACATTTAGTTCTGAAAAGAAAGCAAATGAGATGAAAACAATTTTGCATTTAATAATTATTCCTCATAGGATTCTAGTTTTTCAGAAAAGTAAAGATTTCCAGGGTTAACCTCATATTGGGGATTATAGCAGTAATATTGTTGATTCATAAACCTGTAGATAGACACCAAAAGATATACTTATCATGAATTGGGTTCAGAAATATGTATGAATATAAAAGTTATAGATGATTGAATATTTCCACGACACTGTTAAAATATCAATTATAAAACCAATAGAGGTCAAATACATTCATTCCTTTCAGCGTTCGTCTGTTAAATGATCTTTGAATTAATATAATGTGTTTGCGTGTGTATCACATGTAACCTGTGTTGCCTCTCCTGTATTTTTAAGTTCTGTAATGATACAAACTGAATTCCTTTGGGGTAATAAATTATTATTATCATTGTTGTTGTTGTGGTTGTCATCATCATGATCATCATTTTTATCATTATTAATCGAATATCCCTTATTTAGGATGAGAGGTTGTTGAGAAAAAAGGAAAAAAATGGAAGAAGTTCACAGATGAAAAGATAATGAAGGTTGGGCGTCTTGCTATGTAATATATCCCCCTGCCCTTTCAGGCTGGCTGGGATAAAATTACATTTATTCTTACCTCATACAAACTTTGATTTCAAACAAAACTGACTTTTAAAAGTCGCTTAACTATAACTTAAAGAAAATAATATTCCTTCTTGTAACATGTGAATACCAAAAGTTTTATGTGTCTTGAATGTTGCCATTTAAGATAATGGGGACAATGATGGCCTCAACTCCCAGCGATCATAAGATTCCAAGCCAAAGGCGAGCAAAATGGTAAGCACATTACAACAATAGAACATATAAAACCACGCAACTGGAATGTTTAACATTGTATTGATTCCCTCGCACAACAGCTAGGATTCTTGATAAGTGAACAAAATGGTAAAGTTTCTTTTCAAGCTGAGATATCTTTTGTTGAACGTTGCACAAAGAAAGCGATTACACTTCAAAAACAACAAAACAATTAGCGCAGAATCTGTCAACCTGAGCAAAATGATCATTCAAACAAGGGAAAAAGAGAAAATACAATTGAACCACGGCCTCCATTACTGAACTCAAGGGGTCTCAAATTGTCTCTATTGATCTATCAAACATCTTCTTTAGCAAAAAACTCAGTCAGGACAGTGTTAATCAGACTAGTATTCTTAACACTGACTTGATCTCCAGATCTTTATATCGGGCCAGGAGATGTGAAGGATAAAGACACGTGTAAAGGATAGTGAATACAGTAATTTAACATCTCATGAGATCAATCTTAATTTCTGCTAGAGAAGCGGCACCTATGCTCGGATGGATTGGGTACTATCCCCTGCGTGGCTGAAATGAGGTGGTTGAATTGAGGAGGTTTAAATGATATGAGTGAAAAAGGTGGTAGAAACAGGGTGGTTTAAAGGAGGTGGTTGTAGTGAGGAGGTTGTAAAAGAGCGGTTGAAGTGATATGAGTGAATTGAGGAGGTTGAAATGAGGTGGTTGACATGAAGTGGTTGACATGAAGTGGTTGACATGAAGTGGTTGAAAAGAGTTGCCTGAATTGAAGTGGTTGAAATAGGGAGGATGAATGAAATAGGGACATTGGATGTTTGGAATGAGACTATTGACCTGAGGTAATTAGAGAAGAAGAAGAAGAAGAAAAAAATATTTTATTAATGTGTCACGTGGTACATTTTGACGATTGGGTACAACATGTAGTAAAATCTGTAAAAGATCGTACCACCCGGCCATAAGGCCTATGAGACACATGAACATCTTAAAATAGTCATGTATAAAATATAGATGTACATTTAAATACAAATTAGAATGTGGTGGTTGGTTGAATCAGCTTGTTGATGCACATTCTAGAAACTCTTATTAGCATCTTCCCTCCATTGCTGAAGATGTGCTGATCAGGTGGTATATAATTTATATCAAAATATCAAGGTACATGTGTCATGTCACACTGTCTGTATCGTGATACATACTGGCTTTAGAACTGGTTGTTAATAAAAAAATTAATCAATCAATAAATTAAAAGTAAATGTTTTGAAAAGAAAATAATAAAAATAAGGTATAGTGACATGTACAGTATCAAATCATCACTTGTATCTTTCTTAGATATTGTGATATGAATATTTCATGACATGTTTATCGCATCAACCCTAGTTGTAACGAGGTGGGCGGGTGCCAGGCAGCTGCTCCAGGGCGAGCCTGTGTCTACTCTGGCAGATGGTCATTACTCAGTACCAGGAATTACAACACCTCACTTGCTGAGCGGGTAGATGATAATTATATATGTGACTGATAATTAACTTACATTCACATAGTCAAACCAAACATCAGGTCAAAATTATTCTTGAGTTTCATTAGGAATTAACAAGAGTTTCAAATTGAAAAAGAGAATTAGTTTCAAAGCTAGTAATTACTTTGAGCATTTTGAATTAGAAATGTCTATTGCAAAGAACTTTCTAAAAGGTCAACTGGGCCTTTTTTTACATCCACATGCAGGTGATTGTGTGAAATGGGAAGGAAAAAATCTTAATAAAGAAGCTACTTCAGGGAAATACACTCTCAGTCCCTCATGTCAACAATATCATTTGTCAAAATCTGATCTAACTACACTAATTATCAAATCAAATATTAAAATCACATTTGCATCTGCATTAATGCAGCGGAAATAAAGCATTTACGTTTATCCTGTTGAGTTACAACAAAAGGTACTAATTAGCAGCTGCTATTAGCTGACTTGTGCATATGATGTTGAAACTTTGTACCCTGGACAAGGATTCAAAACTGCAAAAAATGGCCAGTTGCACACTTGATTTAAACAATATTTTATTTCCAATAAAGATACAACATATTGTGCAAAACAATAAAATTACGTAACGGAAAAAGGATCAGCAAACAGGCTACATCAGCCTATATAAATGCTTCTCCTAAATATAAATGCTTCTCCTAATAAATGCTTCTCCCAGTTGCACACTTAAACAAGATATGATCAGAAATGGTGCTTTGTTGACATAAGTTTTAAACTGTTGACTACCTTTGGAGATATGAAGATCAACAAAATGCTACAGAACATATGCTGAATGAATGTGGGCTATTATCTTGTCAAATTATCAAATCTCAGGCAAACTCAAGTTAATCATCAGTAACAAATTTCACTGATTGTTCTAATCATGAATTAACATATTTGTGCAAACAGGAATGTCCCTCAGAATAGCTTTCCACAAAGAATACCCTGACAGAGCCGACCCTTTAACAAAATTTACAAAATCATATTTGGCTGGCTTATTTTACTAATTACATGGCACAGTTGTGGCTGTATCATAATCATAATTTCTATCACGGATATTTGGTCATGCAGCTTGATGAGTTTTTTTTGTTCAGTGTGACTCATGAAATAACTGTATGAAATCTATAGTTCAGGACTACAGAACTAGATGTCAACTAGTGGTGTGACTATAGATATAGTGTATTATCGAGAATAATAATACTTACTTGTGATGCATATTCATTCTAAAAGTGTTTATTTTGCATAAAAATCAAGGAGTTTGTTGAAAGTAAAATGTTTTTTGGAGAAAAAAAGGGGGAGAAAGGGTATTGTATCGCATCAAATTGAATTGTTATGCTCTGAGATATCTTGATAAGTATTGGATCATTAGATGTGTGTATCAACTCTCCTGACAACTACAAACTGCATGGGACCATACAAGATCTTCTGCTGCTCATATAGGACAAATGTCATTTACATCAGTCAATTCAATCCCAATTAACCTAATAATTATTTTATTCGTCATGTGCAATGAACAGAGAAAGCTAACACATAAAGTTTTCAGTAATTTACAGAAAGATAATAAATCTGTATTTTTCATTAGCGTACCATATTGACAATTCCCCCTAGCTTCAGTGTTGACATGGAATTTCAATCTCTTGCCATCAAATCTGAATTCAAGTCACCAACATCAATATTCCCAATGCAATTTTACACAATACATTTTCCATGCTTTGATAAAAGCCTTACTTTTTGTCTTCACAGGCCACTGAGCAATCAATGTAATAGAGAATTTATTTAGATTTCCAGCCTAAGAGGGTATTAAGGACTGATATCATTTAAAGGTAAAGAAATATCAGTGAAAATAAGACAATAAATTTCAGTCTTATCAAGATTCATTGGAATTTCGATAAAGTATTCTTTTTAAATACAATTAAAATTATTGTAATCACCTCAAAATGACTCACTCTGAAATTGATTTACTAACAATATTTTAACAACGCATTCTATCAAACATGATCATCGTCCAAAACTATAAAAACTTATTCTTGTAATATTTCCAGACCAAATAAATTTAAACTTTAATGATAAAGATAGGAATAAAGATATAAAAAGCCTCTAAACAATAATCCTATTCAACATGTACCGACTAGCTTTGCAGTTATTTTCCTGAGAAAGTTGTAAATAAATAAAATTGTTAATATGATGCCCTGACCTGTTTCATGTTACGATAGATAACAACAATTTCATGAAATATTGATTTCTAGATAACAACTTCTCGTGAAATTAATTTCTGGTTAACAACTTCATAATGTAATTAGAAATTGATTTCTGTAAAAGTTCTTAATTTTTGTTACAGATTTCTGGATAACAACTACTTTATTGTGATCATACAAGACATACTTCCTTCTTCTTGATGGGAATAACAACTCACTAAGTTCTATCAATATTATCTCCCCAACTGATAGATATGTATAGATTCTGTATATTCAATGACCATGTGTCATGTCCTGGTGTGGTACAAAAGCCCTCTGTCCATTGGCCCACGAGACCAGCAGGTGCTTGCATCATCAGCGCATGTGGAGCAGTTGTAGGACAGCAATCTCACGTAACTCCATGCTAATCAATACTTAATCGTCATCAATTTGTGGCGGTATCAATCATGTGCGAACTGTAACCACAATCTGGCAGGCACATCAACAATGGAGGCAATTTAAGCTCACGTGCCCGCTGTTGCAATTATCTGCTTGGCGAGGATGCATGTCGGTGGGTGTCGCTACCCACGTCATGCAACAGGAATGGGCATTTACTTAGAATAAAATACATATTTGACATTTCATGGTGCTCATAATTGCTGGAAAGCCTTCATTTAATCGGGCGCTTTCAATCAATGGTATCATATTTGCACATTACAAGTGCCAGGAAATTAAGCAATAAGTTGCTTTAGGAACAGTTCCCTGCACTTGGAGAGAACTAAAATTGCTTCCATCATAATGAATGACAACTGGTGTTGAATTCATTTCCTCCTAAAGCAACTGTAATCAGCCGTACACGTTCGACATGTGCTGCATCTGGACATATGCCAGTTTTTTACTAAAATTTACATAACTATGTGGTTTCATTTATTTCACCAGAAAGTAAGATATATTTTTTTAGGAATGAAAATGAAGAGGCATTATTATCTACAAAAAGATTCAATTTGTATGGTTCCGACCAATGCAAATTATTTCTGCAACAAACGGTCTATCCATTTCACACAAAAAAGAAATCCCTAATGAACCAACATCATAATTATAATTTTCCTGATACTCAACAATTTCTTGAGATTAAGAACTAACAAGTAATGCATTATTGAACAAAATAAACAACATTCAAGTTACAAAATATATTCGAACCATGATTAATGTTTCACATTGTACATATCCCTATTTAGAAATAAAGCTTTCTCGAGGGGCTTCGTCAACTAGTTCAGAGAAAGGTTGACACCCTCCCTCCACAACGACGACAAAAGGGTCTCCCATTACTGCTCAACACATCTATATCTGTGGAGGAGGTAGATCAGCTTTCATATACAAAAGGTCAGTGGGAAAACTGCCACAAGAACAGAGATGCGACAGTAAGAAATTCTATCATGTTCAGTCACATGACATGACACGACTGACATGTCAGCCGGTGCTGGAATCTGACACCAATTGCTGGAAAACTTGGTTGGTTGCTAGACTGAATAGCAAGCACACCTATGGTGTAGAATATCTGATTAAGTTGAGTACATAGCATTGGGGGACTGTTAAATTTAGAAAAGGATGGTTGACTTTTTCCAACTCCCAGTCCTGATACTAATGAAAACTCAATTGCTGGAAAACTTCAAAAGATGTTTGTTGCATTGCATATCTGGTTTGTAGAATATTTTGTATAGAGATAAGGACATTACTGTCAAAAGAGGATGGTTTCTTTTTCAATCCACCAGTCCAAAGAAAACTAGAATTGCTTGAAAACTTGAAATGGGATAAGTTGCCAAAGTTCTAAGTGAGAACATCTGGTTTGTATGAATATTGATCAAGCATAGGACCAGTGATAAATCTACAAATGTGAAGTGCTGAATCCGAGGACTCTCTACCACAAGGTCTCGGAGACCAAGCATATTTTAGTGAGTTCCTCAAGAAGTAAGCAAATAGTACCATCCCAGAGACCAACAGCTTAGATTTTAATGTGTCCATTCCAAATTTATGAGTATTTGATACAGGACCCAGGGGTAAATTCTTCAGTGAAGGACAATATTTTGGAGGGCATTTCAAAATAAGAAAAGGAAATCTTGACTTCATGAACCACCAGGCTTGCTGCTAATAAAAATCCATAGCTATTCATTCTATGGTAAATGTGACACTCCATGTTTTTTTGGGGTTGCAAATTCCAACATTTTTAAATGGTGTTATTTCATTAAAAAGTACTATTGCTGAAAATCAATAATATAATTCTTAACTTTTAGGTAGAGTGATGAGAAAAGTGTGGACATGGCTTCTGATGAAAACTTTTATTTATTCATATATTTCCATAAAGCACCTCAACCCATCTTGACAATAGAAGTGACATAACAGCATCATGTCAGGTCATGTCATGTCATATCATGTCACAATTCCTAACGACTCTTTGGATACTTCTGACTTACAGTACAACTTCAAATATTCCTTTAAAATGCAAAAAAAAGTGGTTTGAGATAGCAGGCATAATGCCCATTTCCATCAAGTAGTTTTTATATTTTTTATTCAACATCATTTTCTCTGCTGAAAAATCTTCCAAAGCATAACAATTCACTTGTCTCCTTATCTTGAAGTTTTCTTCTTCTTTTAAGGAAGTTCAAAAGAGGAGTGAGAGGCCATTATACTTGAATATCTTCACAGTCTCCGGTTACATTTCAAGATTTTGTTTGATCTCAAGTGGATAAAGTTTCAACAAAAAAACAAGTTTCAGAACATTGAGATACTTTTATCTCAGAGAGCAATAAAAAAAACTCAGAAAATAACTGTTTCATTTTAATGAGTCATGTTATTAGAGGAAGTAACAAGAAGCTTCCAATAAACATGAAATGATACTGAGGAAAAGATTATCTTTTATAACTGATTTTTTAAAAATAAGGCCAAGCTGGCAACAAATTGTAATGTATGTGAATATCTTCCCTTTTTGACAAACTTAGTGCATTTGTTTCATCACACCAACTGAATTTCATGAAATTGTCAACTAGAGTTATAATGACATAACACGGACATCAACAGTTGAGGGTGGTTGGCAAATTCTCATAACTAATGGTTAAGTCTAAAAAACAAAGCACTGTAGTATGTTGATTGAAATTATACCCCCTTAATCAGACTGTTGCTAAATCCTAAGGGTGCGCAGTATTATTGATATATCAGTATATTGCAATCATAAACAACATGGCACGTGCCGGTAAACACTCCTGAAAATATCCAAAACATCAGACATTTCAAAATTATCTATCATCATCTAAAAGTGCAATAAACTTTAACCCAATAACATGTGAAGTTTTAACCATAGAGTGAACTCGCAAAGTGAAAATTGCAAAAATATGTTCAAGGTGCGGTTCCTCACAGAAGTTGTAGCCTTACAACCAATTGTAAGTGTTTTATGGAACAGGACCGAAGCTCATAACCAGTCATTGAAATATCTTTAAAAAATGACAGACACCCAAGCATTGATTGTCTTTCTGTTTTCTGCTATTTATTCAAGAGAACATAGGAATCAATGCCATCTGAAATGTAAAAACTACCAATATATCTCAATACATATCACGATACGTATTGGAATGTGGGAATAAGAAGTGATGCCCATCCCTAATAAATCCGAGCTGAAATGTAAGAGAGAGAGAATTTTGGAGGCACTCACCATCAGGGAAGAGGTAGTTGAGAAGCGGAAGTTTGGCGGAGTGTTTCCTCCACAGCCGCAGCACGTAGTCCTCCCACCGCACCATCTTGCCCAGGATCAGCATCACAGGAATTGTGGGAAGGCCGATGAGCAGGAAGAGGGGGTCGGCCCGCTCCATTACGTTCAAGCCTTCCTTGTGGCCCAGCACCTGGTGATAACAGCACACAGTTATTGTAGTTATATACTAAGGTACTGGTCAATCAGTACCTGGTGATAACAGCACACAGTTATTGTAGTTATATATTAAGGTACTGGTCAATCAGAAGGACGTAGATCACACCCCAAAGGTCAGCGAGGTCAATCAAGGTTGTTTTAGAGATTCCCCTACCTATTCCTACTTTCAATTCAACATTTCTCAGCCTATTCCTCCATTCAGTTTAGATCCCCTCACGGACCCCAGCTAATCTTACCTAATGTTCAAGATACCACAACTGGCGTAAGCAGATTCGTACTGCAAGTTCAAGATTAAAAGAAGGTTTCAACCAAATACTACTTTCAGTTTCAGATCCAAAAGACGGCTATAACCTATTCCCACTTTCCTACTTTCAGTTTCAAATTCCGAAGACAGCGTCAGTCCATTCCCACTTTCTACTTTCATTTTAAGAAAGACAGAGGGCCTGAGTCAATTCCTATTTTCACTTTAAGGTTAACCATGGGGTATGCCGATTCCTTTACCAAGTGATGATTAGATTTAATTAGATTTTAATGATTTTTCTTAGACACTAGAGGGTCTCTAAAATGTCAAATCCTACTATTAGTTCAAGATACCACATATTTGCCTTTAAAGAGATACTCCATGACTTTCATGGTACCATAATGATCTGTCATACAAGACAAAGTACAATGATATTCATTCAAAAGGGCCCAAATATCTATTGCAAAATGGCCAAAATAGAAGATTATTAGTTGTCAATGAAAAATGAAAAATGTTGTTACGTGTGTGCTGAAGTAGCAGATAAACTATTTACAGAAAAACTAGTAATTAATATCTTCTACCAGCTCAATTAAAATATTATGTTTGACTAATTGACATGCCTCGTTGTCCAGTTTTCGATGAGAAATGTCACTTTATAATTTTATTTTGTCACCCAATGAACCATTCAAATGATTTTTTTCAGGACAGTCAGTACAAAATCAAAGACTTTACTCTTTAATAAGCTTTGAAAGCAATTACAATTTCAAAGAAAATCTGTTGAATGTAAAAACTAGTATCAACTAGGCGTCTCCCTAAAACCATTTAACCTATCCAATTCTCTAAGAGAAAAGATGACCAATTTAAAAGATCTAACATTTCTCACTTAAAAATTTGGTAAATTGTGAGAATTCCCCGTGATGAGAAATACTGTGATCTGGTAGCATTCAAGCCATACAACAAATCTCATTTAAAGCTAATTTCTTGAAAGCTACGGGAAGCAAAGAGGTTATAAAGAAACTCCCTCCCAGGGCTTTTATCATGAAAACTCAATGAGGCAGTCTCCGTGGCTTCTACCACATAAGTGCAAACTCTTTCTGACGAGGCATGTCAGCAACATGTTAACTCGTCCAATCAGAGAAGCACTTGTCGGCAGATGCAATTACATTGTACTACAGTTATATCGGCAAGTAATTGTAGTTCACTTACATAATCCAATTCAAGTGAGAACTTGTCAAAAGTTCAATAATACCAAGTTGAGCAATAGCTTAGTTGAAAAGAGGAATTAGGTAGAGAATATAAACGGATTGCTGAATCTTAAAGGAAGAGAAATTGGTATATAACTGTAACGTCAAAACATAAAATAGATAAAGAATGAACATAACAATTTGTGTCCATTGGTAACAGCTGATGACACTGTAGGAAATAAAAGTGAAAACTACCAGCCAAGAAGTATGATTTTCTCAACTTTGGCGCAAAAAGAGAGACAAACCTCCTAAAGTTACCAGCCCTGTCCAAAAGTAACCATTGATGACTGGCATAAAACCTAAGGACAACAATTTGTGTCTGAGACTGACAGGCGCGACAGGTACCAAGTAGCAGTGATCTTGCTTTGAGCAAGATTGATACACATACTTACACACTTGTTTGTGAGTTTAATTTCCATAATTACCTTTAATTACCCTTGATATGCTGAAGATGTCATAGTTTAACAAATATTCAATACCCCTGGTCTGTTTTCATCAACATCAATTGAAATAGGTCTTTCATCTTGTTCTCAATTACACCAAATTAAGATTAAAACTTTCTCAACATGTAGGTGCTGGAGATTATTTTACAGTCATAAAATGAAAAGTCATCATTCTTTAAAGAAAGAAAATCTCATGTACTTCTACTCATGTCTCATGTCAGCGCGCTGGCCTCTCACGCAAACGGTCCGGGTTTGAATCCAGGTGGAGACACCAAACATTTGTGACCTGGGCTTAACACTGTGTTGTGTCTTTCATCTAATGTGCACCAAGTCCACCCAGCTGTACAAATGGGTACCTGAATACAGGCTGTATGGACCATATAGGTCACGCGAAGCGCTTAGTAGCTGCATCGAAAGTACAATTTCTTCAGGGTAATAAATGTGTAGTGCTTTGAGCATCCTTGGATGGACTATTGCAGATAATAAGCACCCATTTATTATTATTATTATGATTGCTAATTATTGGTCATTGAAAATTTCCCTTAATGTTTCCTTTAATTTCAATAGTTCATTTCATTTTCTTAGGATTTCAATACTACTTTACAAATCAAACATTTGTTACCTCTGACAGGCAAAGAATCCATGACAAAAAATACTCAAACTCATGTAACCAACCCTTACAACTAACACAAAAGCTAAATCCTCTTCCCTCCATCAACATGATACTAAACGCTAAACTGGCGTTGACTCCCCGGCAAAGTGTATTTTCTATTTAGTTCAGGTATCATTAGACTGCCAAGTTTGGTATCTTTCCTTTAGTTTTTCATCCACTAATAGAGCAATACCATTAGCGGAGGAATTAGGCAAGATACTTTCTCACTTGTACTGTGTAAGCATCCTAATCAATATAGAAGGGTCGGTCCAAGTCCTCCGTTCTCCACACGACTCCATCTCTCAATCTCTCTCGTTCTTTTCTTCTACATAAGAACTTGGAGGAAGTGACAAAATGGATTCTCAATATCACCTAGGTCGATAAGCCTTCAGATCTATTTGCCGTACAAACTTAGTATATTTATGCCATCCTTACAAGGACAAATCTGTTGATTGGTATGTTTGGAGCTGTTCAGGAAGATGTCTTGTAGACAAGATGGAGGTTGCATGTGTAATAACACTGATGATGGATAATGACATTGAATAATGCCAGTGTATTAAAACTGAGGCCATCAAATTCATATCATATGTATGGCAGTAATCTAAGATATTGTTGCTATATGAATCCCAGACAGTGTTAACTTCCAATAGAGCTGGGAATGGCATGAACTGATGTACTCATGATGTCTTATTAGAATTTAATCATGTGCTATAAAGATTAACAAATTTAATTTCCTATTCCACTATTCCATACATTTTTGACCTGACGTGTGTCAAAATACAACAAATTACATGTATATCCATAGACCAAATTGATTTTTTCTCAGAACTCTTGTTATGAAAGAAATCATTAAAATAATCTTCAGTTAGAAACATTAATTCTGAATTTGAGCAAAAAAATGTATATTGTATTACAGCATATGTCAAAATATATGTATTTTGGTCAGGGGCCTACACACTAAATAAAGAAGATGGTGATGATGCTGATGGTGATGAAGTAAATCCTTGAAAAATGATAAATTCAGTTGTGAATTTTACATCAGAAAAAAAGAAACTGGTTGTTATAGTTAAAGATTGCAAAACTGCAAGTTCACAACAACTTCAAAAAATCATTTTGAAATGTCAAGAAGTATGGCAGAATTTTCTTCGCCTTTGAAAGTGTCTGATGTTATTAATATTAATGTTCAGAAGAATTCTTGAATACATCCTCATGTTTCTCAACCTATTTCCTATAAAAACAGTACTAATTTCTCTTTAGAAACAACATTATTTCACTAAATAACTAAGTTAAAAGAATAAAAGAAACACCAATTACTACAAGTTAGCTTTTGTCTGTTTATATTTATCATTTTCACTATTGAACATCTTCAGAGGGAAATATCTATTTTCATTATCAAATACTGCAGTTTATAATGTATCATTCTTACCTTGAATGTATATCTAACAAGCTGTCCTGAATTCCATGGTTTAAATGATTTAATCTCCACCTCTCTCCAATGAATAAATTTTATATTATCTTTTACTAAAAGCATTGATTTATAGATTAAATATCTGAAAAACAGTTATTTAACTTTACAATTACAAAGTTGATAATTTTCATAACAAAAGATGACCGAAGAAAAGCAAACAAATCTAAATCCAAGAAAGGTCAAGGTCCTCCATTTGACACTGGAATAATAAGGAAACATTTTTGTCCTCTCCATTTTATCTTTGCCATGAGTGCAAAATTGGGATGTACCCTGTATATCTTATTAGCTTTATCACAGAAAACAATACAAAGTGATCATTTCATCAATTAGTGGAGTTCTGATGATTGATTATAATCGTTCATTGATCGGTCACCCCTTACCAATGAGGTAATTGATTGCATAATTTTATATACATCTATCGTTTATATACTAGGAAAAGTGTGAATCACAACCTACTGTGTGATTCTAATAAGTTTAAGATTGAAAAAAAAACACTTATTGATTAATTTCAAAGCAAGTCACTATATGGCATTGAATCATGTTTGTTATGACAAAAGCTGTTCATTTATTGATTTTATTCAAATTATTGATTACTGTTGATGGAAAATGAAAAAAATGAAAAGACCATATTGTATTTCTGTCTCTGGATTATAGTCAACTGATTACTCAGTCTAAAACAGTGACAAGCACATGTTCTTTGATAAAATTATAAAGTTCTAATGAATTTGGATTTAACCGATTATTAACCCTTTACATACTGAAAATATTTTAGGAAGTTGCTTCATATACCCGAGATTTTTTATGGCAACATGTCGCTTGAATATTACGTGGCCTCAATACCAGAGAAAAAAATGCAAAATTTAGTAGATTTCAGTTGTGCCAATGTCAATGTATCCAAGGATCTGTTATGAAATCACAACGGATTCCAAACACTACCATCAATACCCAGTTCAATATCCATGTCTATCCCATGGATACCATCTATCTACCCATAGATTCAACCATGTCCATCCATATAAATCCATCCAGCAATCCAATTTGTTTCATGATCTATCAATCCCTCAATCCATATCCACCCATCTTTCCATATTCATATCATATCATTATATAGATCCATCTATCCTCCATCCATTCTGCTATATCCCACCTATATTGATACTTCTATCTATCCATTCCTCCACATCCACCCTTATCCATCTATCCCTCCATCCATTCTGCTATATCCCACCAATATTTATACTTCCATCCATCCATTCCCCATATCCACCCTTATTCATCTATCCCTCCATCCACCCTGCTATATCCTACAAAGATCCATACTTCTATCCATCCATTCCAATACATCCACTCTTATCCATCTACCCCTCCATACATTCTGCTATATCCTCCCAATATTGATACTTCTATCCATTCCCCATATCCACCCTTATTCATCTATCCCTCCATCCACCCTGCTACAACCTACCAATATCGATACTTCTATCCATCCATTCCAACACATCCGCCCTCATCCATCTATCCCTCCATTGATTCTGCTATATCCTACCAATATCGATACTTCTATCTATCCATTCCTCCATAACCATTCAGTCACTCCTGAGTGGTCAAGGAAATATGATATGATCATACCACAACATGAATGCATCAGGATGTACTGAAGAGATATGGTAAACTTTGATCAAAAACCATTATACTGTGCTGAAGAATTTGCTGAAGTGTTATCTCTTGTTACCAGACAGTTCCTCCAGGACCCTGACAGCCTCCATCCAACCATCCAGGAGAACATGACTGGTGTTGATGACTGAAGGAGATGAAGCTATACCAGTGAGTTGGAGTTAAACATCCTCATCTCTACAAGTAACCTGCGGCTAGGAGAACACCCTCAAGTTCTGTCTGGACTTGGAGAGTAAAGCTCTACAAGCTCTTCCTCAGACCGATGTTTAACATCCTAGAATGAACTACCGTTTTCATTCTCAAACAGTTAGACTCACGTACACCTTTTAAATGATATCAAAATCAGCCTACACTTTTCTCATGCTTTCCCAACTGAGGTTGATCATCCCATTATGAAATAGCATTCTTATTCAGTTAGTCCCAAATAAGATTTGCCTTGACAAAATTAGTGATACAAGAATAAGGCCCTTTATTATTCTCACTGTTTTCTATTTGAGTACTTTCCAAATCATTACTTCCAGTGCAATCTCAGTTTTGAATGAGCACTTGTCAAGAGCAATCAATTAACCACTAGAAAAAATTTCTTTACTTATACTAACAAAAAAACTTACTGATATTGTAAATTCTGCAATTAATATTTCATCAATGTAATTATATGTCAATATTAAAAATCAGAATGTTTATATATATTAATTATTTTTGCCCAGGATATCAACAGTCACTTGTATATGTGCAATCAGCAGCATTGTTTCCAACTGGGCAATCTGCATGATCTATCAACTGAGTAGGCCTGAGTTGAGTTCAAATATCCTATCTTAAGTTGAATCTTAATTTCTTAAATGTGAAAGTTATGACATTTTCATGTTTTCAATTGTAAATTAAAAATGTACATATCAATGATAAGACGTCGTAATTCTGGGTCCCATTTACATGTATTTTAGTTAAATGACCTAATAAGCAATACCAACCTATATTTCTCATTGGTCTGCTTTAAATTAGTTTTCAAAATTACGTAAGAGTCATTGAGGTGCACCATTGTCCGCTTTTCGATCATTAACCTCAACTTATTTTCCTGATTATTGTCTCTGTGCTAACTGATAAGCACTTAAGTTAATTTTCAGAAACATTCAATATTTGTCGATTTAAATAACACCATGTATGAAGTTCAACATTTTTGACCCAAAAGCATACTCTTTGTCCCTTTTATGAAGAGGTAGTGAAAGATAGACTTTGACATTTTCTTATATATACTTGATATATACAGTGCCGTTATAGCTTCTTTAAGAGTTCACTTTTTTCAAGGATGTAAAAACAGGTTGTTTATTTGCATAAACCATTTACAAATCTATTTCTAACATTGCCGTGGGAAAAACTACATAGAGATTAAAGAAATTACTAACATGAAAAGAAAATCTTTTTTTTTTTTGTGTACAAAATATGTTTTTGCAACTTCAAAAGTGAACACCTCAAATACTTCATACACTATGCTTAAACAAAAACTGCCAACTGTAAGAAATTGTTTTTCTTTGGTAGTCCTTCAAAACTCAAAGGATTCAAATCTTAGATGTATGGAAGGAAAAAAAAGAACAGCAGAAAGATATAAGATACATAATCGTAATTCTAAACAACAAACTAAATAGACTATTAGCAAAATAAACTGATTCTGCAAATAATAATCAGCAAATAAAGCTTGCGGGGATATAACGTAAATTTTTATTTCACACTGTACAAAACATTTTGTGAAAAAATTCACATTGATTATAGAAACACAAAATTATGTATTGCTGAAAGAGAATGTTTGTCTTAAAGATATTGCTAGCACTACCAAATCTCTTTATAATGACTTTAAAAAAAAAGTTTTGAATACCTGAAAGATAATTACAAATCCATCTTCTCAGATATATATAAAAAGTAACTGAAACAATTGGAACTATTCATGATATTGTACAATATGACTAATAACATAACATTCAAAGACAAATATCCTGAATCAGTAAAAAAAAAGGTACAAATATCACCCCCCCCCCGCCCCCCCCCTCCCCGCCACCCCTAAAAAAAACCTTTTTCAAAGAATCATAAAATAACTAAGCAATTGGAGCTATTCCAATCTTGGTATAATCTGACTACAAATATAACACATTCACAGACAAATCTCCCAAATCAGCAGAAAATAATTAGTGTTTTTTTTAGCAAACGTGTTTCAGCAGGTTTGAGAGGGAGCGCATACAAAGCGAACACATGCTCCGAGATGTAAGACAATGCTAACTTCAATCTTCCCACGTTTCTGCAATTATCTCCATACATGAAGGGGATGTGCTCATTAGGCAGCCTCCATCTTGCTACCATAAAATGGAACACCTCTTGATGCTTTCTTGCAGATCAAAGCGGAGGAAATTAAACGACTGCGTCTCTTTGAGAAGAACCCGACACCTTCCCGGCTGAAGGTGTTATAGTGGTTTCCCCAGTGCTTTGAGTGTACTTCTTACAAAGGATCACACAGCATTCGGAAAAAAAACTTTCGAAAATGTCTTAGAAAAAAGAATCATCAATTATGAATTTTATTCAAGGACCACTGGGAACTTTTTCTTTAATATTGGCTTTTGTTTGAAGATAATTTTAATTCATTGAAGTAGTTGCAAATAATGCAATAACAAATCCTTTTTTTCGCTCGATTCTTGTACAAATAAAACAAATCAATGTGTCAAAAAATATACAATGTATAAGTTTATCAAATCTTACTAGTATTTCAAATGAGGAAATGATAAAAGTTGATGTCAAAAGGTCTGTTTTCCAAATTTTGAAAAAAACAAAACAACGATAACCACAGACACAGAAGAATCTCAACATGCGGATGAAGAACTTTTTATAGCCTTTACCTGCTTGTAGTCATGATTATTGCAACCTGTGTTGAGCGCTCCTCACCAGTTCTCAAATTGGAAGATACATATTTAAAGCTTCTATTGCTCATTTACATGCATACCAGCAGAAAGGCCAACTGAACTCTTTACCAAATAACAGGGTAAGCCACTTCCTAAGGATAGGCTATCTTGAATATTCCTTGACCAGCAGGCTAAAGGTTAACCCTTACGTTGCTGAATATTATTTTGACCAGTTTTGCCCCTGTGGCTGAATTTTCCAGCACTCGCCTCGCTACCGTTATAGCGCAATTAGCCCCTGTGGCCGAATTTTCCAGCGACGCCAGATGCGACCGTTTTAACAACATATGGCGTGTTTACACAGCGAAATACGGACATTATCGTCGTTTTATACAACGCTAGTCGGCGAATCCCGTGTTACAAATGGATGATACTTACTTGACACTTTGAATGAAATTTCTATCACCCCTGGAACGGTTTCTACAACTGAAGTAAACTTGTTTTCAATTCGGGTGCCATAACTCAATAAATTTCAAGAGCGCATGCGCGAAATCAAAACGAAACTAAAGATGAATAGTTCCTCTTCACATCGATATAAAAATTATTTTTATAATATGTCTGGAACGAATTTTACAAAATTTTAAAAATTGTCTTTATTTCAAACATTATAAAATCATTTAATCACTGAGTGCACACATGCAAATTATATACGGAATTGAAGCTAATTTCTTGCTCTATATTTCACGATAAATTTTATTACGATACGCCATCCTAAATGAAAGATATAAATTACGAAAACAGGGTAGTGATACATCCCGATAACGTTCTGACCCCCACAGTAATATTACTAAGCTAATAGCCCCGGGCAAACGTACGCGCTCAGCGCGTGCAGGCGGGGTATCCCCGTTAAAACATACACTCACACACAATGTAAATTGTCTTTATTTCAAACTTTATGAATCATGTTATTCGCTTTGCATACATGCAAATTATATATGGAATTGAAGGCAATTTATTCTTCTTTACGAAGAAATAAATCATAACAATCTTTTGCACTGTAATGAGAAGTTATTACCAACAAACCGTGGATATAGCTACTAATAAAGTCTTTGATAATCGCCTTACCGCAACATATGTCGCATCGTTTCCACACGTTTTATTTTGATGCAAATATGGGCAACTTACACATGAAAATGAAGGTATTTATTTCTGATATGAAAATAATAAATATGTACCACTTGGTTTGGAATATATAAAGTTTGCAAAGATGGTACCCTCGGGTATTTTAGAACAGATTTTGATCATTGCGACATCACTAACCGCTCCTTTATTGTCTAATTGTAATTTGCAAATTTTATATAGAATTGAAGACGATCCTTTCCTCTTAATTGTGATATAAAAATGTTGATAATGCGCTCTGCCGTTAAATAGATAGGAAGTGTAAAAAGCAGTTGAAAATAAATCGCTTCTCGGTCAACAAAATATGAATAGAGAAATTGCCTGTTTGTGCGATGCGCGCCGGGTCCTTTCTGATTTTCTTGTACATACCAATTTTATATGGCAATAAAGATCATCCTTTTCTCTATATTTTGATATATGAAATTGCAAAATTTACCGAGAACTTTATGTGATATAAAGTGCGAGAAAATGGTAAAAACGTAAAGAATAAACAAAAGTCACAATTTTGCGGAACTTGCTGTATCTTTATTCTATATGGTGTATATAATTTTTTTATATCAAATCGAAGACAATTATTCCTTCACGAGGTAATCAATTTCAAAATACGCCTAGCTGTTGAGAAGATATGAGCGAAAGAAAGGCACATGTCAAAATCGCCGTTCAGTTTACATGATTTGAATCGAGAAATTAGCTTTTTGTGCGGCGCTTGCTGTGTCTTTATTTATTTTTGCGCATGTACACATTTTACATGGAAAGAAAGACAATCTTTCTCTCTGTCTTATGATATAAAAATTGTCAAAATACGTTGAGCACATCATGTAAAAATTGGTGTGACAAAATGGTGTAAAACTAAAAATATGTAAAAATCACCTTTTTTGCGGCACATGATGTATCTTCAATTCAGGTAGTGTAGTTATGTATTTTATATTGAATTGAAGACAATTTTCTGCTCTTTCAAATGATCCAACCGGTATTGAAATCCGTTTGGTGTGAGTGCAGGCTTGTAAGCAAACGATAGCACGCGCGGGACGGTAAGCTCGTGCGAGCGGGGAGAAAGTGCCCACAGGCTATTAGCACGTGCGGCGGGGAGTGGGAGAAAATTGAGTGATTTTAACTCTTATTTTCGGTACCATAAACATTATCAATGTTCGCATAATTTTCGGAGTATGTTAGCGCATTATTTAGAACACCAACGAAACAAAACACGGTTGCTTAGCGACAGCCGGAACGAAAATACAAGTGTTGAACTGAGACTACTGCTAGGCAATAAATTTCCGGGCTCCGCTACCGAGACCCGCGGTCATAATTAGTTAGCGTGAGAAAAATAGAGTGTGCTACTCGCATCCCGCTAAGGGGACTTGCGGGCAAAGCTAATTTCATCCCGGAATATTCCGGGACCCGCATCTTAAGGGTTAAGATATCCAGTCTTTGAAACATAGGTCTCTGTGTGATTTATTATAATCTGTAGTTAGTATATCACAACAATGAATTCTCTCAGCAATGTCAGGGGTCAGGACTTACCAACCTTGGGTATCGCACCATTTGACTTTAACTTTACTAAATGACACTTTCAGCCTAAAAAGGCTTTTGACCACTAAAAGAAACATGAATCAAGAAGGAATCGGAAACATGAAGTATTACGTTAAATCAACAGTTTTCTGTCTGAATGCTGGCCATTTGAAACAACCATAGCAGTCATCCATGTTAACAACCATTTCCCATGGTAAGTAAGAAATGAAGATTTTACATTTCTTTTGGTACTGGTTGAAATTTCCCTGACACACCCTGAAATAAAATAGGAAATATATGATAGCTATGAGATACCTTGTCTTATACACAATCTCACAGGTGAATTGTGGAGAAAGACATGTAGCATGATGGGTACCTGATAGAATCTTAACATCACATGATAGATTCTTGAGAGCAGAGAGAGGCACGTAGCATGATGGGTACCTGATAGAATCTTAACATCACATGATAGATTCTTGAGAGCCGAGAGAGGCACGTAGCATGATGGGTACCTGATAGAATCTTAACATCACATGATAGATTCTTGAGAGCCGAGAGAGGCACGTAGCATGATGGGTACACGATAGAATCTTAACATCACATGATAGATTCTTGAGAGCCGAGAGAGGCACGTAGCATGATGGGTACACGATAGAATCTTAACATCACATGATAGATTCTTGAGAGCCGAGAGAGGCACGTAGCATGATGGGTACCTGATAGAATCTTAACATCACATGATAGATTCTTGAGAGCCGAGAGAGGCACGTAGCATGATGGGTACCTGATAGAATCTTAACATCACATGATAGATTCTTGAGAGCCGAGAGAGGCACGTAGCATGATGGGTACACGATAGAATCTTAACATCACATGATAGATTCTTGAGAGCAGAGAGAGGCACATAGCATGATGGATACAATCTTAACATCACTTGATCAATTCTCAACATCGCATAATACATCGTTCATCACATGATAGACTCTTGACAGCAGTTGATGAAATCTTTCCATCACATGATAAAATCTTGACATATGATAAAATAATCACATAAAAGAAAGTCTCCACATCACATGAAAATTTTGGAACTTTCTACAACACTGTTTATGAAGCATTGTTATATCTGGGATCAGTTAAGGTGCCAACCTGTCTCAGTGTAATCGCTCACATACCCCCGGGATATAACTAGGGGTGCAACAATACAGGAGAGTCACTAACTAGGGGTGCAACAATACAGGAGAGTCACTAACTAGGGGTGCAACAATACAGGAGAGTCACTAACTAGGGGTGCAACAATACAGGAGAGTCACTAACTAGGGGTGCAACAATACAGGAGAGTCACTAACTAGGGGTGCAACAATACAGGAGAGTCACGATGTACAATACGTTATGCATCTCGATATTTGGATCAAAATACGATACGTATCTCAATATATACAACTAAAAAATAATGACTCTGACCTTGAACAAAGCTCAAATCTCAGTGCCTTTATATTTTTCAAAGATTCAAGTAAAAGTTAGTCAAGAACTTCAAACAAAATAAATGAGCATGTCTAAATTTGGGAGTGATCAATTTGATAGTCTCTTTGTCACTATACCAAAACAACTATACTTTTCAATACAAACATATTATTCTCAACAACATTAATAAACACTGTCACGAAATATCTTTAGAAAATAGGGTAATAGATGTACAAAATGCCAACTCAAAGTGATATAAAGTCCAAAGACTCCAAACATTATTTAGAATAAAAAGATCTGACGCCCGAAGTGGTTCCAAACTGCTGACTTGAATGAACTAGGCGGCTTTTCAAGCTATTGATTTTGCAGAGGTATACCTAAGGAATTTACACATTTTATGTTGTCAAAATTAGGTGAAATGTTTTTAAAATTTTATTATAAGGAAAACAAACTTTGTATTTCAACATATTCGTCATATTGATTTTCGCAAGGAAACAACAATGGATATTGTTTCACATTGTCGCAAAAACATTCAGTTCACTTTTTCAAAAATAGGTAGATTTATAGCATGAAGTTGAAATCTGATAATATCCTTAATTTCATTATAATTATCATAAGATGTCATGTATGGTTAAAAGAATCGTGACAAATCGATTTAAAAAAAAAATATTTAGTGTATCATTACATAGGGATGAATCATGATGCTTCGGTACATTGGTGAATCGTTTCACCCGTAGATATAACCCAACTTAAACTAACATACTGTGACCTATGATTCAGCCAATCAAACAGAGTCATGGCAATAGTACACTTTAAAATTTCAACCAACTACATAGAGTCTCCTATAGCACAGTTGGCTTTTTCTCCTCTGCAACATGGTGACGTCCTTACTTGAGCGAAATAAAATCAAATGGTATTCGCATTTAATCAAAGTAGGTGTGGTTAATGTTTGAAAACATTGTTTTGAGAGCTTGTAGTGATCAACCAAAAAGAATGCAGACAGTAACTTGCGGACAAGGCGGTCCAATCTAGATATTGACGACTCGCACAACGAGTGCTACTATTAGTTGACTATATTTAGACAGTTCTTGGTAGGTCATAGGTCCTATTTTTAGTGGGGTTATGTCTCAGGGTTATTTGAGTGGAGAGAGAGCAGATACATTTTACCCTGAGATAGGATGATTATGTGCAGTAGTAGAAATTCTTGGGGGTTTATTACAGAACAAATGAATTCGAACCCACACCCTCTGATTCCAGCAACATCATCAGCACTGATTGTACCACCACCTAACCAACTCACCCATTTTCTTGTGCTACTCAATTGCAAACTTGATGATAATCGAGGTTAAAAGCAAAAAGTATAAGCCACAGAAAACTTGAGCATTATACTTTCCTTTTTTTGTTTTTTGTACAAAAGCAGAAAGAAAATTTATAATTAAGACACACTCATAATTGTTTTCTTACAAATTCATTACTTTTGAACAAAAACTCAGTTTTGTAAAACCATATTTTCAAGATTTTTAAACAAAATACATCTTATCTAATCATTATCTTAAAGCTGAATTTGATAAAATCAGATAGAAAATCTGCGATTGAAGTTTTCTAATGAAGAAAAATATTTTGCCAAAACAACACAACATCTATACAAAAAAATGTCGGACATGTGAATCATGACAAATTCAGGAAATATGTATTGTCATATTAATTTGAACAAAATCAAATGATTAGTTTCAAAGAAATGAGTCAGAAGGACCAGTTTTCACACATGTCTCCTTTTCCCCCAAAAAAACAACAAATATAAAGATTTTCGGCATTTCAATGAAATCAAAACTGAAATAGTCTATTAAGTGGAAACTTATGACTTGGACACAATATTTTACAAAGGCGAAAGAGGATAGATTCAAGATTTATATTCATGAGACTGCGAGTCATTGTCACCTCTTATAAGTACATAACGGACGCTAATCCTTTCTATATGTACAGAAATATATTTGCCTGTCAAAGCATGAATAATACCAATACAATACATTCAAACCTACGCATCTATTTTCAGGAGGATAATCTTCTCACTGAAACAACAGACAAATCTAAAGACATCTAATTACAATATTTCTCATTTATACAAGGATATGGCAAAAGTATTTCTCAGTTGGATCAATTTAAGGAATCACAAACAAGAGAAAATTCACAATTTTTCATGACCTAAGTGATTTGGAGTGAGTTTTAGTTAACTATACACCATCAGTCCATAAAATAGACTTTGGCATTGCATGTATACTTGGTATATACCTATTATAATATAAGTATGAGTGTAAGACAGTTGTGCCTTCAGCTTTGCGTTAAAAAAACAACAAAATCCATCATTATTACTTTTCTCTGCAGTTCTGCCAGACAACAAGATATTGCTCTGTCCATGATTTCTGGGGCTCTCTCCATATGCTTTTGAAAACTTCATGATATCATGCTTTTCTTATGTGTCTTTGATGAAAATTGATCTGAAATGATTTTACTTAACTGCACTTAGTTTACAAGAGTTCATGTCCTGAATTGTTTACTATTGTAAATGGAAATGTAACTAAAAAAATGGGGGGGAGGGGGGGGGGAGAAGGAAAAGATACTGCTCTTTTCTATTGTTCCTGTGGTTACCGGGATTCAGAAATAATATATTGTAGAGGGTTCGCTCCTCACATGGGAGGGCGGATTTGATTCCCCTGGACTGTACCAAAAGACGGCAATAGATGGAAGAAGTTGCCTCCTTGCTTGATGCTCAGCAATATAAGGATCGAACATATCTTGAACTAGCAGTGCACTGTGGCTGTGTATTTCTGGGAGCAAAACTCTTTTTTCAATATTGCATTGTAAACAGGACAATAAAGGGTTCCCATTATTATCGATAAAAATTATTCATGCCAAATATATTGATGGTGAAATTGGAAGCAACATCTGATTTGACGTGATTGAAATGGACATATCCTCAACATAAACATTCCCTGATTAGCAGAAATACATTGCCTGTGTGTTTGGCTATTTCAGTCCGCAAGGTTGTCATCAAGTGGCTCAGGCTGATCCACTGCTGATGTTACATCATCCTGCTAAATCAGTGTATATGAATCCGCTCTCATTCCTTCCTAACACCCTGTTCTCTTTCAAGCCAAAAGTCTTGTATCTCTAGCTATCTAACCAGCCAATAAGACGACTCGCATTTAGCAAAAGCAGCACAAGCCGGATGGAAAATCTGTTGAGTTCAAGATAGTAGCTTCACGCTCCTTGCATAACGACATTTCATTGGGTGAAATAATAACTGGTGAACTAACAACATCATGCTAAATCAGCGGAAATGAATCCACTGTCACTCCTTCCTTATACAATCCAGCCTTACGAGGGTATAAGGAAGGAGTGAGAGTGGATTCATTTCTGCTGATTTAGCAGGATGATGTTACAGTTTCAAGAAGCAACATGAGTCGATTCCCTTCAAGGGTGTTCTCCACTTTTATCAAACATTAGGGAATTGGCAATATCCTGACATTGTATTAATAAGATGTGTATACTTTTCATGCAACCATTTTGGCTAAATGGACACACTATTCTTTCTTATGGAATTCATGTTCTTGATTTATGCAAACAAAATCTGTTTTGTTCTTGAAGTTAGTCACGATTTAATTATACATGTCAAACCACATCTGAAAGTTCTCGATGCTTCACAATATTTGACTACCACTTTGAGTATCATTCAACACCAGAATTAAATAAGGTCCGTACAGCAGTATCGCAAGCAATATCTCAAAAGCCACAAAAAGGTCCTCTAATTTATTCAACATTAATAGTAAAACTTATAGTGGGCTTTCTCCACATGCTCTTGGTCTGCTCTGAGAGGTTTACGGTATGTATCTCAGATCAGTTACCAGCAACGTATGAATCTTACAACCGGGAACCTGCGTACGTTTTGTCCGGGCTGGTAAGTCAGTGGTCCCATTAACCGGCAAATACCGGTTACAGACCGATAAAAATTCACAATGACCGGTAAAATAAACGTCTGCCCGTCCCGGGGACCGGTTAAGATTGAACTCATAAATTCACTTCCTCTACTTATAAACTGAATAATTTGAAACAGCAATTAAATACAATCGATTCTAAAAAAAAATAATTAAAAATCGCATTATTGTAAAGCGAAACTGGATTTCCCCTCGAAGCTATTTTTAGATATGTAATCTCGAACAGCTGTTCAATAAATACATTTCATTATTCAAGATAATAATGACGTCAGGATGATCAGCCAATCAGCAAAGAACAGGATTTCCCGCAGTTCAAGCGTGTTTTTGCTGGCCTAGGAAGTTAGGAACTACATTGATTTTGGTTTACACAAGCGTGTTAAGTTTTGATCCAAGAATATGGAGATAGCTTCACAGATTATGTAACCCTTGCTAAAATAGCCTTGACTATACCCAAGAGCAGTGTTCCAGCCTCAGGAATTCAAAATTCGAAATTGCTTCTCGGAAAAGAAGATGAACAATCTGATGGTGCTAAATATGCATTCTAACACAGGCGATGTCGATATAGAGCCAAGGGGCTATTTAAATGTAAGAAAAAATGAAGATTGTAACGGCCATGGCCAAATGACAAAAGAATAAATCAGGTATGAACTCTGGTTGTCTTTTAATATTTTCAATAAAACAATCAAGATTCAGGACTTGTAAATTACGATAGGGACTGGTAATTTTTTATGTCACAGGTCAATAGGACTGTCAAATAAAAATGCTAGTGGGAACACTGTAACTTCTTGAGGTTTTCCTTTATATTTTCCATTAAAATTGACATGATAAAACAAATTCTCTTTGGATGTCTAGTTTCCATGCTTATCTAATACAATCAGATCATTAATCCACAGTCACCTGTTTTCATGTACATTTACTGTACTAGTATCCCATAAATGTGGTTCCAAATATTAAAATATGGCTATTGGTTATGTAGCTCATCAGCCTATCTATGATTTTAAATAACAAATTGTCAAAGGGTGACCATATGGACACACCAGAAATCCATTTATCAAAATCCTCATATGCTAAGGAGGCTTTACACAAAATTTCAGTTTTCAAGCTCCTTTTGCTTCTGGAAAAGAATATGAAAATAGGTGTCCCTAATTCGGGGCACAGGGTCACCAAGTTTATGAATAAGAATCCCCCTCAGCTAAGGAGTCTGTACACAAAGTTTCAGCATTCTAGGCCTCTTGCTTCTAAAGAAGAAGACAAAAATAGGTTTTAAGGGCGTTGTCTCTGTATTCCTAATTCGGGGCACAGGGTCAACAAATCTATAAATTAGAATCCCCCTCAGCTAAGGAGTCTGTACACAAAGTTTCAGCATTCTAGGCATCTGGCTTCTGGAGAAGGAAACAAAAATAGGTTTTAAGGGCATGTCTCTGTGGCCCCATATAATCAGTTATAGGGTCACAAAACCAATAAATTAGAGGATTAATAAGTGAAAAGTTTACAGACAGAGGGACGGATGGATTGACAGCAGTTGCCATGCCATGCCATGCCATAAGCCTATCAGGCCTTTTAGGACAGATGAGCTAAAAAATCCATCAGGCCTTTTATATCTCTCCAGTCAACAAATATAAAAGAATTACATTAATTTCCTAACCCAAATATGAGATGTATTGGTTTATCAAGAAACTTTTGTGAATGTGCGTACTATTTAACGAAATAACCAATTTAATTTTTTTGACAAGGTCCTATCTCATTAGTCACCGGCAAAACTTGACATTAAACACTTACAAGAAATAGCAAAAATAAATTGGAGACAGAATTAACAAGTTAACTGTTAATAAATAAAGTGGTTATCATTATTGCTTGGAAATCACACTTATTAGAAACTACTGCAATAATGACAACAAAAACTTGTCAAATTAGTCCTGACTGGTTTTATCGATCGCACACGTTGAGGCAATGACCCATACACCATGATCAAATTTTTGTCAATATTAGTCTATTTCAGTAAACACAATGAGTATGACTGATTTAATAGTCATTTTAATTTGCAAATACTTGGGCAAGTGAAAATGAAATCAGGGCAAGTAAAAACAGTCCTAGTATTTGCCCTTGGACAAGTACAAAATTATTTGAAATTTCCACCCCTGAAGACAACTTGCATCACTACACATACAATTGTTCCATATAGCATGATCATAGAGTGAGGACTTATGGTGTATGAGTTCTGGTTCAGACAAAAATCCTAAGTTGTTTTTACAAGAAAAGTTTTAAAAATAAATTTAGGAAGTAGTTGAAAACCCAAAAGGGCATCACTACACATGATGATTGTTCCATATATGAAATTTCAATGAGTAAGGCCTTATAATTTCTAAGTTCTACTTTCTAAGTTGCGGTTCCATGGAAACAGCCAAAAATAAATGTCAGAAGAAGTTGACAACCCAAAAAGGCATCACTGCACATTATCATTGATACAAATTTCTACGTTGCGTTTTCATGGAAACAGCTTGTCTGGGAAAGAACAGCTTGCATAAACAGGAGGACAATACGTATTCTGATTCTCTACCATTTATAAAATAGACTACATGGGACATAAAAAAGTAATGTTATGTCTTAGCTACATAACTGGCCAAAAAATAACATGACTAGAAATCACAAAATCAGAGACAATGTGAAATTGCAGATAAAATATCAGATATACTATATTTCTGTAAATCACTGTAATCTCTCCAATAGAATGAATACCTATAGCTTGTATTGTCTTTTGCTTGAAACAAATTATGTTAATAGTATTGATGTATTGCGGACCCTCAAGTTATAAATATCCTGATATATCATCTAAATGTGTTTTGCATCAATGTAATCGTCTCAATGCAATCGTATCGGGCAATGTGGCCCGCACTGCATAATCGTACGACACGAGTTTGTAAAAGTAAAGTCTTCTTCATAAAAAAGAGGTGTTAATTCGTTTGTTTAAGTTTTTAAAGAAAAAAATAAGAAGAAAATAAAATTCAAATTTGATGTAAATATCATTTTAGCATCTTAGAAAAGAAATAAAGTTTGCTCTACCCCAATGTGTTTTGTAATAAAGTATAGTTTTTCCCTGAACTATTATAACGTTAAAGCACAGAGCAAACTTTATTTCTTAAATATATCTTGATCTCTAAACTGAGGGCTAAGGATGAAGTATTTAATATTAAAATTTATGTGTAACTTCACCCATTTCTTAAACATAACATTTTGTTATAACCATAACGACTGCCGTTTTGGCTATTCGTGGTGTATGCAAAATTTTAATATTGCCAATATATTAGTTTATGTGTAATAATTGCAAAATTGCTTTACACATTACAGGTCTTTTAGAATCAATTTCATAGCCTGCATATTTTCTAAATAACACATATGGTAGATTACCTAAGATCGGGTCATTAGTAATATTGAGAGATATGCAGTATCTGTGCATTATTTATACTTATGAAATATTGGTGTGCACTGGTGCCTTAAAATAATAATTAATAACTCAAATTAAAAAATGATTAATGTAAATGACCAAGGATCAGAATTGAAATATTTGTCAACTACAGTACTTGAAACAGGGTATTTTGCATCATGATTGGCAACGAATTGTAATTTAGTTTTAGCTCTATTCCATATTTTTTTTGTTAACAAAATTACATTTTCAAAACTTGTTTCACTTTTCTATTGTGACATGAATACTTGCTTCTGTTTGGCTCATTTGAAAGATTTGATGACAATTTATAGCAGCAAATTAGCTAGGACGAATCACCGCAAAATGATTCTATTACATTCAGACCAATTCAAGATTTAAATGTCATCATTATCTTGATATCCAAGCCTTACTAAAATCTAACAGGAGTCATTGTTATTTTCTGAAATGTGTTACCTGTTAACAACACAAATTAGTCCAAATATGAATAAGCAAAACAATTTTTAAAGGATATTATCTTAGATTAGGGAATAATTTTCACTAGTAGGAGATATTGAAATAACCAAGAAACATAGTCCACTTGTGTCAGAGGTCAAATGGGAAGAAATGACTTGATTTACTTGGTGGTGAGAGAATGCTGGATTCTTTACAAGCTTATTACAGGGACAAGGAGACACTGACCTGCATGACTGTGACAGCACCATAGGTAACAGCAGTCCAATAAACTGACCCAATGAAGATACCGCCAGCCACAAAGGGACACGTCTTGTAGATTATCCGGTCAGCTATATCCATTATATAAACAACAGGACCTTCGAAAAAGAAAATAAGCCATCACTAAATTTCAAATTCAAAGATTTTTGAGGAAAAAAAGTTCAGTTTTGAAATTTAATATTTTGAGCTTATTCACTTGGCATATCAGGATGCATTAAGAATACTTTGAACTTAGAGCAGCAGAAGGGTATTTTGAAACATAATGAAGCCATGCAAAATGTCATGTGAAACACAAAGTGTTTTGGTTTGGAATACATACCTAATTTAGGGAAGATTATCATATATTCTGTATTGCACTGCGGACATGCTACTTTCGCTGTGCTGTTGCCTTTCTGTTTTTCGTCTATCCAACGCTGTAAGCAGTTTTGATGAACCCATTTTGTCGTACCCTTACATCTACATGGGCGTACCCATGATGCATCACGGTCATCTTCGTCAGTTGCAAAACATACCCAACAGGAACGCCTAGAAGTTATGAACAGAAACATGAAGTAAATATCTTAATGAACTACTATTCAACTACTTATATCTTAGATTCATAATTTGTTTACATTTATCAATTTTTCCTAATGCAGTTGAAGTTTTGTCCAACTCAATTGTTGACGTGAAGAAATATGTGTGGTTAATTTACAAACAATATTTATCACAAGATTATGAAATATTATGGATCATTACAATGTGTACAAATTTACCCCATTGTGAAAACAAAATAGACAAAATCCCCTTAAAATCAACAAATTTACCCCCGTAGAGCAAATGACATTTACACATTTGTTGTAAAGGAACCTGTGGACCAATCAGAATTTTCTTTATATCGATCGTTGGACTTAGCGTCCTTTACCTTCCCTACACATCAAAGCATAGCATTCTGTGACCCAGATAGCCCTTGTCAGCTCTTAAATACCTAGGTGGGCGAAATTAGGCCACTTTACCCTACTTTAAATGGGATGCGGTGATTTCGTAGACAAAAAATTTCGTAGACACGAAATCCGGTGAACTCGTAGTCGTAGACAAATCGAACAATGAATTCGTAGACAGGTTTCAAAATAGGATTAAAAGTAATAATAACAAACCTTTATTTATCAAACTCAAGGATTCGAACACTAATAGGTTTGATTAAAAAGAAGAAAAGTGAAGTCAATTTTGTTGTGTTTTGAAACTATTAAAGTAATCCAATATTCATATGTTATTTTCAATTCTTTTAGTTCTTGTTTGATCTTTTAATAAAATAAATTAAGGTAACAGGCCCTCCTGTCTATTGCTTTGCCTTTCGTTTGACTGAACTAAAATGAATAATAATTCAATAATATATGAATGATATACTGTATCATTTACAAATGAATTACTAGTGTCTGTTATTATTTCTGATGCTTTGTCATCTTCAATATCTGAATGTTACATCAATATTTCGATTACCTCTCCTATGTTAGCAACAGTGTAGGCTTAGTTTTGAATATTCAAATTTCTCGATCGATAAAAATTTCACTTTGCCCCCTTCTCCTGTTAGTTTTGTAATATTTTATCTTTTGACATTTTGTCACATTTAAATATTGTGTATATATAACAATACAAACATTGCCATATAGACAAAAGTTCGGATTTTAAGAATTCAAACAATTTAATATGTAACATTCAATATTGATCGCTATCTGGAATTTCTAAGAATGTTTAACAATTTCCATGAGGGTCCAAAGTCGACATGACGAGCTAAAAAGCTGATATTTTCAATATAGTTTTGGTGCTTGTTTAGTACTTGGCCAGTGCCGGTTTGATACAGTATGCCAGTAATGGCCCAGTGCCGCACCAGCGTTGATAAACCGTACCGGCGCGGTGATACCACACAGCAATGGGCCAGTGTTTTACACAGCACTGGGCCAGTACTGGCCTGATGCTTAATATTGCTACCTGGGATGATATGAACTACTATAAAAGATAATAATAATTAAAAATAATAGTCAATATTGACTTAGAAATACAAATTTGATACTGTTTACGAAATCACTGTCTACGAAATTGTTTTGTCTACGAAATTACCGTGTCTTCAAAAAGTTTTGTCTATGAGATCACCGCAAGCCCTTTAAATTATCATGGACCTTGGATCCCTGTTTACAATCATTTGGTTTGTAAGCGTATATATTGGAAACATATTGAAGGTTATAATCACTAGTGCCACGAAAAGTGCAGTACTCCTATGATTTTTTTATAATGGGAACCTGATAATGTCCTATGATAACAATATTATTTGAAAACATTCAAAAATTTACCACAAAAATTGTATTTTCGTTTACAAATAATTTTTTTTAAAAGTTTTAGCTTAATGAATCATATACTGATAATTTATAACCCTCGTCACAAGTGTACCTGTCAATTTCGTCTTCTTTGAGTCTGCTTTGAGCCATATTATCTCTCAGTCTCCCTCGATCAGTCAGGTGTTCAGATTGATCAATTTCCTCCCCGTCAATGTCACTGACAGGCGTCAAACTACAATATATTTTCAAACAAGCAGTGCATATTCCCTTGTAACAGCCAGTTGTGTTGATATTACAATTATTTCTTCGTTAGTTAGTTTAATATAGGTCCCAAAACACAGTGTCATAATCTTCACATAATTTTACTGTGAAATACCCGTTTGCATCGGTCAACTTGGAAAAACCGGAAGAAGAAATCGAACCGGAAGTGTAAGGGACCGGTCATTGCATCAAATCGTCCCCGACCATTTAGTGAAGTAAAATAAAAATGTATCGACGAGATTTATGTAGAAAGAAATAGTAAAGTTTCATTCTTGACGTTAAATCTTACTATGGCCTGGAAATCATGAAATAAGCCGCATTTCAATATCGAATACATTAATATAGTCTTTCCCAAGACGAGTGATCGAATAAAATATTTTGTAGTAATATTAAGATTATTTCAAGTCACTACGTGATTTCTTTAAATGATATTTTATTTGGCTCTAATATTTTAAAAAATACAGTATTTGCCGCTTTGAATTGAAAATATCACACATATTCATCTTTAAACACCGATTATATTAAAACAAATTTATAGTTAGGTATGGTAAGGTATATTTCACCCTAAACAAGTTTGGAGAAGAATTGCAAATAGTACTGTAGAGATATTTTTTTTTTTAATGTCACATGTCATTTTAAACTTTTATTCACAACGCAATGTCTTACCATATTTCATGGCAATATTGAATAAGCTGAAAAGTATTATTGTTTTCAATTCTGTGTCATAATCTCTCCAGAGGGAAAATATGAAAAGCGTGTCCTGTTTGTTACAAAACACCTCTGACTATGAAATAAATATACATAATGGAACAAAGACATTATTTCTTTACAATTTTACTCCATAAACTTGAAAAAATGAAACATTTGTCGTGTTTGAAAGCAAGAAGAAGTTGACATGTTTTCATTTATCTTCGGAGTAAAAACTCTCTTTTATCATTCTTTAAGTTCGATTTTATATGAAAGTAATCTTTTGCAAAATTTTCTACAAAGAATGAATGATCTAAACCAATGTTTTTAATTATGTTTGTAAATATTTCAATGTCAATTCATAATGTATATTTCCTTAACATGTCATTTTGAGTTTGTAATCTTCGGTTATTGCTGGAGGAAATAAAGAATCCCTCTCTCTACACGGGAATTCTACTTTCATAACACATACACTATCAATCAACCTCGATCTGTCTGTTTTGGAAAGATTACAAAAAAAGGAAGTCTTAGACGCGCGCCAACCGGAGTACTTTGTACGATTTTCAATCAGAATCACGACTTTATAGACTTATAAGCATTAATGATACTTTTCAGCAACAGTATATGACTATTGTTCCATATTCGTTCAAGGCGACTACGTGACATCATTGATAACGGTTAATTTGCGTACGGAATCAAACAACTCACGGATTGTCTAGTTTAAAGGTTTATGTAATTTCTGTCCCACATAAAAATTCTTTGATTCAACTGACCAAAATAAAACGTCATATTACGTTTAGCAAATGAATTCAATATCCTGACAGAATTAATTGATTTATTGATAAATCAAATGTCACCTGGGAACCTTAATTATTTTGTCTTGTTTTTTTGTGCGGACATCAGTTTTTAACATGATAAAGTAGGCTAATTTTATTAAATCGCGTTTTTAATAAATTAGAAATCCTATAATAGACAAAGACAATAAATCTATCGTTGTCTGTTGATATACGGGTTGTTAAAACATAATGAAATAAAAGTACAATTCGAGTAATTGAAAATATGATATATATCTTTTAAAAACTGTGTCGATACGTAAAGGTCATTATTGTTCCAGTTCCGGGTGATTGGGCGTGTCCCGTACACGAGGAGAACAGGTGCACTCCGAGTGTGGTAAGATGACCCGTAGCGTTCAGGTGTGGTCATCTTTGTCCGCTAAATAACATGCATTGTTCATAGGTAGCTGTACTGAAGAATTTGATGTGACGTAGACCTATGGTGAGTCGTAACTGAACAAAACAGTTCACAAACTGTCGAACTGGACTCGAACTAATGATTGGCACTGGAGAAGTATAGTGATTGATGCAATGAATAATGATGATACTTTTTATCATTGATAAAGAACTGTTTTTGCTGTGAAATCGTCGTTTCGACTATGTATGTTAGCAGTTAAGCGAGTTTAAAGTCAGTGCATTATAAACTTCTAAAAGTACATTTCTAGAATAAATAAAAGCACAGCTTCCTTTAATCGGGTTTGTTTGTTTGTTGTTGTTTTGTGTGTGTTCATATCGGCCACTCATCCATTAATATTAATTTATTTTCATTTGTTGAAGTCATTTGATTATTCTTATATTGTTATTACACGCGACATTTCTGGGCTAATTCTCGGCCCTTCACCAGGTGGATGATAATTCCTTATTTACAAGTATATATAGGATGTACAGGAAGCCAGGTACATGTAGATGAAGTTCACTGAGCCGAGGGTGAGTGAGTGAGTAGTATGTACATATATAGTATCTTTACAACCATAACGTATAAAGGATGGACGGTGATTGGGAGCCATTAGAGAATATGCAATATTAAACACCATTTATCTTTCATTGTTTGGCAATGAATACAGAATAACAAGTGTCTTCCGATATAAAATATATCATACGAGTTGATTGACATTTACCCGAGGCTTGCCGATGATATTTTTACTTTTATCAACGAATGTTGAAATACTTTATAAATATCAGAAGGAACGAGAGTGGTTTCCATTTATTATCCAAAATCAAATTGAGGATACTAAACGACCTTCCATTTAATACTATTTTTATTAAGCGAGTTAATGATTTAGTATAAAACGAGCGAAAGCGCCCACATAAATAAATCATTGAGTGCTGAAATTAAAAAATGTTCCGCGACTTGGCTGCCATTGTGACGGTGGTGCTAATATTGTGACGTCACAACTACAAACTATTGTGACGTCAGACGTGCATTGATATTACACTTGTTTGATATTGCCGTATAAATATTACACTGTCGTATCTTACACGGGCGTGTTATAAATAGAGAATTAAACCCAAGTATTATCTGATATCGAATATATGAATCGAGTTGATAAATGTAAGAGATACTGGAGGACTTACCCAAGATGTTTTACTACAGGTATTGATATATTGTATGCTATCATAAGACTGGAGGGTTAGATTATTTTATCATCCGAAATCATTCTTCAACAGTTTCAGTAATAAGATGGCTCTCTGCCTTTAGACTTCTTGAACATTTAGATCATAGCATTGTCACTTCATAAACATTATAACATCATCACAAAAGCGATATCTATTGTAGCTAGTTTTGAGTGATAAATAGAGGACATACTCTTCTTATGACAAGGATGCCTAAATATAAGTATTTCCTGAGCGATTGCGAGAGTATTGGATACACTCATGATAAGAAACGAGTGTCGTAAAAAATAGTATGTCATATGTACGAATATAATAAATAGATTATTAAACGCACTAGTGCACACCCATATTTCTTTAACACAACGAAAGCACAGATACTGCATATCTCTCGATATTATTCAAGATCCTCACTAAAGCAATCTACCTCGTAAGTTATTTAACGAATATTTACGTATTCAGGTAGTAAAGTTGATTTTTAAAAACCGGAAGTATTTAATGTTACGCTACAATAAATCCGCATGAACTACGATATCGGAAATATGAAGATTTTGCTTATAACCAAAAAAGCGGAAACGGCAGCCGCTTTAGTCAATCTGATAGCAATGCTAATGCTGTGTTATTAAATCAGTTTATTTACAACATGGGTTTCATAAAACATAATTCATTATTTGTTCTCAGTTCAGAGTTTAGGTAAATTCAACAGCTGCACATAATAATAGTTCAGCCGCTTTCAACTGTCTATAATTAATCCGTTTTGTGCACAGCTAACCTTAGATTTGTTATATGTCCAAGCCGACAGCGGCTGACTAAATTTTTTCATTGTTGATTGCAGGTCAATTGTAAAGAATTTTAAGTATTTTATTGCATCGATAGAAAGCTTAAGTGAATGCATAAGTCCTCTTAAACCTTAAAACAGGCAATTTAAACCGTAAAAACGTGCACTAGTGCCTTTAAGTCGCGAAATCAACGAAAATAATCGAACTCTATACATTCAAGACTTTCGTCCGTGTACATCGACAATAGAGCGACAATAAAGGTTACGTTGCGAGATCGAGGGTTTATAAAATTGATAGAACCGAGTATTTCGCTATCAGTTATATAATAAAAGTTCCTCAATGATTTCATCCTCTACACGTTTGAATGGTGTACTAGATGATCCTAGCACGAGTATTTGATGATGTTGTTGCTGCTGCTGCTGATGATGATATTTTGGCCTTGGGCAACGAATGAAAATTATTAACCCAAATATGATTTACCTCGTAGCTAATGATTCAACGTACTATTTGTCGTATCATCACCTCAGTGAACGTTTAAATGGTCTATCTATTAAACATGAAGGATTGGGCATCTATACATGAAACGCATTTCTTCATACATCACGAACCATCAACCAAATATCTAAAGATAAAAATAAACTGAAATAACGTCTATATAAATGCCACATTAAGTTTAAACAATGATTTAAATAATTTGTGCCAGATCTTCGCCCACGTTTATTGATCGCCTGTTGATACTTTTTGCGCGTTGGTATCGACTGGATGTGTGCCGCCCACGTTTCGCGTTAATTTTACATATCCTTTACAGAATGATAATATAACACATCAATGTCCTCGGGAGATTAAAACATTACTGTAAGAAATGACATTTTTACACATCATCCATATTTAATAAGAACGATGAGCCGCTGGATACTTTAAATGAAAACTGGGCTTTGCCGAAGGCGACATCGTCGTTTGCGCTGATTCGGGCCCGGTGCGAGCATTGTCATACTGTCTCCACATGTGTAAATTGCTAACAGCTGGGATATGTCAAAAGTCTTCGATACCAGTGTGGCATATTGGTGACACACTCTGTTTGTGGTATATAACAATATAATCGTTTATAGGCGACCAGACTGGTATTTAAGTACAACGAACAGTCGACTTTACGTTTGTGAATATTTTGTCACGCCTGAGGCAAAGTGTCTTGGTTTTGTGTCGCTAACAATAGAAACACGAATATAAGTAGGTCGGCGGCACGTGGCACTGTGTATATTATATCACTGTGTATTGACTGACAACTTTTCAAGTAGGGACAAGTACACTTCTTCGCGAGTATATCCTATTCTGTTGAATTGAAATACAACCACTCGTTGTTAATCTTGGTGGGCGATAAATTGCTGTCCATAGTTGGACGACTTTGCACATTAAGGCGATCATTCGCATTCCACTTTTTAAATGCGTTTAATTTACCGAAAAACAGGACTTAAATAAGACCAAAAGATTTGTTGCTTTACAAACATGTTTACGCGCCTGACAGATCTATCGTGCTGTTATTATTTACAAAATCTTTACAAATCTTTCAGTTATCGTTGTCAGCATATTTAAGAACGGAATTGTCACGCTTCGTAATCATGTCTCGAGAAACTTATAGATAAGATCGAAAACAACATAAAGAAAAATTTCATTGCCTTGAATGATTTCAAGCGAACTCTCTGGGGGGAGAAGTATCCTGGAGAAAGATCAATGTGAACTGAACAAATATCCAGAAAAACCAAGCACTTCTGTACCTGTAAGAGTAACTCATCTGAAGTACAATGCAAACGAGGCATTGTAGCTTTCAAAAGTATTTTGAACAAATTACGCTAGTGGCTGATCACAAATCAGACAATGTCGCCGAGGTTTATAGGCGGCCATGGTCTATACTTCTTGGGGTCAGGAAGCTAGAGCTTATTGTCACTCCCAAGTATATCTGCTTTTCCTTTAGCTAGTTTACTCAAGGGAGTCTTGATAAACATATCGTCCAAATTTCTTAGAAAATAAATTGCGAAAACTACTAAATTAATGCCGACCGCGGGCGTCTAACCGCAAGCAGCAACTTAGCTAGGGAACATTTATTGAAATACATGGATTCATATAACAGTGTAATCTATAAAAACGTGAGATTTTTCTATTCTATTGATAACAGATTAAATTGTTAAAACCAAGTTTCAATATTCTTGGGTGAATTGTATTGCCTTACACTAACACAATAAGCAATTAAGAAGAGAATAAACATAATATTTTATGTACGCAAGAGGAATATTATTTAGGGGGATGCTACAACGTTACTAAATAGTTAATTAGATGGATATACTATTACGTACCTGTGGTATGAAATTGTTCGGAACTGACAGTATAAGTTTGACGTAAATGATTTTCAACGCTTCAAGAATGCCGTCTTTGAGTTACCTTTGGTAAAACCTATCATTTAATCAAGGGCCGGGCCTCAAATCAACCAAATCACCAAAAAGCGCCGAGGTCATAGAGCCCACTAGTGTTAGCAAGTGCCCGTGCTCTTATTTGAGTAAATATGGTATACATGACCTATTTGCTTGAAAAAAAAACAAAAAACACCTCGCACTTCATTCCAATTTAGGTAAAAACATTCTATACTTTATAGTCAAATACATTTGCGATTAAATTTGTTCGACCTATATTGAGTGAGATCAGATTGCGATGAAATTAAAATTCGGCGATGACACAGGTTTGTTTGCGGATTCGTTCATCGTTCATTCGGCTTAACTAACGTACAGGACTGCAAAATTTCGGAAAAAATTACATTAGAAAAACAGCAACAGCATAACAGTAAAATATAACGCCCTCTTTTTATAAAGAAGTATATGTCATTTTGCCTTGCTTTTGATTTTATCTAATTTAATATGTTCTTGGCGGTAGACGAATTTCCTGCCAGCACGATTTTCAGCTGTACGCGGGTGTTAGAGTGTTTACACGTGCGTGAGACCGTTATAGTTCTCGGTGACTCAAGCAGATCGATGCGCGTGTGGCACGTGCGTGTGTGGGCGTGCACGACAGCAACCTGTGCGAGAGAGTGCACGTGGTGCATGCATGGATATGTCGGATCGATATGTGAAATAGATTAGCGTTCAGACTCGTGCGTCCGCTGACATCTGCATGCGACACATTGATTAACCAACCAATTGTAGTGGCTAAATGCATTTTACCCAGACCCGTCGCGTAATCACTGTAATCCTATACGACTTTAAACCAGTGTATTAGTAATTACTATACATGACTCGAGTATCAAATAATCAGAAATAATTTTAGGAAAATGTCAATTTTGGAATTATTACAATTTCTTCATTCAACCGTTTTAACTTAAAAATCGCCCTTTTCATCCGTAAGTTAATATTTGTATACTACATTTTTTAACTTTCTAGAATTTTAAAAGAAATATATTTGGAAAACGATATGAATTTTTCATCGAGTAGGTCTAAATGAATTTCGTTTTCATTCTTTGACCACATGGGACCATCTGCACTACATATTGTTATAGTTTGCGTCATCACAACACGGCAGGTGTCTGACGTGCAACTCGCTTGTCCAGTTGTTGATCCTCTTATACGTCATGTTCTGCCAGCGGGCGAGGGCTGTTCTCCGTACAACACCCCACGAGTCAGCGTGTGCAGCTATAGGGCCACGGAGCTTTGTACAACGGAACCACCTCAATCAGTACTGCTAGAAACATACAGTAAATAGTAAATACCATGCGTGAAAACATTATTTACACATTTTAGTCATATCTTTGAAGGGTGTGATTTGAAACATATTTGGGACTTTCTTTCATCCTTTCAAGTAATCAATGTTTATTTTAATCTTTTTTATTTTTGTTGAAAGACATGTTTCTCGCCGTATCACTTTTTACGGACATTAGCGAGTTATAACGAACCAAACATGAAATAAGTTAAAACTTGTAATGTACAAACCGCTGTCATCTTTATTTATTAACGCGGCTATAATGAACATTCACACGCGCGTAAAACATGACAATAGAACCTGTATAGGAAACAAATGATACCGTCTTGATGACTTTTTCCCTTTTTGTTATTGCGATAAAACATTATCAGATCTCTGAAATAAATTCCTTAAGTATATTCCAAACATGAACGTTGCTATCTAATCCAAGGGATTAATTTCCCATACACATACGACTATAACCGCATAGCTGCATACCATATATATAACCGACATATCGAGTTATTTCATATCTAGTGGAGTAAGCGCTCAAGAGGGGCATTGTTAACTTACATTACACCTGAATACGACCAGGTTATAGTTTAAGCCCCTATTATCTTACACTAATATCAATCACCTGCACCTATTATTGCACAGCTGGATATAAAGTAATTCTGAAATTCCCTCCAAAACGGTAGCTTGTGATGAGAAACAGGCGGTAAGGTTAGATAGTAGAATATCTCAGGTTGTTCCAGGATCAAAGCAACTCAAGCGAAAAGTCATTTCCAGAAGGCTTTTATTGATCTTTAGCCTCGAGAGCTATCCGACAAAATTCAACTTCTAAAAAGTACAACCTGATTTACATAAATCTACTTTGAAAATTGTTACAATCCGTTTAAAAAGTGACGTCAATATTTCACCATTTTCGTCGTTTCGTTACAATTTTTTGGACTGTTAAGATCGATGTGACATTGTCGTAAGTGTATGATTGAAGTTAAAAATTAAATTAATGTTCTTTTTTTATTTGAATATTTATAAAAGCAAGCAGTAGAAATTCTATATTATCAAAACTCCTACAAACGTCGGTTTTTTTTCTCTGATGAAGCTATCCGTAAACAAGTTTTTGTAAATAGCTAAAAACATAATGTCAAACTTTGTTTAGCAGGTTATTCTGTGATTTTCATGATTTCTCATGAAAGACAAGTTATTCATTATTAAATTATACAATGGAATTCTTTGTGGCATAGTTTGATGAAGATAACGGTAAATAAATGTTACTGCATTTTAGAGTCACTGAACGTAAAAAGCGACCAATAACAGGACACGCCTCCTTCAGCCCGGAACATGGATTGCTAATCACGTGACTGTTTCAAGGTGCCCGTTTCATCTGCGCGATACGATTTCTGGCGATATAGTTCGGGCTAGGTAGGTCTGTTTGTCATTGTGGGTCTCAGACGTGGTCCTAGACGATTCACATCCCCACATCACTTCACTATTTTCTTAATATAAAATTATATCGTGATTTATCGTTTTGTATTGGGGTGACTGAAAACGTCACAGAATACATAGGAAACAAAGAGCACTGGGTACGAGAGTTCAGCTGTGATAGCAGACGTGGTTCGGAATCTAGCAGACGTGGCGATAAGATCGGCCCGAATTTGTGTTTGTAAGAGCCTTTCTACATTGAAAGGATACATACAGGAGGAACTAGTGTAATAATTGGCTCATGGGTGATTTTGGACTGGACACAGTGTCAAACGTAAGAGCTTTATCTCCTGTGGATTTTGACCAGCTTGCAAACAACCAGTCGTTATTCACACCGGACCAATTCCCCAGTGTTTGTAGTGGTCAAATCATGCAAGATGACACGCTGCTCGAAAAAACTGCCACGAAACAACAGTCACCCAAACAGTTACCTGTGTCTGCAAATCAAGGAAATTTACTCTCAGAACAAAATGGAGATATCGTTTCAAACGGAGGATTATCGGAGGAGAAGAAAGCTGACGACATTGGCTTGAACTCTCACTCTCAGCTGTCAATTGGTTTATCCGAACCAAATACCACTATTGTGACCCCCCTTTCTTCAGCACCAGGTTATTGGTCTACAGCATCAGCTGATGATACATTTGTGCAAGGATTTCAGTCCCTAAATGGAACTGTTACATTTCAACAATTCCCCCCTGCACCGAATTCAGTGATGAATGCAGGCTTTACTGGACAACATATGGGAATGAATGTTCCACCTCCACAGAGAAGGGCTATCACTGGTCATCAAAATTATTCACAACGTCAGAACCCTAATGTAATGATAAATAACGCGAAAAGTTACCCAAATTGGAGTAACGCACCCCAAACATCTTGGTCCAATCAACAAAACCCAGCTACGTTGTCACCTTGGGGGAATGTTCAAGCAAACCAACGTAGATCGGTGCCAAATATCAACGCACTCGCCCCCATGAAAAGGGCTACGAATTATCACCAGATACCCCAATCTTCTCTCATTGCTCCGTCCAAATTTCGTCGGAGCACCTCGTTCCCTGGTCAGATCCAACAAGCTGCTCTTGGAATGAAACCTCAGTTTGACTACCAGGCATATGATGACCTTCACAGGGACGGAGTCAATTCTGTTGTGTTTAATCAGGTGAGGGTACGTGTCATTGATTCATCTACGTTTGGATAATGTACCACTTGGATACCCTTTCTCAGTTCATTTGTGTATTATTTGGATGTTTTTCGTTCAGTCTGTTTTATCTGTGATGTTTACATTTAGAATTCGATGTCAGGTCACCTCAATATGGCCTAGATTCTACAGTAGAGCAAATGGTTTGGTGCTGTTACATCTTTCTGTGTCATGTCATTCTGTAGTCTGTTGGTATCCAACATTTATCTGTAATATGTGTGTTATGCCAAACTAAGTAAATATCTCAAAATGTTTTATATTCCTTTAATGGTCATTTTGGAGTCTTGTTACAGTGATATTAGAATAGCTGAGTCAAATCTAATCTTGGTACTGATAACAAGCCATTGACTTTAGATAAACATGCATGTGTGTTGTTCATCATATACAGTATTATTCCTTATTTATGTTTCTGAATATCATCACATATTTAACATGATAACATTCTCTTAGTGTTAAATTAAAATTGACATTAATGGCCTAAAGAAATACTCGTTGCATCGTTGTAGTCACATATGTAATGTGATTTAAAAGAACTAACTGGTGCTGAAAAATATCACTCAAGGGTAATCGAGTCCATATCGTGACAAAATAAAGGTGTATAGTCCTTAAGCAATTTTGATCTGAAGCCAATATGTGTGCTGCTGCTGACCCGAGTCAAATCAATATTATATGTTGTAACTTGTATAATGCAATATGATATGTGTATTAAGTTATTTTCTTAAAATGGTATATCAAGATGTTTGTAAGATTGTCTTACGCTGCAGAGCAGTAAATTCCATCTTGCCACTAAACAAGTCGTGTCAATTTGCATAACATTAATTATTAAACTATTAATTTTAGGATTTTTAGGTCCTTGTCAACTTATTTTCCATTGGCAACTTTGTGAAAAATTCAACAATGTCGACATTGTTTTCACTTTTGTGAAACTTCAACATCATTAACATAGTTTTAAATTTTGTAAAAATTCAACATTGTCAACTTTGTTTTCACCTTGTTGTGAAGCCACACTACATCAGATTTTCCTTGTGATAGGTTAAAAAAACTGCATTTGGTGAATGTTTCTAAGCCGCGCACACTACAACTGATGAGTAAATGTGATGCCATCTGATGCATTTAAATAGGTGCTACACCTGTTATTGACTCATTGCAAATGAAAATGCATAGGGATTCCCTGTTTGACAACATATTTTGCATGTTTCACAGGGGGTTTTCATTTCAAACACGTGGAAGGAAAGTAAGGTATGTATCATGCTGTCATGTAATTATTTGATCAATAATTCCAATTCCCGTTAATTAATGTACCATCGCATTACCGTTTGACTGCTGCTGACATTTAAATAACGTATTCTTTATTTCAAGATTAAATATGTCCAGAAAATCTTTTCATATTCTTTCTCCTCGTTTTCCTCTCCCTATAGCAGCATGACTATGTAGTGGTCCATATCTGTCTCCTAGTCAATTTCTCAAAGATGAGATTTTCATGAAACATCGTATAACACATTTGTAGTGTGCACGGAAAAAAGCTCGTGCAATGCATCGCAATGAAAATTGGATGTAGTGTGCTTCCGCAGCCTTATGGACATAGGTTTGTAAAAGCGATTATTTTAGTGGTCAGTGAATGATTCATATCACAATGTAGAAAAAGTATGTATCTATTTATTATCAGTAACACAATTTTCAATACCATAATACTAGGTCACAGCTTCACTTCTCATTCATTTCAGATGTTTATATGACAGATCATAACATTTAATTTTTGTACCTCAGGGTACCTGCAACCTGTTTCCCATTTGATTATCAGTCATCACAGAACAGTTGTAGAAACTACCAATTGCCAGTTAGCCCTTTAATGATTGCTATTGGCTTTATGTAACAGATTTCTGTATAGAATGGATAAAAGCCATGACCACAGCAATGATATGACCATTTTTGCCAATAGTTGGATTAACTATGCTAAGCCTAAGTACCAAATCCCTGTATTGAATCTAGATAAGGACACAACCACCAACAGACCTTTCTTTGCTTGCAAATTTACAGTGTTATATGGAAATAATGAAATATATTGGATTTAATTAAATATGTAGGTTGTACTTTACATTTAGCCAGCAAACATTTAACTGTTGATCAGTTGGTTTTCATGCATACATGACTGTCGATGACAAAGGCAAGATTAGATTTTCACAAAATATTGGTTTCCTTCAGGATAACTGTAAATTGGTTAACTAAAGAATAAGCAAATTATTTGAATTAATTAGCACCTGTGTTCTCATCTTTCATTTGATATAATAAAAGAGCTGCGGTAAGTCTTCAATTATTTTCACTATAAGCCTATGGCTTGTGCCAATCCACATTCATGTTATTCCAATGAATTAAATGTTTTTGAATCAGTAGTCCAAGAAGACATTAAAGTATAATATAAAGTTGTTTTTTTTGGACAGCTATGTTGTATGAGGGCATGTTTTCTGTGAAAGTCATTCCCTTGTTATGTGGCTATATTTTGGTCAAGGAACTCACTCCAAATAACTGCACATGGCTTATGATTTACTGTAATCAGCAAGAGGGGAGGTGGGGGTGCTTATTTCATGGGCATGAATCTGTAGAAAGGGCCACTAAGGAATGAGATTTATTACTTTACACCACTTGACAGTGCAAGGTTCTCTTAAAGATAAATATGTCAGTAGGTAAGAATCAAAATTCTAAATACTACAGTATGTTGTCAAAGCTCTTGTTTTTTCCCCATAATATGATTATGATAATTGAAACATAATCTGTAACGTCATAGAGACCACCTGACCCTGCTCAAACTTGAGTAATTACCGATGCCAAAAGTCAATTTCAAGATAAGATTTTGTGCAATAAGAGACCCATAATGCATTTAATTTGATTTCAGTGGTTGTCACTTGGTTTATTTTGACATCTTCACTTTCATTAAATTTTATGTTATGTTAATTCATGCAGAGGGTCAAATTTGACAATCCTTATGGTTTCCATTTGCTTTCATGATTTACAAACTTGCTGATTAAGTACCATAATTAATGTTATGCATAATGGGAAATAGTTGAACCAAAATTTATATCTGTGGTCAGTTATACAGATGTTATCAAGAGTAATGTATTTGAACTATGTGAGAAGTTTGCTATACCTGAAATCTGCCACTTTTTAAAAATATCCCTGATATATAGTCATAAGTTATGAAAATTCATGTATTCTGTTTTGTTTTGTGTGTGTTTTTGTCAAAAAGAAGGGAGGTTGAAGATAACTGACATCCTGTTTTCCATGATAACTGTTTTAGGACAGATTCTTCTATGTCAACTTATCCAGGTTGGTTACTAACTTGAGGTTATCATGCCTTGTGCTGTTCAATCCAAATTTTTAAATTAAAGGGATTAAATTCCATCACTTACAAGAAAGATAAATTACAGGTTATAAGCCATCTTATCTGCATGGCTTTAAATTGCATCAGTCTGTATCACTGGGTAATTTAAACCTTGCTGCCTAACCTTCAAAATAGGCCTTTTTTGGTGAAAAGTTGCAATTCTCATATGATTTCTCGTTGGACTATCGTGATCTGTCGCAGAAAGCACAGAAAAGTTGAGAATGCGGCAAGGCCTATCATAGTAAGTCATTGTGGCTTGTATAAGTATAGGCCATGCTTGGGAAGATGGTTATCAACTGACATATTTTCTATAGGTTTATCCATTTTAAGAAGGATTACATGTTTTGCAAAATTAGCTCCCATGAGTTATGCTCCTTCTCTTAAATGCTTCACTTGCAGAATGAGGATATCGATCTAGCAAAATCATCTCCTCATAAAATCAGTAATGTGCATCGTTATTGATACAAAAAAAATATTTATTAGCAATGCCCCCAGGGCCAGGATAACAACTCTTGATTTTCCACTTTTTATCTAAGGGTTTAAATTTAACTTTAACTTAGGATTTTTTAGCTTTCTTACCTTGGTTCTAACTTTTGAATAGACTTATAATTGACGTAAATATCCTTATCATAAGACCTTTATAGATTTCATAACCTTTGATCTGACCCTTCATTTGTCCCTCCTAGTATTGTTTCAAGAGAGGTCCTGTGGAAATTTGCTTATTTATGCGCTAACTGTCCCTAAAGTATTTAAGGAATACTTGCTCTATTGCAAAGGGTTCTTCTTAGCTGATCACTTTTGAAATAGGGGTGAAACAGTATACTTGAGTTTCGGTTTACATAAATGGTTGGGTGTGGTACAGAACCGAAAATGCAACAAACTTAAATATCAACAAAACATAATTTTCCTTAATATTTAAGTCGGTTTATGTCAAACTGAAAAAAATTTAAATCAAAATGAAATTCTATAATGTTGATTAAAATAATTGGTATTAACCAAAATTTCACTTTTAGTATGGCGCACCAAACTGGAAGCAAAATACTGTGGTTCAGCTACTGTAGTTAAATAGTTTCACCCCTACTTTAAACAACACTGACTCCTACATTGTAATTGCTTATTTAGAGGATTACGATTATTCACGTATTTATTGTTGTTGTACTCCTAAAGCAATTCATGTTTCCCCCTCCATTCCTGTCCCATCATAAACAAAGTTTAAAATTTTGTATTTTTGATACGTCTTTGTCAGTTTATTTGTTTGATGATTAACATTTTGATAAGAATAAACATTTTGGAATAAGAATAGAACTTTACAATGTCTGTCCACAAATGCCAATGTCGTGTTTTTACTACATCAAATATCAAGAGCAACAACTGTGTAAACCTGTAGTAGATCCAGACTGGTAAAACATGGTTGCTAAGTCAGGAAACATGATTTGCTCTAAAATAAAGGTCCTTCATGTGGTATCATGTGTAGACTGTTGCAGTCGTTAGCAGGGATTAGGAAAGACACCTTTGACAAAGGTTTATTTTTAGGGCTTTTAGTCATTTTCAGAATTTTGAATGGGACATTCCCATTAGTAGCAATGGTAAAATTTATAATTTGATTTGGCCATTTTTTCATCCAATGTGCAAGATTGCCTATGGCCCCTAGCTTTCCCAATCCCTGCATTAGTAATAATTCATTATCAACAGTTGATGGGAGTAAATCAAGTTTGATGTCATTATGTTGTGGAATTCCCACCTTGTAAATGCATAAATTTTTACAACTCAATATTGTGTACAGTGTTAGATATATTTTGTGTATGTCTTATTTGTGGTTTTTATATTTATGCATTGGAAAAAGAGTTTTCATGCATCTATTGTTGTGTTGAATATATGTGTCACTTCTGCAAGATATGGCTGCGGTTTTCCTTGTGTATATCTTCATGACATTGTGACTTGAGTGACAAGCCTGACAGTTTTGTTGCAGGACCGTCCAACAAGTTTTGACACAATGAGGTTTCCTGCTTTGGAGAGTCAGCTCCTTGATATAATGAAAACAGCAGGACCTGAGCACTTTGCTGAACATATGAAGGGTAATTTGCATGATCATTGTTTAAAACTGCAGGCTTTCAAAATTGGTGTGATTGTATGTTGATGTTGTTCTCAATATACTCCCATATCATTGTTTATTGGACATACAAAAGATACATAGTCTATAGAGTTTCTTGATATTATTTTGACACTACAAGGAACAAATAATAGTTCATATAATACCTATAGAGTGTAATATGAGGTTTTCCCCATGAAATTTTCAAAACACTGGTTTTGGTGTATGTAGGCAAATTTTTGTCAAAATGTTTTCCATCATGATTTTAGAACTGAAATTTATAAACTGTTTCCTTGATTATAGATATCAACATTCATATAATTTATTATGAGAGACACTGCCCATTGAATTAGTTTCAAAGAATAGTACAGTTGACAATTCAGATTCATTTGATTTTTTCAGGTTGATATATCATGAAATCCAATGTTCAGAGTTATAAATCTATCAAGACCCTCAGCTACCCTACAAAATCAAGCACTTTAACATTGCAGTAAATTGTAAGCCATGTGTATTAATATGTATATTCTTTGACCAAAAATCCAGTCAAAGTCAAATAAGAAAGGCATGCTCATAAGCAGATATCGCATCTTGGTATCCATGTGCATCTGTAATAAAGATGAAATTGGTTTTGATAAGGTTCTGTCAAAAGAGCTACCTTAATAAGTAAGAATGAATACTGCTCCTCAAGTTTGTATTGCAATACGTTGCCATGCAGAAAACCTTATTGCAGTATGCATTACGATATATATTTCATGTTTTTTATTTTCCATGCTCTCTTGACTAAATATTAATTAGAATAGCGAACAATGATCGGCTGTACGCTGTTTAGGAAGGAGAAGATGATTCAGTGTCACAAGTTTGCCCCATTTTCACTTTGCCAGTTCATGTCTTGCTTACAACTCTTAATTAAAATCACATATATTTGTTGTTGTTTTCCAGAAATTATAGATGTAAATTTTATTTTAAAACGTCCGATATGTTTGATATTTTAAAACGATGTGTACCAATTGATATCATGCTGTGTCTGTAATGCAATATGCTGATATCACAACCAATACCACACACCTTTGTTAATGACCACTCTGGTTGTTTCTTAGAAGGTGCCATTTATATGGTCATTTGGTTGACGTTAACAATAATAATAGTACATGATTAATTATCGATCATTATGCAACTTGCCGTCAGCATGAGGTTTGGCTAAGGTTGCAGATCTATAGAAATGTACCCACTTTTGTAATGCTATTACATACAAATATTAGGCCAGAACCAACCTTGACACAAAGTTATGATATATGTATTTAACAGAATTAAATAGAAATTAAGTAGTTATTTCATTTATAGTATTTGTTTAATAATCTCATTTTGAAAAATTAAAACTGATAATGAACCAGCTGAACATAAACCATGTAGTAATAAAAATATTGCCAGACATCAACTTAGATCTTAATGTAATAAACAAGTTTCCACAATCTGTAATTGAACTAATTAATCCTGTATACATCAAGTTTGTAAAGCAGAATATTAATATTTGTATTATTTGGATTCTAAGTTCTACATAGATAACACTGTGCAGTATGGGAAGGGTTATTAATCAATGCAATCTGTTGTCATTTGTTATAAATAAACCAGTTGAAAACACAATCTGCCACTCATCAGTGTCATGTTTTGAATACTTATGTGTTATCAGCGATTTCTACTATTTCTTATATACAATTTTTACTACATAACCACATGTATGACAGAGGTAAAACTTTATTAGGGTTGAGCAAAATAAAAACGCTTTCCTCACCAAGCAGTATTAAAATGGCAATTTACCATACACCATACCACTTGGGGTAAATACTAATTTATTAATAGAATTATTAACCAGAAGGTAGACCTTTTCTAATTTCTTTTTGCCCAAACTTTCTTACCAAGTACAAAGAAATGCTGTGTGCAAAGTAGTAGTGGTTTAATGATTCATTGATGGTTTCTATGTTTGCATCATCTACTATGTGATACAAGTGCATCGATACCAAACTCATTTAGGGTCCATGGTACATCAGTGTATCATCATAAGAGACAATATATCCCAAAACAAGTAACATAATTTGTTTCGAACAACTAACTACATAAGCTGGACAAGTGTTTTTTTTATTTCACAGATAACAGTGAGATTTTATCCGCAATTTTAGTATCTTTGAATTTATGATTTCTCTTCGTTTAATCTTTATGATAGGTTGGTAGCTAAGAAAAAACTTACTTTTTTGGTGCCATCTATTATTTTTTCATAATAAAACATAGAGAATCGGGATGTGTTTGTATCACAACCATGATTGTTTTGTGTTATAAATCATCTTGCATGGTCCTTGGCAATAGTTCATGATATATTGTCTCTCCTACTAAAACTAGAATCGAAATAACAGTCGCTGTAACAAGGCAACGGTACACAGGTCAACCAAGCAAAAAAGTTTTTGTTAATTAAGGAGAAGAAAAAAATGAATATGACCATCACTCTGTACTCTCTGATCTCCCCTTACATCCCCCTTACGAAGTGTTGCATACCATATCTAAGGGTTGGTTTTTCCTTGCACCATTTTCCCCCCATCTAGTGTCAAATTGCTAGATATTTTGATGAGATAAGATAATATGAAGGTCACCTGTTAACAACTTAAGTTTTGGCATAAGGTTAACACTCTCATTAGAAATGTAATTTTAGAGTACAGCTGATTGACGATAGAGAAATGCCTTAATATTAGCATTGAAACTATTCGATAATTTTTGTTTTGCAGGCAAGTCTCCATATGAAATCGATGAGAATCAGTTGAATTCTGGAAATCTGGACCAGACGGTGCCAAACATGAGTACCCCTCCCAGAGTATCCCCTAGCTCTCAGTCCGGTGTTGGAGACAGGATTGAACGCTTCTCCAGGAAAGTGTTTGTTGGAGGACTTCCCCCTGACATTGATGAAGGTATTCTTTTGATTCTTAAGATGATCATGGCCAGTCATTACAGTCTTAATTACTCTTAATGCAGAACACCTGAAGCAAGAAGATGGGCGTTTTACGAACTCACTACTATTATAATGTAATTGTTAATAATACTAATTCAGGTTATATTGTCTTTTCTCATGTACTGAGATGCACAGCCTTAGCAGATATAAGACCTGCCCTCCAAAAAAAATTGTCTTGGGCAAGTGTCATATGTCAACTATTAGTTAATATAAAAATATAAAAGAAGATAGAATAATAAATAGAAGAAATAATATACAGATATTTGAGAAATGTGACCAATTTTTTTCCAAGATGTCGGTTTTCTATGTAAATTAACACAACTGTGGTAATGATTCCATTATTCTTGCAAAAAACAAGTTCTATAGATATTATTCTTTAAAAGAGATTTTGTATAAAGATCTGTTTTCACAAACATGATTACCGGTACATCATGCTTACTGATTTCGTTTTCAATGTTCTTCAGAGGAAATCACAGCAGCTTTCAGACGCTTTGGGCCACTTGTTGTCGACTGGCCCCACAAAGCAGAGTCCAAGTCTTACTTCCCTCCAAAAGGTGTGTATCAATCAGTCATCTAAATGAATTATTGATTGTTTGTGAATTGTCAGTCAAATGTCAAATAAAAAAATACTTGCTTTATATAAATTATCTGAAACTTCTGCCAAACCTTTTCCCAGTATTTGTTGATGTAAACATTAATTCTTTCTTTGAGAATGCTATGTTAACACCAACTCATGCCCAAATTAAGATATCGGTTTTTAAAAAATCTAAGCATTCTAGGATTGATAATCTATTGATAGTATGTGAATTCCCAGCACTGTCTGAATCATAATAGACACAAGTTTCAGGTTTTAGTTCTATCCAGGAAGATGGAGGTACCTTAATATTTTATGACACTTCAGTCAATTTTAATAATCTGTTGTGCAACTAATATGAAAAGCTGTAGTATTGACTGACTGTTTTCCTTAAACATATATTTACATGTATGAAATAAATGAAATTTTACTGGGTTTTTTTCTTCTTCCAGGATACTGTTTCCTTATTTTTCAAGATGAGATGTCAGTTCAAGCACTGATTGAGTCCTGTTTGGTTGACGATGACAAACTGTATTGGTGTGTTTCAAGTCCAACAATGAAAGACAAACCTGTAAGAATCAGAGTGATAAATTTCAATACTATGTAATACCCCCATGACAAGAAATATCAACATATGCCCTGTAAATGATATTTATAACTTTTCAGTAGGGTCAGGAGGCTTCCTTCAGGTCAGCAATATAACTCGTGAATAAGAATTTAAATGAGACTCAATCATGCAAATGTAAGAAATAGATACGAAAATGTTATGTCATTTTGCATTTCTTGAAATAAGAATTTTTTAGATAAATATTTCAAGTCTTGGTGTTGTTTGCTGATTGAATTTGAAATATATATTTTGGTAGTAGTAGATTAAATTTGATTTCTGTGTGAAATCAGTTTTAAGTATTTAATCTATTTTCATAGGTTCAAATTAGACCATGGAACTTGAGTGATTCTGACTTTGTGATGGATGGTTCTCAACCTCTCGACCCAAGGAAAACAATATTTGTTGGGGGTGTTCCCAGGCCCTTGCGAGCAGGTGTGTTTGCTGTAGTAAACTGATCTATTACAAAAATGCCAAAATCATTCTGTGTTCTGATGAATCATTATCCATTAATGAAATGTTAGGAAAACACTTTAATCAGCATGCACAGTTTATAATAGTTTTGGCAGGAAAAGATTATACAAAGAGATATACAGTTAAGCTTGTAATTTTGCCAGAACTGATAATGAGTATGCACAGAATAATGCTTCATCAGGAGGAACAGCTGTCCATCCAGTCCATTTAAGTCTATGACTCTGTTTATATGAACACATTTAAAGTTAAAAAGAATTAGAATTTTTTATTCACCTGTGACAATAACTTTCATGACTGTGTTGGTTACAGTGGAGCTGGCTATGATCATGGACCGTCTGTATGGAGGAGTGTGCTATGCAGGTATTGACACAGACCCGGAGCTGAAGTACCCGAAAGGCGCAGGACGAGTGGCTTTCTCCAACCAACAGAGTTATATTGCTGCAATAAGTGCACGATTTGTTCAGCTACAGCACGGCGATATTGACAAAAGGGTGAGTGTCCCCACAAAACCTATTTAATGCATGTGTAAAGTTAACGATAATGTTGAAAGTTACAAAACCATATTCATAGTCAATGAAATTTCTGATTCCATTTGAAAATTTCATATACTTAGAAATGTTTGAATTTATGTCATATTCATAGTGTGCTATTGTAGAAATTTATGTTGTCATGCTTTAGTACCTCCCTACTTTCCAATATTCTGTTTGTTGCTTGAATATTTGACACTTAACACAAGTGCCTTTCCTCTTCAAAGGTTGAAGTGAAGCCATACGTGTTGGACGACCAAATGTGTGACGAATGCCAGGGTGCACGCTGTGGAGGAAAATTTGCGCCCTTCTTCTGTGCCAACGTGACGTGCCTGCAGTATTACTGTGAGTACTGCTGGGCCCAGATACACTCTCGGCCTGGCCGTGAGTTCCACAAGCCCCTGGTCAAGGAAGGCGCTGACAGACCGAGAGCTGTGCCATTTCGGTGGTGCTAAAAGACTGTTCACTTGTTGCACAGATGTCAACTAGCTCGGATGAACTAAATTGTTGACAGAAAGACAGACCCTTTGACTATCATCTCTTACATAGGGCTTAAGCTTTTTTATTGTTCATCCACTTTTTCTATAGTTGAAATTTTCTTCAGGGTTGCCTCAATTATTGTGATATTGTCCTTGAAGTAATTGTCAACCTTTGAATGAAACTCTGCAGTTAATGTGACTCATCTGATGTTTGGAGATATCATTTCCACGAAAGGGAAAGAATGAAGGAACTATTACCGTTGTTTAACAACTAATGATTACCCTATTTTGCCGTGGTTCAAGAAGTAAAACACAAGATGAGGTCAAAACTGATCATTGATTTGAAAGTTGACCAACAGTTCGTGCAGATTCAAACAAGACTTGAATCGATATATCACGATACCAAAGATGTTAACAAATTTGCATATTCAAAGTAGAAGGTTGGCAAACAGTGATACCTAAATCTTGTCACATTTTTCTAGTCTTAATCGTCTGTGGTATTTTGTATGGATTATCATATGGGAAAATAACAAAAATTTGATGGGTTTTATTTTGACACATAAAATAGGCTTTTGTCCTATTTGTGATCACAAGATAAAACTTAAAATGACTTTTTCATGTCATTAGACATGAAGTGGTATCCATTTCTATTGTGAGCTGTATCTAGTCACCAAGGCAGAGTTTTCATATGGCACGTTAGCTAGTGCCATTGGAAATGGTTATGCATATGTGTAAATCTGCAGGGAATATATATTTTGTAGAGAGATGTATGGTAAACTGTAACATGTTCATTTAAGAATTCAGCATTTATCACTTTGTAAGATTACTATTTATATAGTCAATTTTATACATTGCGCAGAATTGAAATCTTTTATTGCATGCAAAAGACTATTTTTGTTACCGATTGCCATTTCTTTTTTATGAACGTTACTGTGATTTCACTGAACACATTCAATGGGTATTTTTGGCAATTATTACCAAGAAGATGATAGATGGCCTCCTCACTGCTCCACTGAAAGCAACTTGGTAGAAAGAAGGAAGTTCTTTAAGGAGAAAGTGCGCAGTCGATCAGTGTGCAGCCATGACATTATTCACATGCATTCCCCTACTATATTAGAGTCGTAGCAGCTTGTCTGTACAAGCAAGTCCTCCCCTCCCCTTTTCTTAGAAGACTTGGGGTAGGTGCTTCTTGTAGGAATATGTCAAGCACTTGCAGACACTTTCAGTTCAAGTTGTTTTCTACTTTAAACAAACATCAGTTGTTGTGCAAATTGATCGATATATTTGTATGTATTTCAGTGATAACTTGTGATAGCTGTTCCAACATTGATAGTTCATTGTGAAGTGTCGACAAGGGCTTTTGATGTATCCCCAGTGAAAAATCTCCCGATTCCTGTCAATCGCACATAGATATTTTCTGGTGCAAACGTGCAATTTGTTTAAGGTTGTGTCACTATATATATTTTGTTTCAGTCATATATTGCTCAATGAAGATGAACTTATATTTTGTTGTTGAACCTTAGAGATTTAGTTTCATCTTTGTTAATGTTTCCAAAGACACCTTATTTTTATATAATCACACACACTTTGTCCATGCATGAAACACAGACTTTTGAGATTGTTTTCCTATCCTTGATTCTTTTCCTCAACAAATTGTTGGATCTGTTTCAACATGCATTTAAGTATTTATTATCAATTTGTAAATCTTCTACCATTTAATGGCACAAAATGACAACTAGATTTGCCATGCTAAGATCTTAATGGCACAATGGAGTATGCACAAGTTCTTACAAATTCAGCTTCTAAACTGAGCCGAATTCTTTGAAGTGAAGTCATTCACTTCAATTCTTTCATCAAACTAGAAAGACTATCCATTTTTATATATGAAGACTGTAAATTATTGCCACACATTGCATTAATTCTTACTCAAACATTTTGCATTTGCAGAATTTGTTATTGTTCTGAAATTTTTCGACTTTTCAACTTTGCATGATGTTTGTAATGAAATAATTCACATTATTTTTTATCTACTACAATTTTTTAATAGATGTTGGGTATTTTGTATTTTTGTCTGTTTTTATAATGTTAGCCTACCTAAACAGTGAAGGTGAATTGATGGCCGCTTCCACTTTTTTTAACAAAAGGAAGGGCATTGTTGCACATGCTACCGTGAAGACGGGCACACAATAGCATCTTGTTTTTATTTATTATGCCTAAGTTATCCTTTCCTCCATGCTTGTGTTGTTGTATTAGTTAACTGTATTTAACATGGCCTTTCCTCGGATCTGTGATCAGTTATACATAAAATGTGCTAGCTCATTCACGGTAAAGAAGAATTTGTACTTTATTATATTTTTCCACATTGAAAGATGTTGCGGGTCTTTTGTAGCAGTCTACCTGTGATCATAAATTACATGCAGTTCCATGCCAGAATGCCTGTCACTTACGATAAGGGCGGACAGAGGTCAGGCAGGCTTTCTGTTACACTGCATTTATCTAACAATTTTTTTATATAGAAACATTGACCGGCTGACTGACTGAGAGGTATCTGTTTTTGCTTGCACTTTGTTATAATTGGAGAACTCCAGTGAATGCAGTGATTTTTTTTATCACATTTTTCTGCCGCCCCATTCTTTATGCCAAAGTTTAAACAGCGAATAAGTAAGTGTGAAATAGCACTTGTGCAAAATCTTCCTATTCACATATTGCCTCTAGTTCAAGCAAAGACAGACAGCCTTCCCAAACATAGGTCCACCTTTTGTACATTTAATACTCAGTTTTGATACATTTGTGTTGCATATTTTGATACCTTGAAAACAGATACATACATCCAAACATACATGTAGAATTTTGGTATTATTATTTTATTTTGTAATTGTCTCTTATTCCTAAATCCTGTCTGACTTTATGTCAAATTGAATGCCAAGCATTTATCTTGTTAATCTTATTTTGTAATTGAATGACAGATGAAAATCAAAGCGTAAACAAAAATATTTACAACTGTTTTTAATATGATATATAAGATACATGCATGTTATTTTTATTTTCTTATGGCCAGTTTAAACACAATTATGGTTATGATTTTTATTATTATTCTGATTTCTGTATGAAGACTTGTTTTTTGTCAAGATAATTACTACAGAGGGGTGCAAATGCATATATATACTAGTCAATTAAAGTTATTTATTAGCACATTTCTGATGTATAGCCAGACTAACTCTTGAGGGTGGTAATATATGGAGAAATTCAATCTGTTCAAGAATGACTTTAGAACCATTGTTAAAGTTGCTTATTGTTAAATTAACTTATTTATTTATATTGTAGAGAATTACATCATGAGTGCTTGCCAGCATGGCCCAAAACTGTCTCAGATTTGAAGTAGGGAGGAAATGGGGAAGGAAAGAGAGTGGACTACAATATTTCCTCCTCCACCTCCTCCTAGACTTTGTAGAAGTAGAAATAGCTAACTGAGGAGAAGACATGCATACAAGTCATAGAGGCGGGGGTCACATGTTCCATTTGTGTTGGGTGTTGGGATAAGCAGAATCTTTTTATAAGTGCAATATTTCAGGAGACTTTCTATTTTGGTTATTATGTCTATGTATTTATTCAAATGCTTATTTTTATAGCACATTAACTGTTGCCGAGGATTACAGTGAATGTATCCAAGTGATTTTAACCAAGATGTACACATAGTTCATCTAAAGTTTTATATTATTCCATTTTCAAATAACACTTGCTGTTATTTTAGTATTCTGAATTGAATATATAGTATAATTTTCTATCTATCTGCCACTTTTTATGAATGAACAGTGGCATGTCTCAAGAGTACATTTCTTCTCTAGCTATCTCTCTTCAGCTGTGGCATTGCGATCATTTTCATCTGTTGTTGGTGTCAACTGTGATGTGCTATCATTTCATTCAGTAATACAGTATTAGTATTGATGTTTCATATGTTGCTGGAGTATGTGATTAAGTTATTATTATAATTGATATTATCATTATTATCATTATTTAAGAAGATATTCAAATTATTTTGTGTCTGATTATTTTTGGAGCTATGGATTTTTAATATATAAACAATATCTATGAGAATAATCCTGTAGTGAGTAGGTTGGCATTTTATCTGGACATTTGATAAATTAAGCAGTTTGTATTCTTAGCTGTGTGTTGAATGCTGGGTAGCTGCATGAGGAATATTTCAATTTCTTGACCAATTTTTCATACCAGTTGTGTTTTGTATATGGGGAGTTTTTCTTAGCTATTTTGTTTGATGCAGAGTTAAGAATTATCATAAAGTTTCTATGTTTTAATAAACTTTGACTTGTTCTTTTTTTTCACCTCGTAACTGCATTTTGCAGACAGCCTCATTCTAGACTTCATAAGCCAAGTCACAGAGGAAAGTTTTGTAAAACTTCAATCTAGTAGTTCACTTTTTCAATGGTCAACAGATGTATGGGTATTAGTAATCTGTGGTTGGTATGTTTCCATGTTTTGCTGCTATGTTATTTATTAATATTTTTCAACTAATTTTTAATATCTTTCTAACCTTAACATTTTGTGTATGAAATTTCTTCAGGCAAATAAAGGTTTTCGATAGAAATGTCCTGCTTGTTCATACTAACACACTAATAATCATTATTAACCATGGCTTAAGTTTTAACTTTGTTACCCATTTTTTCGCCCCATGTCTTAAAATTTTGTAGAAATAACAGAAATCAACAGTTTAAATTTCTGGATATACCTAACAGACAACATTTACTTTTCGATCTCATATTTTAGTGAAGCATTTCATAGCACTGCCTTCATTTCCTTGGTCACTACAGTTAATTTTCCTTTTTGATGCTTCACTATATGAAACTAAAAGCCAGCTTTTGATTGAGCAGGTCTTTTATCTTGATTCGACCTTCCTTGAGATGCCCTCCTTTGGAAGAATATTTCATTGACAGACGCATTCATGAACAAGGAAATTGTTTTCAATTTAGACAGACTGTTTTGAATTCATTTAATTCATTTTTAACAAATTAACAACATGATTATCAATAACAATTGTTTTTGGCTTGCCCTCATGACTTGTCATGTTTTGATGAAGTAAAAGCTTACTATAAATCATAACAAAACATGTCTTGCAAAATTGTCTAGATGTGGTTATTAGCTAATGTGGATTAGGTTAAGGGGTCAATGTGGGGGCATGAGGCCATGTCTGAATACATATTCTGATTTAAATGCGTTCATGTCAAACCTACCAACAGCACGTGAAGAGGAATATTCAATATTTCAAATACCATGCACCTGTCTTGTCTTTGTTGGTTCCATATTACAAAACTTTGTATTGCATGAATTCATACGAATGTGACCATGAGGCAAAAGACTCGACAAACAGCAGAGACAGTTTCAGTAACAATGATGTGGTCTTTAGATCTTCCTAACCAAGTCATTCATCCTCATTCTTAACCTTTTTCACAAAAGAAAGAAAATCTCTCACATGCTGAAATATTGTGTGGATTTACCCACAGGGAGATGTCGAAAATAAACGTCTCTAAACAGTTGGAGTCGACGATCAAGTTCTTTCACTATAAGACAAAAAGTAAAAGGATGAAACGGGGTCAACAACCCGTCGCTTTGAAAGTAATGTTCAAAATGTGATCGTTACATATATCTTTAAACAAATACATAGTAATTATCTAAACACTTTTTCCTTCAAATTAAGTCGAAGAAATCGGACCGGCTCTTTTCTGACTGCAATTTTATAAAGTCGAAAAATCGCATCAGTCATTATTTAGGCAGTTAGCGCTAATTGATGAAAATATATGACATGTAGGGGCAAGTGTTTGTTAGACTGGATGATAAATATGGCTTGATCTGTGGGCGATATATTGATACTTCGAGCATTTATAGCTCGTGCTTTTAACCATAAAGGGGATGTGGTGTGAGAGATGTTAGCCAAGACCAAGGGATACTAATCAGGTAGCACGGAATGTCATTAACCATGCTTATTTTCATTTAAGAACATCATTGAGGTCACAATTCACATTGCTTGCCACCATAAACCAATATAAGTTTTTAAAAAAGAAAACCACCTTGTTAGGCATTCAACTTCATTTCGTTTTCCAAATGTTTGAAATCGGCACATGTCGTCATTGCTCAACAGAGCCCGATCTTAGTATTCTCATCACAGAGCTTTGACACTCATTAAACACCCTCTTTCTCACCTTGTAACGCACTATGTCATTTTATCAGCGATAAAAAGCAATTCAGCCTTTCTTCAAGTTTGGGAATTGGCGTTATTGGCTGTGGCGAATTATATTTTACCCTGACGTGAGCCAAAACAGAATAGAGCTGACTACAGATGAGCAGTATTTGGCAAACTAGCGCACGTCATTTAAAGCAAACTGACGCTGAAGAAGACATGAAAGCTACATAAATCCGTAATAAATACAATGGTATAAGGAAAGTGAGAAAAACCTACAAACTGCTTAAGTCATTTGGAAAATAGAAACTACACAGATAAACATCAATTCCCTAGTTACTGACAAGGATGGTGAAATAACAGATGGAAATTCTATTCGTTGTGAACAGAATGTGAATGTTCTACGAACGTCTGTATAAATCAAATGGATGTATGGGTGATTAGAGTAAGGCTATTTTACAAAGGATTGCAACTCCTTTCTTGACCCAGTCAGGGTTCATTGTTATGTCAAAGGAGCTTTTATCCAGAATACTATGTCTATGACAATGAATTGAAGAGTCATCAAGTGTATTGCTTAAAAAGGCAAAGATAGATTTCTGAAAAACCGGCGTCCCATCTCTCCTTTTAATGTATCAAAACTAGATACTCTCATTCATGAAAACCCAACCGATTTCATCTCAGGCAGATGCATAAACGGAAAAAACACCCGACACTTTATGACACCATGTTCGAACTATATTACAAAATAAAAGAGGTTTATTAATCCTTATTGACTTCAAAAAGGCTTTCGATACTGTTTCAAAGAAATTCATTATAATGGTATTGGAAAAGTTTCGGCTTTGCCAATAATATACAGAAATGGGTTAATGTTGTTATTTCAAATGCTTCATCGTGCATTACTCAAATGTCTACATTTTCATAATGAAAAAGGTTGTAGGCTAGGTAATATGATTATGGGGAATAATCATAAGGGATAAAAATGCTATAAAAGGAATTGTTCTAAACGCAATCGAACATAAAAAATGGCCAATATGCTGACGATACGGAACTAATCCTAGATGGTTCAGAGGCCTTTCTAAATGAAACTGTGAAAACACTCGTCTCATTCTTGTCTGATCTGGAAATAAAAATGGACAAAACCGAAGCAGTTTGGCTTGGAGCTATGGCCATGGCATAATTTTATCCAGTGATATAAATCTTGATTGGCATGAGGATAATTTCGATTTCGTCGGAATAAAACTGAACTCAGATTTGAAAATCCACTGTGTGATCAATACCAAAAAAGAGACTTAAAATTTATAAAAGAATTCTAATGAATTGGAAGAGACGAAAGTTAACTTGATAGGGAAGATGAGTTTTATCGAAATATTGCCTTTATCTACTATTGTTCATATTCTTGATTCTCTTCCAAATCCCCATGAAGACTATAGCAAATTTGAACAATATATTTTTTCAACTTCATATTGAATGATAAGAGAAACAAAATAAAACGAATCCATTTAATGCGAAAGTTTGAAGACGGTGGATTTCGAAACGTTTCTCGAACCATTGAAGTTTCAAAATGATATCTGCAAAGGTATTGATTCTTGTACACTTAAAGCAAAAAATAATGCTAAAGGCACAGCACTTGATCTAAACCATGTCTTCAATCTGACCATAACATAAAGCTTCAAATTAATGACAATGTTAATTGAAGGATTGTATTTTTTTATATGGACAACCCACGAAAGACACAAAGCTGAAAAAGAACAAGTTATTATGGATAGTCAACTGCTTTATTGCATGAATCACGACGTTTCGGTGTAGATACTAACACCATTATCAAGCAGGTGATAACTGAGTTAGTATCTAGTACTATCTACACCGAAACGTCGCAATTCATGCAATAAAGCAGTTGACTATCCATGATAACTTGCTCTTCTTCATCAATCCAGCTTCTAAAAGTTGTTGGTATTCCATTGCAAATTTATTCATCGAGTGATCTTTACTAAACGAGAATTATAAAAAATGACTGGTTGATAACAATCTAGTTAAAACTAGATGTAATGTATCGTCAATACAAGTAGAGAATTACTGCTTGAGGTCATGTTCAGCTGACCTTTGACGAATGTTGAACTGACCAGTAAAAGGAGAGCAGGAAGTTAACTTTCAACCAATCAAAGATTAGTTTCTTTTGCATCTTGGTAATTGTCTTTACCCTAAGTTTATCTATGTATATCCCGTAAAACTTATTTAGTGATTTTTTGACCTAATTTGTTTATTTACTTTTCAACAAAACAATAACAATTAACACCACACAAATTTTCTGTCAACCATATCTGTACAGAATTGATGCTGTCATCATATTTTTTTTACACAATTCACTGCGATTCATCGGTAACATTCGGCGAAACAATTGCATGGCCCGCGATTCGAAGAGCTTGGCTAGCTCTTTTTGGATTGGCTGATGTTCGCACCTGCTCGACACGGAAGAGATTTGTAATTCTCTAGATGTAATAACGGACTTCGGGACGTATTTTATTATAGCTAGTTTTAACTAGATTGCATTAGAAATGGCCGTTGATGTAACTTAAAAGAACGATGGTGAAAGTGTAAGCATAATACGTTAATGTGACATTATAAAATGAACTGTTTTGAAATGACTTGCATTGATGGAGATTCAAAAATTAAAAAAAGTTTTTAAAAACCATAAAACATTGATGTGTGTTTCGTCTTTCTTGAACTTAAATCTATTTAGTTTAAATGCGTTGAATGCACGAGGATGTAAAGGATTAACGATACCACTTATTGTTAATGCCAGTGTCCCCAAATCAAAGAGCATAAATAGTACGCGTCTACAAAAAACCGTGGTATTACTGATATGAATATATATATATTTTCATATATATATTACAGTGATAGTATTCTCCTCGTTAATTCTTTCCATCATCTCTAAAGTCATCAAACGATTTCAACAGCTACACATAAATATCTTCGTTCTTTACGAACTCCGCTGTCAGATTACACGTTTTCAACGAAGCAATAGTTATATACCTATATGTTATGTTTGACAAGAATGTTAGCATCGAAATATAAAATTAATAGGACTCTCGTAGTTTCTCCATCGTCTATACCATGCGGCAATACTTTATGTCATCAAACCATTCAAACAGCTACGCGTAAATGTTTTCATTCTTTACAAACTCGTCTGTCAGATTACACCTTTTCAACAAAGCGGGAGCTAAATACCTATATTTTATGATATATAACATGTTTTATAAGAATGGTATTATCGTAAAATAAAAGTGAAAGGAATCTTATAGTTGTTAAGTCCTTCCATCATCTAAACCATGCGACAATACCTTATGTCATCAAACCATTCAAACAGCGACATATAAATATCTTCGTTTTTTATGAATTCCCAAGTATGATAATAAGCAATTAACATTTACTTTTCAGTCTTTGATTCTCAATGATCACTGGTAAAATACTCAGCAAATAAGTTCCCGGTGGTCAAACAGCAATATTATATAACATTCAGTATCTTTGTATTGTGATAACACGTTGAAGTTTCGATTAAGTTCTGAACGTTAGTTTTACCTCTCTTAATCGAGAATTATAGTTTTATAATTTAAATAATCAAACATATCTTTCGCAGATGGCAGAATTTCTGCAAAATTGCAATAAAAATACCGTCTTGTTTCTGGATATGTTTCATGTGCGATGCTATGGTACTATAATGACCTATTGAAACTCTCTGAGAAACTCTTGAAAAAATGATAACACAACATTCACTGATAGAATTAAATTTTGCAGGTTAGATGACTCAACTATCTGATATGGCAGATTAATCTTTCTCAGTCAAATAATTTATGAAGTGAATAGCCCCCAGCCAGTAATTATGGTTTCCAAACACTGACAATTGCGACATCATATTCTAAGAATAAAAGTTTTCTCAATTTTGATTTTTCAACATTTGATTGCATCCAATGTTACAAAAACACCTTGATGGTAATGGTTAACCATCTCTAGAGAAGACATATACCAATATCTAACTTATTTCACGTATGTTAAATGTACAGTTTCACTGTCTTTCTAATTCACTCCCCACGCGGATAGCTCCATCATAAATTATTTACTAACCTCTGGTCTAATACGAGCTCTTCCGGTCTCCCGACAGGTTCCCCTAAATACTCCGAAATATTGCAACACTAACATTCAACAACAATTCAGCCAGTGAAAACACCGCATCTCTGGTTAGCATTCATGTTGTCACCGAGAATCTACAAGTGATAACGTTTGAAACGGCGTGGCTGATAAAACTAACTTTGATTGCATCCAATCAGGCTGATATATTTCTAGACCGAGAAACGCGTGTGTTAGTACCGAGGTTCCTATGGGAATTTATCACGTAGCTACATCTGGGCAGTGTTCTTTTGTGAATAACTATACAAGCAAGAACTTAAACCAAGAGAACGTTTATTTGTCAAAAAAGCATGAACTGTCGAATCTCATGAATTTAAAATTAAAGTATCAGCATTCATAAAAATGAATATGTCAAAACTATGTCAAAACTATGCAAAATGAAAATATCTATCACATCTGGTACACCATTTCTTCAAGAACCAATTACTTGTGTATTAAGATTTTCCTTTGTTAAAGAGAACCTGCATAAGTAGTTGGAGTAACGTTTGGAAACTATCATCAAGGTGTCATTGCTCTCGAGATTTCACTTTTGTTGAAAATTATCAATATAAAGCTTATAGTATCAATATAGTGGGAAAATGAAGATATAAAGTGTCAAAACAGTTGGACAAATTGGAGATGATGGTGTTTGGTAGGTCTGGTAACAAATTTTACATGTGAAATATATAAGGCTGTTGTTCGATTTTCATTGAAAAAATGTGCTTTGCCATACGCTAACTTTCGAAGATAAACATGCGCGATATTTTCAATTTATAACAGTTTAAATGAGTTTTGACACAAATAAAACATAAAAGAGTTCTACTACTACTACTACTACTACTACTACTACTACTACTACTACTACTACTACTACTACTACTACTACTACTACTACTACTAATAATAATAATAATAAGAGTACTTTTATAGCGCTTCATCCACATCAATTGGTATGTAAAATAAACATACGTTTAAACATGTATTAATTGTTCCGACCTCGGATCAACATCAGATGCATTTCTTTCGTGATAACAAACCAACATTTTCTCGTTTACTTCAACAGTCCATCAGGTAATTGAACCAATTACATTATTTAAAAAAAATATATTTCAAGACACATTTGAAATCGTTTTAAATTATCTTTGTGTAATTATAATTTGATTTTTCGGGTTAACAATTTAAGTGTTTTCTTAATCATAAATGGTTCTTTTATTGCAAGCAAAAAAACAATAATATGTTAAGTTTCGGTTATTGAAATTGAAAGCCTTCAAGGAAACATGTCATTAACATATTCAGTATATATGCTTCAAAACCCCTTTATTCTGCTTAATAACTTTATATTTGTCATATGATACTTTAAAGATAATATTTAATGTAGTTTACGAAGTAGAATAGTAACAAAAATAAAGTTTTGTCAATATTTTTTATTGAAACATTTAAAGGATTTGACTGACAGTTAAACATTCTTTCATTCAACAGTGTTCCTTGTGGTATCTCAGTCAACTACGTTTCACAGGCATAACAATTTATGCTGTCTAAATGGAAGGATACATATAAGACCTGTAATTAGAGAGATCGATTGAAATAATTTTCTTGAATCGACTGTGTTCAGAATACCATTTTTCCTGAAATAAAACTTTGACTTACGTCAAGTGGAGAAATAACATCAATATGTTTCTCTTGTGAAAGCAAAACACGAGATACAAAGGTAACATTTCTTTAAAATTATTTTTCTAAGCAAACACTCTTTTCTGAAGTTGAAAATCTCGCTTCAGCAGTCGAAAAAACTTGTAGAGTTTTTCTCATTTATCAAAATGATTCATAAACGTTGTGTGATGATTTTCGATGAATTATTGAAATGCCTTAAGATTTTCATATCGGCATTGAAGCAATGCCAAAAAACCAATAAATGGTAAAATGAACCATACGGAAATAACTCTGAAGTGAAATCAATACAAAAGAAAAAAGCTAAAAGAGTAATAGGGAGACAATATTTGAGTTATTCATATTGCACACATCCCGTTAAAGTTCATTAGTGTGAATTAATTTTTTTCATAATGCATATATCATGGGCGTATATATGATCTCCCGATAAGGACCACTTTGAAATGGAAAACTATCAGATCAGTCGTTGACATATTGCGTTCAACTTTGTTTTCTGTAGATATTTTATCAAAAAAATATTATGAATTATGATAAAACTGTAATACATCTCAACGTTAGAAAGAAATTAGGATAATTCTGAAGATACACGGAATAAGAAATATGTCTAAATTAAGCCATTCTGAAAGACGACCGAGTTGATATATTTTCAAACATACAGTGATGGAGTCAGTTAGTGAATAATGGGGGTAGTTTCAAAGAACGAGTGGTAATGAAGACAAATTTTCAAAGATTCTTGTCACATCCTCCCCATTTTAATCCATTAACGCGTTAATTTGCAGGAACTCGACATCTGGAAGACTGTAAAGACAGGAATATTTGAGGTTACCTCCAATCAGATGAGTGTCTCTTACAAATATGATGTGTTTATAAAAGAAATGATATTTCTGAGATATATTTGTACTTGCTAACATATAAATGTGCATTTGAAGTGCATTTTAAAGTTGAATTCATAAGAAAAGGAGTTGCTTCATCAACAAGAATAAATAGGCAAATATGTTATCAATATAATTTGTCTCTATGAAACCGATCCATCTTTTGTTCAAATGAAGATAAAGTAACGGGCACATCTGGTATATCATTACTTCAAGATGTCAATTACTCCGGTATAAAAATTTGCTATGTTGAGGGGAGACATCTTAACTCCTTGAAGCTATAGTCTTAGTTTATAGAGAACTCTTCTATTGAAATCGGTAAGGTAATACTCTCATTGATTCTCCAAATAGCTATTTAATGTTAATGTTTAATTTATGTTATACTCATCACATTCACATTTACACACAATCATGTACAAAAAATATCAAAAACCTTCAGAATTTAAAATAATGTTCTATGCATTTAATTTGGTGTTTGAATATCCAAGTTTACATTAGGTAAGAAGACGATTACAATTTTGAATAAACATGGTCTCTAAGTAACAAGAGGGCCGTAAGAATAAAGATTCCAAGATTTTTCTGAGAAAAACTCTTAGAGTCCTTAGTTTAGATAGAAGTCAAACCTAAGATTGAATCTATAAACATTCTGGGAGTGACTTTTATTTAAGAATTACTTTCAACTTTTAGAAAATTCTCGTTAATAGGGAAAATCCTTCTATTTCTATAATCTATAATCTCTTGTTTTGAGTTTTATTCACATGACAGTCATGTAACCTACAGGCACCTGCCACTGTATGAACTACTAAATTGTTTTTCCACAAAACAAAAATATATTGCTTTTTGTGTGAAATAGACACTAAAGCGTTTTCTTTCAAAAACCTGGCATTCAAAGATCATTAGAAAATTAAGTAGGTTTATATGATAATATCTGCACACAGAAACAACAAAATTTGAAGAGAGACTTAAATTAAAAAGTATTTTTAGACAAGAAGCTTAAACTGAATGAGTCCGTATGATGCAACTCATAATGAAGAAAAACAAATAATATCAAGTATAGTATTCTACTACAAGTTGTGGCTGGGATAAGGAAGCTGAGGTCACAGCTCGACGCCGTTGTTCAACCTCCCTGCACAGTTTACATTTGAATCTTCTACCCCTCGCAGACTTTTTTAAAGCGATGAAATTAATTAGACAGTTGGTATATCAATGTTGGCTTACAGAAATTAACTAGCATTTATAATTATATTATAATTAACAGCAATTAATACGTTAGGAATTGATCCTCTTAGTAAAGAATTTATGTTGACGAGAGAGACCATGTCGAATACAGAATTGTTTCAAATTGGTAAACGATGAATTTGTTTGCTACATCAATGTTAGCCAGATGTAGCTAGATTGTAAAGCAATTCAACATTTAATGCATCATGTACTTCTGACAGCCCTGCAACGGGATTACTGCATTGAATCCAGGATTTAAACTGTCGGCAAATTGGTGCCTGATGGGTTTCAGGATTTCAGTAATTGAAACGTTCTTGTCTTTCATCTTTCCAGATCTGCCAGGGTGTTGCCCGAAGAATCAATAAACCTTGCAAGTATTTTGCTAGATTAGTTATATACTGTGGCGTAATATTTTCCTTTTATTAATAGGAAGTAATATATCATGTATTAAAATATTTTTAATTCACCAATGAGCTTGTAATTTTCACTTATACAAGCTGCACATACAATAACAATTTGAATTAAGACTCGGGTAAGACTTACCTTTCAGAGTTATAAAGGTGAAAATAACATCTCCCAATTATTGGGGCCTGATAAAATATTGAAGTTAACCAGAATCCGATTAGACTAGACTGTATGTAATGATGTGATCAAAGCCTTAATTATGATTAAATATCCTAGAATGAGGTTTTGTCTTCAAAGAAAAGGTAACACTAAACATAGATGGAGGTAATTAAAAGAGCAAAGAGTGACCTGACAAGTCTGAAGGGTCAGGCCCCTGTCAAAAACGGTCCAAATTAATATTGATGATGGATATGTTTTTCTTGAAATTATAAATGTGAGAAGTTACTTTTACATATTATATGAGTTTGTAAAATTTTACATTTGTTTGATCACTTATAATTCATACTCTGTAATGTACTGATTTTGTTTCCTTACGAAAAATAATATGACAAATGTGTTTTTTCCTTACAATAATGTATCTAAAACATTTCAACAAAATTAAACAACATAAAATGTGTTAATTCTTTAGGTATTCCTCTGCAAATTCAAACAATTGAATTGGAAAATGTATAACATTAGTGATCTCGTACATGAAATATGTGTTATTGGAAATATTAGGACCACGTGTGCATTTACGATGAAGAAAAATTCTCTTAGTGCTGACCTTACCAAATATGTTGCTGTTATGAATGTTAATTCAATAATTACATACTGATCATTACGAAATAAAAATAATTTGATTTCATAGAAATATAGATAAAAATATGATATTTGACGAAGGAGAAATGACTTTTAAGCAAAACATTTTAACATCGATAGATATTTTCTATTTATTGGTATTGAATAGGAAAATTCTATGAAATTCGGTCTTTTATTATCAGACAGTAATAGATAGATGATGGTCACAGGATGTCCCATTTTACGTATCATATTTAAAACATAGTAATTAACCATGGTGTATGACCTTCTGCATGGCCTTTACCATGTCCCCCTCCATGACCTTAACCATGACCACCTCCATGACCTCCTCCACGACCTCCTCCATGACCTTTTCAATGAACTCGTCCACGACCTTTGCCATGACTTGCTTCACGACCTTTGCCATGGACTCCTCCATATCCTCCGCCATGATCAGCAAGGGCAAAGGCAAGTTAGGTTGTGAAAACTGGGAAAATGAATCACTATCAGAGATTTGAATACAAAAGAAAAAGGTAGCTATCCAAATAGCACCCTCTCTATTGTAAACAAACACAAGGCATGAATAACATATGTGTTGTCACACAGGCCTATGCAATGAGGCGTATGTGTTCTGTGAAGAAGACGAAGGTGCGAGATGCATATTCGAATAAAGTTTAGCTTTTGGAAAGCTTACAGAAAAAACTGAGGCGATTTGAATGATAACTTTTGAAACGGTGTCTGTGATTGCACAACTATCTTTGAATGCATCCAATCAGCTTTCTACATTTCTAGATCAAGAAACATTCGTATTAAGACAGAGGTTGCATAGGTTGTACCTCTTGAATATAAATGTAAGTCAGAACTTTTTCGTTAGATTTTAACACACACAAGGATTTTTAGATTATTTAGAAGTATTATTGCAACATATCACATACATATTAATATAGATATAAATATGAATATTGTAAGAATTGAATTTACAATAGTGAAAACTTACCAAGTGCAACCAGTATGATGGACGTCATGTTTAAGAAACACTAATGATATCGAGGGTGATAATTATTTATACTCCTTCACTTATATACAATCTGTGGTGGGATGAGGAAACTGAGGTCACAGTGAGAGGTTATGGTTAAACCTCCCTTCACAGTTGTGTGCATCAATGTTTTATCTTCTACACAACATTAGGCACAGTTGCATTTAAGGAACGCGTTTTTAAAAAACGTTTGAAATTTGTAACTCAACAGTTTAGAGTTTTAAAAAAACGAGAATGTATTTAGATGTTCCAATTTAATCCATTACCATTTCTTCTGCGGTGAAGTGAGCTTATTTTTTACATCTTTTTTAAGATGTGGTTAGCTGGGAAGAAACCAAAGTCTACAGGCTATTGCATCTTTAAATCAGTGGCAGGTTCACCGTTTTTTTGCATTATGAGTTTTCATCTGGCTTTATTGTCATGAATCAAATTCAGTGAAATTTGTATATATGTTGGATATAAAAAAGTCTCCAAATCACCAAAGAAAATCATTGACGTGCGCAGTTGTTTTGTTTTCAACAATTTAATGTAACCTGTTAATTGTCACTTTTAAAAAGAAACAATTTAAATTCTTCTAACGTTCGTCAAACGAAGAAATAATGCTCTACAGACATCGAGATTGGGTGGTTGGGATTGTTGGTGCATACAGAACAATCAAGTTTATTTGTTATTTTAATTTTTCATATCTGTTGGAATAGATTCTATTTCAAAAGATTTTGATTTAAGAATTGCTTTCGTAAATACAAGCACCGATGTGGGAGTGATTAAATGATATCAAGCAGACATACAACAATCATCTATCTGTCACATCTTCAACAATCACAGAGGTTATTTTATATGTATAATTTGAGAGAAATTACAGCACACTTTTAAATTTCTTAATTCTATCAGTTCATTTTTTTTCAACCATTCTTTTTACCCTTAATTTTGTTCCTTTAAAATATCAGGTAGAAATGTTGCCATCATAAGATCATTTTATAAATAGATCCATTATAGATGAAACACTGATTATTGATGCAGATTACGAGTAACTTCAGATATGTTCGAGTACCATAGACATGACTTTCTACAACCCTTTTTTAACAAATGGCTTCCATCTGCAACGCTACACCAGACATGACTTTCATTAAAGAAATGCCTTATGTTTAATTACTTCATACATCAAGTTTCAGACAACGCGAACTGCTCAATACATTGGTATAATTCTTTATCAAGATTTAAATAGCTATTGCAAAACAGTTGAGAATAGCAACCTTTTACTTTACTTTCAAGTTCATATTTATTCCGTCTTGAACTTGTTGATTTTAAACAAAAAACATTGAATTGAAGTAAGCATTCTCTATATATAGTGAAAAGCTTGAACACACGCTTATCCTTGCTCTCATGCTACAGCAATGTTGTAAAGTCAAAATAATATCGTTTTATTCCCAACTCAATTGAGCTTGTACAACACCAATCACATATGAACTTGGTACAGTTCACAATGCCTTCCTTTCAAAATCAGGTACCTAATCATAATGTGAAATGAACAGAGGAAGATTCGACAAATAAAACATTAACAGCTCATATCCCAGTCTCAAGCAGGGAAGTGACCCTGCATACTATTAAGTATCAAAAGGCTTGATAAAAATGTTTAAAGCCATTTCACAATATAAGCTTCTGTAAATTAGCTCATTTCTGCTTGTAAGTTATTTTCAGTGGTAAACCAACTGAATTGAAACTGATATTGTATCTATCCTCATAAGCCATATTCTGCTGATAATTTGTGACTTGTTGTAATAATGTTGTAATAATAACTATTGAGAAATGTTTCACAAACAAATCGCAGATCAAAAATTATGTTTGTCTCCCACGAAAAGGTGTGAGTGGGTGGGTGTACGATCATCGAGACAAGCAAGAACATTCCACTCGCTATTGTGTAAGATCCATTTTTTTCTTTCTTCTGGATTTCTTTCTCTTCACATCGTTATTGTTTTTTCCCTTTGCTAACTGCTTATTAATTTACGTTACTATTCACATTAGCAATTTATTTTCACATCCAGCTTTATCATTGCATATTGCTACTGATTGATATGCGTATGTATGTATACACCATTTGTCGTTTGTTTCTGTGCTCTGTAAATATAAGAGTTGATTGATATAGATTTGAAAAGCACACTCAAGTTCCTACATGTAATTACATGTTTTTATTTACTTCACATATTGTGTTTGTTTTTAATCTTTAGTTCTTAGATTAATGATAGTTACGTTACCCCTTGATTAAATCACATCCATCTAACGTGTGTATCTTTTAGTTTGTTATTGTTTAAAAATGATTCCTATGTATATGTCTATATAAACGAAAAATATCTGATGGTGATCAGCCTAAAATGTCCATTAATCCCTGGACTCTATTATGACATCATACAAGAACAATGCATTGAATCAACTAAATAAATGACATTTCCTTCAGGGTATTCTATGTCCAAGATCTATGAACATTTTCATTGTTTCCGAAATTGTTTACCTTGAAGTAAGGTCAAATATTCAACACAATTAACAGCAATTAATTACCTTAGGAATTGATGCTGTTAGTGAAGAATTTATGTTGACGAGAATATGTTGAATATGTTGAATACAGATTTGTTACAAATTGGTAAACGATGATTTTGTTTAATACATCAATGTTGGCCAGATGTAGCCAGACTGTCAAGCAATTGAACAGTTAATACATCACGTACTTCTGACAGCCCTGCAACGGGATTACCGCATTGAATCCAGGATTTCATCTGTTGGCAAATTGGTGCCTGGTGGGATTCAGGATTTCAATAATTGAAACGTTCTTGTCGCATATAAGTTTTTCTAATGCTTGGTTAGGTTTCATCTTTACAGATACGCCAGAGTGTTGCCTGCAGAATCAATAAATCTTGCAAGTATTTTGCTAGATTAGCTTAATATGGCGTTATATTTTCCTTTCATTAATAAGAAGTAACATATAATATAGTAAAATATTTTCAATCCAGCAAATATCTTGAAATTTTTATTTACACCAGCTGCACGAAGTTGTCTGCGACAACAATAACAACTTAAATTAAGATTCAGACTAGACTTACCTCTTAGGGTTATATAGGTGAAAATAACATCTCCAAATTATTGTGAACTGATAGAATACTGAAGTTAACCCGAATCCAATTATGACTAAACAATATAATGTCTGTATTTAATGATACGATCAAAGCTTTAATTTTGATTATGTTTCCAATAATAAGGTTCAAAGATAGATGTGACTTCAAAGGAAGAGTAACACTATAGTAAGATGGAGCTAATTAAAGGAGAGAAGAGTGAGATGAGAAGTCTGAAGGGTAAAGCCCCTGCCAAAAACGGAAGTTAAATCGTGGGACGTAAATGTTTAATGTGTCTGTGACAAGATAAAAATATGATAGGAGGATTTGATAGTCTAATGTTAAACATGTTCATTATCATAAAAAAGTCAATTCATACCATAACGGATTCATGTTAGGTTTTCATGTGCATTTAAAAAGAAAGCTCCACATTGTTAAAGTTAAAGTTGAAATCGATATTGATGATGGATATGCTTTTCTTGAAACTTTAAATGTGAGAAGTTATTTGTACATATTGTATGATTAAATTTGATTTTACAAAATTTATTTGATCACTTATGATTTATTCTTGATAATGTACTAATTAATGAGACAAGATTCAACAAGGCTCATGAGAATGACGTAAAACATACCAGATATTTGAAAGTGTGAAGTAAGTCATCCAAAACAAGAAAATGGTGTCGTCTCTGCCATTTATGCCAAATATTTCACAGGTAATTTTTCAGTCATTTAAAAAGCGTTCATGATAATGCTGTCAATAATGTAAAATAAGAATGCATAATATTTCGTATATGTCAACGCATTTAGTTTAGTCGTTTTCGTTATTTTTTAGTTTACTTACCATTCGCGACTTTTGATTTCGTTTTCGTTTTGATATAATTTGTTCAATCAATACTTACCTAAACATACAAAAGAAACTTTACACCTGATGAATCAATGCAACAAATAAAAATTGAGATACAAACTAGATACACCAGAACTTATCTTTTTGAAATGAGCAGTTTTTAACTTCAAAGATCAAAAGTAAAATTTCATTGGTATTTTTATGAATCCATCAAAAAAGAAAGTTTTATTTATAACCAATATGATCAGCGTTTTCAGTTTACATGAGTTTATCTATCATCGAGTCAATTTCAATGTTCTGGACATTATACAAACACTTGTTCACAAAATATGCAATTATAAGTAATCACAATTTCCGTTAATCGTTAATTTTAAGAATTGGTAATGAAAAAAATCGTTTGTAGAAGAAAATAAGTTTTGGCAGCTCATTAAAATGACTGACTAAATTGGGGTCAACATATTTAGAACTACAGTGTGTAATCTCGAAACAATGATCAAAAACGGTAAACATTAATAACGTAATCTTTGGTATAAAAGTTCAGTGAATTTGTGATGAAATCGTTTTCAGCACAATTCGTGATAATATAAACTTTTTACCTTACTAGATGAAATAAACATATTTTGTTCCTATTTTTGTTCTTTTTTATCCTCTATTTATTGGCATTAAATAAGAAAAGTTCATGATATTCAGACCTTTATTATCAGAAGGTAATTAGATAATGGTCACAGGGCATCCTAATTTACATTTCACATCTAAAAAAAGTAATTAACCATGATGTCCATGATCGCCCCCGTGGCCGTGACCTCCTCCATGCCCTTTGCCATGGCCACCTCCATGACCTTTGCCATGTCCTCTTCCATGACCTTTGCCATGACCTTTACCATGTCCTCCTCCATGACCTTTGCCATGTCCACCTCCTCCATGGTCATGATGTCCTCCATGACGTTTTCCATGACCTCCTCCATGACCTTTGCCATGATCTCCTCCATGTCCATGGACCTCATTTTGAAGAAGAGTAAGTGACATCAAGGGTGAGGTTCTCCTTCACTTACATACCGCTTGTGGTGGGATGAGGAAGCTGAGGTCACAGTGAGAGGTCATAGCTCAGCCTCCCTTCACAGTTGTGTGCATCTGTTTTTCTCTCTTCTTCACTTACATCAAACACAGTTGCATTTAGAAAAACGCTTTTTGAGAGTTTAAAAGTGGTGTAATACTTTGTCACAATGTATTTAAGTAATCCATTTTAATTCATGACTATTTATTTTGTGGTAAATTGTGCTTGTTTTATTTCGAGTGGTCAGCTGACCGAAACAAAAATATATATCTTGTACTGAATTCTTAATTGTTGATGATTAAACTTAAACATGTCAAACAGGTATATTCTTCTCTGGGGCGTCAGGCCCTGCAATATTAAGTTGGAGTCAAGAATACCATATTGTCTCTAATAGGGCCCAGGGCTCGTTGCACAAACAATCTTAACAATGAGGTTAATCTTAGTGTCATCAGTTAACATTGCACTTTGGCTAACGTGGACTTTTAAACAACCGCTAACCTCGACTTTATCACTTCTCAATTTTCGTTCAAAGATTTTTCAACAAAATAAGAACTTGGCTTGATTTGTGTTAAGTTGTCCAATAAACACCTTTAATTAGCCTTTCATTAAGGCAGCGTAATTATCGGCTGTGAAAAACCCACCTGGGCTAGGGGCCATAAAATTTGCGCGGGTGTGACGTAATAAACAGACTGTACAGAGTGGCGCATCATTATTTCAACTGAAATACCGCCTTAAATAATTGTTTAATTACCATTGATGTGGATATCTTTTTTTACACCAAACGCTTAATAGTGTTACATCGTCAAATGATTTATCTGAGTGGAAAACATTCTCTGAAAATCATCAATTATTGGGGTTTTTCTGTGATATTGTTACGATAGATGTATAGATCACGAGGCAATGATTCTGTTTATGACGTCACAAAAAGGGCGTGTGACCAGTCATGCATTCACTAGTTTGTGGCCAGATAGATCTAAGCGGCCCATCAAAAGTGGCGTTCAAAATCGGCTTTCTTTACCAAACTGAACATATTTGAGCAGCGACCTTTGACGCACTATACAAAATTGTAATCAAACATTCATTTATTCCCAAGAAAATAGTGAAATATGTTTTTGGTTATGTAAACTTTAAGTGTTTTTTTCAACGGGACCCAGGGCCATAATTACCAATTACGGGCTCTTTTCCTTTTTAGAATGATAATAAAAAAACAGCCATATATACGAGTTATATAATAACTCAAACCTGTTTTATTAATTGTTATTAAAATGTGGTATCTAACACTTCAAAACCATATTTGTATACATGTCGGGTGTAAATAAGGTTCTGAATTACCTTTGAGTCATTTTCATGCGCCGTTTTTAGGTTTTCAGTAATTAATCACGATTCAAACCTGTTTATTGTCACTATTAAACAGAAACACTTTTACTTCTTCTATCTCTTCGTCGGAAGAATAAATGATGCTCTACAGACCTCAAGAGGAGAGAGTTGGTTGGGACTGTTGATTCATACAGAGAAGTCAACTAAATTGGCTACTGTGATTCTTGAACATTTTTCGAGAATCTTATCAAAGATGTTAAAGTAAGATATATTTGGTAAATACAAGGACAGTTTTGGGAATGATAAAGCAAACTATTATATGTCTGTTGAGTACATTTTCCGCAATCACAGAAGGTATTTCTATGTGTGATTTGAGAGTAAAATATGATGGTTATATTCTTGTCTGAAATAAAACCAAATTGACTAAACGGTTGTTATCATAGATCAACCAAAAAAAAATGAGATATTGGCGGCTCGGTGCAAGAAAGTAATTCAACATATTGTAATTATCTTAAGAAATGTTCTTGTACTTTTAACGTGACCTTTTACAAATATATATTAATAACTGGCCTCCATCTGCAACTTAACACCAGACACGATTTTCAATAAGAAGAGGCAAATATCTAATTACTTCATAAATCAAGTGTGAGACAACGTGAACTGCTCATGACATGGGTGTAATTCGATACCAAGTACTTAAACTACTATCGCAAACATTGGATGACAGCCATATTTTACTGTGTATCGATATTTTTAATTTTCTTAATCATTTCGTCTTATGTTTTTAAACATAAAGCATTGAATTTAATCATATCTTTGAAGTATTGTTAATGAAAAGTGGAATGAAAACGAGAAGTAAGCTTTCGTTATTTATAGTACAAAACCACACTCCCATGCTTTCCAAACATCAGTCACATATGCACCAGGTACAGCTCGCAATACCTTCTTTATTATCAGGTACCCAGTTATAATGCTTGCTGAACAGAGAAATATTTTTCTTACTCAAGATGAAGTACCACTCATGTGCCAGTGATTAACCCTTGATACCACAAGGCACTCTAGCCATAATAAGGATCACCCATTCAGTTTAAAACTCTGCCGATTGATGTTCAACTTCATCTGGCAGTTATCCAAGAACCACTGATATTGGACTCTTATCTTTATAGATGTTATCTTGATTAGTAACAGTAGAGTTAATACTTTGTTTATAGAATTTGGATGTCAAAACTATTTTGTGTAACCAGAACGTGAGAGGAAATAGTCTGACAGAAACTACTATCGAACATCTCAAATAGTTAAATTAAGGGAATAACTTTCAAAGTGCTGTGACGAGATTCCCTTACTTTCATCACACATATCACTTGGCAAGCATTACTGATAAAGACTCTAAGAAACATGTATTCGTAAAGATATTGATATTTACAAGTTTCATGGAAGTCCTGTAGTAAACAGTTGCGTCGTTCTTGACAAAAACAACGCTGTATATGTGTAACCAATTTTTAACATAATTAAGGAGGGGCTATATCTCCTGTGGGTATTTACAATTATAGAACATAAATACAATGTTAGTGGCAAATATAACAGAGATGGGTTTTGATGAATGATGAGAAGGCACTTTCCTGACTGTGACACAAACTGGAGCTGAAAAAAATTATTTCAAAGTCACATGATTCTTAGTTCGATTTCTACCGTCTGCATATTTTATTCCATTAAGATCACACTAATGTTGACAGGTCATAAATAAAAGAGTGTAAAGCCATCTAATAATATGATCTTTTGTAAAATATATGATACTACTTGTTGAATAGAAAGTGTTTTCTCTACCATTATTTAGCGATATTTTACCGATAATCTTTGGGCTTCGCAAACTATACGATCAGGCGTGCTTTGTGGTAATTCATTATCTTCTTTAAAAAAAGGTTTATTTCAAATTTGATTCAGTAATTTAAAAAAAAGAGGGAGGCTTAACATTTTCTTGTGTAGTATGCATCAAATTGACAAGTGAAATGTTGAATGATGAGTAAGTTTGAAAACAACGTTGTTAAGATGATCATTGAGCAATATTTCACAAACACATCTTAGATCAAAACCATTTTTATCTCATGGGAAAAAGTGAGTGTGTGTATGATTATCAAGGCCATTAAACACTAATGTGTAAGATCTTTTTCTTTTTTCTTGATTTCTTTCTTCTACCATCGTTTTTTTGCCGACTGTTTTTCATTTCTTGTTACTATATTTATCAGCAATTTAGTTTCATATCCCGCTGTATCATTGTACTATTGCTACTGATTGATATGAATATGTATGTATAAACCAATCACATTGTCTTTGTTTCTGTGACATGTTAATGTAATAGTAGTTTGATATAGATTTGAAAAGTTCGAACATGTCCTGTTGGCGTGTCTATTCCTTAGTTAAATTAAATTAAATTTAAATGAAATTCATGATGTATAAGTCAAACTTTGTTTTAATAAAATTTAGTCAATGTCTGTATTTGATTGATTTGTGTAAGCTTTTCTATTCATGAGAATCATAATTTTATTTATAATTGTCATAAGTGATCTCTAAAATGAATTTTAACGAAAAGATCTGAAGGCCATTTTCTTGGCCTCTACTATGAAATCATTCATGGACAATACCAAGACACCTTGTGTCACCGACAAAGATTCAACTAATAAACTAGAAAATCTTTGTCAAGGCAAATGTTCATCAGTTTGTTTACCTAACACTAAGATATATTCAATACAATAAACAGCAAGTAATTACGTTAGGAATTGATCGTGTTATTATTTTTGACGAGAGTATATATGTTAAAAAATTATTTTTTAAATAAAAAAAATAATCAGTTTGGTAGATCAATGTTGGCTTACAGAAACAATCCAAGATGTAGCCAGACTGTAAAGCACTTCAACAGTTAATACATCACGTACCTCTGACAACCGAGCACCTGGATTACTGCATTGAATCCAGGATTTCATCTGTTGGCATATTGGTGCCTGGTGGGGGAAGAGGTCTCTCAGTAAATTAAATGTTCTTATCGCTTGTAAATTTTTCTAGAAATTTAGGTTTCATCTCTCAAGAGATTGGTGATTGTTAGCTTATGGCTCACATAATACATTTATGTATTTATTTTGATACCTCATAATATTATGTTGTAATAATAATTAGGAAACACGTGAGGTTGATAATCTTTTTTTCTTCTATTGTTATTCAGAAAATGAAGGCGTTAATGGCTAATCTGATTCCTTTATTGCGATTTGTGACCTGGATTTTAAGGAACGTTTTAATTACATTACACCAAGGTGAAGGTAAATCTGTCAATGACACATGCTGCGAACTGCCTATAATAATCCTATTTAATACACTTTTTCAAAAAAGAACTATGTTGCTACTAAATTAAACATTTTATCTTTGCTATCCAGTTAATGAACAAACAATTTAAGTTTGCTCATGTTTTTCCAAAATATGAATTCTTTTGAATGATTTGCCAACGTTGAATCAACGGGGACTATAACTACATAAACTATTTACCATGTTATGCCCATTCACTGTATTTTAAAAATTGCTGATTGTGTGGGTTTGTTTCATTTATCAGTGTCTAGTTTATAACGCATGATTATTGATTTGTTCATTTGATCATTTTACACAGTCTATGGAAGCAGTTCACGTTATGCAAGAAAGGGCAGCTCATCTCTGACCGTAACATAGTAAGAATTCCTAAAATTGCCTGCATGTTTTATTGTATTTTAAATTTTAAATTTCTACATTTAAGACTTATTTATACATTTATAGCGCTCAAGTTCACACGATACAAAAGTGTCCAGGAAAGTGAAAACTTGACTATTGATTCTTAGATGCAATGTTATGTAGGAAACTGACCTACTTTTTAAATTCTATATTGCTTGATAATTGAGAACTTTACCATATCGTAACAAAACAAAGCAACACACAACCATGCAATTTAAATTTAAATATAAAAAGTTACATAGCTGCAGTTCGATAAACAAGAAAAGTTCTAAACCGGGGATTTCCAACCGTGCATTATTATGGAACTTATTTACTACTACATACTGAAAATAAATCAGACAAACCAGAATTGTTATTGATCAATAAATGAAACATATCTAAGCATACACTTGAAATACATTATTCTCTAAACTAAGCCAAGAGGAATGATTTAAGGAATGTAATGAATCAGTTTCAAACGCATGACTCCCTTTTGCCCTGATTAAACATCCTCTTTTGTGAAATATGCTTCTGTAATGGCAAGTTGACAACTGAATTGTTGTTTATTATGCGCCAGATGAAACTGCTGTCTTTACAGCCATCATTGTCCAATATGTCACATATAATGTGTGTGCTGATTCTCGTTCTCTGTTCAGAGTTCAGAGCGTCTTCAGCTTTCAACCAGTGCACTCAACATGTCATATTTAAAATTGTCAATATATCTTGCTATCTATTTATCTTTTCTTTAGTTTTTTTCTAATCTACTATGACTTGCCAATTCTCTCCCAACAGAGGTAGCTCCGTCATAAATTCCTATACAACCTTTGTCTTATTATGAAGGTTTCTCGAACTAGAAATGTAGAACGCTGATTGGTTGCAATCAAAGTGAGTTGTGCAATCAGCGACGTCGTTTCAAAAGTTATCATTCACATCACCTAAGTTATTACCGTAAGCTTTCTAAAAGCTAAACTTTATTCGAATATGCACCTTGCACTTTGAATCTTTTTTTAAACAACACATACCCCTCATTTTGCGACTGGGTCATTGCATAGGACTGTGTGACAACATGCATTCGGTGTTTTCAATCGCTGAAATATTGCCAGATAGCTTAGGCTGCAATCTTGCGCCGGTAGGGGAAACTGTCGGAAGCCCGAAAAACCTTCGTATTAAAGACAGGTTCTATAGGAATTTATGACGGAGCTATGTGTACCGTAAAGATATCTGAATGAATAACTGTATGATTTATTCATAACAGATTGTTTTGTTATCAATCACTTTTTGCATAAAGACAAACATATTTCCTATTGTCATTTGTTTGTAGGATCTAATTATAGTGATTTTATAGTGATCCTCGGCTGGATATAAGGCGTTAAAATTATAATCATAACTATTATTATTATTATTATTATTATTTCTATCAATAACACTACACCCATGATTATCTTTGTGTAAGGTATAACATCTTTTCATTTACAAGTTGAATTTAACAACAGCTGTCATATCAAATTTTGCCTTCAAATTTACTTCAAGATCAGGAACCAAAGAGTACAGTACTTTGAATAACGTCAAAAACGTCATGTTTCAGTTATTTTTAGGAAGCATTTTTAACTTGAATTAAATTCTTATTCAATAATAAGCAGTTACGGTATAGTATTGATGTTACAAGGATATTTGGATTTGGATGTGTGTTAATTACACTACATTTTGAAATATACCTTTTCTAACCCATAATTTTGACCATAGTAACAATTGTTAATAATAATAACAGATGATAATATTATAATAATATTATTAAGATGATCATATAAATAATAATGATGTTGCAGAATATATTTCTTTGCATTTAATGTTGTACCATTGTAATGGCAGGTTTGTTTTATCATAAAGGCGCAGGTTAAATAAGCGACCTAAAATTCTAATGTCATTAGTAAATAGTCATATTTGAGAAAAAAATGTTCTCATCCTGAAAATATTGTTAGAGCTTGAAAAATACAATGAATAAAGTTTTGTTATAGAAGAACATTTATTGGCATAAAACATCATTTGCATTTATGTAATTTAACATGTAGATTAAACAAAGCTTTCGTGATCGACAACATCGCATTACATCGGTTTATCACATTTTAAAATTTCATCTTTAACCATGGTGGCCATGACCTCCTCCATGACCACCTCCATGACCTTTTCCATGTCCACCTCCATGACCTTTTCCATGTCCTCCATGACCTCCACCATGTCCTCCATGACCTCCACCATGGCCATGACCTCCTCCATGACCTTTGCCATGTCCTCCTCCATGACCTTTTCCATGACCTCCACCATGCCCATGACCTCCCCCATGACCTTTGCCATGTCCTCCTCCATGACCTTTGCCATGTCCTCCTCCATGACCTTTTCCATGTCCTCCACCATGTCCATGACCTCCCCCATGACCTCCACCATGTCCTTTTCCATGTCCTCCTCCATGTCCTCCTCCATGACCTTTACCATGACCTCCTCCATGTCCTCCTCCATGACCTTTACCGTGACCTCCTCCATGACCTTTGCCATGGCCCCCGCCGTGACCAGCAAGGGCAAATGCAAGCAAGGTTGTGAAAACTATGAATATGAAATAGTATTAGAAATGCTCATTGAAGGTAAATGCTAAAATGTAGAACCTTTTTATTGTCAAAGAAATATTGTTTCAAAGTTTATTCTCATGAAGAAGTGATCATGCAATACGAAAACAGAAGAACATAATTGTTGCCTTTTTTGTTTAAAATGAACATGAAAAGTGTTATTTCAAACAAACTTTTGAACGAAAAACAAGATTAATCAATTAAAAAATCAACTACACATTAGAGCATGAACACATAAATGATGATTCAATATTTTGCAATATTGAGAAAAATTGAATAAAAAAAAGAAATTATACAATAAGTGCAAACTTACCAAGCGCACTCAGTATGATGAACCTCATAATGGAAAAGAACTTATGACACGAAGATTCAGATACCTCTTCACTTATATAGTATTTGTGCCGGGAATAAGGAAGCTAAGATCACAGTTTGAGGTCATAGTTCAACCTCCCTTCACAGTTGTGTGCATACATTTTTAATCTTCTACACTTATGCATTCTACACAGGTGCATTTCTTTGTGGTTTAAAACTCGACGACTCGACTTTACAGTGGTAGTTAAGCTGACGTACTGATGTACTTCATCTTTTTCATGTATTCAGCGTCTTGTTTAATCCACCAGCATTTCTTCTGTGGTTACATGAACTTGGTTTCGCAGAATTTTTAAGGAGTGGTTAGCTTAGCAAAAGCGAAACCACCAAGCACATGTACAGATAGTTAAGTCTGTGGAACGAGCATTTGTTTTCACGAAAAACGTTCTGCCTTTTTGACATATCCATTCTATTTATCCTTTGGTAACTATACTTACTATATTTTCAGCTTGATAGTAAGAAAATTAATTAAAATAGGCATACTTTCTAAAGTGAACTGGAAACAGATGCCTAAGCAAACGTATAGGGTGACACCACTAAAAACGCCAATACAAAAGACCAGATTCATTACCAGTCCATTTCTATTAACTGTTTTACGAGTTTTTCTTATTTCACGTGTTTTTGCTGTTTTTTCTCTCTTGGTTATTATTTTGCTCCCAAGTTTTTTCCCGGTTAATTAGTTTCTTACTTCAAAATTCTGAAATACCAATCAGAATGGTTGCAGGATGGGCGTTTAACCTGTGTATAAATCTGATCGTGTTATTTATTTTGACAGCGGATATATGTTAGAAAATTATATTTTGAAAGAGGTAAAATAGTTTGACAGTTTAGTGGATCAATGTTGGCATACAGAAACTATTCGAAATGTAGACTGACTGTGAAATAATTCAACCTCTGTCAGCCCAGCAACGGGATTACTGCATTAAATCCAGGATTTCATCTTATGGCAAATTGTTGCCTGGTAAGGAAAAGGTCTCTCAGTATATGGAAAGTTCTTATCGCTTGTAGAAATTTCTAATGCTTGGTAAGGTTTCATTTTTCCACACTGATTGTTGGCTTGCGGTTCACATAATACATTTTTGTATTCATTTTATTTCCTTATATGTTGTAATAATGATTTGGAAACAGACGGGGTTGATACTGTTTTCATCTTACAGAGGATATTTGACATTTCTCGTGGAATACCATGGATATCTCATCGAGTGAAGTAGAAATTTATATTTTCCCGAGTGGCGTAGCCACGAGTGTGAGTATATGATTTTCTACTTCACGAGATGATATATTTATGGTATTCGACGAGAAATGTCAAATGTTCTATTTATTATGTTTCCCAAAACTCCGTAAATGACCCTAACAATATGAATTGACCCTAACAATATGAAACGCTTCGCTAGCGCGGCCGTTGCATTACATCATTCAATTGTTTCATGATTGTTGCATCATTTCACTGAGTAGAATACCATTTTTATTTCCCTCAGTGAAAATACAGGTTTAATTTTCACCGATAAATGGCATATTTCACCATTCGAAATATAAGAAACATTGTTATTCTGAAAATGAAGGTGCTGGAGGCAAATGTGAGATCTTTGACATTTTTGACCTAGATTTTGTGGACCAAGGTGAAGGTCAATTTGTCGACGATATATTGCTATGAACTGCCTATAAAAATCTTTTTTATGTACTTTTCCCAAAATAACCTACGCTTCTACTAAACTAAACATGTTATCTTAGCTCTCCAGTTCATGAACTTACAGTGAGTTCATGATTTCATGACTTTAAATTCTTATGAATTATTTGCCAACGTTGAAACGACGGGGGAAGTAACTCTAATTACAGAAAATATTTCCGTGGATATGTCTATTCAGTATCTCTAGAAAAATGCTGATTGTGTGTGTTTGTTTCATATATCATTGTTTAGTTTATAACGCATGATCACTGATCATTTTATGCAATCTATGAAAGCAGTTCATGTTATGCAAGGACACGGAAGCCAATCTCTTACAGTAAGATATTTAGAATTCCTGATATTACATGCATGTTTTATTGTTCTTATAACACCCTCTATTATTTAACAGATACAAACACCCTTGACGATTACCTCTTTATCTCATTACAAGGAGTCATTTTAATGAATATATTTCAGGTTTGTCTATACAGGATGCCATGTAGCGCGGAAGGACACACGAAACAAAAGTGTCAAGGAAAGCAAACACTGAATGATGGTTCTTACCTGAAATATTATGTAGGTAACTGACTTTTTTTCTACATTCTATATTGTTTTTAACTGTAGGCCATGCATATTAAAAGACAACAGTGTGTTGGGGGAAAGGTCAGTTTATTGCTGACAAAAGTTACACATTTAAAATTCCTCCTATAATGTACAATGAAATTTAAAATAGTTTTTTAAGTAAACAAAACTATCACAAGTTAAACGCTGGGTGGGAGGGTGGTCGCGGCTCGTGCTTCGTCGACTGAGACTAGGGGTCGCACGGGCAGGGATGCGTGTATCACTACGCCGCGCCACAGGTCACAGGTTAAAACAAAATAATCCCCGCTGGTCATTATTTTCATATTAACTGTAGGCCATGCATATTAAAAGACAACAGTGTGTTGGGGGAAAGGTCAGTTTATTGCTGACAAAAGTTACACATTTAAAATTCCTCCAAATCCCCCAACACTCTTTGCGATGCAGCTACAACCATGGCTTTAGCAAAATTCTGATGCACTTCACTTTTAATAGCCACATATCTCTCGAAAGCGTTGGATTTCCAGTCACCGTGTAGTTTAATGATTAACGGTGATACACGCGGCTCGTGCTTCGTCGACTGAGACTAGGGGTCGCACGGGCAGGGATGCGTGTATCACTACGCCGCGCCACAGGTCACAGGTTAATACAAAATAATCCCCGCTGGTCGTTATTTTCATAGATAATCAAGCACTTTACCATATAGAAAAAAATAGCTGCACAATACCATTGGTGCAATTAAAAAACAACATGCAGTTGAAGTTGAAAGAAACAAGTAATGGTTATACTCCTCGGATCCTGGGTGTAGTTGTTAAAATATTTAGTTAATTAGACCTCGAAGCGCGATGTCACCCAAACTCGAAGTTGCTCATGTACTACCCGTGCAATTCATGGAGCGTGCTGCACGTGCAAGTCAGGTAGCAGGGTCTGATAAGAATAAATTGTCCCATATGCCTTCAGTACACTCGAAGCCCCAAAGTGGTATAACTGTATCTCGTTTGCCTGACGCCGCCGTAGAACGAAATAGAGAGAGAAATCACCGTACATGTACATGAAGTTATTGAGGACGACGACTTAATTCCGTCATCTCAAGTGTCCAAAACAGCACTATGCAGAAAATATGTTGACTTAGCGACATTTCTTCAGACAAAGAAGAACTAATTGTTTGTTCATGTGAATTTTTCATGCGGCAATATCGTCAGTGTAGTTTCAAAGCTCAATGTAATTATCATGCTGTATATATTTCAATTAAGTATACTAATCATGAAAATTTCGTTCGAACCATCCGCCTGTGTTTATGTTTCCTGTAGCTTTTTTCTACTAAAACTATCGACTCGGTTTCATCAATTCATAAATACTTGGAAATGCATAATTACAGGGCGAGAAATAGTTTTTTAATCTTTGTAATCTTTTGAGCTTTGATTTGACATTTTTTGATTAAAATACTTTCACTGGTCAAATGTTGTCAGCATTGATTGATACTACCATTTTTAACAGGTAAAGAAGTGACATCTAGTATGACTACAGTTACAGGCAATAATTATATTAGTTATTACGAAAAATACTTAGGATTTGTATAAGTAAACAATCGAACTCAAGTCGGAAATGTAATAATCATTCGCTTCAGTAACAATCATTTCACACATGCTCTAACACTGCTTTTTTTATTTATAAATCCCTTTAAAAAGTTTTGACATTTGAGGATTAACCTTTAAATATATACACATTTTCACTGGCGGCGTTTCGTTACAGATTCTTTTTCAATTCATTCATGCTTAATAATGATACAATAATCTGTATAGAAACGCCGCAGTCTCAGAGTAAAATTCTTATCTGTAAAAGTTTGTACTTGTTTCCAACATCTAAATGACACTGAAAAATTTATGATTTATTTCAATAAAAATCAATGTACGTATGTTCATGTATTGATTCATTTTATCTGACTAATATGAACATCCGTTTGTAGTAAAGGAAATCATTTGTCAGTTTTAGATCGATTTGCTGAACCAATGACGGAAGAAGATATGTCTGCCATGACGAGAAGGTTTTTCCCCAAGAACACGTAGAAAAGTATCAAGTGGGCCTGCAGGGTATTTGAGGAATGGCGAGTAATCTGAAGTTGTAAAATCAAGAACGTAGACTTTGGAGACAAGCCGTTGAGTGTTATAGACATTAAGCTTGAGAATTTGCATTATGATGAGCTTAATGTTTGTCTGACTAGATTTATCTGTGACGCAAGGAGAGGACGGAAAAGCGTACCCGCCGAAAACCCTACGGCCATTGGTCCTGTTGGTAGAAACATTAATTTTCTATCGGATGCCATGTTTAAAGATGTGAGAAACACGTTAGATAATGCAATGAAGAAAGGCATTGTCAGTGACTTGGGTATCCACATCCGTCAGGCAAGTGTCATCAGTGTCCAACCAAAGGAACAAGTGTAGACCCAAGGATTGCTCGAGGACAACCTCCCAAAACACTTGTGGATACCATGGTGTTCCTCATGGGATTAAATTTAGCACTCCGTAGTGGTGAAGTCTTACCTTGGACCAACTTGAAACTGGGAGTCATCAACAGGGTGAAAACCTTCGATATAGGGAAAAAGTCAGCAAAAATAATCAATGTCGATTAAATAATGTTAAGAGCGCACCAACAGTGTGACAGCACCAACAGTTGTGACAGCATATGAGGTACCTCCTGCTGAAAGGTCTGTTGTTTTCTTGTTCGGGAAATATGTAAATGTTCAACACCCACAGCATTCTATCTGCCACCACGGACCAGACCCTATGGAGCGTTTGGAATTACTCATCTCCCATGGGAAAGGAGATCCTTTCAAAGACGCAGCAGGATTTAAAGGAATAAAGTTGATTGCAAAATAAATACATGCTTGTTTTATTTGAAATGAGCTCAGTTATGGGTAGCTTTCAAAATTATGAATATTAAAGAAACAATACTGAATGTTAGGGCAAGGAAATGAAATTAAAGAGGACAAAGTTTTGTTAAAACTTAAATGACTATCATTCTTTCTTTAGCGCTAAGATAATACATTTTCAATATGTGTTCATACTGTATTATAGGGCTTGACATAGCGGTAGTGAGTTTACCTCTATCTTTAATAAATATTCTAAAACTAACATATTTATCAAGCTATATTCTTTCAGTTTCTTTCACGAATCATTCCCTATGTGCAACAACTAATCGCCAGAACCACTTGACATGGAAGCAATGCCATCCGTCAGTACAAGCGTGTTTCAGATGACCAGGACCTAATGGTCATTTCGGTGATACAAGAGGTAAAACCCAAGTGTTCAGAGTCCAAGTCTACCCATGCTGGTCCGAAATCGATCCAATGCACTGTTAATGTTAAACTCGCTTGATTTATCTGGACTTTTCGTTAAGTTATACCCGAGGTTAAGACAATGAAGATATGGTTTAAGTAAAGTCATGAAATTTCCAAGTCTTTTGTATTGATATGCAACTTATTTACTATGACATACTGAAAACAAATGAGACAAACTTAAACTTACACTGGAAATACATTATTCTCAGGACCAAGCCAAGAGGAATGATTTCAGGAATGTAAAGAATCAGTTTCAAACGCATGACTCCCTTTCACCTTGATTGCACATCCTCTTTTGTGAAATATGCTCTTGTTATGGCAAGTTGACAACTGAATTGTTGTTAATTGTCCACGAGATGAAACTTCAGCTATCATTATCCAATATGTCACATATAATGTGTGGGCTGCTTCTTGTTCTCTGTTCAGAGTTAATAGGGTCTCCAGCTTTCAACCAGTGCACTCAGCATGTCATATTCGTTATCATAAATTGTCATTATATCTTGCGATCTATTTTCTTCCTGTGCTTTTTTAATCTTTTATGACTTGCGCATTCTCTCCCCACAGTGGTATTTCCGCCATAAATTACTATACAACCTCTGTTTTCTTGATCTAGAAATGTAGAACACTGATAGGACGAATCAAAGTTAGTTGTGCAATCAGCGACGTCGTTTCAAAAGTTATCATTCACATCGCCTACGTTAGTACCGTAAGCTTTCCAAAATCTAAACTTTATTCGAATATACACCTTGCACTTAAAATCTTTTTTTACAGAACACCTACCCCTCATTTTGCGACTGCATCATTGCATAGGACTGTGTGACAAAAAATATGTTATTCATGCTTTCGGTGTTTTCACTTGAATTAAATTCTTATTCAATAATTAGTAGTTACGGTATAGTATTGATGTTACAAGGATATTTGTATTTGGATGTGTGTTAATTACACTACATTTTGAAATAAACCTTTTCTATCCCATAATTTTGACCATAGTAACAATTGTTAATAATAATAACAGATGATGATATTATAATAGTAAGACGATCATAAAAGTAATAATGATGTTGCAGAATATATATCTTTGCATTTAATGTTGTACCATTGTAATTGCAGGTTTGTTTTATCATAAAGGCGCAGGTTAAATAATCAACCTAAAATTGTAATGCCATTAGTAAATAGTGATATTTGAGAAAAAAGGTTCTCATCCTGAAAATATTGTTACAGCTTGAATAATACAATGAATAAAGTTTTGTTATAGAAGAACATTTATTGGCATAAAACATCATTTGCATTTATGTCATCAAACATGTAGATTAAACAAGGCTTTTGTGATCGACAACATCGCATTACATCGGTTTATCACATTTTTACATTTTCATCTTTAACCATGGTGGCCATGACCACCTCCATGACCGCCTCCATGACCTTTGCCATGTCCACCTCCATGACCTTTTCCATGTCCTCCATGACCTCCACCATGGCCATGACCTCCATGACCTCCTCCATGACCTTTGCCATGTCCTCCTCCATGACCTTTGCCATGACCTCCACCATGTCCATGACCTCCTCCATGACCTCCTCCATGACCTTTGCCATGTCCTCCTCCATGACCTTTTCCATGACCTCCCCCATGTCCATGACCTCCCCCATGACCTCCACCATGTCCTTTTCCATGTCCTCCCCCATGACCTCCTCCATGTCCTCCTCCATGACCTTTACCGTGACCTCCTCCATGACCTTTGCCATGGCCTCCGCCGTGACCAGCAAGGGCAAATGCAAGCAAGGTTGTGAAAACTATGAATATGAAATAGTATTAGAAATGCTCATTGAAGGTAAATACTAAAATGTAGAACCTTTTTATTGTCAAAGAAATATTGTTTCAAAGTTTATTCTCATGAAGAAGTGATCATGCAATACGAAAACAAATGAACATAATTGTTGCTTTTTTGTGAAAATGAATATTAAAAGTGTTGTTTGAAACAAACTTTTGAACGAAAACCAAGATTAATCAATTAAAATTCAACTACACATAGGAGCATGAACACATTAATGATGATTCAATATTTTGCAATATTGAGAAAAATTGAATAAAAAAAAGAAATTATACAATAAGTGCAAACTTACCAAGCGCACTCAGTATGATGAACCTCATAATGGAAAAGAACTTATGATACGAAGATTCAGATACCTCTTCACTTATATAGTATTTGTGCCGGGAATAAGGAAGCTAAGATCACAGTTTGAGGTCATAGTTCAACCTCCCTTCACAGTTGTGTGCATACTTTTTTAATCTTCTACACTTAAGCATTATACACAGGTACATTTCTTTGTGGTTTAAAACTCGACGACTCGACTTCAAAGTGGTAGTTAACCTTATGTACCGAAATACTTCATCTTTTTCCAAATAGCTTATATATTCAGTGTCTTATTTAATCCACAGGCATTTCTCTTGTGGTTACATGAACTTGGTTTCGCAAAATTTTTAAGGAGTGGTTAGCTTAGCTTAGCGAAACCACCAAGCACATGTACAGCTAGTTTAGTTTGTGGAACGTGCAACATTTGTTTTAGTGAAAAATGTTCTGCTTTTATGACACATCCATCCTTTTATTTTTCTTAGATATCCTATGTATGACTTACTCTTTGGTAACTATACTACTATGTTTTCAGTTTGATAAAAGAAAATTAATTAAAACAGTCTTAATTTCAAAAGTAAAATGGAAGCAGATGCCCTAGCAAACGTATATGTCAGCGCACATACACCACTTATAACGCCAATACGAAAACAAGATTTATTGCCAGTCAATTTCTGTTAACTGTTTTTAAAGTTTTTATTGTTTCACATGTTTTTTCTCTTGTAGTTCTTATTCTCCTCTGATTTGTTTATACGGGTTCATATTGGCGTTTTTCACATCTTACTTCAAACTTCTGAATTCCAGTGGCAGGTTGTGTAGTCAACCTGCATATACATCTTTACGGTCATATCTGAATGAACATAAACGACAAAGACTCTAAATAACATTCAATAAGTTCAGAATTAATTCAAAGAATTTCAAGTTCACCAAATACCTCAAAGCAAGCACACACCATGTGAAAATAGTGTGCCTCTCTCCTTTACTCCATTCTGACCGAGGCCTGGACAACTTTGGAAATTAGTGAAGGGAAGCAGACGAAACAACAAGTACAACATGTTATTATGGATAAACATTTGTACAAGGTACAAATAACAGATTCCAGAAATAAATGGCGAAATATATGTTGACTGTATATGTAAATGCTGACTGTACATTTGGATTTGACCCGCTCAACCATGGTTTAGACACTTTATATCTTTCTTTATGAAGGCAAAAAGCCTATTTATTAACCTATTAAGAGTTCCGGTACTAAATAATAATAAATAATAAATAATAATAACTGTCACATATATAAACAGTGATTGTTAAAAGATGTATATCGCAGTAAACAGTATTTTTGCTACAATGCTTAATGAATGCGAGTGTAGCGTCATTACTCTTTAACGATGCATGCAGCAGTTGCACAAACCATTTGAAAGCATGTAATCAGATAAGTAACTATCATACCATTGATGGAATGGTCTGTACATAATGTAGGCTCGTCTAACCGGTGTATCAGCCTAAAAAGTTACCTTAAGTCCATGCAGTCATTAAGGGCGGAAGTGAATGTGGAGTTCATATCATTAGCCAAGGATGAATGTTCAGCTCTAGGAGCTTGTTAGTCCATTAGTATGTGTTTCACATGTAACAATCAAGTTTGTTGAAAGGTGGTGCCAAGGTTTATTAATGGTATCCATCGGCACCAGTTGTATTTGCTGACCTTTGGTCTTTTAGTGTCAAACTTACTCACACAATAACCTAAGTCAGAACTTAGTTCGTTCAAAATTGGTTCCAATGTGTAATGATAGTGTGGGATTTGATAAAATCAGAAGAATTTAGTAACCTCTCCTTTCTGTTTCATAGTGAAACAGAAAATATTATTTGATTCTGATTATGTCAAGAATTTAAGCAAAAGGACTAAAAAATCACCACCAGATTTGATGAGCATTTTCATGCAAAAGTATACCTGGTATCCTTACCCACTATTGGAAGGAATTTGGCCACGAAAATTATGCTTACTCCTACAATGATTGTTTAGGGGCTACCTCTTTTTGATTATTGAGATTTGGCAACCTTTAACGTCGAATAAAGTAATTACTCATTGCAAAGATAGAAACTATGATTAAATTTTTTCGATTTCATAGATAAATATGATTTAATAATTAAGGGCCTTATAAAGTCATTTGTGATTGAATGTAGATAACAAACAAAGAACAAAGCGTTTTAAACTAAACGAGCTGTAAACAGATCAACTTAGGTTACGTAAACAGGTGAATCTTTGACATTAATCAACCCTACGACTCACTGGGCATCATCGAGTCAGATATTGCTACTACTGTGGTGACATAAAGTGACTGTGTTTAGGCTGGTGTAGTTAAGGAATAGCGTATCAGAATGATTGAACAAAAAATGTAAAGTCATTGGAACAAGGTGGACTTGACCTAATATAAACCTTTTGATTTTAACAAACATGTCATAATTTGATGCTTACAAACATTGGAAAACAATACTTAAATAATGTGTTTAATAAACCAGACTACGGCGATTTTGTTCTTTTCAAAAAACAAAGTTTCCGGCAGTATATATGCACTTACTTGTTCTTTTGTTATGTTATTATCAACACATTTTCGACGAGGCAACACACTTTTTGATATTCCCATTCCAAATAGTGAACAATGGCATCTACTTTGTAATGCTAACTCTTACATACGCAGAGCACAAAAAATCTTCTCGGGTTTTGATCAAATAAAGTTATATCCAGACATTCAAAACAATTAGTTATTTGCAATATTCAACAATGATAATCTTTTCATTCATCTGGTTTTCTGTCTCACACTTACATGAAATCGAACTATTTATTGTGTTTAGTCCAATAACTTTTATTATTAAGCATTAAAATCCATTTTTTTTCTTAGCAACACAATTGTTATATTTGTCCTGGTCTTTCTTATTTGTTTTAGATTCTTTATTATTTTGGCATCGGGTCCTTCTCAGCTTGCTAACAGAGCAGTTCATTTATCTGCAAACATTAGGTTAATTCCGTGATGTTTCAATTAGTACACATCATGTATTTAACTAATTCATTAGAAACAACGGTTTTGGGTATAGATCTGTATCTTTTCTAGTTTGAATGAACCTATCTATTCAACTTGCATAATGTATTTTCATAATCAAGATCAATATGACATAAAGATCTTGAAGGTGACCAACCTCAAAACGTCACAATTTCTTAGCTTCTTCAATAACATCTCCAATGTATTCACCTTTGACCTTAAACCTTGAAGCTATGTTGACAAGAAGTTGCTGATAATAATGTATATTCTCTGTGCGATGCTATGTACACAGAAGGAGATAGTTATTCATGTCATGTAATAAATAATTGCTTACTACTTCATACGCGTTTGTTGGATAAGTGAAACATAAAACCTGAAGTCTATATGAAAAACACGCAAAGCAGAACTGAGACTTGTAAAATAAATCGTCTACTGAATATATGTCATTAATCAAACTAAGCAAAAAAAACCCCGAATAATTTTATTGGAGGTGATCAATTTCACCTGCATGACTCACTGACTGACTAGTGGTCGTCCTCTATTGTGAAATATGCTCTTGTGGTGGCAGGCTGACAAGAAAATTGTTGTTTATTGACCATGAGATGTAACTGGTGTCGTTATTGCCATCATTGACCAATATTTCACAGAAAATGTGTGGCTTGAAAAGCATTTTCAACAATACTGGCAATCATTTTCACTGAGCATGTGCTGTCATCTTTCAACTTTCCATTTATTTGGATCCCACTTTATGCACCATTCTTAAATCCTTCATTCTATCCGTTGTTTTGGTAATAGTTTTTCTATTTTCAGTTAAAATTTATGAGGTAGGTTTTTTAACATTTCCTTAAGGACTCATTCAGATAAATGATATCTAATCTGATTTTAAAATATTCTTGTAGCAATATATTTCAATATGTTTTTTGATTAGATATGAACTAGATATAATAGCTCTGATAAAAAAAAAGAAAATTGTTGAAAGTTAAAGATAAGTATCTTTTAAAATCAACCAGTTCTTTAAAAACAAAGTGTTTAGAAATAAACAAACCTCATTTTGGTTTACCACAGGTTCCTATTAATTCTTTTAAGTCATTAAAAAGAAAGTTATTTTATTTTCTCATAAGATCAACTCGTGTGCCGTCACTTCGAAAAACATCCTGTGTGAAAAAAATTGTCTTTGTCTAATGATATCACCTGTCAACTGTTTCCATTTTCTAGTTAAACCTGAATCTAGCGTTGTTCATTGGCATGAGGGATTTAGCCCGAAAGAGATCAGGGTATTAGGAATGAAGGAAAGCAGATTCATATACCCTGATTTAGCAGGATTATATTACAAAAAAACAGAACATATCACTTAAAATGTTTCCCCTTTCACACTGAACTAATGAGTCAAAAGAATCAGACGCGCACTTTTCCCGTGTTCTAAAATCGAAATAGTGCACCATTCAGATAACTCAGGCATTTGCTCGAACAATGACGATTCTTCTACGACGGCTGCTCAGTTTTGGATTTTATTCACAGTAGTTTTGCCACTGACTTAGGTTGTTTTTATCGTTGGGAGGTGGAGCTAAACACAATGTCACATGGCAATATCCTTGTTCATATAATATATTTTCCCCTAAGAGTTTTGAAAGCTCATTGAACCAATAAGCTAACTTAACTTAACACTTTGAAAATGATGCTTGTTTATTTTCTTTGTAACATCTATAATTAAAGACAAATTCCGGCATGTATATTTCCTTAGACTCATTCAATGTAAATGTGATAAAATTCTCATGTATTCACATATACGAATGTAGTTTTGTACAGTTTGGAAGAAATATTTTCTTTGGATTGTCAGTCGACTCTGATAACGAAAACATCTCAAAATTGTTTCGCTGAAAGGAGGGCACAACACAAAAGTAATTGATTTGCTCGAGTGACTACTCATATCGAAATCATCTCTAATTTAGAAAAGAAGAAGGGACACAATAATCACATTTGTAACCGACTTTCTTTCTGAGCGTATATTCTTTTGGCACAATTTCCTTATATTCAGCTGTCTCATGTGTATTAAACTCCATGAATTGATGTCTTGTAAAATGTAGATGAATCGACTATTATGTTGGCACAAGTTTAAGAACATCATGTACATGTGATGAGCTAATATATTTCTTTGCATTTGAAGTTAAATTCATCGATAGTTACAGGCAGTATAATTGCATAACCACTTCAGTCAGTTATTTGATTAATATAAAACAAAAACTTGTGAAATATTGGAATTATTCTAAGAGAGAAATATGACTTTTATAGTTCACATCCCTAACGTTTGTAATGCCAGCAGGGGCATGTTGCCTTGTTGCTCCTGTTGTTTAAAATTTCAGTTTCATCTTTAAAGCACACGTTTAATTATTTGTCAGCTACTCTCTCCTTCTATTCATTAATACATACCAAAGTATAATACTTATAGAATACACAGTTCTTGGCATTAAACAGCAAAGTTTTGTGTCATTTAGCGTTTTTATTTTCTGAAGATAATTATCACAGGACATCCTTTTATATTACATTTGAAAAATAAATTTATCAATTAACCATGATGTCCATGACCGCCCCCGTGACCGTGACCTCCTCCATGACCTTTGCCATGACCACCACCATGTCCATGACCGCCTCCATGGCCGTGACCTCCTCCGTGACCTTTTCCATGACATCCTCCATGGCCTCCACCTTTGCCATGACCTCCTCCATGGCCTCCACCTTTGCCATGACCTCCACCTTTGCCATGACCTCCTCCATGACCTCCACCTTTGCCATGGCCTCCACCTTTGCCATGACCTCCTCCATGACCTCCACCTTTGCCATGACCTCCTCCATGACCTCCACCATGTCCTCCGCCATGACCAGCAAGGGCGAAGGCAAGCATAGTTGTGAAAACTGTGAAAATGAAGAAACATTAGAAATGCTCATTAAGTGGAATACTTAAGTAAAAGCTAGATTTCTTGATAACATACTTTTAGTATAACAAGACACGTCGTTTCAAAGTGTATATACTTTTGAGTAGGCTTAAAGGACGAAATGTTATGGTTTTCACAATACAAGTTTAATATAAAAAAAGCCTCACTTGCTTGTTTTGTTAAGATTCAAGATTGCCCAATCAACATACGTACAAGTATGATAAGATGATATAGATAATTAATTAGTTTACAAGACACAAAGACACATAGAAACAGACATTTGGAGAAAGAAAGTTGAATATTTAAATGCATATAAATAAGTGGCAACTTACCAAGCGCAACCAGTATGATGGACCTCATGTTGGATAAAAGTAAGTGATATAAAGGGTGAGATACTCCTTCACTTATATACAATCTGTGGTGGGATGAGGAAGCTGAGGTCACAGTGAGAGGTTATAGATCAGCCTCCCTTCACAGTTGTTTGCATACAACATTTAATCTTCTACACCGCATTATGCATAGGTGCATTACCTTGTGGTTTGAAAAAAAAACGTTTGGAACATTTAACTTCACAGTAAGTTAAACTGAAATAATTCAATATTTATAAAGGACAAGTTTAACCCAACATTTATTGTGGTAAGATGAGTTTGGTTAGGTCATAATCTTTAAGGAGTGGTTAGTTGTACAAAAACTGAAACCCACAAATGAGTGCACAGATAATTTTGTCTACGGAGAGTACACCATTTTTATCTTTAAAACGTGAGGTTTTTTTAAGACTTCCATCTGGCTTAAATTATCTTTTATGACCTCCATCTGAGAATGAATTCTTCATGAGTGTAACTTAAATTGGGAATCGTAATAGGTCTGAATTGTATATCAACACAAAAACTAACACCAGTATCATCGCCACTAAGCCGAAGTTAAATGTAACATAGTTGTTATGAAACCTATGTTATACTCTGCTAATCCCATCCCCAAGTAATCCCTAAGTATGTAATAATCATTAAGTTGTTGTCAAGTCACAATGTGTTGACAACTGAGTCTGTTGGGTATATAAGACCCAGGTTTGACTTCAAAGTTCGATTCTCAGCCATTGTCCTGGAGAGAGGGTTGAGTCTCAACCACGGGACTGGGGAGTTGATTCTCAGCCAGCACCCGACCATGGGCTAGCGACAGCCACAACCAACCATGTGATTGAAGACGCGCTGGGGGTCGTGAGGGTGCCCAGGGAAAGCGGGCTGGAAGTGTCAACAGCCAGATCAGTTAAAGAGTAATTGGAGGAAATAAAAGCCAAGAAAATCTACGTCTCGTCTTCTTGTTGAATCTTACGAAGTGTGTGCCTGCTGATTGTGCTACACAGGGGATCCTTTTGGTGCCGTGACCCGGATTCAGCAAGACAGAGTGACTTTGATGTGGTGGTTGGTGAGTACGGATTGTTGTAGACCTTCCCCGCTTCTCTGGGCGACCCTAAGGGTTTGCAATTTAACTTTATTGAAGTAGAAGATGTAATAGACAATAAGGAGAACACAAATCAGGGGTTTAACAGAGAACGTTATACCGATGGCTGATTTGCTGTTTTGGCGGGATCAGCCTGGTAGTAAGAAAATAGTATGGGCTGTTGAAGGTTAATGTCTTATGAGTCAAAATGGAAAAAAAAGGTTAAGGAAAGGGGTATTGAAGGAAGACTAGAATTGATTGTAGATGTAGGTGAATTATACAAGCAAAGATCATGGGGAGGGCTTGAATTAAGATGAAGTTTAGAAATCCTAAAGTCTGAGAGAGTGGTGGATGAGTGGACGGGTACATTATATGGTAAGCCCGCGGGTCATCCAATGGGATGGAGCTCAGACTGAGCAGACGGGCATATAATGTTGTAACCCGAGACGAAGCTCCTGCCATAAATTGACTTGAATGGCCTTGATTTACAGACCGGATTAGCGGAATTCTTGTGGATTAGCCCTGGGTCTGAAGGCCAAGGATAGACGAACAAAATCTTATCAAGCAGTAGTTTAGGCAACGGTGGGTGTAAGGTTTTCTGAGATCGAACTTATTATGTAACCCTTGTAGAGAAAAACACAACGCAAAGGCTAGGGTTAACCGCAGGCTTTAATTCCTTGGATTAAGGAAATTAAAGCTTAAAAGTAATTATTTGGGACAGTCGGATACATTAGCTCTCTTTGGTGACTTATGCAAGGCAATATGGTAGTAAAGGGCGATGTTGTTTCATGAAACTGTAGATATGCAGCTAGAAAGATAAGAAAATATTTCACTGTTAAGTTGAGGTTTAGGTACTTGTAAGGTTAAGAGAGGAGAACCCAGAGGAGATAGGGTGGGGAAACGACAGTTGGTGCCTCCATCCACCAGTGGAAGCAATGGTGCAGAAAGCCAACACGTCTGCGGGAGATGATCGGTTTGGACCTGTTAGATCGAGAACCCATGGAGAACGTCGGTGTGGGAACAACAGTTGGTCCATCCAGTAACATGGCCGGTGTCTGCTAAAGCAGGGGACGTGGGGAACGTCAGGAGATGGAATATATCTGCACCTCCATGTAGGATGACCAATGTTCCTGGAAAACAGTGGGAATTCAGCTGTACCCGACGGTGGGCCAGGTTAACCAGGATAGAACCGAGACTCTTCGCATCCTATCTCACCATGTGGGACTTTGTTTCTCCAGTAATGGAAATATATTACATAATTTATTGTTAAATGTTAAAATGACGCATTAGTATTTCTAATGTATTGTATTATTGGAATGATGTATTTGTGTGGCATTAATGATCGATATATGTTTATAAGCGCGATGATGTATATTCTCTTGTATGTATGATAATATGATGATGTATTTGGGCGCTTAAAAGTGTGTAGATCTTTAACGGAAAATAATTGTTGTAAGTTTGTAATGTACATTTATTTATAGATTTATAATGTTGTTATCCTTGGCTAAACAGACTGAAGAATTCTTTGTCAATATTTCTTGTTTGGTGATTGAGTAATATAACATAGTTGTTATGAAACCTATGTTATACTCTGCTAATCCCATCCCCAAGTAATCCCTAAGTATGTAATAATCATTAAGTTGTTGTCAAGTCACAATGTACTGACAACTGAGTCTGTTGGGTATATAAGACCCAGGTTTGACTTCAAAGTTCGATTCTCAGCCATTGTCCTGGAGAGAGGGTTGAGTCTCAACCACGGGACTGAGGAGCTGAGTCTCAGCCAGCCCTCAGTCATGGGCTAGCGACAGCCACAGCCAGTCATGTGAAAAAGGACGCGCTGGGCGTCGTGAGGATGCCCAGGAGAAGAGGGCGAGAAAGATCGACGGCCAGATTGGTACAAAGTACTTAGATGAAAAAAACCCATAAAAATCCACATGCATCTCGTCTTCTTGTTGAATCTTACGATGTGTGCCTGGCGATTGGCTACATAAAGTAAAAACCCATTTCAGCTGATATCCAATGTACTTAAAAGTTTTGAAGTTCTAATTTCTATTATTTCTGTCTAGCCCTCGTAGTATCTCTCATCTTCTCCTCTTATTAATTTTCGAATATTGATAGGGTAATTTGAAACTTTCTAGAACACCTATGAGAAATGTTGTGTTTTCAAGTGTGTACAAATCTTTAAAAATCAATCAGTTGGGATTGAGTAAGAATTTTGATCACCAGTTCTTAAACTAAAAATAGTTGAGTGTTGAACAGATCATTCTTTAAATGTTTGAATCTGAGACAAACTTGTGTATGTTTTTGAAAAAAAAATTGTCATAAATTTAGTCCTCATAAATTGAATGTAGAGTTACCTAGAGAAAAACATTACATTAACCCTGAAGCTATGATGTGCACATATTTGTGTCTTCTTGAAGATTTATCAGTTTTTTTATTTGTTCCTTTGAAAAATATAATATAACAAGAAATTATACCTATTTTGACCATCGATCAAATAAAAATATCCCTTGTAATCACACACAAACTCACCAATTCCTTGTCGTATTATGAAAATAAGCTCGATAGTTTGTATGTATGAAATGTACTCGCTGTATGCATTTTTTTCTATTAAATCATAATGGGTCATGTCTGGGTCATTTGTCACTCAATATTCGTAAACGAAATATTCTTTTTAAAAGAACAAAGAAATGTAAGGGGTCTTATAAATTTTTAAATAATATCAAAACACACGGAATGAAAAAGTTTTTGCTTCGTAAAGATTACATTGCCATGTATAGGAAATGAGTACTAACTGACAACAAATTCATTTAGTGATGTTTCACCTGATAACAGATCAATGCAAGATAAACAAAGGTTCGTTTCGTCATCTGATGGGAATAATTAATAAATAAATTTAATTTGTGACACTCACCTATTATGAAGTACCAACTGTGATTGAATGAAGGAAATAAGGGTTGAGTTTGTATTCATTTTTTTCTCTCCTTTCTTGACCCGCCAATAAAAACGCCCAAATATTTTTTCAAAATCCCTGTAAAAACATAGTTAAAGTTAAACAAGTAAGTTAAAAAGGTATTCAATAAAGAACAAATTAATCAGTGATGAAACTGTCCGCGAAAATATTTTACTTTCCGGCATAACGGTGTATCAGACTGTTGGGCACAAGGTACTTTTAAGTCCAAACTGATCGCAATAATGGAGAGTTCGCAATTCTAGCAACTCGTTAGCCGTAGGCAAGAACAGTACGTATAACAGTGACTTTTTTTAGCCAAGGTTTATTCCGGTATCCACTGACACCAGTTGTATTTGATCACCTTTGATTTGCTGATGTCAAACCTTCTAACGCAAAAACTCGAGGATAAACTGATTAATCTTCTTGAGTATATTACCAATGTTGATTATGGAATTCCCTGGTATGGATTACCTTTACATGAAAGACTAATGTGGACTGAAAAGGTTTGCTTCTGTCAATACGTTTAACATAAGGATATAGTAAATTATCTATTTATTACCTAGTAATCGTTACTCCTGGGAATCAAATATATCACAATGTGTTTGAGTTTAACTGATTTCTCAGATTTACTTCCTACAGACAACTTAGAGTGAATTAAAATTATTTGAAACTAGAAAAGTATTTCAAAGTGTTTCATACGGACTTGAGCAATCTCCAAATATTGCTAATTTTTACCTACATGTTTATACCCGTTATGGTCAATTATGGGTTACCGTGTTCTTTTTTGAGAAAATATATCAAAATCTAGTGTTTGTATGTTGCAAAATATTTTTATTTTAGTTTTACAATGCATGCCTAATGTTTAGCCAGTCAAATTACTCGGCACTTCTGTTTGACTTTTCGACTATATAAGCAAAAGGTTTTAATACGATTATTTTATTTGAATACCTTTTTAATATCGATTCAATACAGCGATAAGATAAGATAATAGAATAATAAGATAAGACTATATTATCCCGAAGGAAATTTTGGAAAATTTGCATCCATTTAGGTTTATACTGATGATAAAGTTAATTTTGTCTTTAATAAATGTTTTACATCATTTTAATCCAGAACGGAAATGTGCCAGAGTCTACAGAAAAAAGCACGTGGAAAATATTGTTTACATCCCGGAACAAAAAAATGACGAGTAGTTTACAGATATTGCCTTAAATATTGCAAGTGTTGCAGGCTTTGAAAACAAGACATTTAACCTTTCAAATGTGTTAATGATTATGTAGAAACTTTTTTCAGTAAAATTCTATCAACTATGAGTTCAAGCTTGTAGCGTCAAGCTCCTTAAATAATGACATTTCATTGGCTGAAAAAATAACAGGTCAGCATAGCCACAAATATCAAGCCGCCAGCCAAACGGGAAATTTAGCCCGAAAGATATCAGGGTATTAGGAAGGGGCGAGAGCGGATTCATATACGCTGAGTTAGCAGGGAGAATAATACTATAAAACAACACATCATTTTACTTACAATATTTCCCCCTTCACATTGAACTAATGCCTCAAAAGAATGGGACAAGCCCGTTCACGTTTTTCTAAAGTCGAAATAGTGCACCATTCAGGAAGCTGAGTAATTGGCTCGAGCAATGGCGATTCTTCTACAATGTGAGCAGTTGTTCAGTTTTGGATTTTCTTCACAGTAGTTTTGCCACTGACTCCACTGAGGGGAGGGGGAACTAAAAACATTATCATATAGCAATACCCTTGTTCATGTCATATATTTTACCCTAAGAGTTTTGAAAGCTCTTTGAACCAATTAGCTAACTTAACTAAACATTTGGAAAATTATGGTTGTTATTTTCTTTGTAACATCCATAATTAAAGACAACATACGGCATGTAAATTCTTTTAGATTCATTCAATGTACATGTGGTAAAAAATTCTCATGTATTCGACATGAAATATCAAAAGGAAAAATGTGGAAATTTGAATTATGAGATTATGACACATTCTGTCTATTTCATATTCATGTCCATCTAAATAATTGTAGGAAATGAATCTAGTTTGAAGGAAATATCCTATCATTCAAGTATAGAAAACAGGTCATCACGAAGCAAATTTGAAAATGCCTGTGATAAATAAATATAAAAAAGACTCATCTGTCATATGAAAAGGCAGATTTTTACAGTTTAGAAGAAACATCAGGGATTTCTTTGAATTGTCAGTCGACTCTGGAAACAAAAACATCTAAAAAATGTTTCGCTGGAAGGACAGCGTGGCACAAAAGTAACTGATTTGCTGGAGTGATTACTCATATGGAAATCATCTATATTTTAGAAAAGAACTCCATGAATTGATGTCTAGTAAAATGTAGATGAATCGACTATTTTCACAAGTTTAAGAACATCATGTGATTAGCTAATAGATTTCTTTGCATTTGAAGTTACATTCGTCGATAGTTACAGGCAGTATAATTGCATAACCACTTCAGTCAGTAATTTGATTAATATAAAACAAAAACTTGTGAAATATTGGAATTATTCTTAAAGAGAAATATGACTTTTACAGTTCACATCCCTAACTTTTGTAATGGCAGCAAGGGCATGTTACCTTGTTGCTCCTGTTGCATCAAATTTCAGTTTCATCTTAAAAGCACACGTTTAATTATTTGTCAGCTACTCTCTCCTCCTATTCATTAATACATACCAAAGTATAATATTTATAGAATACACAGTTCTTGGCATTAAACAGCAAAGCTTTGTGTCATTTAGCGTTTTTATTTTCTGAAGATAGCTGATAATTATCACGGGACATCCTGTTATATTACATTTGCAAAATAAATTTATTAATTAACCATTATGTCCATGACCACCCCCGTGACCGTGGCCTCATCCATGACCTTTGCCATGACCACCACCATGTCCATGACCGCCTCCATGGCCGTGACCTCCTCCGTGACTTTTTCCATGACATCCTCCATGGCCATGACCTCCTCCATGACGTCCACCTTTGCCATGACCTCCTCCATGACCTCCACCTTTGCCATGACCTCCTCCATGACCTCCACCTTTGCCATGACCTCCTCCATGACCTCCACCTTTGCCATGACCTCCGCCATGACCTCCGCCATGACCAGCAAGGGCGAAGGCAAGCATAGTTGTGAAAACTGTGAAAATGAAGAAACATTAGAAATGCTCATTAAGTGGAATACATAAGTAAAAGCTAGATTTTTTTATAACATACTTTTAGTATAACAGGACACGACGTATCAAAGTGTATATACTTATGAGTAGGCTTAAAGTACCAAATGTTGTGTTTTTTACGATACAAGTTCACTTGCCTGGATTGTTAAGGTTCAAGATTGCCCAATCAACATAAAAATGATGAGATGATGTAGATAATTAATTAGATAACAAGACACAAAGACACATAGAAACAGACATTTTGAGAAAGAAAGTTGAATATTTAAATGTATATAAATAAGTGGCAACTTACCAAGCGCAACCAGTATGATGGACCTCATGTTGGAGAAAAATAAGTGATATCGAGGGTGAGATACTCCTTCACTTATATACAATCTGTGGTGGGATGAGGAAGCTGAGGTCACAGTGAGAGGTTATAGATCAGCCTCCCTTCACAGTTGTTTGCACACATCTTTTAATCTTCTACACTGCATTATGCATAGTTGCATTACCTTGTGGTTTGAAAAAAAACCGTTTGTAACATTTAACTTCACAGTAAGTTAAACTGAAATATTACAATACTTATAAAGGACAAGTTTAACCCAACATTTATTGTGGTAAGATGAGCTTGGTTTGGTCATAATCTTTAAGGAATGGTTAGTTGTACAAAAAATGAAACCCACAAATGAATGCACAAATAGTTTTTGTCTACGGAAAGTACACCATTTTTTATCTTTAAAACATGAGGTTTTGTTAAGATTACAATCTGGCTTTAATTTATCTTTTCTGTTCTCCATCTGAGTGTAACTTAAATTGGGAATCGTAATAGGTCTGAATTGTATAGTAACACAAAAACTAACACCAATATCATCGCCACTAAGCCGAAGATAAAGTAAGAAATTATAGCAAGAAATTATACTTGTTTTGACCATCGATCAAATAAAAATATCCCTTGTAATCACAAACAAACTCACTCGCTAGTTTGTATGTATGATATGTACTCGCTATATGCATTTTTTTCTATTAAATCATAATGGGTCATGTCTAGGTCATTTGTCACTCAATATTCGTAAATGAAATATTCTTTTTAAAAGAACAAAGAAATGTAAGGGGTCTTATAAATTTTTAAATAATATCAAAACACACGGAATGAAAAAGTTTTTGCTTCGTAAAGATTACATTGCCAAGTATAGGAAATTAGTACTAACTGACAACAAATTCATTAAGTGATGTTTCACCTGATAACATATCAATGCAAGTTAACAAAGGTTCGTTTCGTCATCTGATGGGAATAATTAATAAATAATTTTAATTTGTGACACTCACCTATTATGAAGTACCAACTGTGATTGAATGAAGGAAATAAGGGTTGACTTTGTATTCGTTTTTTGTCTCTCCTTCCTTGACCCGCCAATAAAAACGCCCAAATATTTTACAAAATCCCTGTAAAAACATAGTTAAAGTTAAACAAGTAAGTTAAAAAGGTATTCAATAAAGAACAAATTACTTAGTGACGAAACTGTCCGCGAAAATATTTTACTTTCCGGCATAACGGTGAATCAGACTCAAATACTGTGGGGCACATGGTACTCTTAAGTCCAAACTGATTGCAATAATGGAGAGTTCGCAATTCTAGCAACTCGTTAGCCGTAGGCATGAACAGTACATATAACAGTGACTTTTTTTAGCCAAGGTTTATTCCGGTATCCACTGACACCAGTTGTATTTGATCACCTTTAATTTGCTGATGTCAAACCTTCTAACGCAAAAACTCGAGAATAAACTGATTAATCTTCTTGAGTATATTACCAATGTTGAATATGGAATTCCCTGGTATGGATTACCTTTACATAAAAGACTAATGTGGACTGAAAAGGTTTTACTTCTGTCAATACGTTTAACATAAGGATATAGTAAATTATCTATTTATTACCTAGTAATCGTTACTCCTGGGAATCAAATATATCACAATGTGTTTGAGTTTAACTGATTTCTCAGATTTACTTCCTACAGACAACTTAGAGTGAATTAAAATTATTTGAAACTAGAAAAGTATTTCAAAGTGTTTCATACGGAGTTGAGTAATCTCCAAATATCGCTAATTTTTACCTACATGTTTATACCCGTTATGGTCAATTATGGGCTACCGTGTTCTTTTTTAAGAAAATATATCAAAATCTAGTGTTTGTATGTTGCAAAATATTTTTAATTTTAGTTTTTACAATGCATGTCTAATGTTTAGCCAGTCAAATTACTCAGCACTTCTGTTCGACTTTTCGACTATATAAGCAAAAGGTTTTAATACGATTATTTTATTTGAATACCTTTTTAATATCGATTCAATACAGCGATAAGATAAGATAATAGAATAATAAGATAAGATTTTATTATCCCGAAGGAAATTTTGGAAAATTTGCAATCCATTTACGTTTATACTGATAATAAAGTTAATTTTGACTTTATTAAATGTTTTACATCATTTTATTCCAGAACGGAAATGTGCCAGAGCCTACAGAAGAAAGGACGTGGAAAATATTGTTTGCATACCGGAACAAGAAAATGACGAGTAGTTTACAGATATTGTCTTTAATATTGCAAGTGTTGCAGGCTTTGAAAACAAGACATTAAACCTTTCAAATGTGTGAATGATTATGCAGAAACTTTTTTCAGTAAATTCTATCAACTATGAGTTCAAGCTTGTAGCGTCAAGCTCCTTAAATAATGACATTTCATTGGCTGAAAAAATAACAGGTCAGCATAGCCACAAATATCAAGCCGCCAGCCATACAGGAGATTTAGCCCGAAAGATATCAGGGTATTAGGAAGGGGCGAGAGCGGATTCATATACGCTGATTTAGCAGGGTGATATTACTATAAAACAACACATCATATTATTTACTATATTTCCCCCTTCACATTGAACTAATGACTCAAAAGAATGGGACAAGCCCGTTCACGTTTTTCTAAAGTCGAAATAGTGCACCATTCAGGAAGCTGAGTAATTGGGTCGAGCAATGGCGATTCTTCTACAATAGGAGCAGTTGTTCAGTTTTGGATTTTCTTCACAGTAGTTTTGCCACTGACTTAAGTTGTTTCTATCGCTGAGGGGAGGGGGAACTAAAAACATTATCATATAGCAATACCCTTGTTCATATCATATATTTCCCCCTAAAAGGTTTGAAAGCTCATTGAACCAATTAGCTAACTTAACTAAACACATGGAAAATTATGGTTGTTATTTTCTTTGTAACATCTATAATTAAAGACAACATCCGGCATGTAAATTCTTTTAGATTCATTCAATGTACATGTGGTAAAAAATTCTCATGTATTCGACATGAAATATCAAAAGGAAAAATGTGGAAATTTGAATTATGAGATTATGACACCTTCTGTCTATTTCATATTCATGTCCATCTAAATAATTGTAGGAAATGAATCTAGTTTGAAGGAAATATCCTATCATTCAAGTATAGAAAACAGGTCATCACGAAGCAAATTTGAAAATGCCTGTGATAAATAAATATAAAAAAAACTCATCTGTCATATCAAAAGGCAGATTTTTACAGTTTAGAAGAAACATCAGGGATTTCTTTGAATTGTCAGTCGACTCTGGAAACGAAAACATCTAAAAAAAATGTTTCGCTGGAAGGACAGCGCGGCACAAAAGTAACTGATTTGCTGGAGTGATTACTCATATGGAAATCATCTATGTTTTAGAAAGGAACTCCATGAATTGATGTCTAGTAAAATGTAGATGAATCGACTATTATGTTGTCACAAGTTTAAGAACATCATGTGATTAGCTAACAGATTTCTTTGCATTTGAAGTTACATTCGTCGATAGTTACAGGCAGTATAATTGCATAACCACTTCAGTCAGTAATTTGATTAATATAAAACAAAAACTTGTGAAATATTGGAATTATTCTTAAAGAGAAATATGACTTTTACAGTTCACATCCCTAACTTTTGTAATGGCAGCAAGGGCATGTTACCTTGTTGCTCCTGTTGCATCAAATTTCAGTTTCATCTTAAAAGCACACGTTTAATTATTTGTCAGCTACTCTCTCCTCCTATTCATTAATACATACCAAAGTATAATATTTATAGAATACACAGTTCTTGGCATTAAACAGCAAAGCTTTGTGTCATTTAGCGTTTTTATTTTCTGAAGATAGCTGATAATTATCACGGGACATCCTGTTATATTACATTTGCAAAATAAATTTATTAATTAACCATGATGTCCATGACCACCCCCGTGACCGTGGCCTCATCCATGACCTTTGCCATGACCACCACCATGTCCATGACCGCCTCCATGGCCGTGACCTCCTCCGTGACCTTTTCCATGACATCCTCCATGGCCATGACCTCCTCCATGACCTCCACCTTTGCCATGACCTCCTCCATGACCTCCACCTTTGCCATGACCTCCTCCATGACTTCCACCTTTGCCATGACCTCCTCCATGACCTCCACCTTTGCCATGACCTCCGCCATGACCTCCACCATGTCCTCCGCCATGACCAGCAAGGGCGAAGGCAAGCATAGTTGTGAAAACTGTGAAAATGAAGAAACATTAGAAATGCTCATTAAGTGGAATACATAAGTAAAAGCTAGATTTTTTTATAACATACTTTTAGTATAACAGGACACGACATATCAAAGTGTATATACTTATGAGTAGGCTTAAAGTACCAAATGATGTGTTTTTTACGATACAAGTTCACTTGCCTGGATTGTTAAGGTTCAAGATTGCCCAATCAACATAAAAATGATGAGATGATGTAGATAATTAATTAGATAACAAGACACAAAGACACATAGAAACAGACATTTTGAGAAAGAAAATTGAATATTTAAATGTATATAAATAAGTGGCAACTTACCAAGCGCAACCAGTATGATGGACCTCATGTTGGAGAAAAATAAGTGATATCGAGGGTGAGATACTCCTTCACTTATATACAATCTGTGGTGGGATGAGGAAGCTGAGGTCACAGTGAGAGGTTATAGATCAGCCTCCCTTCACAGTTGTTTGCACACATCTTTTAATCTTCTACACTGCATTATGCATAGTTGCATTACCTTGTGATTTGAAAATAAAAACGTTTGTAACGTTTAACTTCACAGGTAGTTAAAATGAAATAGTAAAATGCAAATAGAAGACAAATTTAATCCAATATTTCTTGAGGTTAGATGAGCTTGGTTTGGTCATATTTTTTTAGGAGTGGTTAGTGGTACAGAAACTGAAACCCACAAATGAATGCACAGACAGTTTTGTTTACGGAAAGTACACCATTTTAAAAGTTTTAAACGTGCTGTTAACATTTCCATCAGGCTTTAAATTAAAATGATTATTATCATTTGAATTCATCTGAATTTTTGAGTGTAACTTAAATTGTGAATCGTATAGCAACACAAAAACTAACAGCAATATCATCGCCAATACCAAGCCGAAGTTAAAGTAATAAGTCGCATCCGACATCGAATTATTGTCGTACAGCCGTCGTAGTATCTCTCATCTTCCCCTCTTATTAATTTTCAAATATTGATATGGTAATTCAAAACATCTAGACCACCAATAAGAAATGTGTTTCCACGTGTGTACAAATCTGTCAAAATCCCATCAATCAGATCAGTATGAGTAAGATTTTGTATCATCATTTCTCAAACCTAAAATGGTTGAATATTTGAATCTGAGATAGACCTGTTGTGGATGTTTTTGAAAGAATTGGTCATAAATTTAGTCCTCATAGAGTTACCTATAGCTAGAGAAAAACATTACATTAACCCTAATGCTTTGTTGTGCTCGTATTTATGTCTTCTTGAAGAAGATTTTTTAAAATTTGGTCCTTGAAAAATATAATAATTAAGAAGTTAAAATTATTTTGACCATCCCTTGTTATCACCCACAAACACACAACTCATCAAGTCTGTGTCGTTATATGAAAAATAATTTCACTTGTTTGTATGTATGTAATGTACTCGCTGTGTGTATTATGTTTCTGTTAAATCAGGATGGGTCATATGATGCAACAGAATATATTCTTCTCATTTGTCACTCATTATTTGTAAAAGAAATATCCATTTTAAAAGAACAAACAAATGTAAGGGGTCTTATAAATTTCTTAAATAATATCAAAACACACGGGATAGTATTTGAATGAAACAGTTTTTGCTTTGTAAGATTACATTGCCAAGTATAGGAAATTAGTACTAACTGACAACAAATTCATTTAGTGATTTTTCACCTGATAACATATCAATGCAAGATAAACAAAGGTTCGTTTCGTCATCTGATGGGAATAATTAATATATAATTTTAATTTGTGACACTCACCGTTCATGAAGTACCAACTGTGATTGAATGAAGGAAATAAGGCTTGAGTTTGTATTCGTTTTTGTCTCTCCTTTCTTGACCCACCAATAAAAAAGCCCACATATTTTACAAAATCCCCGTAAAAATGTATTCAATAAAGAAACAAATAATCAGTGATGAAACTGTCCGCGAAAATATTTTACTTTCCGGCATAACGGTGTATCAGACTCAAATACTGTAGGGCACAAGGTACTCTTTAAGTCCAAACTGATTGCAATAATGAAGAGTTCGCAATTCTAGCAACTCGTTAGCTGTCGGCATGAACTGTACATATAACAGTGACTTTTTTAGCCAAGGTTTATTCCGTATCCACTGACACCAGTTGTATTTGATCACCTTTAATTTGCTGATGTCAAACCTTCTAACGCAAAAACTCGAGAATAAACTGATTAATCTTCTTGAGTATATTACCAATGTTGAATATGGAATTCCCTGGTATGGATTACCTTTACATTAAAGACTAATGTGAACTGAAAAGGTTTTGCTTCTGTCAATACGTTTAGCATAAGGATATAGGAATTATCTATTCATTACTAAGTAATAGTTACTTTTAGGAATCAAAGATATCATAATCTCAGTTTAACTGATTTCTCAGATTTACTTCCTACAAACAACTTAGACTGAATAAGAGTTATGTCAAACTAAAAAAAAGTAATTCAAAGTGGTTCATACTTGAACAATCTCCAAATATTGCCAATTTTTACCTACATGTTTATACCTGTTATGGTAAAATACGGGTTACCGTGTTCTATTTTTAGAAAATATAACAAAATTTAGTGCTTGTGTTGCAAAGTATTTTTATTTTGCCACCAACGACTTACACCAAAAAATAATGGATTTTGGGATTTCGTTGAATCAAAAGTTTACAATGACAGGTTAATATAAGATAAACATATAATGTTCGATATATTTTTAAGCATATTCAATAAAATCATATTTTAAAAATGTTTTTATTTTTTCTTCTGCAAGTAAACCTTTATGCCAGTTTATCTTCAGACATGCAGGATACCATTATAATCATTTGAAAGAAATATCATCAAGGTAGATCAACAAATAATCATCGCTTATTTTGAGAGGAAGATAACTCTCTGTTAATTGAAAGGCTCACTTCTTGTCATTATTTCAAGATTTATTAAAAAAAGAACAATAAGTCACATAATCATGATAAATTCACCTTCGTTATTTATTAGCAACAACTTAACTGAATTCGAATATGTTTAACCGTTCCTGTAATCACTGACAGTTGATGATTTACACAAAGAATGGTAAGAACCGTTCTAAAGGCTTGACCTAGAAGAGATAGCACCTTGAATGTGACAGATTTTTTGTCTAAAATCAAACACAAAAACATAATTGTGTTTTATATTTTGACTATTTTTGACTTGTACTCCTGTGGCTATTGTTGTGCCTGTCCTCTTACAATGTAAGTACTGTACAAGGGTTAACATGAGGGTACTCAGACAGGTGAATCAATAACACTAATCAACCTCTCCGACTGCACCAAGTTGTTTCCTCCTGGGGCTATGAGCTCCAGTAATCGTGTGTGCGAGTCAGGGATAATTGTACTAATCTGGTGAGATAAAGTGGCTGTGTTTAGACCGGCTCTGCTTAGGAATATATCATCGCAACTTACCACATATTTAACTAGACCCTAAAGTGAAGAAGTTAAACCAACCTGGACACACTGATGTAACCTTAGCTTCATTTCTTAATACGAAAAATTTGATTACGCCAAATCTACTATAGAATTAAACAGGATGGCATAAATCTATATGTAATTAAGAGAACATGATTTTTTTTCATGTCGTAAAAAAGATGTAAGTTGTGTTAATAGTGGTAATTAAACAAATATTCCTATCACATTTTTCTCTCAAGTATCATTTTAGGATGAAGCATTTTTTTCAACAATTTCCGACAGATTTCTCACAAACTAAATTTCTTTCGACAAAGTCAATTAAGAATAAAAAAAACTTTATAAACTTTGTAAACTATTTCAATTGGTAATTCTTTACATGGATAACAATATACTTTAATCCTGAGAGATTTTTATCTATTGAAAATGCAATCCACATTTTTGAGCACAAACGCTTATTGCTCTTTTAGAATGTGAATAAGGCGCATAGTTTGCGTATTTCTGCGAAATTTGAGTGAACAAATAACTCTTTTAAATAACCCAGACAGTTCAAGTTTAATTATTGTTATTTCAATTTCTAATGTATTTCATTGTATCCATATTATTCACATGGAAAGATACAAGGAAAGGAATAAGCCATTTCGGAATAATGTTTCATTGTGAAAGATCCTCCTGTAGTGGCAAGTACAACTCAGTTATTTCCTTTTACCATAATTGAGCAATACTCCACTGATAAGTTGTGATGTGAAAACCCTTAAATCGCTGTTTAGCATTCAGGAAGTTTCTCAAACTATACTATCACGCATGCCTTGTGGTACATCTATCATCCTTTATGTGTTCTTATTTTCATCTGTTGTGCGAGCTTTATCATTTAAGGCCGAACATCTTATAAATTATTTGAAAATGTATCGGTATCATATCATCACATATAGTTTTTTTTATTATAAAAGTAAAGATCATTGTTTTAGTTTTTCCCAACCTAAAAAGATAGCTGACCAGAAGCCGATAGGATAGGAACTTTAAAGAATGTTGAATCATTTTGGCTCTTTTTAAAACTAGTACATTGATTTTGTATAGAAAATGATAGGTTCCTGATTACAAGACCTTTTTTCATTTAATCTTGAAAGTAAGAACAAATATTTTCTTGGTTTGGTCTCATTTAATGCGATGGTGTCTGTCAACATTCATATCAATTACTGTTCATGATATTAATTTTAAAAAGTGATTAGTTTCTTTTGTAGATAAGTTTAATTTTGTCAATGTTGGCTTTGGGAAGCTTTCCTAGTTTTAATCAGACTGATAAGCAAGGTGATTGTTACTTCATTTTGTACCTCAAATAGCTAGACAACTGGATTACTGTATTGAATTCAGGATTTCATCCGTCAGCAAAATTGGTGTCTCCTGGGATTGACGACTTTCAGTGATTGAGAAGGTCTTGGCCCATGTAAGTGTTACTAATGATTGGTTAGGGTTGATTTCTTCAGCGATAGCAGTGTCACCTGCAAGGTCACTTACTGTTATTCTATCAATATTATTATTTGTTTTGGTACATATTACTGTTATTTCTTATGCGATTTTCTCATCAAACGGCATCATTTGCAATGCTTGGCGACATAGTTAAGGTTCTGATAAAAGAGTTCTTAATAGTCAACGCCTAGTTTTGTGATCTCCACCTTGCTAGTGCTCAGCTTCCCAAAAGACAACATATTGAATAACAAAAATGCAAATTTGTCTGTAAACGTATTTATTTTCACTATGTTACTTTAAAGACAATTTACAGTAACTCAAAAAGTAATTAATGGGCACTTTTTAGCCATGATGACCATGACCCCCTCCATGACCTCCACCATGACCTCCATGACCACCATGGCCTCCGCCGTGACCCCCGCCATGACCACCACCGTGACCCCCGCCATGACCGCCACCGTGACCTCCATGACCGCCATGGCCTCCACCGTGACCTCCTCCATGACCTCCACCATGGCCTCCGCCGTGTCCTCCTCCATGACCTCCACCATGGCCTCCGCCGTGTCCTCCTCCATGACCTCCACCATGGCCTCCGCCGTGTCCTCCTCCATGACCTCCACCATGGCCTCCGCCGTGACCTCCACCATGACCGCCGCCGTGACCTCCACCATGACCGCCGCCGTGACCTCCACCGTGACCGCCCCCATGACCTCCACCATGACCTCCGCCGTGACCACCACCATGACCTCCTCCATGCCCGGCCAAGGCAAATGCCATTATGGTTGTAAAAACTGCAAATATAAATGAGAAAATAAGTGAGTGGCATGAAGGGGATAGATTATATCAACGAAAATCAGTATTTTGCTGAAAATGAAAAATCCCTCCTGCATGTACGAACACAATGAAACTTACCCAGCGTAGTGATGATGATAAGCCTCATATTGGAGAGATATGAAATGATGTTAAACACAGTTACGCTTTAACTTTTATACTCATTTGGAAGGATATACGGAAATGTGGACACTGTCAGGGGTCATCGTTCAAATTAGCTAATACGTACCTGATGTACATGTTTAAAGTTTTTTGGTGTAATCCAGATTATCATAATATGCATCATATTAGTGAAAAAAGTTATGTGGAAGTACCTGTTAATTTTCAATAGCTGCTGTGAAGACGTGTCTTCAAGCACGTTATTTTAACTTAAATATGCATAACAAATTCCTTTACAGAAGTTACAAAAAAATAATAAAATCAACTTTGTAAAAGCTTTTTACCATCACGATCTGTATTGAAAGTAGAATATTATCAACTTCAAATTTATTCAACGCAACAGTGTAGGTAAGGTTAAGGACTTTTAATTTTTAGACTAAAGTAAAATAAAGATTTAATGGTATGTCTACTAAAACGTTTTTGAGTGCCTTGAATAACTATTATTTAAGTGCACTTTGCCATTGTTTCCATTCTAAAAGCAGATCAACAGTTGCTTTGTAAAAACGTGAGACACCAACGATTTAATCTTAAACGAATTTTATTCATATAAGATCCTTATCATCATACTATATTTATATATATAAATTTTGTTTCAAAATGTAGGAATGTATAGTTTCTTTTATTAGTTTATTCAGTAACATAAACATTCTACTTTTAAGGGTCACAGTCTTTGAAGATTGCAGACATTGATGGGTCATATTGCTTTTTATTGTTTACATATATTTTGTGGACGTGTATATTGTCAGACTCAAATAAATTGTCGTTGATTAATGTGACAGCCATAAATTTTTGTTTATGCTGTTTGAGATACGCAAGCACAAAGATATTTTGGTACATATTGAAAATCAAAATTATATGATTCTGTTTAATAGATAATATTTAATTGAATGGAAGTCGTTATAATGTAAAAAATGAAAAACAATACTTTTTGGTTGAGTAGATTAATATACATGACTGTTAACATCACGTAAAGATAATTTCGAGGCCGTCTAGTGAACTTTAAACAGCTCAATCACGTGATTTCGATTCATCCCAACACAGTATTACGGTTTTAAACGGAACAACTTTCTCTGAGGTAAGGTTTAGGGATTGTACAATTTGATTATTAGTGAATCCAAAATTGAAACATTAAAAATTAGAATGTTAGTATAAATATTACTTATATGTTTACTTTTATTTCGCGCAAGTGCTATTGCAAACAAAAGTCGACACAAAAGCCCCGCTCTGTGAAGACTACAGTTTAGTCCTTCACTTCAATTGACGAAAAGGTGTTCGCTATGGATGCCGTGAACGAAAAATAAATGTTAACAAAAATAACAAATCTATTGGTCAAGGTAGCCTGGGTCAACCAGATCTTAATGATCCAATACTTGTTATATGTCAACCCTGAGAATATTCATAAGGAATCTTTGTACTCGAATTATCCGTCCTTGAGTCTTTCGTTTTAAAGAGACACTCCGTGATTTTCATAACATATTATTAACCTTTGATACGAACCTAAATGTCATCTGTGGTGATATAAAATCAAAACATCTTAACTTTTCATGTCCAAAAGACATATATATGACAAATACTGGCTTTCCATGAAAATCTAACAACAGCCTTATAAATACACTGAGGTGTAGATATCACGTCCAATATACATGGATACTAGCTTTATAACCTAACAAACACTATCAACTCCTAACTGCCCTCCTGGCTGTTTTAGATAACCCCTAAAATTACGTTTGACTGTTTGACGCGCGCCACTGTCCGGTTAAATCGTTTGTTGTTTTAAGTGTAGAAATGTACCTAAACAGTTTTATAAAAGAATAAACGTATTGTGAGAATGTATTCCTATGCTAGGGCCTTTCTGGTTTCGGGCTATGATTAACTCTATAAGTAGTGTTATTAGTTGGTTAGGTACTGATAATGCCAGAAAATGAGACACGGCTAAACTTAGATATATTCAAAATATTTCAATTGGCTTCCGTGGATCATCGCTGTATCTTGCAGTATAAACGACTAACGTGACAATTGGGGTTAAGGTTGAGTAAATTTATGCAGAAAAGTGCAATGTCAAATGAAAGTGCAAGTAAACCAATGACATACTTATGCAAAATGATTACTAGGAATCGTGCTTTAATGTTATTTGAGCCTGTATATTCAATTATATCTTTAAATGGAAGAAGATGTTGCATTTACAGTTTACCGTTAATAATGTTGGATATGTAAAGTTTTGAGACGATATGTTTCTTTCACTAGTTCTAGTTTATATAATCTATTCTTATAAAGTTAACTATAAACGGGGTCAAATATTGTATTTAGAACTGTGAATTCACTATCCTAATTTTGCAGCCTTTTGATAAATCTTGATATAACTGATGACATGAAAATAAACTTCTGTATGCCCCTTTGGTTGAAGGTAAATTTTCATACACAACAATGAAACATTTGCCAATGTTTAAATGATATTTTTGTTTTTTTTCGAGATGTATGTGTAAAACAAAAAAATGAGAAGAAATTTAAAATATTGAAACCTCAGCCATGGTGTATATATCCTCAATCAATACCTCCGCAATCATCTCCAGCGTGATGTCCACGTCGATGCATTAGATCCGTATGTATTATCCGATTGTTTAACACATATAGATGCCGGTTAACATAGTTCAGTATAGACAGGCAGTGGGACAGTTTGCAGTCAAGGTGCATACAAAATCGTTGTTGAAATTTCGAGTTTTCATCTATAATTTTAGATTTCTGTGCCTATACAATCCAACAGTAAACATCCTAATTACACTTATTCTCCTATGCTGTGGGGATGTACATCCCAACCCGGGTCCTCTTGTTCATACTGACCTAAAGATAATTCATCTTAATGTTAGAAGTTTAAAAGAAAAAGTTGATGTACTAGAGGCTGAGTTTGGTACTTATGATATAATCTGTTTAACCGAAACATGGTTACATTCAAAAATAGATAATACAGAAATCACTATCCCGGGCTTTCAGGCACCATTTCGAAAAGATAGAGAAAGCCCTGGCGGTGGGGTTTCAGTGTTTGTAAAAGATAATTTATGTGCAATGCAAATGGATAATTTGGATACATTGGGGCTTGAGGCAATTTGGATAAAAATAAAAAGCAAAAAGCATACATTCCTAATTGGTACGTTCTATAGAGCAGATAAAAGTGAATTATATTGGGATGTCATTGACAATAACATTGCAAATGCCGTCGATTTGAATATGAAAACTATCATTCTTGGCGACTTTAACTTAGACCTCCTTAACGAAAACCAATCAAAAGTCAATTACTTAGAGGCTGCGTACGGTCTCAAGCAACTTATTTCTGAACCAACACGGATTACTTCTCATTCGCGTACGTTAATTGATTTGATATTTGTAACATGTTTCAACACCCTACGGAATTCGGGAGTGCTGGATCCGATATGTAGTGACCACTGCCCAGTGTATGTTAACATCGAATCAGATAGACAGAGAGAAACTTGTTATGAGCGGAAAATTTATGACTACTCTCGTGCGAATACCGAAAATTTAAACCGATATATAAATGCTATTGACTTTAATGTAACTGAAACAGAAAATATAGATCTTATTACATTTAATCTTACCAATGACCTGATCCAAATTTGCGACTCGAACATTCCAAACAAAACCGTACTTATTAGACCTAAAGATCCGTTGTGGATGAATAACGAAATACGCTCACTTATCAGGAAACGAAATAGGAAACACAAAAGCGCAAAGAGAAGAAACCGTCCCATTGACTGGCAAAATTTTAAGTCATTGAGAAATAAAGTTATATCAACAGTTCGTAAAGCTAAAAGACAGCATACGAATAGAATTGATACTGCAATAAGTGAATCAATTGGTACCAAAACGTGGTGGAAACTAGTAAAAAACTATTTGCATAACAAATAGGCAAAAACTACTTGTCATATTGTTATCGACGATGATGTTCTATACGACGATCTGAACGATGTTACAGAAATAATGAACAATTACTTCATAAGTCAATCTCAAGTTATAGATCCTGACGACGACCCCCCCTCTTGTTGATAAACATTGTAATAGTACTCTGACTGATATAGTATTGGAGGTGGGGGAAGTCAAGGATATATTACTCTCTGTAGATACAACTAAAGCAACAGGCCCTGATAAAATCGGAAACAAAATATTAAAAACTTGTGCCAATTCACTAGCCCCCATTCTAACTAAATTGTTCAATCTGTCCTTAAAATTGACTGAATTCCCTACTTCTTGGAAAGAAGCGACTATAACCCCTATCCACAAAAATGGCAATTTATACGAATGTTCAAATTATAGACCAGTCGCATTAACAAGTTGTTTAGCTAAATTATTTGAAAAATGTATCTTTAAATATGTAAATAATTTTCTTAGAGATAATAACCTCCTCTCAAATCTTCAATCAGGATTTACCTCTGGTGACTCAACAACTAATCAACTGACCTACCTATATGATTTCATAGCAAAAGCATTAGATGAAGGAACAGAAGTAAGAGCGGTATTTTGCGATGTTAGCAAAGCGTTTGATAAAGTTTGGCACCAAGGAATGCTACAGAAACTAAAATCTTACGGAATTGATGGCAATTTATTGAATTGGTTTAAAAGCTACCTTAATAATAGAACACTATTATAATCGTTATTAACGGATACGCATCAAAACCTCAGCATGTCTTGGCGGGTGTCCCTCAAGGTTCGGTTTTGGGACCGTTGTTGTTTATAATATATATTAATGATATTGTAGAAGATATTGACAGTCACATAAGACTATTCGCTGATCCCAATCTTACTATGAATGGTGTAATAATTCAAGAAGTCGAAAACCATAAGCATCTAGGCCTTACCCTTCAAAGCAACTGCTACTGGGATACTCATATAAAAACTATGACCACGAAAGTTAGCCCTTTGATTACTTGAACTGCTTAAGAAGCCTAAAATATCGTCTGTCACGTAAAAGTTTAGAAATTATATATAAATCTTTTATATTACCAATTTTTGACTACTGCGGTCACATTTGGGATAACTGTACTCAAGAACAGTGCACCACATTAGAAAAATTGAATCTCGACGCCTTAAGATCAATATGTGGAGCAGTTCGCGGAACAAGCCATACCGCACTATATGAAGAAACGAATATGAAACCATTGAAAGAACGTAGATACATAAGTAAACTGACTACTTTTTATAAAATGAAGAATAATCTCGCACCTCAATATCTCTGTAACCTCTTACCATCTTCGCCAAATTCTAATGAATATAATCTTCGAGAAAATTCATCCGTACGAACTATGAAATGTAGAACGTCGTCATACGCAAGGTCTTTTTTACCCAATACAATAAAACTATGGAATTCCCTAACTCTTGACATCCGTAAAAATGACACGTTGTCCGGTTTCAAAAATTCAGTTTGTGTATCTGAAAATAGACCTATTTTCTTCGATCTAAATGGTTTGAAAGAAGTGATCTTCAATAGATTCGAGTGTGAGTGTCGCGCCAGTCAGGTTGCACCTTGTCAGAGCTCCAGAGAAAAGTAAGTGTATTTCACAAACGAAAACATCATAACGGACATCATTTGGCAGATACATATATGAAGGTACCAGGAATGCATTTGTGCAATCATTGTGTGCATTGAGACTTTTGCTTTTGAAGAAAATGGAGCAAATTGTTGGAGCATTTTCAAAATATTTCAAATTCACCAATCAAGACCCCAAGCCAACCCAAGCAAGTTGACCGGGCTATTGTTCTCTGACCTGTGAAGCTTACATCACTCACTCAACTGAATGAATGTAGACTGTCCACTGATATGAATCTCTTCACAAATATTTTGAGAGTTTTGCTATTGACTGTATTGACTCTTTCCCCGCTTAACATTACAAGTTTGAACAAGGGAAATCGTCAACAGATACCTCTGAAAACGCTGAATAAATTACGGCAATTGGGCATTTGCTCTGTAAAGAAGACTCGCCGGGGTTGTCGTGGTGGTGCACACAAAGCGACGCCCAAAAAAGCTTCATCTGAATGTACGTTCAAAAACATAAACTTGAAAATATGTTTGTTGAATGCGCGTTCTGTAAAGACGCAAGTTGACAACAACGATAAGGCACAAACTATTCATGATCTAATTGTAGATAAGAAAGTGGATGTCTTGGCAATAACTGAAACATGGTTAAAAGATGACTGTTCTGATACCATTGCCGTCAGAAAATTAACTCCCGTTGGCTTCAAGTTTGTACATGCAAGCAGACACGGCAAACGTGGAGGAGGTGTAGCAGTAGTGCATAGAGATGATCTTAAATGTACTCTCATAATGTCGCTACCCGTATATAGTACATTTGAAAAACTTGGGCTAAAGATAACTACTGACTGTGAGGTCTTAAACTTGATAACAGTTTATAGGCCACCCAGAAGAACCTCTGCTTTTTATGAAGAATTCGCAGAACTCTTGGGCTCGGTTAATTATCTGCCTGGCAAACTTACGATATGTGGTGATTTCAACTATCATGTGGAAAACATACATAACCAGGATGCAGTTAAGTTTCTGGAGATTCTCCATTCCCACAACCTGATCCAGCACATCACAGACTCGACCCACTGTGGTGGCCACACGCTGGACCTCATCATAACCAGGCAGGATGAGTTACGTGTCAACAATGTACAGTTCGACCACTCGGTACAGTCCGATCATACTGCTGTGATTTTCAATGTAAACATAATATCGCCTAAGAGGGAGCGTAAGACAATCAAATACAGAAAATGGAAAGATGTCAAAATTTCGGATCTCCGCTCTAACTTGACGTCACTGATCACTGACGTTGAAACTCTTTCAGCTGCTGAAACCGTTGATTTATACAACAAGAGAGTACAAGACTTTGCCAACACTTATGCGCCAGAAAAGACTTGTACTATCACAGTTCACACTAATGCTGTCTGGTATAATGACAGTATTAGGGATGCTAAGCGTAAACGTCGGCGTCTTGAAAAGCAGATGAGGAAGACTGGCTTGGTAATTCACAGGCAACTTCATAACTCTCAGAGAAATGCTGTTTCTTCTCTGGTAGATAAGGCCAAGCGGGAACACTTCAACGACTCGATTCAGAAGACATCTACTCAAAAAGAAGTCTTCAGGGCTGCAAACAAACTTCTGTTTAGAGAAAAAAGCAAGCAACTGCCATCCTGTCCATCGATGTCCGAATTGTGCACGACCTTCTCGGATTTCTTCATGGACAAAATAGAGAAGATACGAACTAGTCTCGAAAGTGACATATCAACGCCATTGACACCATCCATAGTGGCAAGTATTGTCCCTCTGGCAGATTTCCGACCTGTAACTACAGAAGAAGTACATAAGATGATCACTGCTGCTCCTGCAAAGTCGTGCAGTCTCGATGTCATGCCCATGTGGCTGTTCAAAACTATCCCTGATATCTCTGTCCCCTTCACAACACATGTTATCAACTCTTCACTTGGTGAAGGAGGTGTACCAGCATCTCTGAAGAAAGCGGTAATAACTCCTCTCTTAAAAAAGCCCAATCTTGACAAAGACCAACTCCGAAACTATCGTCCTATTTCAAATCTGACATTCGTGTCGAAGCTTTTGGAACGTGTTGTTGCAACAAGATTAAAAGAGCATATCACGGAACAACAGTGTTTAGAGCCCCTTCAGTCTGCATACCGTGCCTTTCATAGCACGGAAACGGCACTCTTAAAGGTACAGGGTGACATTTTGCATACTCTTGACAACAACGGAGCTGCAATCTTAGTCCTCCTTGATTTATCGGCCGCTTTCGACACGGTCGATCATGGAATTCTCCTTGACACACTGAAGACAAAGGTTGGACTCACGGGTATTGCATTAGAGTGGGTGAAATCTTATCTGTCGAACAGGAGCCAATGTGTCGTAGTAGGCGATCATTCATCGGACGCAAGAGAACTTCAATATGGTGTACCCCAGGGGTCCGTTTTAGGACCCTTGTTATTTACCATATATACGTCTTCCCTGGGAGATATCATACGGCCATTAAATATCAGTTTTCACCTTTACGCCGACGACACGCAACTCTATATTGCATTTCAACCTTCGAACAATCAGTCAGTTATGGATTCTGTTATATCTATAGAGACCTGCATTGGTAGAATCAAATCTTGGATGACGTCACATTTCTTAAAACTGAATGGGGACAAAACCGAATTTCTAGTTATCAGTCCGAAACGCCTCAAACAACCCATCTCTTTCCAAGCAATCAACATCGACGGTCACGTCATCACCCCCAGTCAGGAAGCTAGAAATCTGGGTGTAACGTTTGATTCGACCATGTCCATGGAATCCCATGTTAACACGGTTTGCAGGTCATCATATTTCCACCTACGCAACATCGGTCTCATAAGGAAATATATAAACAGCAGTACCGCATCTGCCCTTGTCCGTGCGCTTGTTCTATCGCGAATAGACTACTGCAATGCACTATTGTATGGTCTTCCACAACATACTGTCAGTTCACTACAGCGTGTTCAGAACATGGCTGCACGTGTCGTGTCTCGTACCAGACGGCGTGAACACATAACGCCAGTCTTGAAAGAGCTTCATTGGCTTCCGGTGAAATACAGAATCCAATACAAAGTACTGTTGCTAGTTTATAAGTGTCTGAACAATCTTGCACCTGGATATCTCTCTAGCATGTTGGTAAAATACCAACCGAACAGAAGTCTGCGATCTGAAGATCAATGCTTCCTGAAACTACCTTCATCAAAATCTCGCACCTACGGCGATCGATCGTTCCAAATTGCTGGACCCTGCCTATGGAATAAACTACCCATTCAGTTGAGATCTGCTGAAGACCTGGTCTGCTTCAAGTCACATCTGAAGACTTGGTTATTCCAAGAAGCATTCTCTTCTAGTATGTGATTGAATGTGACTTTTCTTTGTAGCTTTACTCCAAGCGCTGCTGAGCAGTGACAATGTTGTTGGAATCAGCGCTATACAAATGTTTTCATGTATGTATGTATGTATCTTAATTATGGCACAAGAACATGTCAAATTATTCATTCTCGCCTCAGGCTCCATTGTAGTGACTTGAATGCCGATAAATTTAATAGAAACATCATTGACAGTCCTGAACTGAACTGAACTGAACTTTATTACACTCAGGCTGCAAACTGCAGCATAAGAGGTACAGTGGCGGTCATAAGTCTCTTCCCTTGTCTTGCAGTCTGGATGCAGAATTATCGCAAAATTATCGCGAACGAAATCCGGTCGTATCGCGGTCAAGTCACGCCAATATCGCGTGTCGGTTGCGGGGATTTTGCGAGTCTATCGCAAAAAGCCACGCGCACGGTTCAGTGCATTTACCGAGTAGGCGGAGCTAAGGTCACGTGATTAATTAGCCCCGATGAGGCAATTGCATGAAGGTGTCGTAAATGTATTCGGAAAGGAAAGCTTTCAAGGGTTATCGTATCATCTTCCCTTACCTCTCAACCCGTGGGCTCTGTTGGGTGACTCACATACACCCTCCCCCCCCCCCCCCCCCCCCCCCGCCCCCACCCCCTATGTCTGCGACATCTGCAAACTCGGCTGTGTTGATTCCTTATATATCTACTTAATTTTAGTTTACTTATTCTTTCCAAGTTTAATTATGTATCATTAAATGTATTTATAACTTTTAAAATTTTACTTTTTTATTCCCTCTAACTGTTTTTTATATTCACCATTTAGTTCTGTAAATACACATCTAAATTTTATTTCTCTATTTTACCGAGATACATAACAACAACGGACTTTTTTAAAGGGACACGTATGTACCATGTACACTCAAAAAATGAACGAATATTGGAAAGTTTTATAGACATTTAGTAGTGATATGCATAAGGAAGGCAATATTTTCTGAATAAAAACTCACAATAAAGAAGGTGTTATCAACAAAATATGGTGGTCCTTAAGGATAAAAGTAGTTATGTTTCGCAAGTTGTATTTCAGTGTTTTGTTGGTAGAAATGTTGGTAAATGAATGAGAAGAAAAAGAAAAAAGGACATAGAGAGATGTCACCAAATAGAATATTTATGTTAGTATTACTAAAACAATATGTTATTGAAATATATGAAATAAATCTCTTTTTGGATTGGCTACCAAAAAGGGCAACTTAAAACATCAGTTTCGCTAAGATATATTAATATCAAACAATACTTAAACAAACGTCATGTTTTTCTTACAAATAAAAATAATTTACAATCCTTCCAAAATCAAGGACAATATCCCCCTCTATAAACAATATGATCCTATTGTCAATTGATCAAAACGCTCATGCGGTGTTCTTTTTACAAAACAAGTCTAACACTTGTGGAGCACCTTTCTGAGACATCACATATTCTACTTTCCGTAACCCAGCCATTGTGGAATTGGAATGTCTATGCCATGTTTCTAACACCTATATATATGGAAGTATGAGATTAAAGTTTAATTGTTTACTCTAAACAATGTTTTGATAGAGTATTTTCATATAAACACATGTACCTGGGAGGATTATACTGTTTAACAATGTTTTGATAGAGTGCTGAATATATTGTTACAGTGTGTTACTGCTCAGTGTTTTCATATAAACATATACCGGGAGGTTCATACTGTTGAACATTGACCTGTTGATTCAGTGATCTGCTAATTTGACTGTGTCGCTCTACTCACTGTCAGAGTGGACCAGTCCATTACTTAATTGAATAGGTGTGACCAGCCTGACAATGAACTTTTCATTTCTGCTAATTGGGATTCTGCGTTTTGCAGTTCTGCGTTTTGACAGGATACCCCCTAAAGTCAGTGAATCTCCGCACACATATTATACTGTGCCTCTTCTAACACAATTTAACACTCATCTATTGATATCCTTTGTACTTTAAAAAACAAATTAACAAGCGAATTCAGGAATGACGAGAGCAAGAACTGAGCGGAAGGGCGGGGGAGCGGCTAGCTCTAGTAAGGCAGCGGGAGTAGGGGATTGCATTACTTAGTTATGTAATGTTAATTGTCGTGTGAGATGCATATCGTTAACGTAAACCAGACTCTCCAATGACATATAACTGTAATTTGCCAAATACCTGCCGAATATCTTGCAAAGAAACTACACCACAAACTAATAGTTGATGTGTAAATGGTCATATATTTATACTAGTCTATCATGGTTGTAAAAGAGCTTATGAATCCATACGTAAAAGTTAGGATGATGCGATACCTCTGATATTTCACAGACACGCTGTATTAACCTGCACAAATATTGTAAAAACAATTTTAACTCTAATTTTACTTTTAACTTTAATATTCTGATCAACAAACTTTCCTTAATCAAAATGACAGGTGTACAGTTGAAAATTCTCTTATCTGAGGTGATATATAATGTCTCAATGTACACACGTATTTCTTCATGTTCATGCCGGATCAAATGATTTTGAATATGAATATCAAAAGGAATGAACCAATTATGTGTTGCATATTTTACTTATCTCATATATAACATATATAGATGTATCGAAACACGAGGCGATAGGCGTTTTGGTGAACTCCTTCATTTCAATTCAAGTTTTGGTTTTGAAAATAGCATAGCGTTATTGTATCTGGAAATCGTGAGTTATTTAAATGTAAATTATGATAGTATCAAATTAGTAACGTGACACGTTTTCCTATTGCATGCGCGTTATATGTATAGATTGCCATTTCATTGATAATAATGGTTCTAACGTTAAAGTCGGTAGCCATTCTCAATTATTTTTTGAGATGGAAAAGCATTATGCACATTGGTCGCTCGATACCTAATACTAGTTAACATATGGTAGGGACTTAACATCTTCGTCAGATTATTTTTTACTAAAAAAATTGTTATTATCACAATATGTCAGTCTTATTTCAAACTCGTAATATTTACAATTAACTGAAAATGTCTCGTATTTATCATGTTATGAAAAACAACTCAAATAATTGTTTGCATGTATTTGGTAATATATCACGTTTCAACCTTCTGACAAACTCATTAAAAACACCCTCAGAACCTTTGAGACAACAAGAAGAAAATGATACTACGTTATTATCCTTAACATGATAGAGGTTAAGATCTGAAAACTTACAAATTACAAACTCTAAAATTCAAATTCGTTGACACCGTATTGCTTAAGGATGACTCCACCTAACAATTTTACCGCTTACACTATCAATATTTTGCATGACCAAGATGTCTGATTACCGCATTATTGTTCCGACAAAAGAAGTCCTAAGTAAACATGACTGTCAACAACGTCTTATTTCATACCACCTCAGAAATATGACATATTAGTTTTAACAACCACAGCTCCTTTAGAATGCATAACCTTAGACTAAGCGCAATTAACCGTCATTTTGACACATCGTCATTCAAATGTATACACAAAGATAAGATAATTACCCAAACGAACATTTAATTCACTATATTAACAATGTTAACTGTTCAGAGTGGGCAATGCAGGTAACCGATGCTGGTAATTTCATATTATCAACTTTTAATATATCTGTGATTCTATTCTTTTTTTAACCATGCCTTATATCTTAACGATGTGAAGTCGTTTTGTACAGAAAGGGATAGTTTACAAACAGTTGACTTTCTGTGCGTAAGGATAGCGCATGAGAGTTCTCGGATTTCAGTTTTTTTCTCTTCACTTAGATCCTCAATAAACAATGAGTGCCGCACAAGCTGTTGAATACACACTTTAATTAGCAAGAGATGGACGCGGGATAGGTTAGTAGGCGAGTAGTCATAAAAAGGCTTGGCACACCATAATCGAGGTTATGTAAGTACTGGCGTACCTTTGATAATGAGAGAAAGATTACTTGATTAAATAAAAAGAAATAAGCTGACATCCACCATATTGTTGTCTGACACGATGTGAACCTGCTGTCCATATTCACTGAACATTCTCCTTAAAATAAAATTAACAAGAAATGATATATTTATATTTGTTTCATTAAGATGCATCCCCAGACAACGTTGTTGAATAACAGCTTGCATTGTCTTTCTCTCTGATCAGTTCAGTGCCAAAACAATTTCTGTAGGTTTATTTGGTACGATCTATTTATTTACACTCTGGTGCAATTGATTAGGTAATTGTTTTTAAAATTATAAGATTTGGACTGAGCTTAACTTTACATAACATATTTTCATAAATAGCAGTGATCACGATATAAGAGAACTAAAGGTCGTGACATTAATTTGTTAGACATCACGGGCCCAACATCCTTCCGCTAAGCGCAAAATGTGTTATTAAACTATAAACATTAAAATCACACAAAACCAAAATTAGTGATTTTTTTCATGAAGATCTTCACTCCAATAAATTTCGCAGTGTCATGGGTTGTTTTTCGTTAGTGTAGTAAATACCCGCTAAATAATTCTATTTTATCTCTAAGTCAACAATGCAAAATATACAAGAGTGCGACCAGTGATAAAAGGCGTATTAAGCAGCAGTAGGTTTAGATATAAATATGTAATAATCTCAAAATAACAAATGTCGCCAAATGTCGCCAAAGATAAACCTTTGAACGAGAGAAATACCTTTTTTTTATTTCCAAAATCGGTTCGACCTAATGTCCCGAATAGTAACTCATAGTTATTGAGTCAAGTACCTCAGACAACAAGCTGTAAATTACATCAAAGATACAAATGCTTCCTTGTATCGATTCCGATTAAAGTTATAAGGAACAAAATTATCGATATTCAGAGAACGTCAACATACTATACCACTTATTACTACACCATATTGTACAGGTATTGGTTTACCAATAATCATGTTCAATTTACAGTCGTTTTGAAAACAGAAATATACTGTAATAAGGCGTTGCTAGAATATTTTTTACAACTGCTGTTTAGGCAGTAAACCCCAAATTACCTTGGTATAAAGTTCTACCTCACAAGACAACTATATATATTACGTCACAAGGTACAAGTAGTCGCAGGCAAGGTCATGCTTCATTGGTTTTCACCGGGCTAGTTGAATGCCTATCTTAAAAATGTCATAAATAAGGAGTTGCCCCGATTAGAGTTGAGATTGAACAATGTGATTGCATAATTTAAAATATTCTGTGAAAATGATTAATGAAAACCCTGTACATGACCGCGAGAGGTCGAGTTTATTGAAAAAGTTTTACGTACGTTGAATGTGACGATTATTCCAATTTTACTGATAATCTAACATATCATTTATATTAATTTTCATTCGTATCAAGTAAAGTTACTAACATTGATTTTTAAAATATATCTCTATGTACATATATTCTTAATCATACAATGTTGTATCTCTTTTTCTACATGTCTTTGTGTTTAGTCTCTTTCATCCCTTATAGGGATGACTCAAGTTTTATTGTTTTGTATATATATAAATTTTTTATGTTTTTATGTACCTTGATACATGATATAGCTCTCTGTATGGTATTCTTATATTGGTAAATTTTGTCGCGCGTAACATTATCTTTTTACAGAAATACACAACACGAGTTATTCAAAGTTTTAATCACGATGTTAAATAAACGAACGCTATGTCGGTTTTTAGACAAAGTATCCTTATTGACTCATTAACGCCGAGTCAGCTTCACGGCTCAACGCCGTGGCCGGTTATCTTCCACCTGACAGACAGGCAGCTGACAGACAGCCCATCTCGCAGACACTCAGTTGAAGATTAATTAGGTAATCCCCTACAGAGGTAATGGGACAGTCCACATACATAGCAGAGGGCGACGTCTCATCAGATTAAGGCAAATTAGAGCAAGCTTCGTTAACGAACAGTGAAAACAACAGGTTTTTCTTTCTTTTTTATTATTTATTAGTTTTTTGTGGTACATGGACATTACAATTACATATATAAACAATACATCGTAAACAAGAAGAACACTATGCACATTTGGCAGAAATTGATAACATCGTGCAATACAAGATGTATAACATATTTATAATTCATCCAATTAAAGGCATCAATTTTAGTTTGAATTTAAGAATTTTCCAAATACACTTGTACAAAGCTATAGTACTACGAAATTAATCTTGGTTAGTCTTTTAAAAGTAAGTGGCGGGTTGACCAAAAAGTCATTGAATTTGTCAATAATGTATGTTTTCTTCAAGTAGATGATAAAGAAACCATAAGTCATCTTTTCTTTTTTTTATAATATGACAATCGAAGAAGAGGTGACTTATGGTCTCTTTATCTTCCTCTCAAAAGCTGCATTTATTTTCATCTTTAATTTTCATCTAAAGTAAAAGGTCATTTGTTGGGAGAATTCTATGTGGAGTCGAGTATTGAAACCATATTGATTTTGAATTTAGAGTAGAAATTATAAAAGACACTTTATTTATTTGATTATAGGTTTTTCTTGTGATCAGAGGATCAAATAATAATCTGTCGTCTAATCTCACAATTGTTTTTACAGGCTATTTAATTTTCAAATTGAATTTATACTGACCACAGACGCTGGTCACTGTACAATAGCGAGATCAATTAGCTCAAAGCACCGCTGTTCAACGGAAACTGTCTAGCCTTGTGTCATAAAGTCTTGATTGTTTTATTGTTTCATGAAGATAGATGCAGGTGCTGAATATTGATACTTTGATACTTTACAGAAATATAACATGTGATATTTCACCATTGAATTTTTATTTATTTATTTATCTATTTATTTATTTATTTATTTATTTATTTATTTATTTATTTATTTATTTATTTATTTATTTATTTATTTATTTATTTATTTATTTATTTATTTATTTATTTATTTATTTATTTATTGAGAGAGAGAGAGAGAGAGAGAGAGAGAGAGAGAGAGAGAGAGAGAGAGAGAGAGAGAGAGAGAGAGAGAGAGAGAGAGAGAATTTCAACTTTCTAAATAGTAAATAAGAATATATGGAAATGATATTACGTATTACGTATCATAATATTGTGTGGTTGTGACGTCACAATGTTAGCAGTGCCGTCGCAATGGCGGCCAATTCGCGGAAGTGTTTTATTCAATACGCTTTCGGCAATCATGCTTGATTAATGATTTGCTCGTGAATGCTCGTTAATGAGTTGGTATCAAACTCGCCTTTTCTCGGTTATTACTCAATCATTAACTCGTTTAATGAAAATAGTATTAAATGGAATGTCGTTTAGTATCCTCTATATATTGACCAAGTGATATATTCTGTTGGGACGCTGTCAACTCTAAATATGACTTAACATGTGTATAAATCGATTCAATGGCAGACAGGATCGTGGATCTATGAAGCATATTTTAGAATTAAAAAAACCCAATGTATATGCTAAAACTATTATTGTTACAGGACCGCTACTGACCGTGCTTGATATAGGATGCGCTCAGCCAGTTCAATAAAGTAATATACGAACAAACTGTTATAATAATGATAGTATTCAAATTAGGACAACACTGGAGTTGAGAATATTAATTACATGCAATTATCATATTGATAGTTCATGACATGACATTCCCAAAGTGATGCATTCAAGAAGTAAAGGTAAAATCAAAGTGTCACTTACACTAGCCTCAAATTCCTCACAAATGATTTATGAATACATGTACATAAATTTCAAATTTTCCAAATTTGTAACTTAACAAAGACTCCAATCGTTTCATCTGATTTAAAAACCTTCTTTTTAAAGTAATTATTTTCCCCTTCCAAGACCAACATATGCAGAATGTTTTCATCTATCAAACTAAGTATATTTTTGAACAAAGAGCAACGATTTCCTGAGGATAGCATCTTATTTACTTATTTACATCTCATTATACTGACGCATATACGCGGCTCTCGGTGCTAATGTGTTAACGGGACTGATCGTTAGAGTCTTTGCATACCGTACATGTATTCTTCTTGTAAGTTGATGTAACCTTCGTGTTCGGATAAGCAGCCGTATTGTGCAATTTTTCGGAGAGCCCCTCCAAACAGTATGTACATTTTTGTATGTCATACGTCCACATAATATCCCTAACGTACATGTAGTCGTGGCACAAGCCCAAACAATGATCAATACATGAACACTTCTACGTAAGTATGTATAACAAGTGTAGTTCTATCAGGGATCGTATCCCTGGTTCTATGAAACGCGATGACCACACTGTTGGTAATTTGTATTTACTTTATCATGGTCAGTAAGGCCGTATAATAAGAAATAATGATGAAAACTTGGGAAATACACGTTCCTAATTTTCCCGGTAGTCATTTGAAGTACTAACAAACGCCGACAGATTATATTTTACAAGTTTACAGTACATGAACATTTAACAGCTTCGTTAGACCAGCCCACTTTAAAGTTACCCAATTAGCTTGTAGCGGGTCAAATAACGGGTAGATCGGCCCGTAGAAGCCCCTCCCACTTTACCGCAATACAGCCCAGGTGTATCGCAGTAGAGACGCAAAATCATCGCGTTGGCGGTGCATTAAATTTGCAGCAATGCTGAGAGCAGCTCCCAACCGTGTTGCGATAGCGTCACAGGAATAATGCAAAATTACTCCCATGACTTATGTCCGCCACTGTACATGGATATATATATATACAATGATACATGATACATTACAATGCAATAAAAGGCTGACATGCTATTCTAAGGTTAAATATGTTATCTCTTAAAATGCGACATGATGATTTTACAAAATAATGACAATTTTCTTAGAGTTCCTAGCTTTTTGGTATTAAACAGAATTTTCATTTTGTGCATATTTGGTCTGATATAAAAATATTTGTGAATATACCTTTTTCTTTCTAGTTCTAATTTCGGACATAAAAAAAAAATGAAATTCATCACCAATATCGTCTAAATCACAAAGAGTACATAGCCTGTCAGTAACAGGGATTCGACGCCATCTACCTGTTTCAATTGGGAGATAATGATTAGAAGTTCGGAATTTCAACAAGTTATTGTAGTGCAGGGAGTTTAGGTATTGTTCAAAATTGAGAGATGGATTTTTAAAAACACTATAAGTTGTTGCTTTTGAAGAGGTTTCAATTGTTGATATCCATGTTTGCTGAAAGGTATCTTTTAATTTACTTTTAACAACTGATTTTAGCCAGAAGATGTTTTTAAAATTTTGAAATTTCCAAATAAAACTCAATCCAAGATCATCGAAAATTGTCTGAAGATACTTCGTCCATTTATGTACATATTTGCCAAATATGAAATCATTGAATATCAATTTATAGACCAAGGAGCACAATTTGGAAGATTTTCCAGATATAAGTTTAGCCCAAAAACATACCATCCTGCTTTTGATAACGTTTATAAGAGGGAATCTCCCTAATTCCCCATAAACCATATAGTTAGGTGTACATTTCCGCAGTGAGGTTAAATATTTAAGAAAACGAAGATGGACATTTTCAAAACATAAAGTGTTTTCAAAACCCCAAATTTCACAACCATATAAAAGTGTTCATGTGGCCACCCAATCGAAAATGCTGTGCACTACTTTTTCACATGCCATAAGTTCACGGGGTTAAGAAACCAATCATTATTTTATTTGAAAGGATTTTCTACCAATACAATATTGCGGGGATGTCCATCTCTCACAAAAAATGACCTAGAAATTTACTGAACTCGATTCACAATTATATCATGAAGTCTGATCGATTTGAAATTTCATAAGCACATTAATTTTATAACGACTGCCAAATAAACAAATGGTATACATGCAATATCAGTGTATATTTCTTTGAAATTGAATAACGTTTTGTCATACGTCATTCACTTTAATTTGTTTGTATATATTTACATATGTGATTATATTGGAGCGGCCTTAGAATAAGCTCTTTTGAGCTTGTTGGCCAATCCCTTCTTGTAATATATCATGAATAAATATGTTTAAAGCATGTATTAGATTCCATGACCTTTGCCATAACCTTTCAATGACCTATGCCTTGACTGCAGCCATAACCTCAATCGTGACCGCCACCATGACCACCGTCAAGACCTGCATATCTTCCCCAATCACCCCTCCATTTACTCCACAAACACAATCGTCAACTGAATAGAACATAAAAACATTTCAAAATGAAGAGATATTTCAAATTTATAAATTTGTAACCCACCATGTCATTACAAATCAGTCTCTGTATAAATGATCTGAATATCACTTTCTTTGATATCATTTAAAAAATATGAGATTATCGAAAGAATGACTTGAAATGCGTTGTTAGTCAATGTATTATTGTTTGTAAGATCAATGTTTTTCAACTTTTTAAGTGTTTGTGTTGATTTATCAAGCACTGCTCAGACGAAAGCCTTTTATTTTAACAACCCATTAAAACTTGACTGATATTTAATCTCATGTCAACTTCTTCATTACGTTCAAGTCGTGTGTTTTAAACTAGATAATTGGTTTTCGGCAAAGCATTTGCTAAGCATTTGTTGTTGTTGCTGTCACCATTTGTATTAGGACGACCTATAAACTTTGCTTTTTCATATACTTATAGCATTTATTAATAACAATAAGTAAATTTTATTCTGAATTGCCTTCGAAGGTCATCATCATTTTAATATAACATCATGTAGTGCTTGTAAACGGTAGTTGATAACATATACACAAATTAACAATCAATCAATGAGAAGGATAATCAGCAGTGCCTTGTCATGACGTAGAAAGGCTTTATGCAGTCATGGCGCGAATGCATGGCTGCATTTCGCAATGTTTTCTTTTTTGATGTATGAGTTTTGTTTGTGGTCTTTTTTTAAAATCTATACTATCATACTCAATAACATGTTTTGATTTGTTTTTAAGACGATCATGTATTGATAACTTATATGTATCAACAGGTATTCCCTCGAATTTCACTTTAACAGAATATATACTCTAGGCTTCTTTCTTTGAACAGGTCAGACTTCTACTTTCTTACATGTCATTGACGCGTGTCAACAGTTGTACATTGTCTGGTTTATAACCAAAATGCCTTTATTTTGTCAACCTACTGAACAGAATAGACTTAAAGTGATAACAGCTTTAACTTCTCTATCTAATTATTTTAGCGATAACATTTAACTTCTACGAAAGCCTTTTATTTTAACAACCCATTAAAACTTGACTGATATTTAATCTCATGTCAACTTCTTCATTACGTTCAAGTCGTGTGTTTTAAACTAGATAATTGGTTTTCGGCAAAGCATTTGCTAAGCATTTGTTGTTGTTGCTGTCACCATTTGTATTAGGACGACCTATAAACTTTGCTTTTTCATATACTTATAGCATTTATTAATAACAATAAGTAAATTTTATTCTGAATTGCCTTCGAAGGTCATCATCATTTTAATATAACATCATGTAGTGCTTGTAAACGGTCACTCAAAAAACCCTCAGAGTTTCAAAATTGCAAGACACCATTGAAATGTAGCTACAAAGTTAATGTTTTATTTACTGGAAATGAAGCAAATTCAAGTGTACAGCACACAATTGTAAAAACAATTAGCAACATCCTTTTTTTAACCATGGTGTCCATGACCTCCATGGCCTCCACCATGGCCTCCTCCATGACCTCCTCCATGACCTCCATGACCACCTCCATGACCACCGCCATGACCTCCGCCATGTCCTCCTCCATGGCCTCCACCATGACCTCCTCCATGACCACCACCATGACCACCTCCATGGCCTCCTCCATGACCACCGCCATGACCGCCTCCACCTTTGCCATGACCTCCGCCATGACCTCCTCCGCCATGACCTCCTCCTCCATGACCACCTCCTCCATGACCTCCGCCATGACCTCCTCCTCCATGACCACCTCCATGTCCTCCGCCATGACCTCCGCCATGACCACCGCCATGACCGCCTCCACCTTTGCCATGACCTCCTCCGCCATGACCTCCTCCTCCATGACCTCCGCCATGACCTCCGCCATGCCCAGCCATAGCAAAGGCGAGAATGGTAGTAAATACTGAAAGTAATCAATGGACGATTTCTCAACATATCTTTGTTGGTTAATAAAGGCCATATCTTGATATTATACTATTCAATTTATTTACTACACAAGTTACATAACACATTATTCTGCATAGATATAGCATATGTATTTGGTTATACTAATCATTTATGAATCATTTAAAACATTAAGTTACTAGTCAATTAATCACAAAACTTACCAAGTGCCGTAAGTATGACAAGCTTCATGCTGGAGAGTTGAAGTGACGTTTGCCTCTATGTGCTTTAATTTATAGTAAACTTAAATTAAAAAGTGTAGCATCTCCTATTGCAGTAGAGGAAGCTCACACCCTGTCAGAGGTCCCTGGACAACTGTGCATCATGTCCTGAATGATTATAACTGTCACCAGTCATGCTCCTGATAATCGACTCTATTTGTCAATATTACAAGAAAAAAACCAAAAGAAAGTTAAATAAAGTTCACTTATGAATTACAAATATTTCGAATAATTCTTTCTGATTTCTGATTTTTCCCCGACCTTTTTATCTTCGTAACAATATATCAAACTTAGAAAAAGAAAAATAGTATTACAATGCTTGCTGATGTAAAATGTCTCCATTATCTTTCAAACAAACAAAAATATGTTGATTAGTTGCATTATTTCATCTAGAATTCGTTTACATCAAATGCGACTGCATTAAAGTGTTTCGCTTATCTTTGTTAATCTAAGACAAAATGACCAAAAAAATTATGATTTTAAAGAAATGTTCAAGTTACATTCAAATTTAAGATTAAGAATTTTTTCAACATACATAATATTCATAATGTTTTAGACCACAGTGAAGAGAGGTTGAACTCAGAAATCCAACTGTGTTGTCAGTTCCTTGTTGCTAGCCTGAATTGTATATAAGCAAAAGAGTGTTGAGTTCAGTCATCACTTCATCTTTCTCCAACATGAGGTTTATCATCCTAACGGCCCTTGGTAAGTATATCTTACATATGAGATAAACATATATCTTCAAAGTCTTTAAACTTCTTTTAATCACTTAGTTCGAAAGTGTTGCATAAAAAAGTGTTGCATAATGACATGATGATTTTTACTTCAGTTTGTGCAACCTTGCTCGCCTATGCCCTCGCTGGTCATGGCGGAGGTCATGGTGGTGGTCATGGCGGAGGTCATGGAGGAGGTGGTCATGGCGGAGGTCATGGAGGAGGTCATGGAGGAGGTGGTCATGGAGGAAGAGGAGGTCATGGAGGTGGTCATGGCGGAGGTGGTCATGGAGGAGGAGGTCATGGAGGTGGTCATGGCGGAGGAGGTCATGGCGGTGGTCACGGCGGAGGTCACGGTGGAGGAGGTCATGGCGGTGGTCACGGCGGAGGTCACGGTGGAGGACATGGAGGAGGCCATGGAGGAGGCCATGGCAAAGGTGGAGGCCATGGTGGAGGTCATGGAGGAGGTCATGGAGGAGGTCATGGTGGGGGTCACGGCGGGGGTCATGGAGGAGGTCACGGAGGTCATGGACACCATGGTTAAACATCATTTTATTACTAAAGTCTGTAAATATCTGAATTCCAATATTTACAATTGGCAATAAATTATTTGTTAAACAGTTTAACAAGTTTGCATTTGATCTCCATTTTTAAAAAAACGTGACCAAATATGCATTTAAACAAACTCCACTTTACATTTCTTTATTAATCTAAACGATCATATATAATCTAAGCCTTTAGAATATGCACTCTGCAACAATCCCTCTGGTTGAATCAAAGGACACCTTATTTCTTTTTAAGAGCATTTTGTCATTGATTGAAGCATGTAACTCTTCAAGAAATCCTACAAAGCAGCAATGAGCTTGACGTTTACATTTGAGTTAATCTCGAGTGCCTGTAGCAGGAATTCTCAGAATAGTTGATAATCAGATTTACATGAAAAGAATGTATCTTTCATTTTGACATACATGCACTGATGTTGAATGGAGACGAAACAAGAAACTGTATTTGGCTGGGACTTTTCATTACTTCAAAATTTATGACTCGAGAGCAGCATACAATGACGGACTTGAACTTGCTCAATGGTGCGTTTTTCATTGTACATAAATTTGGGCTAGAAAGGACTATGTATCCAACATAGGAGAAACTCAAGTCAACACGCTGATACATACCCCCTCGATAACTTCATTAGGCAAATGTTATGATCATGTGTTAGAATCAAATAAATGCAGCATTACTCAGGGTGAACATGGCTTATTTTATTACACAAGATTTGCATTAAAAACACAATGTTTTGTTAATATTTTCGTCTGGGATTTTATTATCTTTCATGATTTCAATCTGAGAATAAAATTTCTAATGATTGCTACTTTAACTTGTGAACTGTATGAGCCTGAAGTGTAAACCAACACCATAAAACCACCATTATCAAGTTTAATTTACAGCCAATTTATATGCTACCGCATTAAACAGTTATACTTCTGAAACTAAATTTTAATGAAACCTTTCGTAATCATTTCATCAACTCTTATCGTCTAGCCCTCTCAGTAACTCTCATTTTCTTTTCTGATTAATTTTCTGTTTTGAGAGGTAAATAATTAGAACGTCTCATGGCAATCAGAAATTTTGCAAATTGTGCTTTTCACGAGTGTAAAAATCTTTTTAAAAATCCCATCAATCAGAAAAGGTTGAGTAAGATTTTTGGATCATCATTTCTCTAACACAAGAATAGTTTTATGACAGCAATCTCCTGCCTTCTCATTGGACTTAACATGATCAGGTGACCGGTATATATTTCAATAAACCGTAAATTGACAAAGTGTATGCGCCGAGTTACACAAAATGCTGCCTCCTTATTTGACGAAACAAGATCATGATCTCGTCAGGACTACTTTATCAATGTAACATCGTATAGTGATGAAATTATAATCACATGTTGTTATCACAAGTATCCTTTTAACGTGCTTAGATGAGACTAAATATTCATAACTGAGTTAAAAGTTTTCTTATGATAGTTGATTGTAAAACATTGATAAAACACTTTTCATGATCTTTTCTGCGAACTTCTTTTTGTTAGTAATCTCACATAAGCGGCACTCATGTGGTGGGATTTAGGGCTCGTTACAAGGAAGTCAAAACAGTTGTTCTGCTGTAATTTGTTTTTGCATTTGATCGAATTTGTCAATTCATTTAGGAAAGTCCCCTTAAATTTCAAAGTTTGAATTAATAAGAAATAGATGTGATAATGTGTCTGTTTACTATCTTATAAACAGTTTGCAATTTGACAAGCTATAGCATTTAAAGCTGGACGAACCACAATATCCTTGTTGAAACGAAAGACCTCACAAACGGATGCAGACTGCTTACTACTCTTTACAGCCTTGGTAAGTGGACATTACTGGACATTTCAATCATATCATGATCAATGTTCTGAACTAAAACAGGCAGAACAACCCTTATCAGGCTTCTTCAGACATCTATTTCAACATAATGTCATAAAGAACTTATTTTCATCCAGAAATATGTATATGATATGAAAACCTTTTTATTTCATATGAGGAATTATTAACTTATTATGATATCTATGATGATATTGAAGTTTGCACATTAGAATTCATTCCCAAATTAATGGGTCTTGATAACGTGCAACATCTTCAGAGAATACAAAACAATGCTGCTCGAGTCATCATAAGGAGCAAGAAGATTGCCCACATCACTCCAGTACTTAGAAGTTTACACTGGCTTCCCATCAAGCAGCGTATTCAATATAAAATTCTCACGTTGACGTACAAAGCTTTGTACACTGACACTGCACCTCCATATTTGAAGTCCCTCCTCCAGAAATACTGTCCGAGCAGATTGCTGCGATCGGCCGATGATGATCTCCTCGCACTCCCACACACAAACAGCAAAATGGGTGAAGGCTCCAATCTTGTGGAATGAACTGCCACGACAAATCAAATCAGCAGCAACCTACTCTGCACTTTGCAGTCTCCTGAAAACTTTCCTCTTCAATGAGGCTTACACCTCTTTAAACTAAAAAACCAACCCTATTGAACTCATAAGCGCCACTGAGCAGCATCAGTTGGAAGAAAGGCGCTATATAAATTAATTATTATTATTATTATTATTAACCACATTTTATTTAAAGTATAACCTTTCCTTTAAGGTAATATTTCCGTCCCATTCAGTGAAATGAGCCAATATGCAGCGCATTATATTGTAAAAGATGTTTTTGTTGTAATTCAGCTATATTTGGACTAAACTGTTATTTTGTTGATATTTGTGAAATAGTTGACATGTGATTATCACATTTTGTACACATGCCGTTGAGTGTTGTCTTCATAGATACTAGTTAAATAGCCAACCAAACACTATTACTCCAATTTTTCCGTCTGTTTGCGTTTGCGTACATGTATTGACGCACGTCAACAGTTGTACATTGTCTGGTTTATAACCAAAATGGCAACCGTACACCTTTATTTATTCAACCTACTGATCAGAATAGACTTAAAGTGATAACAGCTTTAACTTCTCTATCTAATTATTCTAGCGATAACATTTAACATAAGTCACTCAAACAACCCTCAGAGTTTCATAACTGCAAAACACCATTGAAATGTAGCTACAAATATAAACAGGCGTTTAGTTAATGTTTTATTTACTAGAAATGAAGCAAATTCAAGTGTACAGCATAACTTTGTACAACCAAATAGCAACATCCTTTTTTTAACCATGGTGTCCATGACCCCCATGGCCTCCACCATGGCCTCCTCCATGACCTCCTCCATGACCTCCTCCATGACCTCCATGACCACCTCCATGACCACCGCCATGACCTCCGCCATGTCCTCCTCCATGGCCTCCGCCATGACCACCACCATGACCACCTCCATGACCTCCTCCATGACCACCTCCTCCATGACCTCCTCCGTGACCACCTCCTCCATGACCTCCTCCACCTTTGCCATGACCTCCTCCATGACCTCCACCTCCATGACCACCTCCATGACCACCACCATGACCACCTCCATGGCCTCCTCCATGACCACCTCCTCCATGACCTCCTCCATGACCACCTCCTCCATGACCTCCGCCATGACCACCTCCTCCATGACCTCCGCCATGACCTCCGCCATGACCAGCGAGGGCATAGGCGAGCAAGGTTGCACAAACTGAAGTAAAAATCATCATGTCATTATGCAACACTTTTTTATGCAACACTTTCGAACTAAGTGATTAAAAGAAGTTTAAAGACTTTGAAGATATATGTTTATCTCATATGTAAGATATACTTACCAAGGGCCGTTAGGATGATAAACCTCATGTTGGAGAAAGATGAAGTGATGACTGAACTCAAAACTCCTTTGCTTATATACAATTCAGGCTAGCAACAAGGAACTGACAACACAGTTGGATTTCTGAGTTCAACCTCTCTTCACTGTGGTCTAAAACATTATGAATATTATGTATGTTGAAAAAATTCATAATCTTAAACTTGAATGTAACTTGAACATTTCTTTAAAATCATATTTTTTTGGTCATTTTGTCTTAAATTAACAAAGATAAGCGAAACACTTTAATGCAGTCGCATTTGATGGAAACGAATTCTAGATAAAATAATGCAACTAATCAACATATTTTTGTTTGTTTGAAAGATAATGGAGACATTTTATATCAGCAAGCATTGTAATACTATTTTTCTTTTTCTAAGTTTGATATATTGTTACGAAGAGAAAAGGTCGGGGAAAAATCAGAAATCAGATAAAAAAATCATATGCCAGTTTTTTGGAAGTAAAATATATAGCAGTTCGCTTTTTAACATATCAGTATACTGTTTAGTGAAATAAATGCAACAAATTATCAGTTACTAAATATCATTTAGTTTAAATGACCATTATTTGTTTTTATATTTTATATGTAAATACAAATAAGTGATTATTTCAGCTTGAAGATGAATTATGTTAATGAAGTTGACATAGTAAAGGATAAAACAATGTCCTTTATGAAGCTTAGTTTAAGATTAACTTATTCTGTAACAGCGTGAATTATTCGAAATATTTGTAATTCATAAGTGAACTTTATTTAACTTTCTTTTGTTTTTTTTCTTGTAATATCAACAAATAGAGTCGATTATCAGGAGCGTGCCTGGTGACAGTTATAATCATTTAGGACATGATGCACAGTTGTCCAGGGACCTCTGACAGGGTGTGAGCTTCCTCTATTGCAATAGGAGATACTGCACTTTTTAATTTAAGTTTACTATAAATTAAAGCACATAGAGGCAAACGTCACTTCAACTCTCCAGCATGAAGCTTGTCATACTTACGGCACTTGGTAAGTTTTGTGATTAATTGACTAGTAACTTAATGTTTTAAATGATTCATAAATGATTAGTATAACCAAATACATATGCTATATTTATGCAGTATAAGGTGTTATGTAACTTGATTACTTGCAGTATTTACTACCATTCTCGCCCTTGCTATGGCTGGGCATGGCGGAGGTCATGGCGGAGGTCATGGAGGTGGTCATGGAGGAGGTCATGGGGGAGGTCATGGCGGAGGACATGGAGGTGGTCATGGAGGAGGAGGTCATGGAGGAGGTGGTCATGGAGGAGGAGGTCATGGAGGAGGAGGTCATGGCGGAGGAGGTCATGGCGGAGGTCATGGCAAAGGTGGAGGCGGTCATGGCGGTGGTCATGGAGGAGGCCATGGAGGTGGTCATGGTGGTGGCCATGGCGGTGGCCATGGAGGAGGTCATGGAGGAGGTCATGGCAAAGGCGGAGGAGGTCATGGCGGAGGCCATGGAGGAGGACATGGCGGAGGACATGGCGGAGGTCATGGCGGTGGTCATGGAGGAGGTCATGGAGGTCATGGAGGAGGTCACGGAGGAGGTGGTCATGGAGGAGGAGGTCATGGCGGAGGCCATGGTGGAGGCCATGGGGGTCATGGACACCATGGTTAAAAAAAGGATGTTGCTATCTGGTTGTATAATTGTGTGCTGTACACTTGAATTTGCTTCATTTCCAGTAAATAAAACATTAACTAAACGCTTGTTTATATTTGTAGCTACATTTCAATGGTGTTTTGCAATTTTGAAACTCTGAGGGTTGTTTGAGTGACTTATGTTAAATGTTATCGCTAGAATAATTAGATAGAGAAGTTAAAGCTGTTATCACTTTAAGTCTATTCTGATCAGTAGGTTGAATAAATAAAGGTGTAAGGTTGCCATTTTGGTTATAAACCAGACAATGTACAACTGTTGACGTGCGTCAATACATGTACGCAAACGCAAACAGACGGAAAAATTGGTGTAATAGTGTTTGGTTGGCTATTTAACTAGTATCTATGAAGACGACACTCAACGGCATGTGTACAAAATGTGATAATCACATGTCAACTATTTCACAAATATCAACAAAATAACAGTTTAGTCCAAATATATCTGAATTACAACAAAAACATCTTTTACAATATAATGCGCTGCATATTGGCTCATTTCACTGAATGGGACGGAAATATTACCTTACAGGAAAGGTTATACTTTAAATAAAATGTGGTTATCAAGACCCATTAATTTGGTAATGAATTCTAATGTGCAAACTTCAATATCTACATAGATATCGTAATAAGTTAATAATTCCTCATATGAAATAAAAGGTTTTCATATCATATACATATTTCTGGATGAAAATAAGTTCTTTATGACATTATGTTGAAATAGATGTCTGAAGAAGCCTGATAAGGGTTGTTCTGCCTGTCTTAGTTCAGAACATTGGTCATGATATGATTGAAATGTCCAGTAATGTCCACTTACCAAGGCTGTAAAGAGTAGTAAGCAGTCTGCATCCGTTTGTGAGGTCTTTCGTTTCAACAAGGATATTGTGGTTCGTCCAGCTTTAAATGCTATAGCTTGTCAAATTGCAAACTGTTTATAAGATAGTAAACAGACACATTATCACATCTATTTCTTATTAATTCAAACTTTGAAATTTAAGGGGACTTTCCTAAATGAATTGACAAATTCGATCAAATGCAAAAACAAATTACAGCAGAACAACTGTTTTGACTTCCTTGTAACGAGCCCTAAATCCCACCACATGAGTGCTGCTTATGTGAGATTACTAACAAAAAGAAGTTCGCAGAAAAGATCATGAAAAGTGTTTTATCAATGTTTTACAATCAACTATCATAATCAAACTTTTAACTCAGTTAAGAATATTTAGTCTCATCTAGGCACTTTCAAAAGGATATTTGTGAAAACAACATGTGATTATAATTACATCACTATACGATGTTACATTGATAAAGCAGTCCTGACGAAATCATGATCTTGTTTCGTCAAATCAGAAGGCAGCATTTTGTGTAACTCGGCGCATACACTTTGTCAATTTACGGTTTATTGAAATATATACCGGTCACCTGATCATGTTAAGTCCAATGAGAAGGCAGGAGATTGCTGTCATAAAACTATTCTTGTGTTAGAGAAATGATGATCCAAAAATCTTACTCAACCTTTTCTGATTGATGGGATTTTTAAAAAGATTTTTACACTCGTGAAAAGCACAATTTGCAAAATTTCTGATTGCCATGAGACGTTCTAATTATTTACCTCTCAAAATAGAAAATTAATCAGAAAAGAAAATGAGAGTTACTGAGAGGGCTAGACGATAAGAGTTGATGAAATGATTACGAAATGTTTCATTAACATTTAGTTTCAGAAGTATAACTGTTTAATGCGATAGCATATAAATTGGCTGTAAATTAAACTTGATAATGGTGGTTTTATGGTGTTGGTTTACACTTCAGGCTCATACAGTTCACAAGTTCAAGTAGCAATCATTAGAAATTTCATTCTCAGATTGAAATCATGAAAGATAATAAAATCCCAGACGAAAATATTAACAAAACATTGTGTTTTTAATGCAAATCTTGTGTAATAAAATAAGCCATGTTCACCCTGAGTAATGCTGCATTTATTTGATTCTAACACATGATCATAACATTTGCCTAATGAAGTTATCGAGGGGGTATGTATCAGCGTGTTGACTTGAGTTTCTCCTATGTTGGATACATAGTCCTTTCTAGCCCAAATTTATGTACAATGAAAAACGCACCATTGAGCAAGTTCAAGTCCGTCATTGTATGCTGCTCTCGAGTCATAAATTTTGAAGTAATGAAAAGTCCCAGCCAAATACAGTTTCTTGTTTCGTCTCCATTCAACATCAGTGCATGTATATCAAAATGAAAGATACATTCTTTTCATGTAAATCTGATTATCAACTATTCTGAGAATTCCTGCTACAGGCACTCGAGATTAACTCAAATGTAAACGTCAAGCTCATTGCTGCTTTGTAGGATTTCTTGAAGAGTTACATGCTTCAATCAATGACAAAATGCTCTTAAAAAGAAATAAGGTGTCCTTTGATTCAACCAGAGGGATTGTTGCAGAGTGCATATTCTAAAGGCTTAGATTATATATGATCGTTTAGATTAATAAAGAAATGTAAAGTGGAGTTTGTGTAAATGCATATTTGGTCACGTTTTTTTAAAAATAGAGATCAAATGCAAACTTGTTAAACTGTTTAACAAATAATTTATTGCCAATTGTAAATATTGGAATTCAGATATTTACAGACTTTAGTAATTAAATGATGTTTAACCATGGTGTCCATGACCTCCGTGACCTCCTCCATGACCCCCGCCGTGACCCCCACCATGACCTCCTCCATGACCTCCTCCATGACCTCCACCATGGCCTCCACCTTTGCCATGGCCTCCTCCATGGCCTCCTCCATGTCCTCCACCGTGACCTCCGCCGTGACCACCGCCATGACCTCCTCCACCGTGACCTCCGCCGTGACCACCGCCATGACCTCCTCCACCGTGACCTCCGCCGTGACCACCGCCATGACCTCCTCCACCTTTGCCATGACCTCCGCCATGACCACCTCCATGACCTCCTCCTCCATGACCACCTCCGCCATGACCACCTCCATGACCTCCTCCTCCATGACCACCTCCTCCATGACCTCCTCCATGACCACCTCCTCCATGACCTCCGCCATGACCACCTCCTCCATGACCTCCGCCATGACCACCACCATGACCTCCGCCATGACCTCCGCCATGACCAGCGAGGGCATAGGCGAGCAAGGTTGCACAAACTGAAGTAAAAATCATCATGTCATTATGCAACACTTTTTTATGCAACACTTTTGAACTAAGTGATTAAAAGAAGTTTAAAGACTTTGAAGATATATGTTTATCTCATATGTAAGATATACTTACCAAGGGCCGTTAGGATGATAAACCTCATGTTGGAGAAAGATGAAGTGATGACTGAACTCAAAACTCCTTTGCTTATATACAATTCAGGCTAGCAACAAGGAACTGACAACACAGTTGGATTTCTGAGTTCAACCTCTCTTCACTGTGGTCTAAAACATTATGAATATTATGTATGTTGAAAAAATTCTTAATCTTAAACTTGAATGTAACTTGAACATTTCTTTAAAATCATATTTTTTTGGTCATTTTGTCTTAAATTAACAAAGATAAGCGAAACACTTTAATGCAGTCGCATTTGATGTAAACGAATTCTAGATAAAATAATGCAACTAATCAACATATTTTTGTTTGTTTGAAAGATAATGGAGACATTTTATATCAGCAAGCATTGTAATACTATTTTTCTTTTTCTAAGTTTGATATATTGTTACGAAGAGAAAAGGTCGGGGAAAAATCAGAAATCAGATAAAAAAATCATATGCCAGTTTTTTGGAAGTAAAATATATAGCAGTTCGCTTTTTAACATATCAGTATACTGTTTAGTGAAATAAATGCAACAAATTATCAGTTACTAAATATCATTTAGTTTAAATGACCATTATTTGTTTTTATATTTTATATGTAAATACAAATAAGTGATTATTTCAGCTTGAAGATGAATTATGTTAATGAAGTTGACATAGTAAAGGATAAAACAATGTCCTTTATGAAGCTTAGTTTAAGATTAACTTATTCTGTAACAGCGTGAATTATTCGAAATATTTGTAATTCATAAGTGAACTTTATTTAACTTTCTTTTGTTTTTTTTCTTGTAATATCAACAAATAGAGTCGATTATCAGGAGCGTGCCTGGTGACAGTTATAATCATTTAGGACATGATGCACAGTTGTACAGGGACCTCTGACAGGGTGTGAGCTTCCTCTATTGCAATAGGAGATACTGCACTTTTTAATTTAAGTTTACTATAAATTAAAGCACATAGAGGCAAACGTCACTTCAACTCTCCAGCATGAAGCTTGTCATACTTACGGCACTTGGTAAGTTTTGTGATTAATTGACTAGTAACTTAATGTTTTAAATGATTCATAAATGATTAGTATAACCAAATACATATGCTATATTTATGCAGTATAATGTGTTATGTAACTTGATTACTTGCAGTATTTACTACCATTCTCGCCCTTGCTATGGCTGGGCATGGCGGAGGTCATGGCGGAGGTCATGGAGGTGGTCATGGAGGAGGTCATGGGGGAGGTCATGGCGGAGGACATGGAGGTGGTCATGGAGGAGGAGGTCATGGAGGAGGTGGTCATGGAGGAGGAGGTCATGGAGGAGGAGGTCATGGCGGAGGAGGTCATGGCGGAGGTCATGGCAAAGGTGGAGGCGGTCATGGCGGTGGTCATGGAGGAGGCCATGGAGGTGGTCATGGTGGTGGCCATGGCGGTGGCCATGGAGGAGGTCATGGAGGAGGTCATGGCAAAGGCGGAGGAGGTCATGGCGGAGGCCATGGAGGAGGACATGGCGGAGGACATGGCGGAGGTCATGGCGGTGGTCATGGAGGAGGTCATGGAGGTCATGGAGGAGGTCACGGAGGAGGTGGTCATGGAGGAGGAGGTCATGGCGGAGGCCATGGTGGAGGCCATGGGGGTCATGGACACCATGGTTAAAAAAAGGATGTTGCTATCTGGTTGTATAATTGTGTGCTGTACACTTGAATTTGCTTCATTTCCAGTAAATAAAACATTAACTAAACGCTTGTTTATATTTGTAGCTACATTTCAATGGTGTTTTGCAATTTTGAAACTCTGAGGGTTGTTTGAGTGACTTATGTTAAATGTTATCGCTAGAATAATTAGATAGAGAAGTTAAAGCTGTTATCACTTTAAGTCTATTCTGATCAGTAGGTTGAATAAATAAAGGTGTAAGGTTGCCATTTTGGTTATAAACCAGACAATGTACAACTGTTGACGTGCGTCAATACATGTACGCAAACGCAAACAGACGGAAAAATTGGAGTAATAGTGTTTGGTTGGCTATTTAACTAGTATCTATGAAGACGACACTCAACGGCATGTGTACAAAATGTGATAATCACATGTCAACTATTTCACAAATATCAACAAAATAACAGTTTAGTCCAAATATATCTGAATTACAACAAAAACATCTTTTACAATATAATGCGCTGCATATTGGCTCATTTCACTGAATGGGACGGAAATATTACCTTACAGGAAAGGTTATACTTTAAATAAAATGTGGTTATCAAGACCCATTAATTTGGTAATGAATTCTAATGTGCAAACTTCAATATCTACATAGATATCGTAATAAGTTAATAATTCCTCATATGAAATAAAAGGTTTTCATATCATATACATATTTCTGGATGAAAATAAGTTCTTTATGACATTATGTTGAAATAGATGTCTGAAGAAGCCTGATAAGGGTTGTTCTGCCTGTCTTAGTTCAGAACATTGGTCATGATATGATTGAAATGTCCAGTAATGTCCACTTACCAAGGCTGTAAAGAGTAGTAAGCAGTCTGCATCCGTTTGTGAGGTCTTTCGTTTCAACAAGGATATTGTGGTTCGTCCAGCTTTAAATGCTATAGCTTGTCAAATTGCAAACTGTTTATAAGATAGTAAACAGACACATTATCACATCTATTTCTTATTAATTCAAACTTTGAAATTTAAGGGGACTTTCCTAAATGAATTGACAAATTCGATCAAATGCAAAAACAAATTACAGCAGAACAACTGTTTTGACTTCCTTGTAACGAGCCCTAAATCCCACCACATGAGTGCCGCTTATGTGAGATTACTAACAAAAAGAAGTTCGCAGAAAAGATCATGAAAAGTGTTTTATCAATGTTCATAATCAAACTTTTAACTCAGTTTAGAATATTTAGTCTCATCTAGGCACTTTCAAAAGGATATTTGTGAAAACAACATGTGATTATAATTACATCACTATACGATGTTACATTGATAAAGCAGTCCTGACGAAATCATGATCTTGTTTCGTCAAATCAGAAGGCAGCATTTTGTGTAACTCGGCGCATACACTTTGTCAATTTACGGTTTATTGAAATATATACCGGTCACCTGATCATGTTAAGTCCAATGAGAAGGCAGGAGATTGCTGTCATAAAACTATTCTTGTGTTAGAGAAATGATGATCCAAAAATCTTACTCAACCTTTTCTGATTGATGGGATTTTTAAAAAGATGTTTACACTCGTGAAAAGCACAATTTGCAAAATTTCTGATTGCCATGAGACGTTCTAATTATTTACCTCTCAAAATAGAAAATTAATCAGAAAAGAAAATGAGAGTTACTGAGAGGGCTAGACGATAAGAGTTGATGAAATGATTACGAAAGGTTTCATTAACATTTAGTTTCAGAAGTATAACTGTTTAATGCGATAGCATATAAATTGGCTGTAAATTAAACTTGATAATGGTGGTTTTATGGTGTTGGTTTACACTTCAGGCTCATACAGTTCACAAGTTCAAGTAGCAATCATTAGAAATTTCATTCTCAGATTGAAATCATGAAAGATAATAAAATCCCAGACGAAAATATTAACAAAACATTGTGTTTTTAATGCAAATCTTGTGTAATAAAATAAGCCATGTTCACCCTGAGTAATGCTGCATTTATTTGATTCTAACACATGATCATAACATTTGCCTAATGAAGTTATCGAGGGGGTATGTATCAGCGTGTTGACTTGAGTTTCTCCTATGTTGGATACATAGTCCTTTCTAGCCCAAATTTATGTACAATGAAAAACGCACCATTGAGCAAGTTCAAGTCCGTCATTGTATGCTGCTCTCGAGTCATAAATTTTGAAGTAATGAAAAGTCCCAGCCAAATACAGTTTCTTGTTTCGTCTCCATTCAACATCAGTGCATGTATATCAAAATGAAAGATACATTCTTTTCATGTAAATCTGATTATCAACTATTCTGAGAATTCCTGCTACAGGCACTCGAGATTAACTCAAATGTAAACGTCAAGCTCATTGCTGCTTTGTAGGATTTCTTGAAGAGTTACATGCTTCAATCAATGACAAAATGCTCTTAAAAAGAAATAAGGTGTCCTTTGATTCAACCAGAGGGATTGTTGCAGAGTGCATATTCTAAAGGCTTAGATTATATATGATCGTTTAGATTAATAAAGAAATGTAAAGTGGAGTTTGTGTAAATGCATATTTGGTCACGTTTTTTTAAAAATGGAGATCAAATGCAAACTTGTTAAACTGTTTAACAAATAATTTATTGCCAATTGTAAATATTGGAATTCAGATATTTACAGACTTTAGTAATTAAATGATGTTTAACCATGGTGTCCATGACCTCCGTGACCTCCTCCATGACCCCCGCCGTGACCCCCACCATGACCTCCTCCATGACCTCCTCCATGACCTCCACCATGGCCTCCACCTTTGCCATGGCCTCCTCCATGGCCTCCTCCATGTCCTCCACCGTGACCTCCGCCGTGACCACCGCCATGACCTCCTCCACCGTGACCTCCGCCGTGACCACCGCCATGACCTCCTCCACCGTGACCTCCGCCGTGACCACCGCCATGACCTCCTCCACCTTTGCCATGACCTCCGCCATGACCACCTCCATGACCTCCTCCTCCATGACCACCTCCGCCATGACCACCTCCATGACCTCCTCCTCCATGACCACCTCCTCCATGACCTCCTCCATGACCACCTCCTCCATGACCTCCGCCATGACCACCTCCTCCATGACCTCCGCCATGACCACCACCATGACCTCCGCCATGACCTCCGCCATGACCAGCGAGGGCATAGGCGAGCAAGGTTGCACAAACTGAAGTAAAAATCATCATGTCATTATGCAACACTTTTTTATGCAACACTTTCGAACTAAGTGATTAAAAGAAGTTTAAAGACTTTGAAGATATATGTTTATCTCATATGTAAGATATACTTACCAAGGGCCGTTAGGATGATAAACCTCATGTTGGAGAAAGATGAAGTGATGACTGAACTCAAAACTCCTTTGCTTATATACAATTCAGGCTAGCAACAAGGAACTGACAACACAGTTGGATTTCTGAGTTCAACCTCTCTTCACTGTGGTCTAAAACATTATGAATATTATGTATGTTGAAAAAATTCTTAATCTTAAACTTGAATGTAACTTGAACATTTCTTTAAAATCATATTTTTTTGGTCATTTTGTCTTAAATTAACAAAGATAAGCGAAACACTTTAATGCAGTCGCATTTGATGTAAACGAATTCTAGATAAAATAATGCAACTAATCAACATATTTTTGTTTGTTTGAAAGATAATGGAGACATTTTATATCAGCAAGCATTGTAATACTATTTTTCTTTTTCTAAGTTTGATATATTGTTACGAAGAGAAAAGGTCGGGGAAAAATCAGAAATCAGATAAAAAAATCATATGCCAGTTTTTTGGAAGTAAAATATATAGCAGTTCGCTTTTTAACATATCAGTATACTGTTTAGTGAAATAAATGCAACAAATTATCAGTTACTAAATATCATTTAGTTTAAATGACCATTATTTGTTTTTATATTTTATATGTAAATACAAATAAGTGATTATTTCAGCTTGAAGATGAATTATGTTAATGAAGTTGACATAGTAAAGGATAAAACAATGTCCTTTATGAAGCTTAGTTTAAGATTAACTTATTCTGTAACAGCGTGAATTATTCGAAATATTTGTAATTCATAAGTGAACTTTATTTAACTTTCTTTTGTTTTTTTTCTTGTAATATCAACAAATAGAGTCGATTATCAGGAGCGTGCCTGGTGACAGTTATAATCATTTAGGACATGATGCACAGTTGTCCAGGGACCTCTGACAGGGTGTGAGCTTCCTCTATTGCAATAGGAGATACTGCACTTTTTAATTTAAGTTTACTATAAATTAAAGCACATAGAGGCAAACGTCACTTCAACTCTCCAGCATGAAGCTTGTCATACTTACGGCACTTGGTAAGTTTTGTGATTAATTGACTAGTAACTTAATGTTTTAAATGATTCATAAATGATTAGTATAACCAAATACATATGCTATATTTATGCAGTATAATGTGTTATGTAACTTGATTACTTGCAGTATTTACTACCATTCTCGCCCTTGCTATGGCTGGGCATGGCGGAGGTCATGGCGGAGGTCATGGAGGTGGTCATGGAGGAGGTCATGGGGGAGGTCATGGCGGAGGACATGGAGGTGGTCATGGAGGAGGAGGTCATGGAGGAGGTGGTCATGGAGGAGGAGGTCATGGAGGAGGAGGTCATGGCGGAGGAGGTCATGGCGGAGGTCATGGCAAAGGTGGAGGCGGTCATGGCGGTGGTCATGGAGGAGGCCATGGAGGTGGTCATGGTGGTGGCCATGGCGGTGGCCATGGAGGAGGTCATGGAGGAGGTCATGGCAAAGGCGGAGGAGGTCATGGCGGAGGCCATGGAGGAGGACATGGCGGAGGACATGGCGGAGGTCATGGCGGTGGTCATGGAGGAGGTCATGGAGGTCATGGAGGAGGTCACGGAGGAGGTGGTCATGGAGGAGGAGGTCATGGCGGAGGCCATGGTGGAGGCCATGGGGGTCATGGACACCATGGTTAAAAAAAGGATGTTGCTATCTGGTTGTATAATTGTGTGCTGTACACTTGAATTTGCTTCATTTCCAGTAAATAAAACATTAACTAAACGCTTGTTTATATTTGTAGCTACATTTCAATGGTGTTTTGCAATTTTGAAACTCTGAGGGTTGTTTGAGTGACTTATGTTAAATGTTATCGCTAGAATAATTAGATAGAGAAGTTAAAGCTGTTATCACTTTAAGTCTATTCTGATCAGTAGGTTGAATAAATAAAGGTGTAAGGTTGCCATTTTGGTTATAAACCAGACAATGTACAACTGTTGACGTGCGTCAATACATGTACGCAAACGCAAACAGACGGAAAAATTGGAGTAATAGTGTTTGGTTGGCTATTTAACTAGTATCTATGAAGACGACACTCAACGGCATGTGTACAAAATGTGATAATCACATGTCAACTATTTCACAAATATCAACAAAATAACAGTTTAGTCCAAATATATCTGAATTACAACAAAAACATCTTTTACAATATAATGCGCTGCATATTGGCTCATTTCACTGAATGGGACGGAAATATTACCTTACAGGAAAGGTTATACTTTAAATAAAATGTGGTTATCAAGACCCATTAATTTGGTAATGAATTCTAATGTGCAAACTTCAATATCTACATAGATATCGTAATAAGTTAATAATTCCTCACATGAAATAAAAGGTTTTCATATCATATACATATTTCTGGATGAAAATAAGTTCTTTATGACATTATGTTGAAATAGATGTCTGAAGAAGCCTGATAAGGGTTGTTCTGCCTGTCTTAGTTCAGAACATTGGTCATGATATGATTGAAATGTCCAGTAATGTCCACTTACCAAGGCTGTAAAGAGTAGTAAGCAGTCTGCATCCGTTTGTGAGGTCTTTCGTTTCAACAAGGATTTTGTGGTTCGTCCAGCTTTAAATGCTATAGCTTGTCAAATTGCAAACTGTTTATAAGATAGTAAACAGACACATTATCACATCTATTTCTTATTAATTCAAACTTTGAAATTTAAGGGGACTTTCCTAAATGAATTGACAAATTCGATCAAATGCAAAAACAAATTACAGCAGAACAACTGTTTTGACTTCCTTGTAACGAGCCCTAAATCCCACCACATGAGTGCCGCTTATGTGAGATTACTAACAAAAAGAAGTTCGCAGAAAAGATCATGAAAAGTGTTTTATCAATGTTCATAATCAAACTTTTAACTCAGTTTAGAATATTTAGTCTCATCTAGGCACTTTCAAAAGGATATTTGTGAAAACAACATGTGATTATAATTACATCACTATACGATGTTACATTGATAAAGCAGTCCTGACGAAATCATGATCTTGTTTCGTCAAATCAGAAGGCAGCATTTTGTGTAACTCGGCGCATACACTTTGTCAATTTACGGTTTATTGAAATATATACCGGTCACCTGATCATGTTAAGTCCAATGAGAAGGCAGGAGATTGCTGTCATAAAACTATTCTTGTGTTAGAGAAATGATGATCCAAAAATCTTACTCAACCTTTTCTGATTGATGGGATTTTTAAAAAGATTTTTACACTCGTGAAAAGCACAATTTGCAAAATTTCTGATTGCCATGAGACGTTCTAATTATTTACCTCTCAAAATAGAAAATTAATCAGAAAAGAAAATGAGAGTTACTGAGAGGGCTAGACGATAAGAGTTGATGAAATGATTACGAAAGGTTTCATTAACATTTAGTTTCAGAAGTATAACTGTTTAATGCGATAGCATATAAATTGGCTGTAAATTAAACTTGATAATGGTGGTTTTATGGTGTTGGTTTACACTTCAGGCTCATACAGTTCACAAGTTCAAGTAGCAATCATTAGAAATTTCATTCTCAGATTGAAATCATGAAAGATAATAAAATCCCAGACGAAAATATTAACAAAACATTGTGTTTTTAATGCAAATCTTGTGTAATAAAATAAGCCATGTTCACCCTGAGTAATGCTGCATTTATTTGATTCTAACACATGATCATAACATTTGCCTAATGAAGTTATCGAGGGGGTATGTATCAGCGTGTTGACTTGAGTTTCTCCTATGTTGGATACATAGTCCTTTCTAGCCCAAATTTATGTACAATGAAAAACGCACCATTGAGCAAGTTCAAGTCCGTCATTGTATGCTGCTCTCGAGTCATAAATTTTGAAGTAATGAAAAGTCCCAGCCAAATACAGTTTCTTGTTTCGTCTCCATTCAACATCAGTGCATGTATATCAAAATGAAAGATACATTCTTTTCATGTAAATCTGATTATCAACTATTCTGAGAATTCCTGCTACAGGCACTCGAGATTAACTCAAATGTAAACGTCAAGCTCATTGCTGCTTTGTAGGATTTCTTGAAGAGTTACATGCTTCAATCAATGACAAAATGCTCTTAAAAAGAAATAAGGTGTCCTTTGATTCAACCAGAGGGATTGTTGCAGAGTGCATATTCTAAAGGCTTAGATTATATATGATCGTTTAGATTAATAAAGAAATGTAAAGTGGAGTTTGTGTAAATGCATATTTGGTCACGTTTTTTTAAAAATGGAGATCAAATGCAAACTTGTTAAACTGTTTAACAAATAATTTATTGCCAATTGTAAATATTGGAATTCAGATATTTACAGACTTTAGTAATTAAATGATGTTTAACCATGGTGTCCATGACCTCCGTGACCTCCTCCATGACCCCCGCCGTGACCCCCACCATGACCTCCTCCATGACCTCCTCCATGACCTCCACCATGGCCTCCACCTTTGCCATGGCCTCCTCCATGTCCTCCACCGTGACCTCCGCCGTGACCACCGCCATGACCTCCTCCACCGTGACCTCCGCCGTGACCACCGCCATGACCTCCTCCACCGTGACCTCCGCCGTGACCACCGCCATGACCTCCTCCACCTTTGCCATGACCTCCGCCATGACCACCTCCATGACCTCCTCCTCCATGACCACCTCCGCCATGACCACCTCCATGACCTCCTCCATGACCACCTCCTCCATGACCTCCGCCATGACCACCTCCTCCATGACCTCCGCCATGACCACCACCATGACCTCCGCCATGACCTCCGCCATGACCAGCGAGGGCATAGGCGAGCAAGGTTGCACAAACTGAAGTAAAAATCATCATGTCATTATGCAACACTTTTTTATGCAACACTTTCGAACTAAGTGATTAAAAGAAGTTTAAAGACTTTGAAGATATATGTTTATCTCATATGTAAGATATACTTACCAAGGGCCGTTAGGATGATAAACCTCATGTTGGAGAAAGATGAAGTGATGACTGAACTCAAAACTCCTTTGCTTATATACAATTCAGGCTAGCAACAAGGAACTGACAACACAGTTGGATTTCTGAGTTCAACCTCTCTTCACTGTGGTCTAAAACATTATGAATATTATGTATGTTGAAAAAATTCTTAATCTTAAACTTGAATGTAACTTGAACATTTCTTTAAAATCATATTTTTTTGGTCATTTTGTCTTAAATTAACAAAGATAAGCGAAACACTTTAATGCAGTCGCATTTGATGTAAACGAATTCTAGATAAAATAATGCAACTAATCAACATATTTTTGTTTGTTTGAAAGATAATGGAGACATTTTATATCAGCAAGCATTGTAATACTATTTTTCTTTTTCTAAGTTTGATATATTGTTACCAAGAGAAAAGGTCGGGGAAAAATCAGAAATCAGATAAAAAAATCATATGCCAGTTTTTTGGAAGTAAAATATATAGCAGTTCGCTTTTTAACATATCAGTATACTGTTTAGTGAAATAAATGCAACAAATTATCAGTTACTAAATATCATTTAGTTTAAATGACCATTATTTGTTTTTATATTTTATATGTAAATACAAATAAGTGATTATTTCAGCTTGAAGATGAATTATGTTAATGAAGTTGACATAGTAAAGGATAAAACAATGTCCTTTATGAAGCTTAGTTTAAGATTAACTTATTCTGTAACAGCGTGAATTATTCGAAATATTTGTAATTCATAAGTGAACTTTATTTAACTTTCTTTTGTTTTTTTTCTTGTAATATCAACAAATAGAGTCGATTATCAGGAGCGTGACTGGTGACAGTTATAATCATTTAGGACATGATGCACAGTTGTCCAGGGACCTCTGACAGGGTGTGAGCTTCCTCTATTGCAATAGGAGATACTGCACTTTTTAATTTAAGTTTACTATAAATTAAAGCACATAGAGGCAAACGTCACTTCAACTCTCCAGCATGAAGCTTGTCATACTTACGGCACTTGGTAAGTTTTGTGATTAATTGACTAGTAACTTAATGTTTTAAATGATTCATAAATGATTAGTATAACCAAATACATATGCTATATTTATGCAGTATAATGTGTTATGTAACTTGATTACTTTCAGTATTTACTACCATTCTCGCCCTTGCTATGGCTGGGCATGGCGGAGGTCATGGCGGAGGTCATGGAGGTGGTCATGGAGGAGGTCATGGGGGAGGTCATGGCGGAGGACATGGAGGTGGTCATGGAGGAGGAGGTCATGGAGGAGGTGGTCATGGAGGAGGTGGTCATGGAGGAGGAGGTCATGGCGGAGGAGGTCATGGCGGAGGTCATGGCAAAGGTGGAGGCGGTCATGGCGGTGGTCATGGAGGAGGCCATGGAGGTGGTCATGGTGGTGGCCATGGCGGTGGCCATGGAGGAGGTCATGGCAAAGGTGGAGGAGGTCATGGCGGAGGCCATGGAGGAGGACATGGCGGAGGACATGGCGGAGGTCATGGCGGTGGTCATGGAGGAGGTCATGGAGGTCATGGAGGAGGTCACGGAGGAGGTGGTCATGGAGGAGGAGGTCATGGCGGAGGCCATGGTGGAGGCCATGGGGGTCATGGACACCATGGTTAAAAAAAGGATGTTGCTATCTGGTTGTATAATTGTGTGCTGTACACTTGAATTTGCTTCATTTCCAGTAAATAAAACATTAACTAAACGCTTGTTTATATTTGTAGCTACATTTCAATGGTGTTTTGCAATTTTGAAACTCTGAGGGTTGTTTGAGTGACTTATGTTAAATGTTATCGCTAGAATAATTAGATAGAGAAGTTAAAGCTGTTATCACTTTAAGTCTATTCTGATCAGTAGGTTGAATAAATAAAGGTGTAAGGTTGCCATTTTGGTTATAAACCAGACAATGTACAACTGTTGACGTGCGTCAATACATGTACGCAAACGCAAACAGACGGAAAAATTGGAGTAATAGTGTTTGGTTGGCTATTTAACTAGTATCTATGAAGACGACACTCAACGGCATGTGTACAAAATGTGATAATCACATGTCAACTATTTCACAAATATCAACAAAATAACAGTTTAGTCCAAATATATCTGAATTACAACAAAAACATCTTTTACAATATAATGCGCTGCATATTGGCTCATTTCACTGAATGGGACGGAAATATTACCTTACAGGAAAGGTTATACTTTAAATAAAATGTGGTTATCAAGACCCATTAATTTGGTAATGAATTCTAATGTGCAAACTTCAATATCTACATAGATATCGTAATAAGTTAATAATTCCTCATATGAAATAAAAGGTTTTCATATCATATACATATTTCTGGATGAAAATAAGTTCTTTATGACATTATGTTGAAATAGATGTCTGAAGAAGCCTGATAAGGGTTGTTCTGCCTGTCTTAGTTCAGAACATTGGTCATGATATGATTGAAATGTCCAGTAATGTCCACTTACCAAGGCTGTAAAGAGTAGTAAGCAGTCTGCATCCGTTTGTGAGGTCTTTCGTTTCAACAAGGATTTTGTGGTTCGTCCAGCTTTAAATGCTATAGCTTGTCAAATTGCAAACTGTTTATAAGATAGTAAACAGACACATTATCACATCTATTTCTTATTAATTCAAACTTTGAAATTTAAGGGGACTTTCCTAAATGAATTGACAAATTCGATCAAATGCAAAAACAAATTACAGCAGAACAACTGTTTTGACTTCCTTGTAACGAGCCCTAAATCCCACCACATGAGTGCCGCTTATGTGAGATTACTAACAAAAAGAAGTTCGCAGAAAAGATCATGAAAAGTGTTTTATCAATGTTCATAATCAAACTTTTAACTCAGTTTAGAATATTTAGTCTCATCTAGGCACTTTCAAAAGGATATTTGTGAAAACAACATGTGATTATAATTACATCACTATACGATGTTACATTGATAAAGCAGTCCTGACGAAATCATGATCTTGTTTCGTCAAATCAGAAGGCAGCATTTTGTGTAACTCGGCGCATACACTTTGTCAATTTACGGTTTATTGAAATATATACCGGTCACCTGATCATGTTAAGTCCAATGAGAAGGCAGGAGATTGCTGTCATAAAACTATTCTTGTGTTAGAGAAATGATGATCCAAAAATCTTACTCAACCTTTTCTGATTGATGGGATTTTTAAAAAGATTTTTACACTCGTGAAAAGCACAATTTGCAAAATTTCTGATTGCCATGAGACGTTCTAATTATTTACCTCTCAAAATAGAAAATTAATCAGAAAAGAAAATGAGAGTTACTGAGAGGGCTAGACGATAAGAGTTGATGAAATGATTACGAAAGGTTTCATTAACATTTAGTTTCAGAAGTATAACTGTTTAATGCGATAGCATATAAATTGGCTGTAAATTAAACTTGATAATGGTGGTTTTATGGTGTTGGTTTACACTTCAGGCTCATACAGTTCACAAGTTCAAGTAGCAATCATTAGAAATTTCATTCTCAGATTGAAATCATGAAAGATAATAAAATCCCAGACGAAAATATTAACAAAACATTGTGTTTTTAATGCAAATCTTGTGTAATAAAATAAGCCATGTTCACCCTGAGTAATGCTGCATTTATTTGATTCTAACACATGATCATAACATTTGCCTAATGAAGTTATCGAGGGGGTATGTATCAGCGTGTTGACTTGAGTTTCTCCTATGTTGGATACATAGTCCTTTCTAGCCCAAATTTATGTACAATGAAAAACGCACCATTGAGCAAGTTCAAGTCCGTCATTGTATGCTGCTCTCGAGTCATAAATTTTGAAGTAATGAAAAGTCCCAGCCAAATACAGTTTCTTGTTTCGTCTCCATTCAACATCAGTGCATGTATATCAAAATGAAAGATACATTCTTTTCATGTAAATCTGATTATCAACTATTCTGAGAATTCCTGCTACAGGCACTCGAGATTAACTCAAATGTAAACGTCAAGCTCATTGCTGCTTTGTAGGATTTCTTGAAGAGTTACATGCTTCAATCAATGACAAAATGCTCTTAAAAAGAAATAAGGTGTCCTTTGATTCAACCAGAGGGATTGTTGCAGAGTGCATATTCTAAAGGCTTAGATTATATATGATCGTTTAGATTAATAAAGAAATGTAAAGTGGAGTTTGTGTAAATGCATATTTGGTCACGTTTTTTTAAAAATGGAGATCAAATGCAAACTTGTTAAACTGTTTAACAAATAATTTATTGCCAATTGTAAATATTGGAATTCAGATATTTACAGACTTTAGTAATTAAATGATGTTTAACCATGGTGTCCATGACCTCCGTGACCTCCACCATGACCCCCGCCGTGACCCCCACCATGACCTCCTCCATGACCTCCTCCATGACCTCCACCATGGCCTCCACCTTTGCCATGGCCTCCTCCATGGCCTCCTCCATGTCCTCCACCGTGACCTCCGCCGTGACCACCGCCATGACCTCCTCCACCGTGACCTCCGCCGTGACCACCGCCATGACCTCCTCCACCGTGACCTCCGCCGTGACCACCGCCATGACCTCCTCCACCTTTGCCATGACCTCCGCCATGACTACCTCCATGACCTCCTCCTCCATGACCACCTCCGCCATGACCACCTCCATGACCTCCTCCTCCATGACCTCCTCCTCCATGACCTCCTCCTCCATGACCTCCTCCATGACCACCTCCTCCATGACCTCCGCCATGACCACCTCCTCCATGACCTCCGCCATGACCACCACCATGACCTCCGCCATGACCTCCGCCATGACCAGCGAGGGCATAGGCGAGCAAGGTTGCACAAACTGAAGTAAAAATCATCATGTCATTATGCAACACTTTTTTATGCAACACTTTCGAACTAAGTGATTAAAAGAAGTTTAAAGACTTTGAAGATATATGTTTATCTCATATGTAAGATATACTTACCAAGGGCCGTTAGGATGATAAACCTCATGTTGGAGAAAGATGAAGTGATGACTGAACTCAAAACTCCTTTGCTTATATACAATTCAGGCTAGCAACAAGGAACTGACAACACAGTTGGATTTCTGAGTTCAACCTCTCTTCACTGTGGTCTAAAACATTATGAATATTATGTATGTTGAAAAAATTCTTAATCTTAAACTTGAATGTAACTTGAACATTTCTTTAAAATCATATTTTTTTGGTCATTTTGTCTTAAATTAACAAAGATAAGCGAAACACTTTAATGCAGTCGCATTTGATGTAAACGAATTCTAGATAAAATAATGCAACTAATCAACATATTTTTGTTTGTTTGAAAGATAATGGAGACATTTTATATCAGCAAGCATTGTAATACTATTTTTCTTTTTCTAAGTTTGATATATTGTTACGAAGAGAAAAGGTCGGGGAAAAATCAGAAATCAGATAAAAAAATCATATGCCAGTTTTTTGGAAGTAAAATATATAGCAGTTCGCTTTTTAACATATCAGTATACTGTTTAGTGAAATAAATGCAACAAATTATCAGTTACTAAATATCATTTAGTTTAAATGACCATTATTTGTTTTTATATTTTATATGTAAATACAAATAAGTGATTATTTCAGCTTGAAGATGAATTATGTTAATGAAGTTGACATAGTAAAGGATAAAACAATGTCGTTTATGAAGCTTAGTTTAAGATTAACTTATTCTGTAACAGCGTGAATTATTCGAAATATTTGTAATTCATAAGTGAACTTTATTTAACTTTCTTTTGTTTTTTTTCTTGTAATATCAACAAATAGAGTCGATTATCAGGAGCGTGACTGGTGACAGTTATAATCATTTAGGACATGATGCACAGTTGTCCAGGGACCTCTGACAGGGTGTGAGCTTCCTCTATTGCAATAGGAGATACTGCACTTTTTAATTTAAGTTTACTATAAATTAAAGCACATAGAGGCAAACGTCACTTCAACTCTCCAGCATGAAGCTTGTCATACTTACGGCACTTGGTAAGTTTTGTGATTAATTGACTAGTAACTTAATGTTTTAAATGATTCATAAATGATTAGTATAACCAAATACATATGCTATATTTATGCAGTATAATGTGTTATGTAACTTGATTACTTTCAGTATTTACTACCATTCTCGCCCTTGCTATGGCTGGGCATGGCGGAGGTCATGGCGGAGGTCATGGAGGTGGTCATGGAGGAGGTCATTGGGGAGGTCATGGCGGAGGACATGGAGGTGGTCATGGAGGAGGAGGTCATGGCGGATTTCATGGAGGAGGTGGTCATGGAGGAGGAGGTCATGGCGGAGGAGGTCACGGCGGAGGTCATGGCAAAGGTGGAGGCGGTCATGGCGGTGGTCATGGAGGAGGCCATGGAGGTGGTCATGGTGGTGGCCATGGCGGTGGCCATGGAGGAGGTCATGGAGGAGGTCATGGCAAAGGTGGAGGAGGTCATGGCGGAGGCCATGGAGGAGGACATGGCGGAGGTCATGGCGGTGGTCATGGAGGTGGTCATGGAGGAGGTCATGGAGGTCATGGAGGAGGTCATGGAGGAGGCCATGGAGGAGGCCATGGTGGAGGCCATGGGGGTCATGGACACCATGGTTAAAAAAGGATGTTGCTATCTGGTTGTACAATTGTGTGCTGTACACTTGAATTTGCTTCATTTCCAGTAAATAAAACATTAACTAAACGCTTGTTTATATTTGTAGCTACATTTCAATGGTGTTTTGCAATTTTGAAACTCTGAGGGTTGTTTGAGTGACTTATGTTAAATGTTATCGCTGGATTAATTAGATAGAGAAGTTAAAGCTGTTATCACTTTAAGTCTATTCTGATCAGTAGGTTGAATAAATAAAGGTGTAAGGTTGCTATTTTGGTTATAAACCAGACAATGTATAACTGTTGACGTGCGTCAATACATGTACGCAAACGCAAACAGACGGAAAAATTGGAGTAATAGTGTTTTGTTGGCTATTTAACTAGTATCTATGAAGACGACACTCAACGGCTTGTGTACAAAATGTGATAATCACATGTCAACTATTTCACAAATATCAACAAAATAACAGTTTAGTCCAAATATATCTGAATTACAACAAAAACATCTTTTACAATATAATGCGCTGCGTATTGGCTCATTTCACTGAATGGGACGGAAATATTACCTTACAGGAAAGGTTATACTTCCGTATAAGGTTTCGGTATAGGTAATAGTTTCTCTTAGGGGACGAAAGTATTATCTGGTTATCAACGCAGTTATGAACATGGTGAGATGCGGACAATGCTTATTTTGCAAAAGAATCAAAGTAACGCTCAGTTGTCATAACCGGACAAGCCGTTGCGTCAATTTGTTCCGTCAGATTGTGACGTCATAAAGTATGAATGCACGAGGTACGAGCATGACTGCAAATTTTTTCTGCATTCATCGAGAAATGGTTGCATGTTTTGATAGCTCTCGTCCAATCAGAAAAACGTGTTACAACATCATTTTGTAATTATTATTAAGTAAAACACCTTGGTAATCACATAGAAATGTAAGGGGTCTTATATACTCCTGAAAACTATCTTAAACCACAAGGGAAAGTGTTTGAATAAAAGTGACGACTAATTCGTAAAGTGATGTTTCACTTGCTCACAGATGAATAAAAGATAAACAAAGAATCCTTCCACTATACGTTGAAAATCTCAGTCGGTGAATTTATACCTCGGATGTAAAACTCGTAAGCTTGTTAGTTCTTTTTGTGACTATTGATTCAGAACTGACACAAAAGGACGTAAATGCATTGGGTGAATGAAGGAAATCGGGAATGGGTTTGTAAGTCTTGGTGCCTCTCCTTTTTTGACTGGACAGTAAATAAGCCTTAAGATCCCTGTTTTGAACAAACTTCAATTGAATTAAAACATTCTGACGATAAATATTAACTAGTGATTTAATTCCAGTAATCAAGTGTGCGAGTCAGTGATATTTCTCACAGGCTCCTCCTAGAAATATACCATCCAGATTTACCACATAAGTAGACTCCAAGTGAAGAAGTGACAGCAACCAGGCCACGCTAATCCAACCTTAGCTCTCGATAGGAACACCATTTCATAATTAGAAAGGCTTTGACTATGCCAAAACTTCGATTTAAGTATGGGCCTATCAAGATTGTTGTCATTTACTGGTGTTATTCTGTGTTTATTAATGACACACTGTTAATTCAATTTGAACAATTTGGGGTTTTTTCTATCTCAAAACCATTTTTAGGATAAAGGAATTTCTTCAAACATTTCTGAGGAGATATCTCAAACACATTTTTCATTTGACAAAGTTAGTTCATAAAGACTTGATAAAAACTCTGTTAATAATTTCAATTCGTAGTAAAGTCTGATTTGGTAGATTTCCGGTGAATCATCCAGGACACGTTTTTATGTTAAATAACCTGGGATATGAGACCCTAAGAGTTTTATGTTTAAAGAAAATGAAATAGCCGTATCGGGGAACACATCATATTACTGCAATAATTGAGGGAATAGATTGTTTTAAACAAATCAAGTCAACGGTTATTGTCTATATTTTGATGTTATGAATTTCTTGGATCACATGTAATAATAAAAGGAAAGTAAATATAAAGTAAAAAATGGCGATTTTGGAATATTATATTTGTGAAATATCCTCCTGGCCAGATCGACAAATGAATTGAAACTGTTTTCCCTTTACCATAATTGAGCAATAAATCACTGGTAAGTTGTGGTGTGAAAACCCTTTAATCGCTGTTAAGGATTCAGGAAGCTTCCCAAACTATAATATACGCATGCTTTGTGGTACATCTATCATCTGTTATGTATTCTTGTTTCATCTACTTTAATTTGCAATCTTTATCAGACAAGGCTGAGCACCTTCTTTGTGAAAGATGCTTTGTAGAATAAATTCGCATACAATGTCTTTGAGCACTTTCTCACAGACAATTTATAACCTGAAAAAAAATTTTTTTTCCGGAGCATAGATGATCGGAAACATGTATAATCATCGAAAACAGCATTCACATCTAGGTAATGATTTATAAGTATCGTTTGCTTTGTGTAGTTTTCTGTAATCTTCCACCATTATAGCCAAATGGTCAAATGATTCTTATATCGAGCTCAATGTATTTGATGACTCTGTTTAACAATTCATTTTACAATTCAGTTGTACTGGTTGATATGCCATTCAAGATATTTTATTTAAAGAATGTTGAATCATTTTGGCTCTTTTTAAAACAAGTACATTGATAATGTCTAGATAATCAGGATAATTTCCTGTTTGAATAGTGAAAAATCATCTTCAAAGTTGAAAATACACAATTCTGGTATTGGTCTCATTGAACGTGAAGGTGTCTTTTAACATTCATATCAATCACTCTTCATAATTAAAATACAGTGATCGGTTTCTTTTCTTCGTAAGCTACCCTTTTTCTATCCAGATTGGCATGCCAGATAATTGTTACTTCATTTTCAACCACAGATAGCCCAACAACTGGATAACTGTATTTAATTCAGGATTTCACCCGTAGGCAAATTGGTGTCTTACAGTGTTACATGTAACTCTTGGTGTTACTGATGATTGGTTAGGTTTATTTTCTAGAAGGATGGCAGAATGTTGGCTGCAATATCTCCAACTTACATTCTTTCAACGTTCGTTGATAAGCTTTAATTGGTCACGTGCTAACATATGAAATAAAATACCGAAACCTTAAAAGCAAATATACAATGGGTATAAGTCGGTCCTCATCCTGCGCCATCATCTACAATATGAGTCCAAATAAAAATAAAGTATCGCTCTATATGCATATATCGCCCTCCAATGAAGTTACTTCTTTCGTACTTCACATAGTCGTTTGCAGAATCATTTTAATCCGATACTAGTATTTCGTCAATAGTATTGACATCATCATCTGATTTGACGAAATACTAGTATCGGATTAAAATGATTCTGCAAACGACTATGTGTAGTATGTTATATTTAATCTATATGTGACCTTGTGTTTGAACCAATTCAACTTTTGTGTATATCATCGAACGAGGCAGAAAAGTTATTTGCTTGAGTTGGTGAGAGAGAGATGAGATTTTTGACAGATATACTGCAAATATTGTATGGTGTTATCTGTTATTTCTTTTTGTCATCCATACAATTTTCGACACATTGCTTACTCATACCCCCGGTTAGTTTCCCTGCACGTGAAGCGCAATAGATATGTGAAGTATACGCCACCATCAGAAAATACATCATTCTTCAAACTCAGCCAAGAGGAATAATGCCATGAGGGGATCGAAATAAATTTTCATCGCATGACTCCTTTTCGCCTTGAATGCAATTCTTTTTTGTGAAATATGCTTTCGAAGTGGTAAGTTGACAACTGAATTGTTGTTTATTGACCCGGTGATGAAACTGCTGTCATTACAGCCATCATTGACCAATATTTCACAGATAATGTGTGGGCTGAAAACCGTTCTCTTTCAGATTTCGGGAAGCGTTTTTAACTATACTGAGATTCATGTGAGATTCTTCTGTGAAATTATAAAATATTTTCTATCCTTTGTGTTCCCTATTTTTCATTTCCTTTTTGTTATCAATCCTTCGTTATGTTATAAGGATATGCTGTGTTCATTCAATATATTCAGTAATAAATTTTTATCAATCCATTTTGTATTCCATTCAGCAAGCATAAAGATAAAGAACTATCAGGCGCAAAATACTGTCTCGTTTGGATGGACATACACACTATCTTCAATAGCTTTAGGGCCGGATTTGGTAATACTACAAAGCATACTTAGAAGTGACCACAGTATCAAGGAGATGCTCGATCAAGTCGTTATTGATAACTTTTATATTTAAGATAGCTGATATGTTTGGAAACGGAAAAATGTCTGACTCTATTCTGTTAAATATTTGTTCTTGATTTATACTGACAAATACCTTATCTCTACTTAATAATCTTTAAAGTAATTAGTAAAGGATGATTTTAAAATATAGACTGAACACCAAAAGGAATGTTACGCCTCTTTAAATTGGAACATGATAATAAGTTACGTGATCATAAAAAAACTCGTGTTTTAACAACCCATAACTTAAAAGAAACAAGAATTAATATAAGTAAATGTTTTATTTACTGAAAATGAAGTAAATTCAAGTGTATAGCACACAATTGTCCAGAAAAATAGCAACATCATTATTAACCATTGTGTCCATGACCCCCATGGCGTCCACCATGGCCTCCCCTATGGCCTCAACCATGACCTCCTCCGTAAACCTCCACCATGACCTCCATGACCTCCTCCATGACCACATCCATGACCACCTCAATGACCTCCTCCATGACAACTCCACAATGATCTCCTCAATGACCACCTCAGTGACACCTCCATGACCTCCTCAATGACTCCTCCATGACCTCCTTAATGATCTCCCGATGACATCCTCCATGACCTTTCCCATGGCCTCCGTAATGACCTACGCCATGACCTCCTCAAAAGCCTCCGCCATGACCTCCCCCATGACGTCCTCCATGACCACCATGGTCAATGCTACAATACAAAAAAAAAAGATAAAAAGTTTAAACTAAGTTCACTGATGAAATACAAATATTTATGATCAGTCACGCTGTTACAAAATAACAGAGTAGGAAACTACCGCCCGCTCGAACGCCCGAGACGGGTTAATTTTGTTGAGGGCTGGCAAAAAATAAATCTTACCCGTCCGATGGTCGGGTTCATATAATCATTATATCCAATCTCTGTCGAAATGAATTTCTGCATTGCCATTTGAATAAATATTTTGGACGCTAAAAACTCTAAAGTGGTTATCAGTCGCGAGTCGCAAGGATTTGAAACCATCACTTCGTATATAAATTTATACATATTATGTAAATAATACCAAATTTTTTATTCAGCTATTTAAACAGGGATGTAAATATATTTACCGACAAGACTGGTTTTAATGAAATATCGTCATCAACAATGTAAATTTCTATTCGGATTTTAAATATTGCATCGGGAGTTTAACTTTCTGAAATCAAGTCAGCACAACTGAGACGTGCGCTCACTAAATTTAGATGAAACGCTCACAGCTTCAAAGTTACAGAAGCAATGTCGATTTAGAAATCCGAATTAAATATTTGCCATGCTTTTTCTATAACAATCTTCCAAAATTAAATTCCGTATGCTACTGCACATTGAAAGTCTTAATTTATTATCTAAGTTAGCTCTTCTGTTGTACCACATATCTCAGTTAAGAAAACATTATAATTGCTAATTGGTTTGCATATCTGTTACACTTACGTTTTACACATGTACTTGGCCTATGGTCACCTGTATGCACATAAAATCAGTCTGTCATAGATATATCATATAACGTAAATTTTTTGGTTTGCCAAGAGAAACAATTAAGTAAACGTCGTATGTCGACAGATTAATTATTAAAAAAAGAGTATGAAAGTCACTGGTCGTACTAATTTGAGACACTATGGCATTGCTTCACAGCAATGTTTGTAAGTTTTGAAATAGAATAAATATCAAAGCCTGAATTATTCATTATTGCTGAGGTAAAATATTCAACTAAAATAGGACTGGCAAATTTAATGGAGGGCTGGTTAGTTTTCAAAGTTACCAGTTATGGTAGACCATATGAATAGCATTTATAATAAAATGTTCATTTCAAAACGTTAAGCGTTAACAACGTTACAATTGTGGGTTAATTGTTGATTAGACTGCACATGTAATCCTTAAACCTAACCTCAAAGCAAGTTGTTTTGTGGCAAACCATAACACCATAATGAATCCAAATCACGTGACTGAGCATGTTCAAACTTCACGCAATGGCTTCGAAGACGATTTTACGTGATGTTAATTGACAAGTGCATCAATCTAATTAACAATTAATAGTGTTTTACAACATCCTAATTTTAACTGAATATAATCTTCTTAACAGAATCACTTTGATTTTATTATTGACATGCTCGAAAATAACTTTGTACTTGCGTCTATCTAACAGCGACAAAATGCCAAACACGCTTTATGGAAGTAAAATCAATTACTGTCAGCCAGACAGTTGATTTGAGTTTGAAAATACATACGTCCCCAAATATATACAGTCCAATAAACAAAATTTGCTCCACCACTATAAGCAATCTATAAAGACTGTATTTCCTAAGATGTACAATTTCATAATACTGAATAAACTGTAACAAAATACAATACATTTTTTAATTTCAATTATTCTTATAACTAAAGTAATTCAATATATCAATATACATATTCATGATACGAATGAATTTAAATACGATCTTCAAAAAAAGAAGTGAATTGGATCATTCTGGATTCGTTTAAAAGCAGCACACACAAAATGCAACAATTATATTTCTTTCCATGACAGTATTGTTGTGTAATTGATTTCAGCTATAGTGAACAAAAGGACAGAACATTTTCGTTTTTTATAAGAGGCAATTAACGATGTTGTCACAAAAACGTTGTTTAAAAAACATTTCTAATACAAGTAGGCGCAAAAGCATGTTGTATCTTAAGTCATAAAAGGCATACTAGTATGTTGTTTCACATTTTATCAGTACTTTCTGCGTGGAAAAGACGCTATCATTATGTCACAACTTTGACAAAAATTCGACAACGTCCTCGGTCGTCAGTTGACGTCGACTATTGCCTGAGAGGGGTTTTGCCAGCATCATACACATGCAACATGCGTCAGGGTCAATTCCTGCCCTCCTGGCTGTTTTAGATAAGTCTCTAAAATTACGTTTGACTGTTAACAGTCGATACTACGCGATCAAATGACACCGTTTATTAAGTTTGGCATATATGACTCCAACAACTCACGGAGTGGCTCTTTAAGCAATAAATTAATTGAAAATGACTTTTGCGGGATGTCTTTTGAAGAGTGTAGTAAACGTTAAAGTAGACTAATCATTAGACCCTTATATTACTTCCGTCTTTAAAATTTGTCTTAGAAGTTCGAATTTTTATTCAAAAAGCTATGACTTGCAAAATGCATTTACCCCCAGTGTTGCGTTGAAAAATTTGAATAAATTTGAAGTTAATAATATTCTACTTTGAAAGCAATGACTTGAGTGTGCAAACTTGATTGTATTGCTCCGTGGTTTTGTTGTCACTGTTGTAATGTAACGTGTATGAAGTCACGTTTTCACAGCTATAGTTTTATGTAAGATAACAGGTATTTACACATTCATATGTTTTTGATAATATGATGCATATAAAGATAATCTGGATTACACCAAAAAACCTAATTTACAACGATATACATATCGGTTCAGCTAGTTTGAACTATGACCCCTTACAGTGTCCACATTTCCCTATTTCCTTCCAAATGAGTATAAAAGTCACAGCGTATAGGAGTTTTACATAATTTCATATCCTTCCAAAATGAGGTTCATCATCATCACTACACTGGGTAAGTTTGTTTGTGTTTCTCTTGTGCAAGATATTTTCAGCCAAATATGTATCTCCTTCATACCGCTCAGTTATTTTCTCGTTCATCTTACAGGTTTTGCAACCATGATGGCATTTGCCTTGGCCGGGCATGGCGGAGGTCATGGAGGTGGTCATGGAGGAGGTCATGGGGGAGGTCATGGAGGTGGTCACGGAGGAGGAGGTCACGGCGGTGGCCATGGTGGAGGTCACAGAGGAGGTCATGGCGGAGGTCACGGCGGTGGTCATGGTGGAGGTCATGGCGGAGGTCACGGTGGAGGTCATGGCGGTGGTCACGGCGGTCATGGAGGAGGTCATGGCGGAGGTCATGGCGGAGGTCATGGCGGAGGTCACGGCGGTGGTCATGGTGGAGGTCATGGAGGTGGCCATGGAGGAGGTCATGGCGGAGGTCACGGTGGAGGTCATGGCGGAGGTCATGGAGGAGGTCATGGTGGTCATGGAGGTCATGGCGGAGGTCACGGCGGCGGTCATGGTGGAGGTCATGGAGGAGGTCATGGTCATCATGGCTAAAAAAAGCTCCCAAACAATGTATTTGTGAGTTACTGTAAATTTTAATTAACGTTTCATTGTGAAAATAAATGAATATCCACACAAACGAGCATTTTTGTTTTTCATTATGTTTTTTGGGAAGCTAAGCAACAACAAAGTGAAGTTCACAAAACTAGACGTTTGTTATGAATAATCAGAACGCTAGCTATGTTGCAATAGTAGAAACTTACACTCTTTTGGGATGATGCCGTTTGTATCCCACATTAAGTACCTCGTGTCTAATACCCTGTTAAGAATATAGATTAAAAATTCTAAAATTCCTTCTTAATTCCATCTATTTTACTCATATTATCATCACCTTACATGTTTCTTAGCCAAATTTTGCAACAGGCAAACTGGTATTCTTCTCAACTGAACTTGAAAAAAGCAACATATGGCTTAGCGGTAGCAAATGAAAAGACGAAAGTAGGTCTTTTTTACATGTGATGGGGCAATTGTGATGTTATTGCATTTTCCTCATATCATGCCCCCCAAAGTATCATATATGCAACTTTTCGTGCTCCCTTATCCGAAATGGAACGCCCGTAAAGAAATATATTCTTAACACAATCTACTCTGAGCTTGCTTGCCTCTGTTCCTCAAATGCAAATGATGCGTTTATAATTGAATCGTAGCAAGTTTGATTCTTTTAATTGAAAAAAAAGAAAACAGCCTATTTATTTCATCCATGTGCTGCCGTTTTGGCTTTGAAAGACGTCAGTTATAGGGCGATATTAGATATTTGATATAAGAGTAGTATAGAGGATGTAGCAGGATGATAACAGACAGAATCCCATTATATATTTGGTCTTTTCTTTTCTGTATTTTATTTCATTTGTTGACACATGACCAATTACAGCTTATCAAGAAAATATATACCAAAACAAATAACAATGTTTATAGAATATCAGCTAGGGATCATGGAGGCAACACTGTCATCTCTGTAGAAACCGACTTTACTAAACATCAGTATATCTAACAGTTACATTTGACAAGACCTTCTCATTAACCGGAAAGGCTCAACCCCAGAATACACCAATTTACAAACGGATAAAATCCTGAATTCAACACTTTAAACCATTTACTAGGGAATCCGAGGTACAAAATGAAGTAACTGTCAACTCGCATGCCAGTCTTGTTAAAACAAGGAAATGACATAAAACGATGAGCTGTAATTCTAGTACTTTTACAATATAATGAAAATAAACTGTATGTATCGATACAACATCCATACATTTACAAATGATTTATGATAAGACTAATCAACAATGCATTGTAACGCCATAGCAAGTCTTTTTACACTCTTTATCAAGTTGTCAAATCTAAATCAACAAAAATGTTAGCCTAAGTATCATGTTTCAACATGTACTAATAATATAATTTATTACTCAACCGTGGTGAGATCACTCATTAGATAACAATGAGTTGGTAACACACATGTGTGATACCATATCTTGTGCGAACAACCAGAACTACTTTCGAACGTCACATGACATCGTCCAATCACGTGACTTGTAAGTCAGAAAATGGCGACTTTCAAATTTTGCATTCTCAACGAGACATGATCAAATATCCAGAAATAAAAAATATACAAGTGTCAATAATCACTCTCATATTTCTGAAAAACAGCACTATTCACATAGTCTTATGATCACTTGCCCAACTTCTGTACCGTCGCAAGTTGTGTTTACGTCCCCCCTCTGCCGGCCGTTCCACGCCATACAGCCTGGCCCTTCCATAATCTGTTCCATCTAACCTGTCGCTTCCCCCTCAACAAGCACACAATCTGAACATGACATCTTGCAACTCCCGTTCCCTTAGTTCAGTATTTGCTGGTCCTATCAACAATTCTGTTACTCATGTCAATGTTATCAATCCTCATCAACTGTTCACGCTGTACGTTACGCCAACTTTTAAAACTGACTGGCCTAGAAGGAGGTCACATTCCGATGACGTCACGACTCACGTATCGGGGGCACAATGACATGACATTTTTCGTTGCTTGTTAGCATTTGTTATATCAATGAATTTCTTAAAAATGCAATACTTGTTCACCAAAATGATTTTTGTTTCGTGTTTTTAGGCGAGTCACTTATGTAGACACCCAGCAATCAGCGAACTATTCTGTTCTGTGTTTCGTTTGACTGATTGATATTCTTACGCCGGTTCCGCGAACAGCTGACTGTTGTTTTGACGATTAATTTATCAAATATATTGATAAGTGGGGATGAGTAATAAATAAAATACTAAACGAATGGTAATGTGATAACATTTTCATGCAACTCGTGAATGGAATTTGGTATCAGACTCACTTTCGTTCGTCTGATACCAAATTCCATTCACTCGTTGCATAAAAATGTTATCACATTACCATTCGTTTAGTATTCTCTATATGTAAAAACTGGAAAATCACTGTGAATTTTGTTTAGCCTATCAACCGGTATAACTGAATCTAAAGTAAGTTGTTCATAAAAGATATTGAGCTAAATAAAGAAACATTTGGCAAAAGAGGATACCTTTTGGCTATAACGATGGCAGATTACATTAAATACATATACCGATCAAAACAAAGCTTACAAATCATTCCCTAATTGTGAGCGCTGTTCTCGATAATCATGAATTCTCTATGTTTTCTCCCATTTATGCTCCTGGCGATAACTTTCAGCTTACAAATTGTCTGTGAAATAGTGCTCAATATCATTGTTTTCGAATTTATTCGATATACAACATTGCAGTAGACGACATACCTCTACAAAGCCTCTTTCACAAAGAAGATGCCCAGCCTTATTTGATAAAGACCGTAAAATAGATGAAAATAAAAACACATTCAGATGAATAATACCACAAAGAATGCGCATTTGTATAGTTTGAGAAGCTCCCTCAATTACACCACAACTTATCAATGAAATACGGCTATTGAAATTTCATTAAATCAATAAACTTAAAGTGTCTGGGTTATTTAAAATAATTATTTTTTCGCAGTTTTTTCGCCTATTTCACATTTATGAAATAACAACAAGTATATATGCAACTGCTCTAATCAAAGAATATACTTTTCTTGAATAAAGCAGGAAGAAATGTTTTGTTCACCAAAGGATTAAATGATATAAACTTTCTTTAAGTGATAAGAGGTGCATATAGATTTTGTGAAAATGTTAATGTTGGAAGAATAAAACCAAAAACTAAGTATCAAATAGATACTAAAATTTTTATTTCCATTGTCAAGGATTGAAACTCAAGCATTTACAGCAATGACTAATGGATGATGGTTAACCATGATGCCCATGGCCACCGCCATGTCCTCCTCCATGGCCACCGCCATGTCCTCCTCCATGACCTCCGCCATGACCTCCTCCATGACCGCCGCCATGACCTCCTCCATGACCTCCTCCATGACCACCGCCATGACCCCCACCATGACCACCGCCGTGACCTCCTCCATGACCGCCGCCATGACCTCCTCCATGACCTCCGCCGTGACCTCCTCCACCTTTACCATGGCCTCCTCCATGTCCTCCCCCGTGACCTCCGCCGTGACCTCCTCCATGACCTCCGCCGTGACCTCCTCCATGACCTCCCCCGTGACCTCCTCCATGACCTCCCCCGTGACCTCCTCCTTTTCCATGACCTCCTCCACCTTTACCATGGCCTCCTCCATGTCCTCCGCCGTGACCTCCTCCATGACCTCCGCCGTGACCTCCTCCATGACCTCCCCCATGACCTCCCCCGTGACCTCCCCCATGACCAGCAAGGGCAAAAGCAAGCAAGGTGGTCAAAACTGAAGAAAAAATGAAAACATCATTATGCAACTACATTGAACTGCTTGACCAGAAATTGTTTTATCATTTATGTATCTCATGTGCAAGTTATGCTTACCGAGGGCAGAAAGGATGATGAACCTCATGTTGGAGAAAGATGAAGTGATGACTGATCATGATACACCTTCACTTATATTCATTTCTGAATGGGAAGAAGGAACTGAGAACACAGTGGGAGTTACAAGTTCAACCTCCCTTCACAGTCAAGTAAACACCGTGAATAAAATATGTGCGTAAAAAATCGTAATCTTAAATTTGAAAGCAAAATAAACTCAAATAGCTACAGACAACCACATTGATATATTTGTCTTAAAAACTGTAGGTTAACCATCTTCATTATGTATGAAGACAAGTGCATCACATTTTTGCAAATGTAAAATACGCACTAAATAATTACATAATGCAGATAAAAAATCATTATTTCTTTTGTTTATAAATATAATCATAAATCATATACTATATCATGCATGTAAACATGCATAAAACAATTTCAAGTTTAGTAAGTTTTTTTTACTTCTTCTTATTTAAACAGTAGAACAGTAATTTGTAAACTAAAAAAAATATTCTTTTAAATGTTTTTTCGGTAGAGAAAAGTGCATGATAGGTCATTTTTTATTGAGTTTAATCAATGACCATAAATGATGATAAAAGCTAAATGAACAGTACTTAGCTTTAAGAAAGTGTTTTCAAATATATCTAAGTGATTATTACCGTTTGAATATGCATCATTAAGTCAACAAACTTTACAATAAAAGAAATTCAAACAATAAAGGATTAACGTATTACTTGCTAAAATGCAACTAAATAATCTTTGTAAATCTGCATGATGCCTTGTTTTCCAGTAACTGTGATGATGTTGATGTTGAACTAGTGTTAGACTCTCCGATTTCAGAAATTGAAATAAGTGGAGCTATAGGACACCTTAAGCGGGGGAAAGCGGCTGGACCGGATACTATTGTTATGGAAATGCCTAAATGTTCGCAGAATGAAATAATGCCTTTCCTTTTAAAATGCTTCAATTTCCTTTTTAACAGTGGCACTTTTCCGCCTAGCTGGTCCCGTTCCATCATTATTCCACTTCACAAAAAGGGGGACAATCATAACCCAGATAATTACAGGGGTATAACGTATTACTTAACAGTTGAAATCCTCTGAAATATTTGTACTTCTCATAGTATGTCCTACAGCATTGATAAATCAAGTAGATCATTCGGTGCGAACTTGATACTATAGTTTCCATTCAGGATACGAGATGGCGTAGGGACATCTGACAAGGCGTGATCTTTTTGTAATACCAAAGGGGTTACAATAAGTAGCTGGCATAAGGTACAAAACGATGCTTTGGCGGGTTCTCGATTTGCCGGACAGCCGACTTCTCCATTCAAAGTTACCGATGCGCGATAATCCATGAACAATAGGGGATTAACGTATAGTCTGTTTCGGATACATGTAACTAAAAGTCACTTTATTTTCATTTGAAATGAAACTTTTACTTTTGACATTTTATCAACTTTATTTCAACATATAAATGGATAAAATATACATTTAAAAACTTTATTTCAACATACATTTGGTATACATAAATAATCATGGCATGAAATGGGTAAAATATATTGTTGTTAGGAGTAGCATGGAGCAGGAAGTCATCGTTGGTGTCTGTCTTGGTGAGGACATCGGGGAGGTTGATGTCCTCGCGCTGTCGTGGCAACTTCGGCATTTCCTTTGCACGGGCTCGGTACAGACTCGAATGTGCGCCGTACAAAGTCGGCACTGCAGGCACAACTTCGGGAACATCTGCGCGGAGTTCTGAAATTAAAAAAATATATAATTAAAATTAAGAAACATAGAATTGTATCACGTGAAATGTTGGATATCTCGCATTAAATATTTTCTTGGAAGAGTGTGGAAATTTTCATAAATGCTTAAAAGCTTAGACAACATCCAGGTAATATCTGAAGTGTTACTTACTGTGAAGTTCCTCATCGTAAATGTCTTGAACTGGCCTTGAGTCGTTCCGTACTTTGGTCTTCACAACAGCGAGGAAAGTGTCAATCTGAAGTTGGACTTCATCCTGATGATGGTTGTGAATGTTCCTGCAACTACTGAGAACATCATCGACAGTATTAGCCGTAGCAGGGCAGCCAGTCTTACAACATTTCCAATGAACGCGATTTCGTTTGGTGCTCTTGACCCGAAACTTGTGACCGAGATAAACCAGATGTCTACCTCCTCTTGAATTTGGAATGAACTGAATGTTAACCTGTGCGTTTGCCATTTTGCAATGATGGAACCAAATGTCTCGGGTCTATATATATGGGCAGTGAAAATCATAATAATTTGAATTATTGTTCACTCAATCTAACTTATAATCGTGAACAATTCACTCACTGTCAAGTAATCAAAATCTGGATCAGTCATTATTGTGATTATTTGAAGTCGAGTTCACTCATATAACCATCACCAACATGTAATCAGTGAATGCAAGCTCAGTCTGTGAAATGCCTACGCTTATTACTGACAACTACTCACTGGAATAGACTATAGCCGGCAAGGCTTCCGTTAGAAGGTTGTATTACTTTACATCAGTAACTAGATATGACTGTTAAATTATAATTGTTAAATTTAAATAATCAGTATTAAAGTTTTAGATTGTACATTTGAATATTGATAAGTGATTATTTCATCTGGAAGATACATTACATACGCTATGATAAAAAAAATGTTCTGTTTCCAAAACAGGATTAACTTACTACTATACACCTGAAAGTGTCTGAAATATATCTAGACATATCAAGTGAACATAGCTGTTTTTCATCAACAAATCAAGTAGAGTATTAAATTTAAACCATTGATAAACCATTTTGTAATATGGCTAATTTCCACACTTGGTACATTTGAAAATCACGAAAACCCCAAATATCTTTTGGGCAAAAAGGTACCAAGTGTCACTTAGTACCTTATGACTGAATGTTTTTGAAAGAAATTCAGAGTAAAAAAGTTCCAAGTGGCACTTGGTACCTTTTTGTACACAACAGATTTCATGTTTGCAGTCAAGATTTTAAGTACCAAGTGTCATTTGGCACCTTGTACAAATTTTGGTTGAGTTAAGACAAATATTTGTAATATTCTGGTTTTTTGGCAGTTTACTTTGCTACGATTAGATCATTGTTACTGTATTGGTTCCTTTTTATGATGGTACAATAAAATGTAAAATTTAGATAAATAAATCAATATTCATACATTTTATGTTTTTATGATAATCTAAATCTTAAATATTTCTGTAACTGTGTGTCATCTTATTGGAACAAGATTGCGATTTTTTAAAATTGTATTTCTTCATATTTTTCCCTATAGATATTAGTTTATGCCAAATGTTTTATCTTGAGAGGGTCAAACGTCTCATAATTAACTCTGTTATTATCATTATTCATGGAAGGGAGTTATGGATTTATGTAGCTTAACCGAACTTTGTACGTTCCTCTATAGACTCCTTCAATTGTTTGAAATAGATTGCCTTGCAATTGGTACCATTTGTTTTATTTTCTAGAGATACCCAAACTTGACTCTGTATTGCAAGTGATTCTTCAAATACTATGATATTTCTCACATTGTCGGAAATGAGTTAAATCATGCCTTCGACACTTTAGACCACGAAAAGCTAGTTGATATTCTGAAGGTAGTTATTGGGATTGATGGAAATGCCCTGCAATGGTTTTCATCATACCTATCCAACCGATGTCAAACTGTAGTCGTTAGGAATTCAAGCTCAAGCAAGGTACTTTTACAGTTCGGAGTGCCACAAGGATCTGTTCTCGGGCCTATCTTATTTACCTTATACACATCTGTACTCGGAAACTTGATCTCTACCACGAATGTTGGTCACCACAGTTACGCTGACGACACTCAGTTGATGAAAGCATTCTTTCCAAAGAATTCCCAGCCAGCAGTTGATCAGATGAAAATTTGTACAAATAAGATCCAATCCTGGATGGATACTAACATGCTGAAACTCAACACAAACAAGACAGAAGCCATGTTAGTTGGGACTCGCAAGAACAGACAATTATCAAACCTAACAACAATAAATGTTGGAGAGTCTGAAGTTCCGTTATCAGACTGTGTCAAGAACCTGGGTGTCATTCTCGACTGTGATCTCTCTATGGAACACCATATCAGCCTGATCTGCAAAGCATGCCATTTCCATCTGAGAAATATAGGCAAAATCAGACACCTTCTGTCAACAAACGCGACTCATATGCTAGTCAGAAGCCTGGTTTTGACAAAATTGGACTACTGTAATAGTCTGCTGATCAACATCACGCAAGAGCAATTGTCAAGACTACAAAGGATTCAGAATGCTGCGGCAAGGATCGTGTCCAGGACAAGAAAGTCGGCGCACATAACACCAGTGCTTATCAACTTGCATTGGCTCCCGGTACAAGCACGGGTACAGTTCAAGGTTCTGGTATTTGCCTATCAATGCTACCATGGATCAGCCCCATCCTACCTCGCCGAGTTGACTGAAGTTTATCAACCGCCAAGAGCCCTTCGTTCAGTAAACCAGCATTTGTTCCACGTTCCGAAAATGAACTTAAAACGATTTGGCCAAAGATCTTTCAATTACAATGCAGCAATTCTCTGGAACAAACTGCCAAATGAACTCAAAGAACTCAAGACACTCTCCGTCTTCAAATCGCATCTAAAAACACATCTCTTCCGAGAGTCATACCTGGACTAATGTACCACCATGTGTTATTGCCACTTGTCAGAGTAAATTCAGACTTTTTAGCGCTATGAGCATAAACTTGGTGTATGGAGTTGGCGCCATACAAATGGACTTATTATTATTATTATTATAAATCAGATAAGTAATTCGGAATAAGGTTATTATTTGATTAAATGTTAGAGTAACTTTCTTCATACATGCATTTTTAGAAAATAAATTTAAATAATCATTGAAAAAAACTTCATTTACCTGAAAATCATTCACATCTGCAAGTGAAGGCTTTATTTGCTAGATATCACATCGTTTGAGTGTTCGTTGTATCAAAAATTACTCTCTACTTATCATCGCAATAACAAATATCATATATGATTTTTGTAATATCTGAAACAGATGTTCTAACAACAAATAATCAAACACTAAGTATGATGCCATCCCTGATATCATGAGTATGATATTATTAATTATGATAAGGATAGCAGTGGCCCTAACATTGATTCCAGCCATATACTAAGTCTAATGGTCTATAACAAAACTGTGCTTCTAACCATTCAAGCAAATACCATGCAAATATTGAATACATTTCTAAACAATATGATACAACTTCACAAACTTTACCAAATCTCATAGCAAATAGATGATAAAAACTCGTAAATTCAGTTTGCGTTAGAAAACTAATAATTCAGTGAGGGTTTTTTCTTTCCTCGATCAACATAACTAAACGGTTTATCTTTAGAGTCATCTTCAGTTAGTTCAATGTAAACATTTTAAGTTTGGTTGCCTTTTATAATTGCCAAAATTAAATTATTGTGAAGGAAAAGTTAAAGTTGTAACAGCGATTTGTCATTCCCTCTCTTTCTTATGTTGCTATCAACTTCTTTTAAGGGTTTTCACTTTTATTCAGTTTAATGAACTAATTAGAATTCATAAGTTCTTAATTTTATCCAGTCATTATCTTTATTTCAACGCTTGGTTCTTTGAAACTGGCTATTCATTTGCCTTATTAGTCTAAAGATGACATTATCCATCCGTGACGAATCATTTCACCCCACTATTTGGATAAAAAGTATTACGCAGAGGAACAGGGAGTGTCAGTAAGCACAGATTATCTCATGAACATTGCTAGATTAGATAGGAATAGACTTTAATAGTAACTTTACAGAAGGCAAATCGTCATTTGGTACTTTTTAGTTCACAACAGTTTGTCTGTTGAGTGGTAAATTTTGTCACTTGGTACCTTTTAGTACACAACAGTTTGTCTGTTGAGTGGTAAATTTTGTCACTTGGTACCTTTTAGTACACAACAGTTTGTCTGTTGAGTGGTAAATTTTGTCACTTGGTACCTTTTAGTACACAACAGTTTGTCTGTTGAGTGGAAAATGTTGTAATCCTCCTTCTCTTATTATAGGCTGTTATATACTACACGTTTTACTATACCAACTTTAATCCTTATCTTTTTGCACAAGCATATGTCATTATGGGAAGTCATGAGCTTTAAGTGTATGTGGTAATGATCTTGCTGCGTATTGTTTGACATCGCCATATTGTTTCCTCGTCCTTTCTATAGCAAAAGAAGCTTCAAGGACGCATAATTCAAGCCTGTCCCTGAAAAAACTCCTAGTAGATAGTGTAGTGGATTGGTGTGTGTTTGTGTGGGGGTGGGGGAGGGGGTATGGTTGTTTCAAATAAGCAGCAACCTTGCTTCAAGTGTTACTTATCTATTTATCTATTTAAAGTAATAATTGAGATAATTTTGATTGCTACAGACAATGGAGATTTTGTTAAATTCTTTTGAAAGAAATGTATTTAAGACGAAGATGCCAATCTTTGGTATTTTTAATCAAGGGGATTTTAATGACAATCCAACAATAAAGGAATTTGACCTGAGTTGGAGATGCGTTGTTTGTTAACGACATCAGGGAGGTTTGCGCTAAATTTTCAAAATGGGTTGTAGTAGGGTATATCAATAAGTTTGAATCTGAGATAATTTGGGAAGGTTCAGACATAAAACAAGTACATACAAGCTCAATGTGGAATGTCACGTTATTCTGACGGTATTTGGTACTTTTCACAAAGTTATGTTGTGCTTCTAAACGAAGTTATTCTAAGTACTCCCATTTAAGCTTCAAATTCAAAAACTAAACGCAACATCTAATTGCACTCGAAATACATAAAAAAAGACCTGCAAAGATGGTTTAAAACTATTAGTGACAAAGTTAAATAAATATTTTAATCGTCACTGCACATGATAATTACGTGTAACACAAGTGCCATATATGTAACAATAAACCTCTAGTGTCCTAATCCCATTGTTTAGGGATAGGTAAGTATAGTTTAAGGTACGAAGACAAGGTATTGTTGCCTGTAGAAAGGCCATATAGTGGGCAGCGAGGACAACTAGACCAAGGGCGAAGACAGTACCTTAGCCTGCTTACTATGGCATTGCAGGATAATATCTCTTCAACACGAGGATTATTTTACAAACTGCTTTCGGTGAATTGAAACAAAAAAAATGCATATCTAACCTGACGCGAATTTCACAGTAAAAGCAACAAAACACAAAGAGCAATACTTTGTTTAAAGAACGGTAGTGTGACCCTTTCTGAAACTTTTTCCCATTCATTATGTAGTTTTGACTTTTTCTTGCTAGAGGATAACATGTGCATCATGAATATACACTGTAGATCAAAAGAAAGTTGTTACTTTTTAAACTGCATTTACGAAATATTTAAAACATTATTGAAGACATTAAATGCTGCATACACAGAATCGACGTGGAAGCTTGTTCTATTACTTGAGATTATTGAATATACACACATTTTGGGGGGAAATACAAAAAGTTTTAAAAAATCGCATGACTTTACATCTTGTGTAGAGGCACATGACACAGGGGTAACATTACTGCTAATAATCGATGTTCACCATGATCTCTATTGGTGAAAAACACCTGGAACACCTGGAAAATTTAAATTCTCAACCCTGAGTGTTTCATCTTGGTAGACTCGTTTTAAAATGTTCACAACGTTTTTTGATCTTGAGTGTAGGTTCCATCTAAAAATTGTTTGTTGTCAAACAATCTATATGTTAAATTATAAAACATGAAAAGATTTATCATTAAGAGGGAAACTGTAGCCAGACACCCTGACACTAATTTTACAATGTCCTACTAGAGAATGAAGAACTGATCCGCAAATGTATATTCCCTAAAGCTTTTTAGAAGAACATTTCATTGTTTTGTCCGATAGTTGACAGCAGTAAATTTGGCAGCTCTCAATATAGGAATTTTTTTATTTTATTATTTTCCTTATTTTGTGGTACAGGCAATGACACATTTGACAAAAACAAAGACATTCAGTATATAAATACAGTTACATACATCCAAATATATTAGTACAATTCAATTCAGTTAATGAGTGGATTATTTTCCAAGAAGTAAATGTAAAGTTGACCAGTACTCAAAAAACATTTCTTCAGTTTCTGTTGATAAAAAAACATATCTTGACAAATCGTAATATTGTATAATTTCACTTTTAAGATACTCTAACTTCGGTCTAAAACCATTTATGCTACATCTGTAAATATGCTGTTTGACTAATAAAATGATTGCATTTACAGGATTATTGTTCTTTCCTTTCATTCCCAAAATGATTGTTTTATTTGTAAATTCTAGTTTTAACTGTACAGAGTTTAACCATGATTCGATTTCTTTCCATAGTCGAATGATAGGTTCACATTCCCAAAAAATATGATTAATTGTTTCTACTTCTTTTTCACAAAATAAACATAATGGTGTTGATATATATCCAATTTTATAAAGAAATTGTTTTGGTGGGAGAATAATGTGAATAATTCTATATTGCAACCATTTCAAGTCTGTGCTTCTCGTACATTTATTGGCAATAATATTAAAAATATTCCAATCATTTTCTTTAAGGTCACTTTTTAGGATTGTTTCCCATTTTGAATAGCATGGCAGGCAAACAAATTTTGAGTTTATAAAAGAGGCGTACAGTTTTTTATTCCCAATTATGAGGTTAATCTTTGATACATTGAATGGATAAATAGGATTCGACAATTTCTTCTTGAATTGCTTTGTGTTCACATGTGATCGGGTATATGCCATTATGGCTCTTTTAGAGTTAGAAAGTTAGTCTGGAAACGTAGTGGAAAATTCTTCATATGTTAACAATCTGCCGTCATCATGAAGCATATCATTCACAAAAACAACACCTTTCTCATACCATTCATAATACAAAAAGGGACGTTTGTCAATTGTAATATTGTCGTTGTTCCATAATGATTGACATTGTATATCTTCTTCATTTACGATTTCCTTTTTATTCATTAATAAAAAGTCTGACCATTCTAAGAGTATGTCTTTCCAAAAGGAGTTAGTTGCAAATGGAATTATCTTAGTTCGTATGAAGGCGCTATCCGTATGAAGGCGCTATCAGTAGCAGAAGCGGAATTTTGATTTTTAGTTGATCGGTAAACAAGTATGTCCATTTGCAATCATTACCGCTTATTCTTTTCATCCATTTTAATTTTTGTGATGATAATATATTTCTAACATTTGGCGTCTTTATTCCCCCATGCTCAGGGTTTAACATCATTACATTTCTTGGTACCTTATCCGGTTTATTTTTCCATATGAAATTAAAACATTTTTTTGCAGTCTTTCGATAACGCATTGTTTCGGATTGGGTAAAGATGAGAACAGATGGTTAAGTTTTGGTAGTATGAGTGATTTAAGTATAGTGTTTCTTCCATATGGGGTTAAGTTACGTGCTGACCAAATGTTCATTTGCCTGTCCATATGGGAGAGCTTTTCATTATAGTTTATATCAATCATTTTCTCTAGATCGATGTCGAAATGTATTCCCAGAAGAGTGAAATGTGTTTGTGACCAATCGAATTTCCATTCCTTACACATTTTATATCGGGTTCTTTTTTTGGAGCCTATCCATATTAGTTTTGTTTTATCTACATTGACTTTTAATCCTGAAAAACGGGCAGATAATTCTAAGGTATTCAATGCTGAATAAAGGCTTTTTTCCGATCCATCTAAAGTAAGAATTGTATCATCTGCAAATTGTGAAAGAAGAAATTCTATATTTCCAAGTTTAATTCCCTTTATGTTTTTGTTGTTTCGTATCATGATACCTAAGATTTCTACACATAAAAGAAAAATATACGGAGCTAACGGGTCCCCCTGGCGGCATCCCCTATTGCCTTTGAAGGGATTTGACGCGAATCCGTTAACCAAAACCCTTGATTCGATATCAGAGTAGAAAGTTTCTATCCAATGTGAAATACTGGGTCCAAAATTTAAAAAACTTAGGACTTTGGTGAGGTAGTTTCTATCTACCGAGTCGAAGGCTTTTTCAAAATCAATTAGAAGCAGCAAGCCTGGTATCTGACAAGCTTCAGTATGCTCCATTAGATCATATACAAGTCTCGTTACCTCGCCAATTTATCTCCCCTTGACAAAACCTTTCTGATCTTCGTTGATAATACTGGGTAATATATCTTTTATTCTGTTTGCAATTGCTGCGGCACCAAATTTATATGAAGTATTTAGTAGAGATGGAACGCCAGTTTTTCATAAATTTCTTTGGTTTTTTAGGCTTAGGAATACACGTTATCAAACCTTGTTTTTGCTTATAATTAAATACTGTTTTGGGTTTCCGTGGTTTGTCTTTGAAAATATATCAAGAAGTCCATTTTCAACAACTTCTTTTATTTAATTGTAAAATCAATCTCTTGAAAAGTCTTGCACTCATTCTCAAGGTTTCCATAAATGTTATGCTTTTAAAAAATTACTTTTATTCTCTTTTTACTCGTGTGTTTGTTAATTGGTATGAGGTTACAGAAAAATATTGACGCCAGTTTCCTGACACTTTTGATTGGCTACTGCCTAGACATTTCCATTTCCACTCCAATTTTTAGAGGCCAGTGGTCACCTTAGCTAATCTTCCAGTAAGATGTACAGACAGTGTCCCGAACTTTAAAAGCATGTTTCTGTTGATATAAGATGTCAGACCAGTACACACATGTAACAGAGTTGGCTTTTTTTTCAAAATTTATTTTCAACACATATGGATGATGAGCAGTATTGTGGTAAGATTAGTGCATGTCAACCATACCTTATTTGCTGTGTTTAAGCTATTGTGCAGGGAGTAAACTATAAATCTACATACAGGTGCTGTAGATTTCCTTCTTCCTGATCATAACGTGTATATAAGCAAACACCTTTCACACATCAACATCACTTCACCTTCAACATGAGGATTATCTTACTAACTGCTTTCGGTAAGAACTTCAGAATTTATTTGAGTAAGTTTTAACTTATTTGAGAAAGGTTGAAAGTTTGATCATTTAAATTTCTTTGCATTACTGTTCATTTTACAACTGTTTGTTTCCTCTGTAGTTTTCTCCACCATTCTTGCCCTGGCACTTGCCGGGCATGGTGGAGGTCATGGCGGAGGTCATGGAGGAGGCCATGGAGGGGGCCATGGGGGAGGTCACGGAAAAGGTGGAGGTCATGGCGGAGGTCATGGCGGAGGTCACGGCGGAGGTGGAGGCCATGGAGGAGGTCATGGCGGCGGTCATGGCGGAGGTCATGGCGGAGGTCATGGAGGGGGCCATGGAGGTCATGGAGGAGGTCACGGAGGAGGCCATGGTGGAGGCCATGGCGGAGGTCATGGAGGAGGTCACGGAGGGGGCCATGGAGGTCATGGAGGAGGTCACGGAGGAGGCCATGGTGGGGGTCATGGCGGAGGTCATGGAGGGGGTCACGGCGGGGGCCATGGAGGTCATGGAGGAGGTCATGGAGGAGGCCATGGTGGAGGTCATGGAGGAGGTCATGGAGGAGGCCATGGTGGAGGTCATGGAGGAGGTCATGGAGGAGGTCATGGCGGAGGCCATGGAGGAGGCCATGGACATCATGGTTAAAAAATTGAAAGGTCTTTCTCGTAGCAAATATCTGCTGCTTTGCATTTTTTTCAATAAACATTTTACAGTAACAAGCATCTTGTGTTTTCACTGTCGAACATTCCTTTAAAACTTGTACTTATTTAGTGTAACGTTTCAGTTAGAAGGTTTTGAGTAGAGGGTGCAGCAAAGGCACAGCTCTGTCCTCAAGGCTTCTAACCCAATAATTATTCAAAGGTTAAATGTCATTTTGTGTAGTCAAGGCAGAGCGTCAATCGTTAGTAATAAAAAAACAAATTACATGGAATATGGCCTTATTATTGACTTAGTATTTGTAAATTGACGTAGTTCTCTAATTTCCTTCGGGACAAACGCATCAGAGAATAGATTTGCCTTCCTACATTGACAATAGAAAGATTAATGGCCGTATAGTCAGGTCTTGCATGTAGATCTTAGAAGATGACAACTCTGAGTAGAATATTCTCGACCAATTGGAAAGTAACGTTTCAATGACATAATTAGAAATTTTAGCAATTCCACAAGTGGTTTCTAGGCCCTTAAGGTTGAAAGCAATTCGGTTCACCTTATTGGTAGTATGTGCTTTTGGTTCATTCTTATTCCTAAAGTTGTCGCTGAGTGAAATGTCAACAAACAAAATGCATGAAAAATCATAATCTAGCCTGTTGTGAATTTTACAGTTATAGCAACAGAACATGAAAAGCAGTACTTTGTTTTAAGAACGGTAGTGAGACTTTTTCTGAATCAGCATATTACCCAGTCATCATATAGTGTTGACCTTTTCTTGCTAGAGGATAACGTGTGCATCATGAATATACACTGTAGATCAAAAGAAAGTTGTTACTTTTTAAACTACTTTTACGAAAAATTAGAACATGAATGTAGACATTAAATGTTGCATACACAGAATCGACGTGGAAGCTTGTTCTATTACTTGAGATTATTGAATATACACACATTTTGGGGGGAAATACAAAAAGTTAAAAAAATCGCATGACTTTACATCTTGTGTAGAGGCACATGACACAGGGGTAAAATTACTGCTAATAATCGATGTTCACCATGATCTCTATTGGTGAAAAACACATATAAACTGCAAAAACGTGCCAAGTACTAAGGTAACGCGTTTTATAATTGAACGATTTTAACTGCTTTGAAACATTAAAATGAGCACCTGGAAAATTGAAATTCTCACCCCTGAGTGTTTCATCTTGGTAGACTCGTTTCAAAATGTTCACAACGTTTTTTGATCTTGAGTGTAGGTTCCATCTAAAAATTGTTTGTTGTCAAACAATCTATATGTTAAATTATAAAACATGAAAAGATTTATCATTAAGAGGGAAACTGTAGCCAGACACCCTGACACTAATTTTACAATGTCCTACTAGAGAATGAAGAACTGATCCGCAAATGTATATTCCCTAAAGCTTTTTAGAAGAACATTTCATTGTTTTGTCCGATAGTTGACAGCAGTAAATTTGGCAGCTCTCAATATAGGATTTTTTTTATATAATATTTTCCTTATTTTGTGGTACAGGCAATGACACATTTGACAAAAACAAAGGCATTCAGCATATAAATACAGTTACATCCAAATATATTAGTACAATTCAATTCAGTTAATGAGTGGATTATTTTCCAAGAAGTAAATGTAAAGTTGACCAGTACTCAAAAAACATTTCTTCAGTTTCTGTTGATAAAAAAACATATCTTGACAAATCGTAATATTGTATAATTTCACTTTTAAGATACTCTAACTTCGGTCTAAAACCATTTATGCTACATCTGTAAATATGCTGTTTGACTAATAAAATGATTGCATTAACAGGATTATTGTTCTTTCCTTTCATTCCCAAAATGATTGTTTTATTTGTAAATTCTAGTTTTAACTGTACAGAGTTTAACCATGATTCGATTTCTTTCCATAGTCGAAAGATAGGTTCACATTCCCAGAAAATATGATTAATTGTTTCTACTTCTTTTTCACAAAATAAACATAATGGTGTTGATATATATCCAATTTTATAAAGAAATTGTTTTGGTGGGAGAATATTGTGAATAATTCTATATTGCAACCATTTCAAGTCTGTGCTTCTCGTACATTTATTGGCAATAATATTAAAAATATTCCAATCATTTTCTTCAAGGTCACTTTTTAGGATTTTTTCCCATTTTGAATAGCATGGCAGGCGAACAAATTTTGAGTTTATAAAAGATTTATATTTTATTCCCAATTATGAGGTTAATCTTTGATACATTGAATGGATAAATAGGATTCGACAATTTCTTCTTGAATTGCTTTGTGTTCACATGTGATCGGGTATATGCCATTATGGCTCTTTTCACTGATTCATAAGTTAGAAAGTTAGTCTTAATAGAAAACGTAGTGGAAAATTCTTCATATGTTAACAATCTGCCGTCATCATGAAGCATATCATTCACAAAAACAACACTTTTCTCATACCATTCATAATACAAAAAGGGACGTTTGTCAATTGTAATATTGTCGTTGTTCCATAATGATTGACATTGTATATCTTCTTCATTTACGATTTCCTTTTTATTCATTAATAAAAAGTCTGACCATTCTAAGAGTATGTCTTTCCAAAAGGAGTTAGTTGCAAATGGAATTATCTTAGTTCGTATGAAGGCGCTATCCGTTAGCAGAAGCGGAATTTTGATTTTTAGTTGATCGGTAAACAAGTATGTCAATTTCCAATCATTACCGCTTATTCTTTTCATCCATTTTAATTTTTGTGATGATAATATATTTCTAACATTTGGCGTCTTTATTCCCCCATGCTCAGGGTTTAACATCATTACATTTCTTGGTACCTTATCCGGTTTATTTTTCCATATGAAATTAAAACATTTTTTTGCAGTCTTTCGATAACGCATTGTTTCGGATTGGGTAAAGATGAGAAAAGATGGTTAAGTTTTGGTAGTATGAGTGATTTAAGTATAGTGTTTCTTCCATATGGGGTTAAGTTACGTGCTGACCAAATGTTCATTTGCCTGTCCATATGGGAGAGCTTTTCATTATAGTTTATATCAATCATTTTCTCTAGATCGATGTCGAAATGTATTCCCAGAAGAGTGAAATGTGTTTGTGACCAATCGAATTTCCATTCCTTACACATTTTATATCGGGTTCTTTTTTTGGAGCCTATCCATATTAGTTTTGTTTTATCTACATTGACTTTTAATCCTGAAAAACGGGCAGATAATTCTAAGGTATTCAATGCTGAATAAAGGCTTTTTTCCGATCCATCTAAAGTAAGAATTGTATCATCTGCAAATTGTGAAAGAAGAAATTCTATATTTCCAAGTTTAATTCCCTTTATGTCTTTATTGTTTCGTATCATGATACCTAAGATTTCTACACATAAAAGAAAAATATACGGAGCTAACGGGTCCCCCTGGCGGCATCCCCTATTGCCTTTGAAGGGATTTGACGCGAATCCGTTAACCAAAACCCTTGATTCGATATCAGAGTAGAAAGTTTCTATCCAATGTGAAATACTGGGTCCAAAATTTAAAAAACTTAGGACTTTGGTGAGGTAGTTTCTATCTACCGAGTCGAAGGCTTTTTCAAAATCAATTAGAAGCAGCAAGCCTGGTATCTGACAAGCTTCAGTATGCTCCATTAGATCATATACAAGTCTCGTTACCTCGCCAATTTATCTCCCCTTGACAAAACCTTTCTGATCTTCGTTGATAATACTGGGTAATATATCTTTTATTCTGTTTGCAATTGCTGCGGCACCAAATTTATATGAAGTATTTAGTAGAGATGGAACGCCAGTTTTTCATAAATTTCTTTGGTTTTTTAGGCTTAGGAATACACGTTATCAAACCTTGTTTTTGCTTATAATTAAATACTGTTTTGGGTTTCCGTGGTTTGTCTTTGAAAATATATCAAGAAGTCCATTTTCAACAACTTCTTTTATTTAATTGTAAAATCAATCTCTTGAAAAGTCTTGCACTCATTCTCAAGGTTTCCATAAATGTTATGCTTTTAAAAAATTACTTTTATTCTCTTTTTACTCGTGTGTTTGTTAATTGGTATGAGGTTACAGAAAAATATTGACGCCAGTTTCCTGACACTTTTGATTGGCTACTGCCTAGACATTTCCATTTCCACTCCAATTTTTAGAGGCCAGTGGTCACCTTAGCTAATCTTTCAGTAAGATGTACAGACAGTGTCCCGAACTTTAAAAGCATGTTTCTGTTGATATAAGATGTCAGACCAGTACACACATGTAACAGAGTTGGCTTTTTTTTCAAAATTTATTTTCAACACATATGGATGATGAGCAGTATTGTGGTAAGATTAGTGCATGTCAACCATACCTTATTTGCTGTGTTTAAGCTAGTGTGCAGGGAGTAAACTATAAATCTACATACAGGTGCTGTAGATTTCCTTCTTCCTGATCATAACGTGTATATAAGCAAACACCTTTCACACATCAACATCACTTCACCTTCAACATGAGGATTATCTTACTAACTGCTTTCGGTAAGAACTTCAGAATTTATTTGAGTAAGTTTTAACTTATTTGAGAAAGGTTGAAAGTTTGATCATTTAAATTTCTTTGCATTACTGTTCATTTTACAACTGTTTGTTTCCTCTGTAGTTTTCTCCACCATTCTTGCCCTGGCACTTGCCGGGCACGGTGGAGGTCATGGCGGAGGTCATGGAGGAGGCCATGGAGGGGGCCATGGGGGAGGTCACGGAAAAGGTGGAGGTCATGGCGGAGGTCATGGCGGAGGTCACGGCGGAGGTGGAGGCCATGGAGGAGGTCATGGCGGCGGTCATGGCGGAGGTCATGGCGGAGGTCATGGAGGGGGCCATGGAGGTCATGGAGGAGGTCACGGAGGAGGCCATGGTGGAGGCCATGGCGGAGGTCATGGAGGAGGTCACGGAGGGGGCCATGGGGGTCATGGAGGAGGTCACGGAGGAGGCCATGGTGGGGGTCATGGCGGAGGTCATGGAGGGGGTCACGGAGGGGGCCATGGAGGTCATGGAGGAGGTCATGGAGGAGGCCATGGTGGAGGTCATGGAGGAGGTCATGGAGGGGGCCATGGTGGAGGTCATGGAGGAGGTCATGGAGGAGGTCATGGCGGAGGCCATGGAGGAGGCCATGGACATCATGGTTAAAAAATTGAAAGGTCTTTCTCGTAGCAAATATCTGCTGCTTTGCATTTTTTTCAATAAACATTTTACAGTAACAAGCATCTTGTGTTTTCACTGTCGAACATTCCTTTAAAACTTGTACTTATTTAGTGTAACGTTTCAGTTAGAAGGTTTTGAGTAGAGGGTGCAGCAAAGGCACAGCTCTGTCCTCAAGGCTTCTAACCCAATAATTATTCAAAGGTTAAATGTCATTTTGTGTAGTCAAGGCAGAGCGTCAATCGTTAGTAATAAAAAAACAAATTACATGGAATATGGCCTTATTATTGACTTAGTATTTGTAAATTGACGTAGTTCTCTAATTTCCTTCGGGACAAACGCATCAGAGAATAGATTTGCCTTCCTACATTGACAATAGAAAGATTAATGGCCGTATAGTCAGGTCTTGCATGTAGATCTTAGAAGATGACAACTCTGAGTAGAATATTCTCGACCAATTGGAAAGTAACGTTTCAATGACATAATTAGAAATTTTAGCAATTCCACAAGTGGTTTCTAGGCCCTTAAGGTTGAAAGCAATTCGGTTCACCTTATTGGTAGTATGTGCTTTTGGTTCATTCTTATTCCTAAAGTTGTCGCTGAGTGAAATGTCAACAAACAAAATGCATGAAAAATCATAATCTAGCCTGTTGTGAATTTTACAGTTATAGCAACAGAACATGAAAAGCAGTACTTTGTTTTAAGAACGGTAGTGAGACTTTTTCTGAATCAGCATATTACCCAGTCATCATATAGTGTTGACCTTTTCTTGCTAGAGGATAACGTGTGCATCATGAATATACACTGTAGATCAAAAGAAAGTTGTTACTTTTTAAACTACTTTTACGAAAAATTAGAACATGAATGTAGACATTAAATGTTGCATACACAGAATCGACGTGGAAGCTTGTTCTATTACTTGAGATTATTGAATATACACACATTTTGGGGGGAAATACAAAAAGTTAAAAAAATCGCATGACTTTACATCTTGTGTAGAGGCACATGACACAGGGGTAAAATTACTGCTAATAATCGATGTTCACCATGATCTCTATTGGTGAAAAACACATATAAACTGCAAAAACGTGCCAAGTACTAAGGTAACGCGTTTTATAATTGAACGATTTTAACTGCTTTGAAACATTAAAATGAGCACCTGGAAAATTGAAATTCTCACCCCTGAGTGTTTCATCTTGGTAGACTCGTTTCAAAATGTTCACAACGTTTTTTGATCTTGAGTGTAGGTTCCATCTAAAAATTGTTTGTTGTCAAACAATCTATATGTTAAATTATAAAACATGAAAAGATTTATCATTAAGAGGGAAACTGTAGCCAGACACCCTGACACTAATTTTACAATGTCCTACTAGAGAATGAAGAACTGATCCGCAAATGTATATTCCCTAAAGCTTTTTAGAAGAACATTTCATTGTTTTGTCCGATAGTTGACAGCAGTAAATTTGGCAGCTCTCAATATAGGATTTTTTTTATATATTATTTTCCTTATTTTGTGGTACAGGCAATGACACATTTGACAAAAACAAAGGCATTCAGCATATAAATACAGTTACATCCAAATATATTAGTACAATTCAATTCAGTTAATGAGTGGATTATTTTCCAAGAAGTAAATGTAAAGTTGACCAGTACTCAAAAAACATTTCTTCAGTTTCTGTTGATAAAAAAACATATCTTGACAAATCGTAATATTGTATAATTTCACTTTTAAGATACTCTAACTTCGGTCTAAAACCATTTATGCTACATCTGTAAATATGCTGTTTGACTAATAAAATGATTGCATTAACAGGATTATTGTTCTTTCCTTTCATTCCCAAAATGATTGTTTTATTTGTAAATTCTAGTTTTAACTGTACAGAGTTTAACCATGATTCGATTTCTTTCCATAGTCGAAAGATAGGTTCACATTCCCAGAAAATATGATTAATTGTTTCTACTTCTTTTTCACAAAATAAACATAATGGTGTTGATATATATCCAATTTTATAAAGAAATTGTTTTGGTGGGAGAATATTGTGAATAATTCTATATTGCAACCATTTCAAGTCTGTGCTTCTCGTACATTTATTGGCAATAATATTAAAAATATTCCAATCATTTTCTTCAAGGTCACTTTTTAGGATTTTTTCCCATTTTGAATAGCATGGCAGGCGAACAAATTTTGAGTTTATAAAAGATTTATATTTTATTCCCAATTATGAGGTTAATCTTTGATACATTGAATGGATAAATAGGATTCGACAATTTCTTCTTGAATTGCTTTGTGTTCACATGTGATCGGGTATATGCCATTATGGCTCTTTTCACTGATTCATAAGTTAGAAAGTTAGTCTTAATAGAAAACGTAGTGGAAAATTCTTCATATGTTAACAATCTGCCGTCATCATGAAGCATATCATTCACAAAAACAACACTTTTCTCATACCATTCATAATACAAAAAGGGACGTTTGTCAATTGTAATATTGTCGTTGTTCCATAATGATTGACATTGTATATCTTCTTCATTTACGATTTCCTTTTTATTCATTAATAAAAAGTCTGACCATTCTAAGAGTATGTCTTTCCAAAAGGAGTTAGTTGCAAATGGAATTATCTTAGTTCGTATGAAGGCGCTATCCGTTAGCAGAAGCGGAATTTTGATTTTTAGTTGATCGGTAAACAAGTATGTCAATTTCCAATCATTACCGCTTATTCTTTTCATCCATTTTAATTTTTGTGATGATAATATATTTCTAACATTTGGCGTCTTTATTCCCCCATGCTCAGGGTTTAACATCATTACATTTCTTGGTACCTTATCCGGTTTATTTTTCCATATGAAATTAAAACATTTTTTTGCAGTCTTTCGATAACGCATTGTTTCGGATTGGGTAAAGATGAGAACAGATGGTTAAGTTTTGGTAGTATGAGTGATTTAAGTATAGTGTTTCTTCCATATGGGGTTAAGTTACGTGCTGACCAAATGTTCATTTGCCTGTCCATATGGGAGAGCTTTTCATTATAGTTTATATCAATCATTTTCTCTAGATCGATGTCGAAATGTATTCCCAGAAGAGTGAAATGTGTTTGTGACCAATCGAATTTCCATTCCTTACACATTTTATATCGGGTTCTTTTTTTGGAGCCTATCCATATTAGTTTTGTTTTATCTACATTGACTTTTAATCCTGAAAAACGGGCAGATAATTCTAAGGTATTCAATGCTGAATAAAGGCTTTTTTCCGATCCATCTAAAGTAAGAATTGTATCATCTGCAAATTGTGAAAGAAGAAATTCTATATTTCCAAGTTTAATTCCCTTTATGTTTTTATTGTTTCGTATCATGATACCTAAGATTTCTACACATAAAAGAAAAATATACGGAGCTAACGGGTCCCCCTGGCGGCATCCCCTATTGCCTTTGAAGGGATTTGACGCGAATCCGTTAACCAAAACCCTTGATTCGATATCAGAGTAGAAAGTTTCTATCCAATGTGAAATACTGGGTCCAAAATTTTAAAAACTTAGGACTTTGGTGAGGTAGTTTCTATCTACCGAGTCGAAGGCTTTTTCAAAATCAATTAGAAGCAGCAAGCCTGGTATCTGACAAGCTTCAGTATGCTCCATTAGATCATATACAAGTCTCGTTACCTCGCCAATATATCTCCCCTTGACAAAACCTTTCTGATCTTCGTTGATAATACTGGGTAATATATCTTTTATTCTGTTTGCAATTGCTGCGGCACCAAATTTATATGAAGTATTTAGTAGAGATGGAACGCCAGTTTTTCATAAATTTCTTTGGTTTTTTAGGCTTAGGAATACACATTATCAAACCTTGTTTTTGCTTATAATTAAATACTGTTTTGGGTTTCCGTGGTTTGTCTTTGAAAATATATCAAGAAGTCCATTTTCAACAACTTCTTTTATTTAATTGTAAAATCAATCTCTTGAAAAGTCTTGCACTCATTCTCAAGGTTTCCATAAATGTTATGCTTTTAAAAAATTACTTTTATTCTCTTTTTACTCGTGTGTTTGTTAATTGGTATGAGGTTACAGAAAAATATTGACGCCAGTTTCCTGACACTTTTGATTGGCTACTGCCTAGACATTTCCATTTCCACTCCAATTTTTAGAGGCCAGTGGTCACCTTAGCTAATCTTTCAGTAAGATGTACAGACAGTGTCCCGAACTTTAAAAGCATGTTTCTGTTGATATAAGATGTCAGACCAGTACACACATGTAACAGAGTTGGCTTTTTTTTCAAAATTTATTTTCAACACATATGGATGATGAGCAGTATTGTGGTAAGATTAGTGCATGTCAACCATACCTTATTTGCTGTGTTTAAGCTAGTGTGCAGGGAGTAAACTATAAATCTACATACAGGTGCTGTAGATTTCCTTCTTCCTGATCATAACGTGTATATAAGCAAACACCTTTCACACATCAACATCACTTCACCTTCAACATGAGGATTATCTTACTAACTGCTTTCGGTAAGAACTTCAGAATTTATTTGAGTAAGTTTTAACTTATTTGAGAAAGGTTGAAAGTTTGATCATTTAAATTTCTTTGCATTACTGTTCATTTTACAACTGTTTGTTTCCTCTGTAGTTTTCTCCACCATTCTTGCCCTGGCACTTGCCGGGCACGGTGGAGGTCATGGCGGAGGTCATGGAGGAGGCCATGGAGGGGGCCATGGGGGAGGTCACGGAAAAGGTGGAGGTCATGGCGGAGGTCATGGCGGAGGTCACGGCGGAGGTGGAGGCCATGGAGGAGGTCATGGCGGCGGTCATGGCGGAGGTCATGGCGGAGGTCATGGAGGGGGCCATGGAGGTCATGGAGGAGGTCACGGAGGAGGCCATGGTGGAGGCCATGGCGGAGGTCATGGAGGAGGTCACGGAGGGGGCCATGGGGGTCATGGAGGAGGTCACGGAGGAGGCCATGGTGGGGGTCATGGCGGAGGTCATGGAGGGGGTCACGGAGGGGGCCATGGAGGTCATGGAGGAGGTCATGGAGGAGGCCATGGTGGAGGTCATGGAGGAGGTCATGGAGGGGGCCATGGTGGAGGTCATGGAGGAGGTCATGGAGGAGGTCATGGCGGAGGCCATGGAGGAGGCCATGGACATCATGGTTAAAAAATTGAAAGGTCTTTCTCGTAGCAAATATCTGCTGCTTTGCATTTTTTTCAATAAACATTTTACAGTAACAAGCATCTTGTGTTTTCACTGTCGAACATTCCTTTAAAACTTGTACTTATTTAGTGTAACGTTTCAGTTAGAAGGTTTTGAGTAGAGGGTGCAGCAAAGGCACAGCTCTGTCCTCAAGGCTTCTAACCCAATAATTATTCAAAGGTTAAATGTCATTTTGTGTAGTCAAGGCAGAGCGTCAATCGTTAGTAATAAAAAAACAAATTACATGGAATATGGCCTTATTATTGACTTAGTATTTGTAAATTGACGTAGTTCTCTAATTTCCTTCGGGACAAACGCATCAGAGAATAGATTTGCCTTCCTACATTGACAATAGAAAGATTAATGGCCGTATAGTCAGGTCTTGCATGTAGATCTTAGAAGATGACAACTCTGAGTAGAATATTCTCGACCAATTGGAAAGTAACGTTTCAATGACATAATTAGAAATTTTAGCAATTCCACAAGTGGTTTCTAGGCCCTTAAGGTTGAAAGCAATTCGGTTCACCTTATTGGTAGTATGTGCTTTTGGTTCATTCTTATTCCTAAAGTTGTCGCTGAGTGAAATGTCAACAAACAAAATGCATGAAAAATCATAATCTAGCCTGTTGTGAATTTTACAGTTATAGCAACAGAACATGAAAAGCAGTACTTTGTTTTAAGAACGGTAGTGAGACTTTTTCTGAATCAGCATATTACCCAGTCATCATATAGTGTTGACCTTTTCTTGCTAGAGGATAACGTGTGCATCATGAATATACACTGTAGATCAAAAGAAAGTTGTTACTTTTTAAACTACTTTTACGAAAAATTAGAACATGAATGTAGACATTAAATGTTGCATACACAGAATCGACGTGGAAGCTTGTTCTATTACTTGAGATTATTGAATATACACACATTTTGGGGGGAAATACAAAAAGTTAAAAAAATCGCATGACTTTACATCTTGTGTAGAGGCACATGACACAGGGGTAAAATTACTGCTAATAATCGATGTTCACCATGATCTCTATTGGTGAAAAACACATATAAACTGCAAAAACGTGCCAAGTACTAAGGTAACGCGTTTTATAATTGAACGATTTTAACTGCTTTGAAACATTAAAATGAGCACCTGGAAAATTGAAATTCTCACCCCTGAGTGTTTCATCTTGGTAGACTCGTTTCAAAATGTTCACAACGTTTTTTGATCTTGAGTGTAGGTTCCATCTAAAAATTGTTTGTTGTCAAACAATCTATATGTTAAATTATAAAACATGAAAAGATTTATCATTAAGAGGGAAACTGTAGCCAGACACCCTGACACTAATTTTACAATGTCCTACTAGAGAATGAAGAACTGATCCGCAAATGTATATTCCCTAAAGCTTTTTAGAAGAACATTTCATTGTTTTGTCCGATAGTTGACAGCAGTAAATTTGGCAGCTCTCAATATAGGATTTTTTTTATATATTATTTTCCTTATTTTGTGGTACAGGCAATGACACATTTGACAAAAACAAAGGCATTCAGCATATAAATACAGTTACATCCAAATATATTAGTACAATTCAATTCAGTTAATGAGTGGATTATTTTCCAAGAAGTAAATGTAAAGTTGACCAGTACTCAAAAAACATTTCTTCAGTTTCTGTTGATAAAAAAACATATCTTGACAAATCGTAATATTGTATAATTTCACTTTTAAGATACTCTAACTTCGGTCTAAAACCATTTATGCTACATCTGTAAATATGCTGTTTGACTAATAAAATGATTGCATTAACAGGATTATTGTTCTTTCCTTTCATTCCCAAAATGATTGTTTTATTTGTAAATTCTAGTTTTAACTGTACAGAGTTTAACCATGATTCGATTTCTTTCCATAGTCGAAAGATAGGTTCACATTCCCAGAAAATATGATTAATTGTTTCTACTTCTTTTTCACAAAATAAACATAATGGTGTTGATATATATCCAATTTTATAAAGAAATTGTTTTGGTGGGAGAATATTGTGAATAATTCTATATTGCAACCATTTCAAGTCTGTGCTTCTCGTACATTTATTGGCAATAATATTAAAAATATTCCAATCATTTTCTTCAAGGTCACTTTTTAGGATTTTTTCCCATTTTGAATAGCATGGCAGGCGAACAAATTTTGAGTTTATAAAAGATTTATATTTTATTCCCAATTATGAGGTTAATCTTTGATACATTGAATGGATAAATAGGATTCGACAATTTCTTCTTGAATTGCTTTGTGTTCACATGTGATCGGGTATATGCCATTATGGCTCTTTTCACTGATTCATAAGTTAGAAAGTTAGTCTTAATAGAAAACGTAGTGGAAAATTCTTCATATGTTAACAATCTGCCGTCATCATGAAGCATATCATTCACAAAAACAACACTTTTCTCATACCATTCATAATACAAAAAGGGACGTTTGTCAATTGTAATATTGTCGTTGTTCCATAATGATTGACATTGTATATCTTCTTCATTTACGATTTCCTTTTTATTCATTAATAAAAAGTCTGACCATTCTAAGAGTATGTCTTTCCAAAAGGAGTTAGTTGCAAATGGAATTATCTTAGTTCGTATGAAGGCGCTATCCGTTAGCAGAAGCGGAATTTTGATTTTTAGTTGATCGGTAAACAAGTATGTCAATTTCCAATCATTACCGCTTATTCTTTTCATCCATTTTAATTTTTGTGATGATAATATATTTCTAACATTTGGCGTCTTTATTCCCCCATGCTCAGGGTTTAACATCATTACATTTCTTGGTACCTTATCCGGTTTATTTTTCCATATGAAATTAAAACATTTTTTTGCAGTCTTTCGATAACGCATTGTTTCGGATTGGGTAAAGATGAGAACAGATGGTTAAGTTTTGGTAGTATGAGTGATTTAAGTATAGTGTTTCTTCCATATGGGGTTAAGTTACGTGCTGACCAAATGTTCATTTGCCTGTCCATATGGGAGAGCTTTTCATTATAGTTTATATCAATCATTTTCTCTAGATCGATGTCGAAATGTATTCCCAGAAGAGTGAAATGTGTTTGTGACCAATCGAATTTCCATTCCTTACACATTTTATATCGGGTTCTTTTTTTGGAGCCTATCCATATTAGTTTTGTTTTATCTACATTGACTTTTAATCCTGAAAAACGGGCAGATAATTCTAAGGTATTCAATGCTGAATAAAGGCTTTTTTCCGATCCATCTAAAGTAAGAATTGTATCATCTGCAAATTGTGAAAGAAGAAATTCTATATTTCCAAGTTTAATTCCCTTTATGTTTTTATTGTTTCGTATCATGATACCTAAGATTTCTACACATAAAAGAAAAATATACGGAGCTAACGGGTCCCCCTGGCGGCATCCCCTATTGCCTTTGAAGGGATTTGACGCGAATCCGTTAACCAAAACCCTTGATTCGATATCAGAGTAGAAAGTTTCTATCCAATGTGAAATACTGGGTCCAAAATTTTAAAAACTTAGGACTTTGGTGAGGTAGTTTCTATCTACCGAGTCGAAGGCTTTTTCAAAATCAATTAGAAGCAGCAAGCCTGGTATCTGACAAGCTTCAGTATGCTCCATTAGATCATATACAAGTCTCGTTACCTCGCCAATATATCTCCCCTTGACAAAACCTTTCTGATCTTCGTTGATAATACTGGGTAATATATCTTTTATTCTGTTTGCAATTGCTGCGGCACCAAATTTATATGAAGTATTTAGTAGAGATGGAACGCCAGTTTTTCATAAATTTCTTTGGTTTTTTAGGCTTAGGAATACACATTATCAAACCTTGTTTTTGCTTATAATTAAATACTGTTTTGGGTTTCCGTGGTTTGTCTTTGAAAATATATCAAGAAGTCCATTTTCAACAACTTCTTTTATTTAATTGTAAAATCAATCTCTTGAAAAGTCTTGCACTCATTCTCAAGGTTTCCATAAATGTTATGCTTTTAAAAAATTACTTTTATTCTCTTTTTACTCGTGTGTTTGTTAATTGGTATGAGGTTACAGAAAAATATTGACGCCAGTTTCCTGACACTTTTGATTGGCTACTGCCTAGACATTTCCATTTCCACTCCAATTTTTAGAGGCCAGTGGTCACCTTAGCTAATCTTTCAGTAAGATGTACAGACAGTGTCCCGAACTTTAAAAGCATGTTTCTGTTGATATAAGATGTCAGACCAGTACACACATGTAACAGAGTTGGCTTTTTTTTCAAAATTTATTTTCAACACATATGGATGATGAGCAGTATTGTGGTAAGATTAGTGCATGTCAACCATACCTTATTTGCTGTGTTTAAGCTAGTGTGCAGGGAGTAAACTATAAATCTACATACAGGTGCTGTAGATTTCCTTCTTCCTGATCATAACGTGTATATAAGCAAACACCTTTCACACATCAACATCACTTCACCTTCAACATGAGGATTATCTTACTAACTGCTTTCGGTAAGAACTTCAGAATTTATTTGAGTAAGTTTTAACTTATTTGAGAAAGGTTGAAAGTTTGATCATTTAAATTTCTTTGCATTACTGTTCATTTTACAACTGTTTGTTTCCTCTGTAGTTTTCTCCACCATTCTTGCCCTGGCACTTGCCGGGCATGGTGGAGGTCATGGCGGAGGTCATGGAGGAGGCCATGGAGGGGGCCATGGGGGAGGTCACGGAAAAGGTGGAGGTCATGGCGGAGGTCATGGCGGAGGTCACGGCGGAGGTGGAGGCCATGGAGGAGGTCATGGCGGCGGTCATGGCGGAGGTCATGGCGGAGGTCATGGAGGGGGCCATGGAGGTCATGGAGGAGGTCACGGAGGAGGCCATGGTGGAGGCCATGGCGGAGGTCATGGTGGAGGTCACGGAGGGGGCCATGGGGGTCATGGAGGAGGTCACGGAGGAGGCCATGGTGGGGGTCATGGCGGAGGTCATGGAGGGGGTCACGGAGGGGGCCATGGAGGTCATGGAGGAGGTCATGGAGGAGGCCATGGTGGAGGTCATGGAGGAGGTCATGGAGGGGGCCATGGTGGAGGTCATGGAGGAGGTCATGGAGGAGGTCATGGCGGAGGCCATGGAGGAGGCCATGGACATCATGGTTAAAAAATTGAAAGGTCTTTCTCGTAGCAAATATCTGCTGCTTTGCATTTTTTTCAATAAACATTTTACAGTAACAAGCATCTTGTGTTTTCACTGTCGAACATTCCTTTAAAACTTGTACTTATTTAGTGTAACGTTTCAGTTAGAAGGTTTTGAGTAGAGGGTGCAGCAAAGGCACAGCTCTGTCCTCAAGGCTTCTAACCCAATAATTATTCAAAGGTTAAATGTCATTTTGTGTAGTCAAGGCAGAGCGTCAATCGTTAGTAATAAAAAAACAAATTACATGGAATATGGCCTTATTATTGACTTAGTATTTGTAAATTGACGTAGTTCTCTAATTTCCTTCGGGACAAACGCATCAGAGAATAGATTTGCCTTCCTACATTGACAATAGAAAGATTAATGGCCGTATAGTCAGGTCTTGCATGTAGATCTTAGAAGATGACAACTCTGAGTAGAATATTCTCGACCAATTGGAAAGTAACGTTTCAATGACATAATTAGAAATTTTAGCAATTCCACAAGTGGTTTCTAGGCCCTTAAGGTTGAAAGCAATTCGGTTCACCTTATTGGTAGTATGTGCTTTTGGTTCATTCTTATTCCTAAAGTTGTCGCTGAGTGAAATGTCAACAAACAAAATGCATGAAAAATCATAATCTAGCCTGTTGTGAATTTTACAGTTATAGCAACAGAACATGAAAAGCAGTACTTTGTTTTAAGAACGGTAGTGAGACTTTTTCTGAATCAGCATATTACCCAGTCATCATATAGTGTTGACCTTTTCTTGCTAGAGGATAACGTGTGCATCATGAATATACACTGTAGATCAAAAGAAAGTTGTTACTTTTTAAACTACTTTTACGAAAAATTAGAACATGAATGTAGACATTAAATGTTGCATACACAGAATCGACGTGGAAGTTTGTTCTATTACTTGAGATTATTGAATATACACACATTTTGGGGGGAAATACAAAAAGTTAAAAAAATCGCATGACTTTACATCTTGTGTAGAGGCACATGACACAGGGGTAAAATTACTGCTAATAATCGATGTTCACCATGATCTCTATTGGTGAAAAACACATATAAACTGCAAAAACGTGCCAAGTACTAAGGTAACGCGTTTTATAATTGAACGATTTTAACTGCTTTGAAACATTAAAATGAGCACCTGGAAAATTGAAATTCTCACCCCTGAGTGTTTCATCTTGGTAGACTCGTTTCAAAATGTTCACAACGTTTTTTGATCTTGAGTGTAGGTTCCATCTAAAAATTGTTTGTTGTCAAACAATCTATATGTTAAATTATAAAACATGAAAAGATTTATCATTAAGAGGGAAACTGTAGCCAGACACCCTGACACTAATTTTACAATGTCCTACTAGAGAATGAAGAACTGATCCGCAAATGTATATTCCCTAAAGCTTTTTAGAAGAACATTTCATTGTTTTGTCCGATAGTTGACAGCAGTAAATTTGGCAGCTCTCAATATAGGATTTTTTTAATATATTATTTTCCTTATTTTGTGGTACAGGCAATGACACATTTGACAAAAACAAAGGCATTCAGCATATAAATACAGTTATATCCAAATATATTAGTACAATTCAATTCAGTTAATGAGTGGATTATTTTCCAAGAAGTAAATGTAAAGTTGACCAGTACTCAAAAAACATTTCTTCAGTTTCTGTTGATAAAAAAATATATCTTGACAAATCGTAATATTGTATAATTTCACTTTTAAGATACTCTAACTTCAGTCTAAAACCATTTATGCTACATCTGTAAATATGCTGTTTGACTAATAAAATGATTGCATTAACAGGATTATTGTTCTTTCCTTTCATTCCCAAAATGATTGTTTTATTTGTAAATTCTAGTTTTAACTGTACAGAGTTTAACCATGATTCGATTTCTTTCCATAGTCGAAAGATAGGTTCACATTCCCAGAAAATATGATTAATTGTTTCTACTTCTTTTTCACAAAATAAACATAATGGTGTTGATATATATCAAATTTTATAAAGAAATTGTTTTGGTGGGAGAATATTGTGAATAATTCTATATTGCAACCATTTCAAGTCTGTGCTTCTCGTACATTTATTGGCAATAATATTAAAAATATTCCAATCATTTTCTTCAAGGTCACTTTTTAGGATTTTTCCCCATTTTGAATAGCATGGCAGGCGAACAAATTTTGAGTTTATAAAAGATTTATATTTTATTCCCAATTATGAGGTTAATCTTTGATACATTGAATGGATAAATAGGATTCGACAATTTCTTCTTGAATTGCTTTGTGTTCACATGTGATCGGGTATATGCCATTATGGCTCTTTTCACTGATTCATAAGTTAGAAAGTTAGTCTTAATAGAAAACGTAGTGGAAAATTCTTCATATGTTAACAATCTGCCGTCATCATGAAGCATATCATTCACAAAAACAACACTTTTCTCATACCATTCATAATACAAAAAGGGACGTTTGTCAATTGTAATATTGTCGTTGTTCCATAATGATTGACATTGTATATCTTCTTCATTTACGATTTCCTTTTTATTCATTAATAAAAAGTCTGACCATTCTAAGAGTATGTCTTTCCAAAAGGAATTAGTTGCAAATGGAATTATCTTAGTTCATATGAAGGCGCTATCCGTTAGCAGAAGCGGAATTTTGATTTTTAGTTGATCGGTAAACAAGTATGTCAATTTCCAATCATTACCGCTTATTCTTTTCATCCATTTTAATTTTTGTGATGATAATATATTTCTAACATTTGGCGTCTTTATTCCCCCATGCTCAGGGTTTAACATCATTACATTTCTTGGTACCTTATCCGGTTTATTTTTCCATATGAAATTAAAACATTTTTTTGCAGTCTTTCGATAACGCATTGTTTCGGATTGGGTAAAGATGAGAACAGATGGTTAAGTTTTGGTAGTATGAGTGATTTAAGTATAGTGTTTCTTCCATATGGGGTTAAGTTACGTGCTGACCAAATGTTCATTTGCCTGTCCATATGGGAGAGCTTTTCATTATAGTTTATATCAATCATTTTCTCTAGATCGATGTCGAAATGTATTCCCAGAAGAGTGAAATGTGTTTGTGACCAATCGAATTTCCATTCCTTACACATTTTATATCGGGTTCTTTTTTTGGAGCCTATCCATATTAGTTTTGTTTTATCTACATTGACTTTTAATCCTGAAAAACGGGCAGATAATTCTAAGGTATTCAATGCTGAATAAAGGCTTTTTTCCGATCCATCTAAAGTAAGAATTGTATCATCTGCAAATTGTGAAAGAAGAAATTCTATATTTCCAAGTTTAATTCCCTTTATGTTTTTATTGTTTCGTATCATGATACCTAAGATTTCTACACATAAAAGAAAAATATACGGAGCTAACGGGTCCCCCTGGCGGCATCCCCTATTGCCTTTGAAGGGATTTGACGCGAATCCGTTAACCAAAACCCTTGATTCGATATCAGAGTAGAAAGTTTCTATCCAATGTGAAATACTGGGTCCAAAATTTAAAAAACTTAGGACTTTGGTGAGGTAGTTTCTATCTACCGAGTCGAAGGCTTTTTCAAAATCAATTAGAAGCAGCAAGCCTGGTATCTGACAAGCTTCAGTATGCTCCATTAGATCATATACAAGTCTCGTTACCTCGCCAATATATCTCCCCTTGACAAAACCTTTCTGATCTTCGTTGATAATACTGGGTAATATATCTTTTATTCTGTTTGCAATTGCTGCGGCACCAAATTTATATGAAGTATTTAGTAGAGATGGAACGCCAGTTTTTCATAAATTTCTTTGGTTTTTTAGGCTTAGGAATACACGTTATCAAACCTTGTTTTTGCTTATAATTAAATACTGTTTTGGGTTTCCGTGGTTTGTCTTTGAAAATATATCAAGAAGTCCATTTTCAACAACTTCTTTTATTTAATTGTAAAATCAATCTCTTGAAAAGTCTTGCACTCATTCTCAAGGTTTCCATAAATGTTATGCTTTTAAAAAATTACTTTTATTCTCTTTTTACTCGTGTGTTTGTTAATTGGTATGAGGTTACAGAAAAATATTGACGCCAGTTTCCTGACACTTTTGATTGGCTACTGCCTAGACATTTCCATTTCCACTCCAATTTTTAGAGGCCAGTGGTCACCTTAGCTAATCTTTCAGTAAGATGTACAGACAGTGTCCCGAACTTTAAAAGCATGTTTCTGTTGATATAAGATGTCAGACCAGTACACACATGTAACAGAGTTGGCTTTTTTTTCAAAATTTATTTTCAACACATATGGATGATGAGCAGTATTGTGGTAAGATTAGTGCATGTCAACCATACCTTATTTGCTGTGTTTAAGCTAGTGTGCAGGGAGTAAACTATAAATCTACATACAGGTGCTGTAGATTTCCTTCTTCCTGATCATAACGTGTATATAAGCAAACACCTTTCACACATCAACATCACTTCACCTTCAACATGAGGATTATCTTACTAACTGCTTTCGGTAAGAACTTCAGAATTTATTTGAGTAAGTTTTAACTTATTTGAGAAAGGTTGAAAGTTTGATCATTTAAATTTCTTTGCATTACTGTTCATTTTACAACTGTTTGTTTCCTCTGTAGTTTTCTCCACCATTCTTGCCCTGGCACTTGCCGGGCATGGCGGAGGTCACGGCGGAGGTGGAGGCCATGGAGGAGGTCATGGCGGCGGTCATGGCGGAGGTCATGGCGGAGGTCATGGAGGGGGCCATGGAGGTCATGGAGGAGGTCACGGAGGAGGCCATGGTGGAGGCCATGGCGGAGGTCATGGAGGAGGTCACGGAGGGGGCCATGGGGGTCATGGAGGAGGTCACGGAGGAGGCCATGGTGGGGGTCATGGCGGAGGTCATGGAGGGGGTCACGGAGGGGGCCATGGAGGTCATGGAGGAGGTCATGGAGGAGGCCATGGTGGAGGTCATGGAGGAGGTCATGGAGGGGGCCATGGTGGAGGTCATGGAGGAGGTCATGGAGGAGGTCATGGCGGAGGCCATGGAGGAGGCCATGGACATCATGGTTAAAAAATTGAAAGGTCTTTCTCGTAGCAAATATCTGCTGCTTTGCATTTTTTTCAATAAACATTTTACAGTAACAAGCATCTTGTGTTTTCACTGTCGAACATTCCTTTAAAACTTGTACTTATTTAGTGTAACGTTTCAGTTAGAAGGTTTTGAGTAGAGGGTGCAGCAAAGGCACAGCTCTGTCCTCAAGGCTTCTAACCCAATAATTATTCAAAGGTTAAATGTCATTTTGTGTAGTCAAGGCAGAGCGTCAATCGTTAGTAATAAAAAAACAAATTACATGGAATATGGCCTTATTATTGACTTAGTATTTGTAAATTGACGTAGTTCTCTAATTTCCTTCGGGACAAACGCATCAGAGAATAGATTTGCCTTCCTACATTGACAATAGAAAGATTAATGGCCGTATAGTCAGGTCTTGCATGTAGATCTTAGAAGATGACAACTCTGAGTAGAAAATTCTCGACCAATTGGAAAGTAACGTTTCAATGACATAATTAGAAATTTTAGCAATTCCACAAGTGGTTTCTAGGCCCTTAAGGTTGAAAGCAATTCGGTTCACCTTATTGGTAGTATGTGCTTTTGGTTCATTCTTATTCCTAAAGTTGTCGCTGAGTGAAATGTCAACAAACAAAATGCATGAAAAATCATAATCTAGCCTGTTGTGAATTTTACAGTTATAGCAACAGAACATGAAAAGCAGTACTTTGTTTTAAGAACGGTAGTGAGACTTTTTCTGAATCAGCATATTACCCAGTCATCATATAGTGTTGACCTTTTCTTGCTAGAGGATAACGTGTGCATCATGAATATACACTGTAGATCAAAAGAAAGTTGTTACTTTTTAAACTACTTTTACGAAAAATTAGAACATGAATGTAGACATTAAATGTTGCATACACAGAATCGACGTGGAAGCTTGTTCTATTACTTGAGATTATTGAATATACACACATTTTGGGGGGAAATACAAAAAGTTAAAAAAATCGCATGACTTTACATCTTGTGTAGAGGCACATGACACAGGGGTAAAATTACTGCTAATAATCGATGTTCACCATGATCTCTATTGGTGAAAAACACATATAAACTGCAAAAACGTGCCAAGTACTAAGGTAACGCGTTTTATAATTGAACGATTTTAACTGCTTTGAAACATTAAAATGAGCACCTGGAAAATTGAAATTCTCACCCCTGAGTGTTTCATCTTGGTAGACTCGTTTCAAAATGTTCACAACGTTTTTTGATCTTGAGTGTAGGTTCCATCTAAAAATTGTTTGTTGTCAAACAATCTATATGTTAAATTATAAAACATGAAAAGATTTATCATTAAGAGGGAAACTGTAGCCAGACACCCTGACACTAATTTTACAATGTCCTACTAGAGAATGAAGAACTGATCCGCAAATGTATATTCCCTAAAGCTTTTTAGAAGAACATTTCATTGTTTTGTCCGATAGTTGACAGCAGTAAATTTGGCAGCTCTCAATATAGGATTTTTTTTATATATTATTTTCCTTATTTTGTGGTAGAGGCAATGACACATTTGACAAAAACAAAGGCATTCAGCATATAAATACAGTTACATCCAAATATATTAGTACAATTCAATTCAGTTAATGAGTGGATTATTTTCCAAGAAGTAAATGTAAAGTTGACCAGTACTCAAAAAACATTTCTTCAGTTTCTGTTGATAAAAAAACATATCTTGACAAATCGTAATATTGTATAATTTCACTTTTAAGATACTCTAACTTCGGTCTAAAACCATTTATGCTACATCTGTAAATATGCTGTTTGACTAATAAAATGATTGCATTAACAGGATTATTGTTCTTTCCTTTCATTCCCAAAATGATTGTTTTATTTGTAAATTCTAGTTTTAACTGTACAGAGTTTAACCATGATTCGATTTCTTTCCATAGTCGAAAGATAGGTTCACATTCCCAGAAAATATGATTAATTGTTTCTACTTCTTTTTCACAAAATAAACATAATGGTGTTGATATATATCAAATTTTATAAAGAAATTGTTTTGGTGGGAGAATATTGTGAATAATTCTATATTGCAACCATTTCAAGTCTGTGCTTCTCGTACATTTATTGGCAATAATATTAAAAATATTCCAATCATTTTCTTCAAGGTCACTTTTTAGGATTTTTCCCCATTTTGAATAGCATGGCAGGCGAACAAATTTTGAGTTTATAAAAGATTTATATTTTATTCCCAATTATGAGGTTAATCTTTGATACATTGAATGGATAAATAGGATTCGACAATTTCTTCTTGAATTGCTTTGTGTTCACATGTGATCGGGTATATGCCATTATGGCTCTTTTCACTGATTCATAAGTTAGAAAGTTAGTCTTAATAGAAAACGTAGTGGAAAATTCTTCATATGTTAACAATCTGCCGTCATCATGAAGCATATCATTCACAAAAACAACACTTTTCTCATACCATTCATAATACAAAAAGGGACGTTTGTCAATTGTAATATTGTCGTTGTTCCATAATGATTGACATTGTATATCTTCTTCATTTACGATTTCCTTTTTATTCATTAATAAAAAGTCTGACCATTCTAAGAGTATGTCTTTCCAAAAGGAGTTAGTTGCAAATGGAATTATCTTAGTTCGTATGAAGGCGCTATCCGTTAGCAGAAGCGGAATTTTGATTTTTAGTTGATCGGTAAACAAGTATGTCAATTTCCAATCATTACCGCTTATTCTTTTCATCCATTTTAATTTTTGTGATGATAATATATTTCTAACATTTGGCGTCTTTATTCCCCCATGCTCAGGGTTTAACATCATTACATTTCTTGGTACCTTATCCGGTTTATTTTTCCATATGAAATTAAAACATTTTTTTGCAGTCTTTCGATAACGCATTGTTTCGGATTGGGTAAAGATGAGAACAGATGGTTAAGTTTTGGTAGTATGAGTGATTTAAGTATAGTGTTTCTTCCATATGGGGTTAAGTTACGTGCTGACCAAATGTTCATTTGCCTGTCCATATGGGAGAGCTTTTCATTATAGTTTATATCAATCATTTTCTCTAGATCGATGTCGAAATGTATTCCCAGAAGAGTGAAATGTGTTTGTGACCAATCGAATTTCCATTCCTTACACATTTTATATCGGGTTCTTTTTTTGGAGCCTATCCATATTAGTTTTGTTTTATCTACATTGACTTTTAATCCTGAAAAACGGGCAGATAATTCTAAGGTATTCAATGCTGAATAAAGGCTTTTTTCCGATCCATCTAAAGTAAGAATTGTATCATCTGCAAATTGTGAAAGAAGAAATTCTATATTTCCAAGTTTAATTCCCTTTATGTTTTTATTGTTTCGTATCATGATACCTAAGATTTCTACACATAAAAGAAAAATATACGGAGCTAACGGGTCCCCCTGGCGGCATCCCCTATTGCCTTTGAAGGGATTTGACGCGAATCCGTTAACCAAAACCCTTGATTCGATATCAGAGTAGAAAGTTTCTATCCAATGTGAAATACTGGGTCCAAAATTTAAAAAACTTAGGACTTTGGTGAGGTAGTTTCTATCTACCGAGTCGAAGGCTTTTTCAAAATCAATTAGAAGCAGCAAGCCTGGTATCTGACAAGCTTCAGTATGCTCCATTAGATCATATACAAGTCTCGTTACCTCGCCAATATATCTCCCCTTGACAAAACCTTTCTGATCTTCGTTGATAATACTGGGTAATGTATCTTTTATTCTGTTTGCAATTGCTGCGGCACCAAATTTATATGAAGTATTTAGTAGAGATGGAACGCCAGTTTTTCATAAATTTCTTTGGTTTTTTAGGCTTAGGAATACACGTTATCAAACCTTGTTTTTGCTTATAATTAAATACTGTTTTGGGTTTCCGTGGTTTGTCTTTGAAAATATATCAAGAAGTCCATTTTCAACAACTTCTTTTATTTAATTGTAAAATCAATCTCTTGAAAAGTCTTGCACTCATTCTCAAGGTTTCCATAAATGTTATGCTTTTAAAAAATTACTTTTATTCTCTTTTTACTCGTGTGTTTGTTAATTGGTATGAGGTTACAGAAAAATATTGACGCCAGTTTCCTGACACTTTTGATTGGCTACTGCCTAGACATTTCCATTTCCACTCCAATTTTTAGAGGCCAGTGGTCACCTTAGCTAATCTTCCAGTAAGATGTACAGACAGTGTCCCGAACTTTAAAAGCATGTTTCTGTTGATATAAGATGTCAGACCAGTACACACATGTAACAGAGTTGGCTTTTTTTTCAAAATTTATTTTCAACACATATGGATGATGAGCAGTATTGTGGTAAGATTAGTGCATGTCAACCATACCTTATTTGCTGTGTTTAAGCTAGTGTGCAGGGAGTAAACTATAAATCTACATACAGGTGCTGTAGATTTCCTTCTTCCTGATCATAACGTGTATATAAGCAAACACCTTTCACACATCAACATCACTTCACCTTCAACATGAGGATTATCTTACTAACTGCTTTCGGTAAGAACTTCAGAATTTATTTGAGTAAGTTTTAACTTATTTGAGAAAGGTTGAAAGTTTGATCATTTAAATTTCTTTGCATTACTGTTCATTTTACAACTGTTTGTTTCCTCTGTAGTTTTCTCCACCATTCTTGCCCTGGCACTTGCCGGGCATGGTGGAGGTCATGGCGGAGGTCATGGAGGAGGCCATGGAGGGGGCCATGGGGGAGGTCACGGAAAAGGTGGAGGTCATGGCGGAGGTCATGGCGGAGGTCACGGCGGAGGTGGAGGCCATGGAGGAGGTCATGGCGGCGGTCATGGCGGAGGTCATGGCGGAGGTCATGGAGGGGGCCATGGAGGTCATGGAGGAGGTCACGGAGGAGGCCATGGTGGAGGCCATGGCGGAGGTCATGGAGGAGGTCACGGAGGGGGCCATGGGGGTCATGGAGGAGGTCACGGAGGAGGCCATGGTGGGGGTCATGGCGGAGGTCATGGAGGGGGTCACGGAGGGGGCCATGGAGGTCATGGAGGAGGTCATGGAGGAGGCCATGGTGGAGGTCATGGAGGAGGTCATGGAGGGGGCCATGGTGGAGGTCATGGAGGAGGTCATGGAGGAGGTCATGGCGGAGGCCATGGAGGAGGCCATGGACATCATGGTTAAAAAATTGAAAGGTCTTTCTCGTAGCAAATATCTGCTGCTTTGCATTTTTTTCAATAAACATTTTACAGTAACAAGCATCTTGTGTTTTCACTGTCGAACATTCCTTTAAAACTTGTACTTATTTAGTGTAACGTTTCAGTTAGAAGGTTTTGAGTAGAGGGTGCAGCAAAGGCACAGCTCTGTCCTCAAGGCTTCTAACCCAATAATAATTCAAAGGTTAAATGTCATTTTGTGTAGTCAAGGCAGAGCGTCAATCGTTAGTAATAAAAAAACAAATTACATGGAATATGGCCTTATTATTGACTTAGTATTTGTAAATTGACGTAGTTCTCTAATTTCCTTCGGGACAAACGCATCAGAGAATAGATTTGCCTTCCTACATTGACAATAGAAAGATTAATGGCCGTATAGTCAGGTCTTGCATGTAGATCTTAGAAGATGACAACTCTGAGTAGAATATTCTCGACCAATTGGAAAGTAACGTTTCAATGACATAATTAGAAATTTTAGCAATTCCACAAGTGGTTTCTAGGCCCTTAAGGTTGAAAGCAATTCGGTTCACCTTATTGGTAGTATGTGCTTTTGGTTCATTCTTATTCCTAAAGTTGTCGCTGAGTGAAATGTCAACAAACAAAATGCATGAAAAATCATAATCTAGCCTGTTGTGAATTTTACAGTTATAGCAACAGAACATGAAAAGCAGTACTTTGTTTTAAGAACGGTAGTGAGACTTTTTCTGAATCAGCATATTACCCAGTCATCATATAGTGTTGACCTTTTCTTGCTAGAGGATAACGTGTGCATCATGAATATACACTGTAGATCAAAAGAAAGTTGTTACTTTTTAAACTACTTTTACGAAAAATTAGAACATGAATGTAGACATTAAATGTTGCATACACAGAATCGACGTGGAAGCTTGTTCTATTACTTGAGATTATTGAATATACACACATTTTGGGGGGAAATACAAAAAGTTAAAAAAATCGCATGACTTTACATCTTGTGTAGAGGCACATGACACAGGGGTAAAATTACTGCTAATAATCGATGTTCACCATGATCTCTATTGGTGAAAAACACATATAAACTGCAAAAACGTGCCAAGTACTAAGGTAACGCGTTTTATAATTGAACGATTTTAACTGCTTTGAAACATTAAAATGAGCACCTGGAAAATTGAAATTCTCACCCCTGAGTGTTTCATCTTGGTAAACTCGTTTCAAAATGTTCACAACGTTTTTTGATCTTGAGTGTAGGTTCTATCTAAAAATTGTTTGTTGTCAAACAATCTATATGTTAAATTATAAAACATGGAAAGATTTATCATTAAGAGGGAAACTGTAGCCAGACACCCTGACACTAATTTTACAATGTCCTACTAGAGAATGAAGAACTGATCCGCAAATGTATATTCCCTAAAGCTTTTTAGAAGAACATTTCATTGTTTTGTCCGATAGTTGACAGCAGTAAATTTGGCAGCTCTCAATATAGGAATTTTTTTAATATTATTTTCCTTATTTTGTGGTAGAGGCAATGACACATTTGACAAAAACAAAGGCATTCAGCATATAAATACAGTTACATCCAAATATATTAGTACAATTCAATTCAGTTAATGAGTGGATTATTTTCCAAGAAGTAAATGTAAAGTTGACCAGTACTCAAAAAACATTTCTTCAGTTTCTGTTGATAAAAAAACATATCTTGACAAATCGTAATATTGTATAATTTCACTTTTAAGATACTCTAACTTCGGTCTAAAACCATTTATGCTACATCTGTAAATATGCTGTTTGACTAATAAAATGATTGCATTAACAGGATTATTGTTCTTTCCTTTCATTCCCAAAATGATTGTTTTATTTGTAAATTCTAGTTTTAACTGTACAGAGTTTAACCATGATTCGATTTCTTTCCATAGTCGAAAGATAGGTTCACATTCCCAGAAAATATGATTAATTGTTTCTACTTCTTTTTCACAAAATAAACATAATGGTGTTGATATATATCCAATTTTATAAAGAAATTGTTTTGGTGGGAGAATATTGTGAATAATTCTATATTGCAACCATTTCAAGTCTGTGCTTCTCGTACATTTATTGGCAATAATATTAAAAATATTCCAATCATTTTCTTCAAGGTCACTTTTTAGGATTTTTCCCCATTTTGAATAGCATGGCAGGCGAACAAATTTTGAGTTTATAAAAGATTTATATTTTATTCCCAATTATGAGGTTAATCTTTGATACATTGAATGGATAAATAGGATTCGACAATTTCTTCTTGAATTGCTTTGTGTTCACATGTGATCGGGTATATGCCATTATGGCTCTTTTCACTGATTCATAAGTTAGAAAGTTAGTCTTAATAGAAAACGTAGTGGAAAATTCTTCATATGTTAACAATCTGCCGTCATCATGAAGCATATCATTCACAAAAACAACACTTTTCTCATACCATTCATAATACAAAAAGGGACGTTTGTCAATTGTAATATTGTCGTTGTTCCATAATGATTGACATTGTATATCTTCTTCATTTACGATTTCCTTTTTATTCATTAATAAAAAGTCTGACCATTCTAAGAGTATGTCTTTCCAAAAGGAGTTAGTTGCAAATGGAATTATCTTAGTTCGTATGAAGGCGCTATCCGTTAGCAGAAGCGGAATTTTGATTTTTAGTTGATCGGTAAACAAGTATGTCAATTTCCAATCATTACCGCTTATTCTTTTCATCCATTTTAATTTTTGTGATGATAATATATTTCTAACATTTGGCGTCTTTATTCCCCCATGCTCAGGGTTTAACATCATTACATTTCTTGGTACCTTATCCGGTTTATTTTTCCATATGAAATTAAAACATTTTTTTGCAGTCTTTCGATAACGCATTGTTTTGGATTGGGTAAAGATGAGAACAGATGGTTAAGTTTTGGTAGTATGAGTGATTTAAGTATAGTGTTTCTTCCATATGGGGTTAAGTTACGTGCTGACCAAATGTTCATTTGCCTGTCCATATGGGAGAGCTTTTCATTATAGTTTATATCAATCATTTTCTCTAGATCGATGTCGAAATGTATTCCCAGAAGAGTGAAATGTGTTTGTGACCAATCGAATTTCCATTCCTTACACATTTTATATCGGGTTCTTTTTTTGGAGCCTATCCATATTAGTTTTGTTTTATCTACATTGACTTTTAATCCTGAAAAACGGGCAGATAATTCTAAGGTATTCAATGCTGAATAAAGGCTTTTTTCCGATCCATCTAAAGTAAGAATTGTATCATCTGCAAATTGTGAAAGAAGAAATTCTATATTTCCAAGTTTAATTCCCTTTATGTTTTTGTTGTTTCGTATCATGATACCTAAGATTTCTACACATAAAAGAAAAATATACGGAGCTAACGGGTCCCCCTGGCGGCATCCCCTATTGCCTTTGAAGGGATTTGACGCGAATCCGTTAACCAAAACCCTTGATTCGATATCAGAGTAGAAAGTTTCTATCCAATGTGAAATACTGGGTCCAAAATTTAAAAAACTTAGGACTTTGGTGAGGTAGTTTCTATCTACCGAGTCGAAGGCTTTTTCAAAATCAATTAGAAGCAGCAAGCCTGGTATCTGACAAGCTTCAGTATGCTCCATTAGATCATATACAAGTCTCGTTACCTCGCCAATATATCTCCCCTTGACAAAACCTTTCTGATCTTCGTTGATAATACTGGGTAATGTATCTTTTATTCTGTTTGCAATTGCTGCGGCACCAAATTTATATGAAGTATTTAGTAGAGATGGAACGCCAGTTTTTCATAAATTTCTTTGGTTTTTTAGGCTTAGGAATACACGTTATCAAACCTTGTTTTTGCTTATAATTAAATACTGTTTTGGGTTTCCGTGGTTTGTCTTTGAAAATATATCAAGAAGTCCATTTTCAACAACTTCTTTTATTTAATTGTAAAATCAATCTCTTGAAAAGTCTTGCACTCATTCTCAAGGTTTCCATAAATGTTATGCTTTTAAAAAATTACTTTTATTCTCTTTTTACTCGTGTGTTTGTTAATTGGTATGAGGTTACAGAAAAATATTGACGCCAGTTTCCTGACACTTTTGATTGGCTACTGCCTAGACATTTCCATTTCCACTCCAATTTTTAGAGGCCAGTGGTCACCTTAGCTAATCTTCCAGTAAGATGTACAGACAGTGTCCCGAACTTTAAAAGCATGTTTCTGTTGATATAAGATGTCAGACCAGTACACACATGTAACAGAGTTGGCTTTTTTTTCAAAATTTATTTTCAACACATATGGATGATGAGCAGTATTGTGGTAAGATTAGTGCATGTCAACCATACCTTATTTGCTGTGTTTAAGCTAGTGTGCAGGGAGTAAACTATAAATCTACATACAGGTGCTGTAGATTTCCTTCTTCCTGATCATAACGTGTATATAAGCAAACACCTTTCACACATCAACATCACTTCACCTTCAACATGAGGATTATCTTACTAACTGCTTTCGGTAAGAACTTCAGAATTTATTTGAGTAAGTTTTAACTTATTTGAGAAAGGTTGAAAGTTTGATCATTTAAATTTCTTTGCATTACTGTTCATTTTACAACTGTTTGTTTCCTCTGTAGTTTTCTCCACCATTCTTGCCCTGGCACTTGCCGGGCATGGTGGAGGTCATGGCGGAGGTCATGGAGGAGGCCATGGAGGGGGCCATGGGGGAGGTCACGGAAAAGGTGGAGGTCATGGCGGAGGTCATGGCGGAGGTCACGGCGGAGGTGGAGGCCATGGAGGAGGTCATGGCGGCGGTCATGGCGGAGGTCATGGCGGAGGTCATGGAGGGGGCCATGGAGGTCATGGAGGAGGTCACGGAGGAGGCCATGGTGGAGGCCATGGCGGAGGTCATGGAGGAGGTCACGGAGGGGGCCATGGGGGTCATGGAGGAGGTCACGGAGGAGGCCATGGTGGGGGTCATGGCGGAGGTCATGGAGGGGGTCACGGAGGGGGCCATGGAGGTCATGGAGGAGGTCATGGAGGAGGCCATGGTGGAGGTCATGGAGGAGGTCATGGAGGGGGCCATGGTGGAGGTCATGGAGGAGGTCATGGAGGAGGTCATGGCGGAGGCCATGGAGGAGGCCATGGACATCATGGTTAAAAAATTGAAAGGTCTTTCTCGTAGCAAATATCTGCTGCTTTGCATTTTTTTCAATAAACATTTTACAGTAACAAGCATCTTGTGTTTTCACTGTCGAACATTCCTTTAAAACTTGTACTTATTTAGTGTAACGTTTCAGTTAGAAGGTTTTGAGTAGAGGGTGCAGCAAAGGCACAGCTCTGTCCTCAAGGCTTCTAACCCATTAATTATTCAAAGGTTAAATGTCATTTTGTGTAGTCAAGGCAGAGCGTCAATCGTTAGTAATAAAAAAACAAATTACATGGAATATGGCCTTATTATTGACTTAGTATTTGTAAATTGACGTAGTTCTCTAATTTCCTTCGGGACAAACGCATCAGAGAATAGATTTGCCTTCCTACATTGACAATAGAAAGATTAATGGCCGTATAGTCAGGTCTTGCATGTAGATCTTAGAAGATGACAACTCTGAGTAGAATATTCTCGACCAATTGGAAAGTAACGTTTCAATGACATAATTAGAAATTTTAGCAATTCCACAAGTGGTTTCTAGGCCCTTAAGGTTGAAAGCAATTCGGTTCACCTTATTGGTAGTATGTGCTTTTGGTTCATTCTTATTCCTAAAGTTGTCGCTGAGTGAAATGTCAACAAACAAAATGCATGAAAAATCATAATCTAGCCTGTTGTGAATTTTACAGTTATAGCAACAGAACATGAAAAGCAGTACTTTGTTTTAAGAACGGTAGTGAGACTTTTTCTGAATCAGCATATTACCCAGTCATCATATAGTGTTGACCTTTTCTTGCTAGAGGATAACATGTGCATCATGAATATACACTGTAGATCAAAAGAAAGTTGTTACTTTTTAAACTACTTTTACGAAAAATTAGAACATGAATGTAGACATTAAATGTTGCATACACAGAATCGACGTGGAAGCTTGTTCTATTACTTGAGATTATTGAATATACACACATTTTGGGGGGAAATACAAAAAGTTAAAAAAATCGCATGACTTTACATCTTGTGTAGAGGCACATGACACAGGGGTAAAATTACTGCTAATAATCGATGTTCACCATGATCTCTATTGGTGAAAAACACATATAAACTGCAAAAACGTGCCAAGTACTAAGGTAACGCGTTTTATAATTGAACGATTTTAACTGCTTTGAAACATTAAAATGAGCACCTGGAAAATTGAAATTCTCACCCCTGAGTGTTTCATCTTGGTAGACTCGTTTCAAAATGTTCACAACGTTTTTTGATCTTGAGTGTAGGTTCCATCTAAAAATTGTTTGTTGTCAAACAATCTATATGTTAAATTATAAAACATGAAAAGATTTATCATTAAGAGGGAAACTGTAGCCAGACACCCTGACACTAATTTTACAATGTCCTACTAGAGAATGAAGAACTGATCCGCAAATGTATATTCCCTAAAGCTTTTTAGAAGAACATTTCATTGTTTTGTCCGATAGTTGACAGCAGTAAATTTGGCAGCTCTCAATATAGGATTTTTTTTTTTATATTATTTTCCTTATTTTGTGGTACAGGCAATGACACATTTGACAAAAACAAAGGCATTCAGCATATAAATACAGTTACATCCAAATATATTAGTACAATTCAATTCAGTTAATGAGTGGATTATTTTCCAAGAAGTAAATGTAAAGTTGACCAGTACTCAAAAAACATTTCTTCAGTTTCTGTTGATAAAAAAACATATCTTGACAAATCGTAATATTGTATCATTTCACTTTTAAGATACTCTAACTTCGGTCTAAAACCATTTATGCTACATCTGTAAATATGCTGTTTGACTAATAAAATGATTGCATTAACAGGATTATTGTTCTTTCCTTTCATTCCCAAAATGATTGTTTTATTTGTAAATTCTAGTTTTAACTGTACAGAGTTTAACCATGATTCGATTTCTTTCCATAGTCGAAAGATAGGTTCACATTCCCTGAAAATATGATTAATTGTTTCTACTTCTTTTTCACAAAATAAACATAATGGTGTTGATATATATCCAATTTTATAAAGAAATTGTTTTGGTGGGAGAATATTGTGAATAATTCTATATTGCAACCATTTCAAGTCTGTGCTTCTCGTACATTTATTGGCAATAATATTAAAAATATTCCAATCATTTTCTTCAAGGTCACTTTTTAGGATTTTTCCCCATTTTGAATAGCATGGCAGGCGAACAAATTTTGAGTTTATAAAAGATTTATATTTTATTCCCAATTATGAGGTTAATCTTTGATACATTGAATGGATAAATAGGATTCGACAATTTCTTCTTGAATTGCTTTGTGTTCACATGTGATCGGGTATATGCCATTATGGCTCTTTTCACTGATTCATAAGTTAGAAAGTTAGTCTTAATAGAAAACGTAGTGGAAAATTCTTCATATGTTAACAATCTGCCGTCATCATGAAGCATATCATTCACAAAAACAACACTTTTCTCATACCATTCATAATACAAAAAGGGACGTTTGTCAATTGTAATATTGTCGTTGTTCCATAATGATTGACATTGTATATCTTCTTCATTTACGATTTCCTTTTTATTCATTAATAAAAAGTCTGACCATTCTAAGAGTATGTCTTTCCAAAAGGAATTAGTTGCAAATGGAATTATCTTAGTTCGTATGAAGGCGCTATCCGTTAGCAGAAGCGGAATTTTGATTTTTAGTTGATCGGTAAACAAGTATGTCCATTTGCAATCATTACCGCTTATTCTTTTCATCCATTTTAATTTTTGTGATGATAATATATTTCTAACATTTGGCGTCTTTATTCCCCCATGCTCAGGGTTTAACATCATTACATTTCTTGGTACCTTATCCGGTTTATTTTTCCATATGAAATTAAAACATTTTTTTTGCAGTCTTTCGATAACACATTGTTTCGGATTGGGTAAAGATGAGAACAGATGGTTAAGTTTTGGTAGTATGAGTGATTTAAGTATAGTGTTTCTTCCATATGGGGTTAAGTTACGTGCTGACCAAATGTTCATTTGCCTGTCCATATGGGAGAGCTTTTCATTATAGTTTATATCAATCATTTTCTCTAGATCGATGTCGAAATGTATTCCCAGAAGAGTGAAATGTGTTTGTGACCAATCGAATTTCCATTCCTTACACATTTTATATCGGGTTCTTTTTTTGGAGCCTATCCATATTAGTTTTGTTTTATCTACATTGACTTTTAATCCTGAAAAACGGGCAGATAATTCTAAGGTATTCAATGCTGAATAAAGGCTTTTTTCCGATCCATCTAAAGTAAGAATTGTATCATCTGCAAATTGTGAAAGAAGAAATTCTATATTTCCAAGTTTAATTCCCTTTATGTTTTTATTGTTTCGTATCATGATACCTAAGATTTCTACACATAAAAGAAAAATATACGGAGCTAACGGGTCCCCCTGGCGGCATCCCCTATTGCCTTTGAAGGGATTTGACGCGAATCCGTTAACCAAAACCCTTGATTCGATATCAGAGTAGAAAGTTTCTATCCAATGTGAAATACTGGGTCCAAAATTTAAAAAACTTAGGACTTTGGTGAGGTAGTTTCTATCTACCGAGTCGAAGGCTTTTTCAAAATCAATTAGAAGCAGCAAGCCTGGTATCTGACAAGCTTCAGTATGCTCCATTAGATCATAAACAAGTCTCGTTACCTCGCCAATATATCTCCCCTTGACAAAACCTTTCTGATCTTCGTTGATAATACTGGGTAATATATCTTTTATTCTGTTTGCAATTGCTGCGGCACCAAATTTATATGAAGTATTTAGTAGAGATGGAACGCCAGTTTTTCATAAATTTCTTTGGTTTTTTAGGCTTAGGAATACACGTTATCAAACCTTGTTTTTGCTTATAATTAAATACTGTTTTGGGTTTCCGTGGTTTGTCTTTGAAAATATATCAAGAAGTCCATTTTCAACAACTTCTTTTATTTAATTGTAAAATCAATCTCTTGAAAAGTCTTGCACTCATTCTCAAGGTTTCCATAAATGTTATGCTTTTAAAAAATTACTTTTATTCTCTTTTTACTCGTGTGTTTGTTAACTGGTATGAGGTTACAGAAAAATATTGACGCCAGTTTCCTGACACTTTTGATTGGCTACTGCCTAGACATTTCCATTTCCACTCCAATTTTTAGAGGCCAGTGGTCACCTTAGCTAATCTTCCAGTAAGATGTACAGACAGTGTCCCGAACTTTAAAAGCATGTTTCTGTTGATATAAGATGTCAGACCAGTACACACATGTAACAGAGTTGGCTTTTTTTTCAAAATTTATTTTCAACACATATGGATGATGAGCAGTATTGTGGTAAGATTAGTGCATGTCAACCATACCTTATTTGCTGTGTTTAAGCTAGTGTGCAGGGAGTAAACTATAAATCTACATACAGGTGCTGTAGATTTCCTTCTTCCTGATCATAACGTGTATATAAGCAAACACCTTTCACACATCAACATCACTTCACCTTCAACATGAGGATTATCTTACTAACTGCTTTCGGTAAGAACTTCAGAATTTATTTGAGTAAGTTTTAACTTATTTGAGAAAGGTTGAAAGTTTGATCATTTAAATTTCTTTGCATTACTGTTCATTTTACAACTGTTTGTTTCCTCTGTAGTTTTCTCCACCATTCTTGCCCTGGCACTTGCCGGGCATGGTGGAGGTCATGGCGGAGGTCATGGAGGAGGCCATGGAGGGGGCCATGGGGGAGGTCACGGAAAAGGTGGAGGTCATGGCGGAGGTCATGGCGGAGGTCACGGCGGAGGTGGAGGCCATGGAGGAGGTCATGGCGGCGGTCATGGCGGAGGTCATGGAGGGGGCCATGGAGGTCATGGAGGAGGTCACGGAGGAGGCCATGGTGGAGGCCATGGCGGAGGTCATGGAGGAGGTCACGGAGGGGGCCATGGGGGTCATGGAGGAGGTCACGGAGGAGGCCATGGTGGGGGTCATGGCGGAGGTCATGGAGGGGGTCACGGAGGGGGCCATGGAGGTCATGGAGGAGGTCATGGAGGAGGCCATGGTGGAGGTCATGGAGGAGGTCATGGAGGGGGCCATGGAGGAGGTCATGGAGGTCATGGAGGAGGTCATGGCGGAGGCCATGGAGGAGGCCATGGACATCATGGTTAAAATATTGAAAGGTCTTTCTCGTAGCAAATATCTGCTGCTTTGCATTATTTTCAATAAACATTTTACAGTAACAAGCATCTTGTGTTTTCACTGTCGAACATTCCTTTGAAACTTGTACTTATTTAGTGTAACGTTTCAGTTAGAAGGTTTCGAGTAGAGGGTGCAGCAAAGGCACAGCTCTGTCCTCAAGGCTTCTAACCCAATAATTATTCAAAGGTTAAATGTCATTTTGTGTAGTCAAGGCAGAGCGTCAATCGTTAGTAATAAAAAAAAATTACATGGAATATTGCCTTATTATTGACTTAGTATTTGTAAATTGACGTAGTTCTCTAATTTCCTTCGGGACAAACACATCAGCGAATAGATATGCCTTCCTACATTGACAATAGAAAGAGTAATGGCCGTATCGACGTGGAAGCTTGTTCTTTTACTTGAGATTATTGAAGATACACACATTTTGGGGGGAAATACAAAAAGTTTTTAAAATCGCATGACCTTACATCTTGTGTAAAGAATCTGAGCGGATTCATATACGCTGATTTAGCAGGATTGATAAGAACAACTTTTTCACTGGAAATCAAATGATTAAACACGATATCAGAACACTCTACAGTGCATGTGAAACCAGGACCTCATCAAGTATTCTTCGGGCATTTGGAAATGTCTGGCAAGGCAGATTTGGTCCCTGCTGGCGTACTGGGAGATTTCCTTTTCAAACGTGGATTCAGTCTGGTATATGAGTCAACAAACTAATCTTCTTGATCAAATATGGGATTGCTTTGGCTTATAAGGTTAGGCAATGTCGGCACGCTTTTGACGATTCTGATGTAAACTAACCAGCCAACTGAGTAAACACCTTATCGTATGACATTTAATTTCAGGAGAAAATAACTTCTATTGTTTAAATTATCATTATATAAAATCAGAAGCTCGGTATTTATTTAACAGAAAACAAAACCACTACCCTGAAATAATACTGAAGCAGATCATGAGATTGAGAACCAGTTAGGGTCTCTGAAGTAATTAAAGTTTGATCATCATTAACTAACTGCATATCTGAGACGAGGACACAAATCAAATTTTGAAATATTATCAATGTTTTAAAGTTGGTTAATAACGCGGGAGTAAAAGCAATTGAATAGCTGTGATTCTTAGGGCAATGAGTTAAAATAATGAATGTATTGCCAAAATATATTAACTTTGACTAAAGTTGCGATGAATCAACAGGAAAAAAACTTTAAGCAATGGTGCAAATACAATATAAGATACCGTGTCTCGGAGACACGTCTTCAATCAATCGGCAGGGACATCTCGAGCAGTAGATTATTTATTACTCGACACTTGAATGACTGTTGGGTTTTAACGTGAGATGAGGTGAGGTGATATGAGGTTTTACGCCGCTTTCAAGAGTACTTCACTTATATCGCGGCTGCTAGTATTATTGCAGGGAAAAAGCCCGCAACACCAATGTGGCTATGCATTGCGGTGAAATCTGCGAGCATCGGCTGGAACTAGCGAACAGTGGGTGGTACTGCACTGAAATTCAGTGTAGCATTGCACCCAAACCTGACTGCGTGTTGAACAGTTCTCTACTGCAGACAAAGTTGCCGAACGCCTGGCGGGATGGGATTTAACGTGGTTTCAACAATATTTCAGTTGGGGATTTAACGTGTGAATGAAAATCATCAAAATGCGTGGACAAATCAAAAGAAGATCGAATGGATGAGAGAAAAGAAAGGTTCAGCGAGGGACAGACAGACAAACAGCAGGATCTAGAACAACTCAAACTAAGTTTGGCTTCCACCCGTCCACTGCCCAGCTTGGGTCCCCTACGTGGATCATGTAAGCTCCGACTGACATTGCTCTCGTAGGTCTGGGAAGCATCCAAACACGATAAGTAATGAGTCAAGTTGTGCTATGTTAGAAATGAACAATTCGGACAATCTATCTAAAAATAAGATATCCATGATGAAATGTTTTATCATCTCACTGCTGAATCTTATAAACTTGATTGACGTTTGTATAAGCTGACAGTTGTTTTAAAGCAAACTGAATGAAGTTAAATTGTCAGAACTTTATCACGTTATTACAGTATGACCTAATTTAACCAAAAAACTGTTGATTTATTTTCATTTGATTGGTTTTCATGTTGTTTACTCACTTGAATTTCAAAGTTATGCAGTTATCTTTAGTTTTACATAAGAGCCCAAAATACCATATGACCTTAGTTAAGTTCAAATCAAATTAAGATCTTTTTTCTTTTTTTTTCAATTTTGAATGAAAAACGGTGAAGTAAATGTAAAATGGTAAACATTCTGCATTCCATTTTCATGAGTATTAGTTTAGCGATCTTCTTTGCACTACCAACCTATATTTGTCGTTGTGTTTGCTGTAAATAAATCATTGTCCGGTTTTCGATCACATATCTCGAATGTATACTGTTTATTGTTACAATAATGAACTGATAAGCATTGATATGTGATATATTCATAAACAACCACTACTTTTCGATCAAATAACACCATGTAACAACATACCCTGTGCACCTTTAGAATATTTGGTTTTTAGCTTGTTGAAATGATTCTATCTTGAGTACTGTAATCCGACTGAATAATTTGTCACGATTTCCCTATCCATTAAGACTCAATCAGTGTTGAAATATAACCTTAAGATATTGTATCAAGTACTTGTTGTACAGGCCAAGAGATACATCGCCTTCACATAAAACCTACACCCACCCACGCACTCACAGCAGTGTACTTTAATGTATACAGTGTTCAATTTGTTTAAATATCAACTTGTCTGATCCTCACGTGGGTGGATCTTTGCAGCGCTCTGATTGGTTGTTGTAAGTATCTTGTGGTAATATAAGCTAACATTTTCCAGGATAATTCGGTCATCTACCTAAAAATATTATTGAAATACCATACATCTCTCTCTCTGTCTGTCTCTCTCTCTCTCTCTCTGTCTCTCTGTGTCTCTCTGTCTGTCTCTCTCTCTCTTTCTCTCTCTCTCTTTCTCTCTCTCTCTCTCTCTCTCTCTCTCTCTCTCTCTCTCTCTCTCTCTCTCTCTCTCTCTCTCTGTATGTGAAGAAACACAGTGTTAAAGTGACACAGAGTATGTTTAATAAATTTTATATGTAGCTTAAAGGGGAGACAAAATACCACATAACCTGAGTAAACTTCAAATCTCCCTTTTAATTTACATCTTTATCTCGAAAATGTAAAAATGTGTTTTTAATTGTAATCGAAAACGACCATTATTAGGTCGAAAAAAAAGTAACATTTTTTGCTAGGAAAGAAAGTAACAGGAAATAAGTAACAGTTTTTTTGGGGTTTTTTATTTGATAGGTTTAAAAAAGTATGACATAATATACTAACAGATCACATTTTCATCACATGGTCACCTTAGTGATTTAAAGCACTATTATACAATACAAATGTTCAGATGTTTATGTTTAATCTGATGTTCTGTCCGATGGTTTTTTCCGTTACTTTTTTCCTGTTACTTTTTTTTACTACATTCGTAGAAATTATGCGTCGCATTTACATGTGTATTAATTATATGACCCACTTTGCACTACAAATCCATATTTGTCGTTTCGCCTACTGTAAATACGTTTCCGAAATTACGTACGAGTCATTGTTTAGATCACAAATCTCGACTCGAATCTGTTTGTTGTCACTATAGTGAACTCACAAGCACTAAGATAAGTTACAATAGTAGTCAACACATTTTTTGTATAGCAAAGAAAGTATCATGTTATGATAGATACACAAAACGATGATCGATTTTCAAGTGGTACACGTGGTACATACGTCGATGATACACAAGAACAGAGGTAACCAATGACGGAAACCAGAAGCCTAATCAACATCAGAGGGTTGACCGTCTCCCACAATTTTGAAACTTTACAAATGAATTGTAATCACTAAGGCAAATTCCTCTTTTTCAATGTTTGAACACGAAACCTTTTTGATATGTTTGAAATTTGCGGATTGAGTAAGTGTGTTGGTGATAAATGCAGTACGTGTCTTAAACGTCTCAAAGTTATACGTTATAATCGTCCCTTAACACAAGTAGATTAACATGTTTCCAGTTGGAGCATTTCTAGTTTACAATAGATTATCAAAGACTTAACACCTAAATCTGAGAACCGAGGGCAACATTTGTCTAGGTCAGGTTGGTCAATCCATCTCAGACCGAGCGGTCTTTAATCAAGACGAGGTCAGACTGTAGTTACCTCCAGCTGGTCAAGTCAGATAAGATTCGATGATGACCATCCTTGTCCCCCTGATCGATGTCTCTGGTCAACTTCACTGGGCTCGAGTCAGACAGGCTATGCTTACATGGGCTGTGGTCTAAATTCATCTGAATCACTCTACACTTTACATTTAATCTAACCGTGTCTCCCCCATCTGCTTGCTTCTATAAACTATGAAGAATGTTATTCTTGTTCGATCTTCTACCGAAGATGTGTGGTTACCTGCCTGGTCATGGATGGTTGACATGTAAACGCTTTTAGTTTTATGACATACGTTGCAAACATATAATGAATATTTTTAGATAAAGTATCACTATTTCTGCATAAACACAAGACTTCCTTTTCACGTAATAGATCACATAGACAACGACAACACGTTTGCTCAGACAGCAGAAATTAACACTTTTGGGTAAAAAAGATTCATATCTCTCTTCAAAAATGTTATACGATAAATATGCATTCTAAAACTACCTTTGATATAGAGTGATTCATTAATATCTTAAAATGTTAATACACATATATTTCAATCGTATATGAAAACAACCAGGACAAAATGTTTGAGAGAGTTGTTTATATACTATAGTTGTTTATTAATTGTGTAACTTCAAATATGCGTTATATATATAGTTATATATATATATATATATATATTCATATACATGATACATTAGGTAAAAAACAAGTAAACAAATAGATTTCAAGTAGTTTCATTCTTGTAAACATTCCTTTTTTCTGGTTCGAACATTCTTGCATTCCTCGACACTGTTACGGTAAGGCTTTTTCCTGTTAACAGATCCAAGTAAGCAGATTAGGAAGTTTTTTAGGTCTCAAAGTGTAAGTAAATGTGGATTTGACACACTGTGAATAGACCGATTAACTAAACGATTGCAGTACATGTGAGACTAGTCCTTAACTTCATTTGAATTTTTAAAATTTGTTATCTAAGTTTCAAGAGCTATAAAATAAGTTATAACATTCCATCAAGGTTGACATAGGGAGCGTTCCGCGTTCCGCTCGTTGCATAAAACCTTTCGCGGGAATAATATATCCCTATGTCACCCTTGACGGAATGTTATAACGAATTTATCTTAACGAATATCATAATATATTATTAAAAAGACAAAAAGAAATGAACATCACCTATGACCTGATCACGTGACTTTGATTGATTGACGTGGAAGCACGCTTACTCATGTAGCGGGGTATAAGGGATTTATCATCCCTCGGTGACGGTGTATATGGATATTTGTTTAGGGTCACGTGGACCAATTATCGTGTATATAAAACTGTGAAGCTTCTTTGCTTCATTCTATGTTGCAAAATCTTTAAGACCTCAATAACTATACCTATACCAATTTTTAGCCAGTATTACAATTATAACCCTAGTGTGCTACTAGACATATTATTGCCAATTTGTTTAGTTGTTTCGAAACAATATATCTTTGAAAAATATTATATTTGGTTTCCATTTGGGGACTTGTGTTTGTCATATATGATTTATGTCTTTGTCTTATATGATATATGTCTTTCTCTCGAAACACTACCACTGAGGTGGTTCGTCGTACATCACCTACTTGCGCAATTACAAAGGTATTTGTATGTAACACCACTAGAATCTTGTACGTATTGTGCGTAACGTATCAGCTAGCTTGGACTTACTGGTGTATGTTGACGGTGTAATCACCTCATATTTTCTTGTGTCATTGACCTGACATGACCATTTCTGTATTTATTGTGAATCCAAAATATGAGTTTTACATTTATATAGCTACTTTTCAGGGCAGCTTTCAATCCAACAAAAAGGAACAAACTATCATAGAGCAATTAGACGTATGTTTTCAAACACTGTTTGATATTCTTGTTTGTTTTCATATTGAATATAGCAGACAGACAGACAGATGTTTTATTAAAGTGTCACCTCATAAATTTACAATAAAATAGACAAATAAATATATACATTTAAAACAATGAGCCACCCGTGCAGGGTTATGATAGACTGCAGTACTGATTGTAGCAAGTAGGAAGCTCTTACGAATGACAACCCGTTTACATGAATTAATATCCAAACAAATGTATGCATGAGTAAATGTATATTTTCAATAAGTCATAAGTCAATGTTATGTCAGTGTATTCATGTAATGTATACGCAAAAAAATGTTGTTTCAAATGTTAATGCCTTAATTGCAATGCAAAACATCTTATATCCAAATGTGCCATTCGTGAAGTGTAGTAGAGATAGGTATCATATTAGGATTTTCATTAATTCTCCCTTATTCATAATTTGTATACCAAATTAAAGGCACTAGAGCACACACATTTTTCGTAAATACAAGATTGAAAGGTCATGCATATCTCTTGATATTAGTTACAATTCGCACTCAGGTAATCAGCCTTCAGTTATTTAACACAAATATTTAACACAACGTTGCATCAACGTTGCATGTCCTTGAGCTAACCAATTTGAACTGAAAAAGCGTGCCATAGTGCCTTTAAATAAGTAGACACATAATACCATTTCAAGGTAACAGTGCCAATGTATAATTCTAATTTCAAATGTAAGTCATCGTTTTATTTACAAATCTAATGACTTGAGAGTTGATCAATAGTGACCACTCAACTCTATTGTTCTCTTAAGGTCGGTAACTAAGTTAATCACCTTTTTTGGCACGGACACAGATTTTCAACAAACTTACTCACCTGTAAACAAGTACAAATTTTTTTCTAGTAGTGAGGATTAACTTGAAGGTTTAACAGGAGACATTTACAAATGTTTTTGTCTAAACCGGATATCGAACGCGAGCCGTGCTGAGTTAAGTCCAGTGAGCTAACCACTGCACCAGCGAAACCAGCTGACACGAAAAATTAATTCTAATGACCAAAAAATTAATTTTAATGACCAAATAATTAATTTTTTAAGTGATAGGATTAGTTATACATAGTTAATTTCTTTTCAAATTTAAACGTTTATGGTGATAAACTAAACGGGCTGCATGTGCGACACGAATTGCTCAGGCTTCTGTCACCTACCACATTAAGGCACCATTTGGAAGCGCCATTAATATTGTACCAATAATATCAACAAAAGTACCTCAATTATTTTAACATGTTCTGAATATATCTTTTCGATTTTTTCTGTTGCTGTTTGAAATTAATTTTAAAGTTTTAATGGTATCTCACAATTCGCACGTGCCAAGGTGTTCCAATTCATGCTCGACTCTTCGCGTCTTGGGATCACAATTCACACGTGCCAAGGTGTTCCTTGGAAGGGAAAATGAAATGATTTGGTAATATAACAATGTACAATAATTCTTTTGCAAAATGTTTCAGATAGTAAGCCTCATTAGCTGAAGGTTTTAAATAGAAGTTTAGTGGATGTACGTAGAATTTATGAAGTATTTATATATCATCCTGCTACATCAGCGTATTTGTCTACACCCAGCTCCACCCGGATATCCTTCGGCTTAAAACGCTCGTATCGCATATGGCTGGTTACTCATGGCTATTTATAGCCTGTAGTATTTTTCATGTAATGTCGAGTAACGCTCTCCATGTATATTATTAGTCGTGCAACAAGCATGATTGCGCATGAGCGCAACGCGTGGTCTGTAAGAACCAGTTTGTAATAAATCGTTGAGTGGGACGCATCTGGTCCTTTCTTCTGAGTCTAGGGCTTAGACATGAAGCCTGCATAGTCTTAGTAAAGTTTAGCCAGCCTACAACATGGTGTCAGGAGTGAGAGAAGGGGAAAGCAAAGAAAGACACAGCATGTGGTTCCGAAGCGAGAGAACTCCTCAAGCCCAGTGAAGCTATAGGGTGAGAGTATGAACATTGTCGCTCACGTGCGCCGAGTTTAGTGACCGGGCATTTGATAGCAGGGTAGTCTACAGCAAGAATTAACATGTGACAGGAGAGTTCATAGTGTTAAACTGTATGTGGGAAACACACTACATGTTATTTGTGAGGTGACATTTAGGACACAAACGCAAATTCTGAATTTTCATATTTTGGACTCAAACACAAGTTGTTCTGAACAGTACAGTAATGGAGCATTTACGTCCTCCTCCCGAGTTAGAATTTGAAGTAGGAGATGGAAGGCTAGCTGAACGCTGGAGGAGATGGAAACATACAATGCAACTGTATAGGAATTTGAGTCTAAAAGGGAAAAATGAGGCAGACGTTTGTGAGGCTTTCTTATATCTCATTGGGTCAGAAGGAAGGGATGTGTTCAATTCGTTTACTTTTGAAGAAAGTGAGCAAAACAAGATTGAAATTTTGTTTGACAAATTTGAAAATTATTGCACTCCACGTCAGAATATCATTGTAGAAAGACATAGATTCAACACGTCTGTTCAGGGGAAAGATGAGAATATTGAGCATTTTGTAGCAGCTTTGAAACTGATAGCTAGAGGTTGTAACTATGGAACTTTAGAAAATGAGCTGATAAGAGACAGAATAGTGTGTGGGACAAATTCAAACATTATTCGTGAAAGGTTGTTGAGAGAACAAAATTTGACACTAGCACAAGCTATAACCATTTGTAGAGCAGATGAAGAGTCAAAACAGCAAGTTCAAAATTTGTGTGAAGAACCTGAGGTTCATGGTGTTAGAAAAAAGAAGATTAAACCGAAAAATAACTTTGACAAGAAGAAGTCGAAAGAACATACAGAGAAAAAATCAGTCTCTTTTCAATGTGGAAAATGTGGAAATCGACATGGTCCTAAACAGTGTCCAGCATTTGGGAAAATTTGTCATAAATGCAAAAAGTTAAATCATTTCCAAATTTGTTGCAAATCAAAGAGTGTGTTAGGTGTAGAAGACATTAACTATCAATCTCATTGGGCAGACAAAGAAGAAATTATTTTCATAGGAACAGTTCACAAAGAAACAGAAACTAGTGAAGATGCTTGTTATGCCACTTTGCCAGTACAAGGTACAGACATAAGATTTAAAATTGATACAGGCTCTCAAGCAAACATTATCACTTTGAAACATTTCAAGAAAGTGGAAGGTTATCAGACAATTCCTGTTAGGAAAACGAATGCTATTTTGACAAGTTACAGCAATGGCATTATTTCATGTATTGGAAAGTGTAATTTGGCTGTTAACAATCATGATCTCATGTTCTATGTAGTTGATACCAAGCAGATTCCAGTTCTCAGTTACAGAACATCAGTTGATTTGAAGTTAATCAAAGTGCTAAATGTAAATGTGTGTGATCTTGAAACAGATTTTTCGCAAGTGTTCACAGGAATGGGTTGTTTGAACAAGCCATATCACATTGAAGTGGATCCTGAGGTCAGGCCAGTGATTGATGCTCCAAGGAGGGTTCCAGTGGCACTTCGTGACCGGTTGAAAGAATCGTTGGATGAGATGTGCAAGCAAGGTGTCATCAAGCAAGTGGATGAACCAACAGATTGGGTAAATTCAATTGTCATAGGTGTGAAACCAGATCCAGACAAGGTCGAGGCTATTAGAAACATGCCTGCACCAACAGAAAAGAAGGGTGTACAGAGACTGTTAGGGTTTGTAAATTATTTGGCTAAGTTTATTCCAAATCTGTCCTCAATAACTAAACCCATGAGAGAGATGTTGAAGAAAGACCGTGAATTTGAGTGGGCAAGTCACCAACAGCAATCGTTTGAACAAATCAAGTATATCTTGTCATCTGAGAATGGTCCAATATTGCAATTCTATGATGCAACCAAGCCAATTACAATCAGTTGTGATGCTTCAAAATCAGGAATTGGAGCAGTGGTTATGCAAGAAGGTAAACCAGTGGCTTATGCGTCTAGATCCATGACAGATGCAGAAACTGGATACGCTCAAATTGAGAAAGAACTGTTAGCAGTGCTATTTAGTTTGGAGAAATTTAACCAATATACTTATGGTCAAGAAGTAGAAATAGAATCTGATCATAAACCATTGGAGTCCATTCTGAAAAAGCCACTTGTGTCTGCGCCACCGAGACTCCAGAGAATGATGCTAAGGTTACAGAAATACACCTTCAAGTTGAAACATATTCCTGGAAAACAGATGGTCATCGCCGATGCTTTGTCGAGAGCATATTTGCCTTTACGTGAAGATTGTTCAAATCTGGACAGAGAGATAGCTTGTTATGTCCATACTTTGACATCTAATCTCCCAGCGTCAGACCAGAAATTATCTGAAATCAAACAAGAATGTGATCAGGATTCAGAAATGCAATGCCTGAAGCACATGATTTTAGAAGGTTGGCCAGAAGAGAAGAAAAAAGTACATGATGAGGTACGCGAGTATTGGCAATACAGGGGTGAGCTATCTGAGATTGACGGGATAGTCTTCAGAGGGGAGAAGATTGTGATTCCTAGGTCCATGAGAAAAGAAATGATCCAGAAAATACATGTAGGTCACATGGGAATAGAAAAATCAAAACAAAGAGCTAAAGATGTAATGTTTTGGCCTGGAATGTCATCACAGATTGCAGATCTCATATCACAGTGTAGCACATGTAGGGAACTTAGAAACTCTAATGTGAAAGAACCAATGTTACCCTCAGTAGTTCCAAACTATCCATGGGAGAGAGCTGCAACAGATTTGTTTCAGTGGAATCAAAACAACTATTTGGTAGTGGTAGACTATTATTCAAGATTTTTTGAAATAGCTAAGTTAGAAAATATCAGAAGTAGCACAGTGATCAATCATACCAAATCCATATTTGCCAGACATGGAATTCCAGTGGAGTTGAGAAGTGACAATGGTACTCAGTATACATCACAAGAGTTTAAAACATTTGCTAAAGATTGGGGTTTCAAACATGTCACAAGTAGCCCATATTATGCTCAGTCAAATGGGTTAGCTGAGAAAACTGTACAAACTGTGAAAAGACTGTTAGAAAAAGCCAAAAGGGACAATCAAGATCCTTATTTAGCTATTCTTGAGTATAGAAACACTCCAGTAGATGATATTGCATCTCCTGCCCAGATTTCTATGTGTAGAAGACTGAGATCAAGAATCCCCTCAACAAACAAACAACTCAGTTCAAAAGTTGTAAATCAAGATGTAATTTACAAGAAATTACAAGAGAAAAAAGTCAAGCAGAAGATCAACTACGACAAGGGTTCGAAGGCGCTCAAGGAATTGCATCCAGGTGAGAATGTTTATGTGCAGCAGGCAGCGGGCACATGGAAACCAGCCGTAGTTACCAGCCGTGATCCAGCACCGAGATCATACAACGTAGAGACGTCCGAGGGTCAGCAGCTACGACGGAACAGACGTCAGTTGCAGTCAACGCAGAGCGACGTTGAACATCGCCAGTCTTCTGATGATGCAGCCGACACCGCCGATGACAAAGTAGTCCCAACGGTCGTTCCTGATGACGTTCCAGATGACGTCATAGATCAACCAGCAGCTCCAGGGGTGCAGACCAGATCGGGTAGACGAGTATGCAGGCCCAAGAGACTGGCTGATTACGTGTGTGACTGATGTAATCATACAGATGCAGTTTTGAATGTAACTGATATGTATACATTTGCAATTTCGCATTTGGTCGCATTCTATCGCGAAAATCGGTGGGGTTCATCGCGTTTAATATTAAAATAATTGGTAATTATTTTAATGGGGGGTTGTAGTATTTTTCATGTAATGTCGAGTAACGCTCTCCATGTATATTATTAGTCGTGCAACAAGCATGATTGCGCATGAGCGCAACGCGTGGTCTGTAAGAACCAGTTTGTAATAAATCGTTGAGTGGGACGCATCTGGTCCTTTCTTCTGAGTCTAGGGCTTAGACATGAAGCCTGCATAGTCTTAGTAAAGTTTAGCCAGCCTACAACATAGCCCACATTGACTTTTAATTGAATTCATATCCGGGTGGTGCCGCTATCGCTGAATGCGAGTTATTCATTGGCTTGCTATATTTAGCGATACGAGCGTTTTAGGCCAAAGGATATCGGGGTGTATGATGGAGCTAGGCGGAGACAAATACGCTATTGTATTAGGATGTTATATATAAGCTACAAAGAAACCGAATAGACATACATTTGTAGGCAATTATTAAAATATTAAAATTTGTTTGACGTTCCAAGGTATTTTAAAAGTTACAAAATAGTTTACCTAAAACAATAAGCAATATATTGATTATGTATTACGTGTATTACACTTGCTTCATAATTCATTTAGATAAATTTTAATGTTATCTTTTTCAAGTTAATGATAAGAATAAGTTGAAATGAAACAAATTTGGTTTATGACCAAAACTCTTTTTGTATTCATCAATACAAACTTAAAAAATTTAATCAAGGGAAAATTATTGAAAACATTTACTTTTCTTTAAATTTTAAAAAACTTCATTGGAAAAAATAACAATGGAAAACGTTTTCGTATTCGATTGCAGAATTCCAGTAATTGTTAAATTCGACTGATCGTCTTAGGTCAACTGAAATGATACATAACAGTTTGATTTATTTCGGAAATTTGTCATTTCAAATTGAAACATGAGAACTAGAAAGAAAATTAGGTGAACAAAACTAACTTGATACTGTAATGCGATTAATTCATCATCTTCACATAGAATCTTTAACAGAATCAGCTATGTGAATTAACCACATGCATTGTTCTACCTTCCATGCAGAAAGTTTATGTATATGAAAAAGTAGGAATTTGCAAAATGAGTCTAATGGTATTGCGTATGGTATGACTCAGGCACTAATTCCATCTACAAAAAAGGTAGGTGTGTTTGTTTGTGTGTGTTGTTGGGTAGTTGAGGGGTTGAGTGTTGATGTGTATGTGTGTATGTATGTGTGTGGATGTATGAATTTCGCAGAAACAAATTATTGGATTCAGTTAATAACTGGGTAATAATTAGTTTTTTTTATGTAATTATAATGCAAGGGTTAGTCAGTTCGGTAAGAATTTATTTACAATTCTTCAGAGAAGCAACATTGGTTTTTGTTTACGAAAAGATTCACTTTTGAAATCACCCCAAGGTAGAAGTTGAAAAACACGGAGGGTGTACAAGTTAACATAGTCAACAATTCGAGGTTGGATTTGCGTAAACAAGTTCCAGGGATGTCACAGGGGGGTGGTATTTATTTTTTTGTTAAATATAGATTTGTTTCCTTAAAACAATGCAAAGATAATTAGAAATGCCTGACTTAAAGAAAAACTACGTTCATTCATTGTTATATAAAGTATGTAAGGTATGGTTTGAGGTCATGCGTTCATTTCAAAGTCTGAATGATGTAGTGAATAATCACGAATGCAATTATCATTATTTACTGGAGTGGATATTGCATAGGAGTCATAGCTCTGTGCACGAAATAAGGCAGTTCATTTCATTAAACATTTCTTAAGGATTCATTGGGCAGCAAATGGAGGTGAGGTGAGGTGAGTTGGTGTTTAACGCCGCTTTCAAGATTATTTCACTTATATCGCGGCTGCTAGTATTATTGCAGGGAGAAAGCCCGCAACACCATTGTGGCTATGCATTGCGGTGAAACCTGCGAGCATCGGCTGGAACTAGCGAACCATGGGTGGGCAGCAAATGGATAGAATTTATCAGATAGAATGAAATAGCACACATTTAATGTTAAACCTCACAAAAGCAATACTGAATGCTCAAAGGACCCCTGATTATATCTAAATTGTTCTACTTTAAGAGCATTGTATTAGAACTGTGATGGTTCTATGTTATTTAAAGGAGAATGCAAGAAAGAGTTGATTCCAAAACCATTAAAATCATTCTCCACCATCTCCACCAAACTTTTCATATTTGAGACGTTTTATGATAAATTACATAATATAATGTGTGTATTGTATTGAATGGACCCCGTTGTTCAAATACCATTAGTTTAGATTATTTGATTACAGTCCAAATGTCTGCACATGAAGTTTGACATCTGAAACAAAACTTTGTTCATTTTCTTCGCATATTCATAGATACACTTTTCTGTGAAATATCGCCAAGTAGGCCTATATGCCTTCACCACGAGTATAAGAGTCCATAAACAACAATTCAGTGGCAGAGATCCTCAGCTCGGAAACACATAATTCACAACAGAGGATATCTCTCAGCACGCAACGAGGCCATTACTTCAGACTGAATACTGTTTTGAAAAGATTTTTTATTTTTTGTAATCTTTGAATGGGAATTACATAGCAGGGTTAATGTATGTTGCAAGATAAACATTATTATACTACTTTAGGGCATCGCTGTCTTTATAATTCAATATTCTCACCGTATGTGTCACTGCAGGCAAGTCAATCTGTGAGAGTCACACATTAAGTGTTAAATGAAAATTTAACAAGCTGACAAACTCGAAGGGCGTTTGTGTGCCAAAAAGTCCATTTTAGTAACATAAGAGTTAAGTGGTTTTTTTTAAATCATGAACTTGCTTTTGAGTTGTTATCCTGTCTCCTTTCAATGCAATTCTGTTGACGACGTAATATTAAGATAATTTCCGTTATTGTATCGTGGTGTCTATCATAATTCTTATACCTGGTCTTCAAACAGTCGGTTTTGTCCTATTCATACATTCCTGTCTTCATCATACTTCCCACGGTAAACATTAGGACGAATTATGCTTTGCAATATAGAATGACATTATACGGGAAAATAGGTATCAATCTATATCTCATCATTTAGTTCCAGGCTCGCATTAGTTTAGCATAATCTCAGTTGTCACCAATATTTGAGAAACGGGTTTGTCAAGTGGTTAGGTATAGGATTTACAGAGGTTCGGCACAAATGACTAGTGATGGAAGAGGACTAATGAGATTACGAGAGGAAATATATATTTCAATGTGATGTTGGATGCCAATGGTAATATTGGATCTCCTATATCTTTATGCATAATCTTGTTCATTAATGGAAAGGTGTGATTTGAAGCTAACTCATCATTTCGAAACGGTGTTGGTCTGTTTAATCGGTTACCGGCATCGAGAGCTTAAAAATCACTGAAAGATGTTGAAACATCATGTCAAGATCGACGTTGTCACTGCATATGCCACATGCAGTCGAAAGATTGCAGCTCTGATTACACTTGTTCAAGCTCCAATGGTGTATATACCGAAACGGCGAACTATTGTGTGTACCATCCGTGTCATCTCAGCGTTGGCGGTGGTCTAATGTTCTAGCATCGGCCTTCAAGTGACAACCGTCTCTGTGTTGTCAGACTTGTCAAATATGCCCTCAACCTCTCTTTGTAATGACATCACGTTACCGGTGAAATTGCAGGAATTATTGCGTTTCCTTCCTCAAATTTCAGAGGTTGATTTCGATATTTTGGCCTCTACTAATGATGACTTTAGGTGGGTTTTTCTGTAAAGGGTTCGATCAACATTGCCTCGGGAAGTTGTAAAACGTGTGACACGTGGCTAAGCACAAGTATCACAATAAAATGATTTAACATTTTTTTTTTAACAAGTTTCACAAATTCATAAAATTTGATCCATGACGACATGAAAACAAACAGTTATGGTTTTAACCATTTTTTTCCGACTTTACTGACGACATCCATTAAATTCAGTTTGCGTTTCATAAGTTCAAATAGTATAAAGTTTTCTTTGTACTTAAAATATATTGAATTGTATTCATATTGTATATCTATATCTAAAACGTGACACGTGTTTTGAAAAAAAACTGTTTTGATTATAAAAGTTCCAAAATAGCGTTAGTCATTGACGTCACCAAAACAGGACATGTTTCACACTTCAGAAAACGATGATAATAAATAATATAAAATAATAATGTCCATTTGGTTTTAAAAAGCATGTCAAACATCTTGTGAGTAAACGTCATGATTATGAAGATATGTTTTGGAAGAAAATATTCAGTTAAAAGATCTTTAAATGTTGCAATAATCAAGCGGCCTTGGCGTCAGGCACAGAAAAGGAAGGCCTATCTTACCAAGTCATTAGGGCTGGCGTAAGATTAGGCAATGCGTGGGACGATGATAGTATGGAGATACATGCCTTTTTTTACTGGATTGTTTTTACGACGTTCGTTTTTCATAAAAATCTTTTTGGAATCAGATTACCGGTCATTATCAACATGAACCAAAATGGAACTACTTCACTATAGGACACTTATATAACGCCGTGGTGACTGTCTTTATGTGAATTTGAGCTTGTTTTTTGTTTTCAAATAGACTCTTCGTCTCTTTTTTATATCATTGTATTAAGACATTGCGTTATCTTTATCATTACGTTTTGTGGATGTGCGTATTTCGTGTATCAGCTGAATATCCATCATTTACCAAATCCTTGTCTTGCCTCTGGCGTAATATATGAGCTCGTTGTAGTCCGGTAACTTTTGCCTTGGACGGCGATATCAGAATGTATTGCAAAATTTACATTGGCTCTTTGTACAGCCGGTAGTTAACAAGAAGCCTAGGCTAATCTCGTACGGACTTATGCGAAACCTTTTAGAGACTTTTGTCTATTTGTTATGATGTATCTTGTTTTCCTATAATTACTCGATATATAGTTTTACATTGCGAAGTTAGATATTTTAACGCAATGGAAGACCTAAACTTTCCAAAGTTGGAAGTAAGAAGGTTATTTTATACAAATGTAAGACTTAATCCGAGAACTTACATTTGAAAACTATGCCCATCTCACAGGCCGAATCACCCCCACAGGTGTTTGGCTCGTACGCAAGCACTCTAACCACTACTGTAATGGGCCAGCCAGTTGGGTAGAGTTTCAGAATATATGTAATGCGATTACGATTTCAGTAATGTAATTGCGGTGCCATAGCATATCATCATTCAGTTACACTGAAATACGCTTTGGAATGTAAAAAAACGCTCATCAATTGATATTTTAAGAATTAAATGATTTTTGCTCTGATTTTTCGATCCCAAATCGATTATAATCACGTGATTTGTCTTTCGATTATAATCATGTGACTTGTCTTTCGATTATTATCATGTTCATTGTCTTTCACAAACCTTTGACGTATTTTTGCACGTGCTTTTCCTAAATTGTCAATATCAACCACGTGACTTGTCGATTTTCACTTGTAAAACCTCCGACTGATTTCAAAGTGCCTTTTATCACATGTCACCGATCGTATCGCATTTTCTCAATAGTATTTTCACTTTATTTGATATTTTTGTAATTATTTATTTCATTAACTTTCCTTCGGTATCTAGCTAAATAACGACAGAGAGGTTGTAATGTCCAAATCATCATAATCAACTTACATCAACTCTTGTGCTTCATTTCATCATGTTCAATCAAAGGTCACCCCGAGGTCATACACTTCATGAACAATAACGACAAAACTTCACTACAGTTTATTCTTCGCCAGAATACTTGAAAGATTGACTTTAATATACATGTCACGAATCTTGACATCTTCAAATATCTAACATCTAAGTCAAGGATCAAATCTTCATTTCTCAGCTTCAACATATCACAGCTGACCATGTGCTCTCATCTGACCTCTATCAAATCTAGATCAAATATAGGTCAGTTTAGTTTCGCATCTGAAATAAAGTTTTTGATATTGTAAATAATTCAAAAACCCATATTTGGCCGTAACAGAGATCATACTAGGGATTGCTAAACCTCGTAAAGAAAGCTTCGCGGCAGGAGGACCTCATCATGCTTTCTCTCTTACTTCTCGCTCAGCTTTTAGTCCATGGGTTTTACAATCCCAAGCATAATCCCTCTCTCTGTCTCGTGTGATATCCTTGTTGGTGTCCGTGATTGCAGAGAGACGATTTAATTACCTCATGTCCACGATAATATTGCGTTACAAGACAATGTCTGAAAGTGTTAGGAATTAGGTACATTCGCTCAGTATATATCACTAGTCGTTAGGGCCACTTCAAATCCTCACAAAGAATAATTGTCATTGACTAATTGGATAAATATAAAGACGAGATGATGTAATTACATTACCTGTACATACCAGTGTTACCGCTGCCTTACATGGTCGTGTCTGAAAGTGTTAAGAATTTGGTATGATAGCTCATCAGATATCCGCTGGTTGTGATGGCCACTTTCAATCTACCACATGCGAACAAACTGACAGACTGCTAAGCGGAGAAGTACAGGTATTTGCACATTTAAAAAAAAATTGTTTTTGTTAGATATTGTAAGAACGGAGTCTGATACTTAATATTCCGATTACATTAACACAGTTCACATACTTTTGTATTACATTAACACAGTTCCCATACTTTTGTATTACATTAACACAGTTCACATACTTTTGTATTACATTAACACAGTTCACATACTTTTATATTGCGGGATATTGAGGAAACCAGCATGTAAAAGGTTAGCATATTTGCAATTTGCAACATCAGTGAACCACCACTTGTAGATAAAACAAATTTATATACTGTTTGAATCCAACGGCAAAGGTGAAGCGATTGGGTAATAGAACAACCTTTGATTACATTTCTACAAACGGTAGGATTATTTTAGTTAATCTATATGGAAGTAATACTTATTGCTTCATCTAAGTATAATTAAAAAGTTTTAGTTAATCTATGTGAAAGCAATATTCTTTAGTTAATCTATGTGAAAATGATACTTTTTACACTGTCAATACCAAATTCATCATTAGAATAATGTGTGGAACTGTTGATTTTTTAGTTTTTATCGAAATATGTATTATATCATGGTTTACAAGTCTATGTTACTGTCGATCCTATAAATTCCTCCATTACAAAAAAGGAAGGAAGCCTCTTTGTATCTGATTACAGAATTCCAGTAACTGCGAATGATTGGATCTGATCCGCCGGTCATTTGAACTGAAACAAAGTAGTTCGATACGTATAGGAAATATTTCATTTGAAATTGGAACAGTAGATGGAGAGAACAGAGTAAGCTTAGAAAAGGTAAGAATCGTATTTCGATCCATACATGATTAAATCCCTATAATGAAGCCATTGAATACAGGACACTGTACAATATTGGACTGTCACACCTTTCTTTTAATTACACAAATAATATCGAACATTTGAGCAAAAGTCAGGAATTTCTCAATGTGTCTTTTGAATAATATGGTATGGGGCAATTGCCAAGTTTCACTTACTTTAAAGTGTGGGCGTGAATTTTTATTTTGTATGATATTGAAGTACCGCAGTTTGACGTCAAAATCTTAATCAGATCCTTCTTAATTTTCCACGGAAAATAAACTTTGCTATCTGTTAGGCGGGTTAACATTCACAGGACCTTACCACACATTCACAAGCTTTATATCACTAATGCTATGTTGACACATCACCCTCCTTTTTAGTGTAAGGTATCATCTGCTCCCGGGGGTCATCAATTATCTACTGACCACTATCTCGGAGACGACTAATTGAATCATCATCTTAAGGCCTACTTTCAAATTGTTTTCCTACATTTCGATTTTAAAACCTCCCGCTATTTAGTTAACTGGTTGCGAATGAATGATCCTTTCTTTGTAAGCAAGTCGGGAGCATTTTTCAAAAGTAGGTACTTTAATTGCAGTTTATAAAAGAACAGATGTTTAATTGTTCTCTATTTGTACTATTTATAAAAGCAACACTTAATGGTTTCCTGATCATAATTTCTAAAATACGAATACTGCTAACTTCCGATCTTTCTGAATGTACAATGTACACATCCTTTACTGCCTTACAAATAACATTCAGTTTTCCTTGCTGTTGATGAGGTATTACAGTTTGTGTTTGAATAAGTTCATAATTTCATTAACACATTGTCTATTTCATTACTCTCGATAAAATTATCATGCCATTTGCATTGTCAGTTCCTTTTGTCAAAAGGATGATATAAAAAATAATTATCACTGAAAATACGTTTCAATTTTAATGTCCATGTTATAAAAATTCCCTTGATAAATTTGGGTTTTTTTCCGAGCACTAATTGCTTCTTCAGCATAATTTTACACAATGCTAACTATGTTTTAGTAATGTTCAGTATGCTATGACAAGTGCCGCGATACTTTAGCAACAAATTAAAACAATGAAAACATATTCTAATAAAGTTGAAGATGATGTATATCTAGGTGTTTACTTTCATTGACTGGCCATTTTACTTCAAAACCATAAACAGCGGGTGTGGCTGTGTAACCTGATGCACTGTGCTAATAATCCAAGTCATCCCAAATTTGCTCAAGAAGATTGTTTTGTTGACTCAATTACCACAGCAAATCCTCATTTAGAAAAGAAGAGACTACATCATCCCAGGGAGCCTAATCTGACTTACCAGACAGTGTCAAATGCTCTGAGAAGGCTGGATTAGGGTCTGCTTTATTACAAGCAATAGATTCTGATATTCACTCGTGTCTATTCACTTGCTTTGTATTTCAAACAATATGTATCACACATCACCAAAAAACTTTAGATATTGTCTGGTCTTGGCAATTTCAGAGCACCTAAAATATATAAATGTGTCGTATAGATGTGTTTACATTCGTTGTAGAATGTGTTTGTCCTATACGAAGACATACAGATTTATCCTGGGCATCTGTTTTCGTCTTGTAGAACATGATGTATTAGGAAAGTGTGTCACTTTATAAAGATCATGTTGCCAGCAGGGTCTTCTACCACGCAGTGTGTTTGTTATGAGTGTCGTGTTCTCTACACTGACTACACCTAAATGAAATTCATCTAGTATTTGTGAGCTGAGAAGGATTGTGAGTAAAATGAGTGTATAAAACACATATCCACGATACTTTGTAATTGTAACATAACATTAAAGGATGTTCAAATAATGGGAAAATGGACCATTTCTTAAAAAATATCCGTATTGTTAACACAATATAGATATACACTAAGTAAATAGAAATCAAATGGGTGAAAAGATAATGAAAGGTTAGAAAAAGTTGCATTATTATGTCAAAAAATTCAACTTGTTCTTATTAAGGGAAAATTTATCAATCAAAAGTTATTAATCCATTTTACTGTTGATTCTCTAAATTGATAGGGCAGATAAAAGAAATATTACATTAGAAAACTTCCTTCTATCAGATTGCGAAATTTCAATAATGTGAATAATTGGATATGGCCCCCGCCGCAGGTCATGTGAACGAACAGAAAATAGTTTGATTGATATTGGAATTTTGTCATTTGAAATGGAAACAAAAGAATAACACAGCAGATTAAGTTAAAAAGACAAGTATAAAATTTCCGTCAAATTAGATTTAATCATTTTCACTAAGATTCTTTAACAGGAATAGCAATGTGCTTCATTTGACTATAACATCTTTATTTTCATGCAATAAATTGATATTGATGCTGTCAAAGCGAATTTAGAGAGAGTGCCCTGTTTATCGCGTAGACGCCAATTTCAAAATATTAAGAAATGTTGGCGTGAAATTTCAACATGATCGATACAATCTAGCTGAAACTAAGTTTCAAGATGCAAGTCAGTCATTATGGGACGTTTGACATATATAACTCCTTGATCTAAGTAGATTAAATAGGGAAAAAATGTTTTACCATTATCTTACCTTACATGGAATACGTCTGTGTTGCATTAAATCCTATCGTACCTTAATGTGTCCAGGTAAACTATACCAGAAAGTACTGGAACCACTGAAGCAAGTTATTCAATAAAACTCAATTTCTGCTAATGGGAGGAAAAAACCCTGATCTGGCCTCGAATGAAAGGAAAGGGGGGGGGGGGGGGGGGGGGGGGGGGTGAAATCAGAGATACGACGCATATTCAAACTACTGCGTGGAACACAACCCCCCCCCTCGCTCCTTCTTATACCCTGATCTCTTTTAACTCAAAAGCCTCGTACGGCTTTATCGGCTTGATATTCGTGGCTTAGTTAACCTGTTATTATTTCAGCCATTGGAATGTCGTTTTGCAAGGAGCGTGAAGCTGAAACTTAACGGATTTTCCATCCGGGTGGTGCCGCTGTTGCTGAATGCGAGTCGTCTCATTTGCTGGTTCAAAGGCTAGCGATATACGAGGCTTTTGGAGATCAGGATATATGGAAGGAGTGAGAGCGGATTTATATACGCTGATTTAGAAGGATGTACTTAGATATAAAAAAACAATTTATCTGTCATATTCATGGGAAAATAAACAGCTGATAATGATGACTACATGTGAAGTTGGTTTTCACGTCAAATAAAAGTTGTAGTGAAAACAAAACCCATTTATAGTGGGATGGCTTTTGCACCGAAAAAGATTTATTTATATACGGAGGAATGATGATACAATAAATTCAACACACCATTAAAAAGCCTGTAATGATAACAAGAGGATTGATGTCATTTTATCGAAAATTTTACCACCAAATTTACCCCCCAAAAATGTACTTTTTTGTGTGGTTTCTCGTTCGTTTGATATAGTATTTGAACGTGTCTCTGTAGTAATGGAAAACGTGGTTCAAAGGCCATTAGTGGAGATTATCTCAATCTAGTTAAAACAAGTTGTAATGAAGGGACCTCGGGCAGTATTATATTACAGCCAGTATTAACTAGATTGAGGTTACCTTCTATTATGTACAAATAAAAATTGGGAACGATTTTTTGTCGACAGCAAAATTATTCATTGTTCTTTTTTATTGTGTTCTGCAATTTCAACGTCGTAATTTACTTAGAAATGTTGCTAAGCACCTGCATACACCAAGCGTCAAACAGTCATTAAAAATGAGTTTATTAGAAAACGTCCTCTACTCAGAAACACATATTTCACATTAGAGGACATTGAACACGTAACGAAGTCATGAATTCAGCTTTGTAAACGGGTTTTAAGATATTTTACCATATTTTGCATTATTGACATGTGATTAACATTTATATTATATTAACATTTTATTATAAGTTAGTTTGTAAATATTGTAATCATTTGTAAATGTAGCAAGGTGAAATATATGTGGATGTACAATGTATTTATTTTGAAACTGTATGTATATATGGAATAACTTGTCTTTACATATTACCCTGTATGTCAGCCGATATGTATAACTTCTTTGAGAGGCAGATATGTATACCTGAAAAAAAAAGAAAAATAAGATTTTTGAAAAAAGGTTTGTAAATATCCTCTTTCCCTCGGAGCTCACCAACAGTAATAATACTTTGTTACACACATTGAATGAACATGGTCAGAAACAATGTTTGTTTTCTTCTGACCCTTTATTCCTCAATAGTTTTTAGAAACAAGATGATGAAGTACTTCAGTTAAATTCATTGTAATTTAAACTTTGAATTGGAAATATTGAATGACGTTGCACTAAAATTACACCAGTGCCCATGTTAGCATAGCCTTTCCGACTCTAGCCCAGTGAAGTTGACCAGAGACATCGATCAGGGGGACAAGGATGGTCATCATCGAATCTTAATTGACTTGACCAGCTTAAGGTAACTACAGTCTGACCTCGTCTTGATTAAAGACCGCTCAGTCTGTGATTGATTAACCAACCTGACCTAGACGAATGTTGCTCTCGGTTCTGGCTTTGTCAGAGTTTAACGTCTTTGATAAGCTTTTCGGAAATAATTTATCCTTAAACTGCTTGAAAAGAATATGTTCCTCTTCACAGAGAAAACCTTTTAAGATTTCAGTTCCATTTGATATACAAATAAAGACACAAAGTAACTTGACATACTTTTTGTATGTGAAAATCTGAAATTTCATTTATCGAAAGGGCCTCCTTTCACAAAGCCCTAAGGTGATCGTAAGTCCTTAAGGTAACCTTAGTGCAATGTTAAAGTATGGGAGTTAAGGTTAACCTTAGTTAAGGTTGCTTTGTGAAAACAGGCCCAGGTAGCATTGGTTCTCTTTTTGGTTGTGGGGTTAAATAAGATTCAGTCAAATGTATAGAATAAATAAGTAACGGTTTTGAAAATGGGAATTGAAAATGCTGACTCTGATTTCTGTGAAATAGAAATAAATTCTACAGTTATAGAGAAAGAGTGACTTGTTGCATTCCAATGATATTTCAGATAGGTGACCGACTTCTTGAAAGATGTTAGCAGATATTACATATACACACTCACATTCACCAATCAGAGCACAGCATAGACACACCCACGTTAGCATCAGAAAAGTTGGTCCAGTTGAATAAGATACATTGAACACACTGTAGGGGGAGCGTGGGTGGAGTGGGTAGAATGTGCTGGCAATGTTTCTGTTGCTCAGTACAAGGAGTAGATGAACATTACTCTCGGGTCGTTATACACTACTGACTCTGTCCCAGTGGTCGGTTAGATCAGAGTTCAATCACTCAAAATAACATGATTAAACAAAAGTATTTCGTAAGGATATGGGAGTATTTCAGTTACGTATTATGAGATGAACACCTTTATCAGATTCCTCTCTTCTCTCAAGTTACATATTTCTCCTTCTTAAAGTCTCTCCTTTCTCTCTATCTCTATCTTGCTTTCTACCTCCCTCGTCCATGTTTTCCACTCCAATCTCAATCTCTCATACCTTTTTCCATCTTTCTCTCTTTCCCTCTTTGTTTCTCAATCTCTTTCATTAATTGTCTAGCTTAAGCTATTAGTTCTAAAGGCAGAAGAGTTGTCATTCAACTTTGTCATTGAACTATCTATCAACCACGATTTATATATTTGGCCAGTGTTGCTGATCATGTATCCAATTAGCCCGATCTTACATTGACCAGCTGCTTGGCAGACACAATTTCAAGTACTTTAATGTACATATGATTGATCTGTTTCTAATGACTAAGGAATTTATGATTATTGATATAGCTACCATATATCAAGAAATGACAATTTAAATGTTGTAGGTGTAATATGACAAGGAATAATGTTGGATAATGAACCCATAAGAAACGTAGTACCCATAGATTGCTGAACAACACCATCAACATGGAGAGAGAGATGATTAGTTTTAATGAGGGAAACAGGGCTCATTGCCAACCCCATCAAACACTTCGGTAATAAATGTTGGAATATTGGAACTTAAAGTGACACAGAGTATGTTTCATGAATTGTGTATGTGGCTTAAATAAGAGCCAAAACACCATTTGTGCTAATTAAGTTTGAATTATCTCTTAAAAAGTAGCATCTTACCTCTAAAATGCCAAAATTATGTAAATATATTGTTTTCATTGAGAATAAAAATGGCCATATAAATGTTAAGAAGTCGAAATTCTGCATCCAATTTACATGTATATTAGTGAAATGACCTAATCACATTACCTAATTATGTTTGCCGTTGTGTCAGTTGTAAATAAGTTTCCAAAATTACGTTTGAGGCACTAGCGCGCCATGGCCGGTTTTCGATCACAAATCACTACTTTAATCCTTTTTATCGCTATTTCGAACTGGAGATCCTAATTTTCAGACACAGCCAATACTTCTCGATAACATAACACCATAACTCAAATAACCCAACAACTCTCACATGTTACAAACTATATGATATAAATAATATAATATATATAATGCAAAATGTTTATTTCGTGATTACGCCCAAAATACAACAAGTGAATTAAAATACATCCTGCTTCATCAGCGTAATTGAATCCGCTGATCGAGCTCCTTCAATATACCTTGATCTCCTTTGAGCCAAATCCCTCGTACGGCTCGCGCGGCTTGTTGTTCGTGGCTGTGCTCACCTGTTATTGTTTCAGCCAATAAAATGTCGTTATCCAAGGATCTTGACGCTACTCTTTTGAACTTAAGGGAATTTTCCATCCGGGTTGTGCCGCTGTTGCTGGATGCAAGTCGTCTCATTGGCTGGTTCACTTCTTTAAAAAAATAATGGCAAAAAGACATTAATATTCTTGTCTTAACTGAAACAGCTTTCGTTATTTCCGGGTTACGTAGTGGAATAGTCTACTCTGTGTTTTCCCGTAATTGAGTTTTTATTTCCAAAGAAATGAATCTTAGTTTAATCACTAAAGCGCAAAGGAGACTGTCAAACTGCATATTTGAAATTTGTTATTCTTAATTTTTTTTAAAATGTTTTTGATGAATCCAAAGATTTATATAATAAACAATAATCACAAGATCTCATTTGTAGAATTTACCAGAGGCGAAATAGCGCAGGGATTATGGCTTTCGGCTTTGGATTGAGTGGTCCGTGGTTCGAATATTGTCTTGAGCTCGGCGACTTTGTGTGCAGTAGAAACATCATGGAAATGTTCTGCACGCAGTAAGGTTTGGGTGCATTGCTACACATTTCAGTGCAGTCCCACCCATGGTTCGCGTGTTCCTGCCGATGGCCGCAGATTTCACCGCTTTATATAGCCGTAATGGTGTTTGGGGCTCTCTCCCTGCAATAATACTAGCAGCCGCGGTAAGTGAAATACTCTTGAAAGCGGCGTTAAACGCCAAATCACCTCACCTCCCCTTAGAAATTACCAACCGCTTTGCAGTCAAAGCTTTAAAATGAAAGAATTATATTTGACAAATTTGGAGTGACATGATTTGGATTATTACTTGAATGAAAGACTTAATTCGTTTTGTTTTAGTTGGGGTATACGATGCTATAACTAAAATTTAAGCTGAACGAAAATGTTACGCAACTTTCATAAAGAATTTATGTGATTTCTGATTATGTGTTGAGTTAAAGATTTTATTTCAATGTTACGTTGAAAAGAAGCTTAGAAATTGTTGAAGAATTATTTATGATGTTAAATTATATTTGCTCTTAATCAAATTTCAAAATTTATTTAAAGGAATTAATAAAGAGCAGGTTGTTCCATCCTTTTTACTTTCGACATGTCGATTCTATAGTCATTACATTTGAAAAAAATATTACATGAGAAAACGTCGTCATATCCGTTTGCAAATTTCTAGTAATTGTGAATGATTGGATCTTGCCCCCGCCTCGGGTCTTTTGAACTAACAGAAAATAGTTTGATTGATCTAGGAAAATTATCACTTCAAATTGAAACAACAGAAGTGGAGAGCAAATGTAGGTGAAAAAGGAAAGCATCACATTTCAATCAATATATGGCTACCGGTAAATCATTTTCACAAACTTCTTGAACAGAACTTTGTGCAATTATCAAGTGTAAAACTCATTACCATCCATCAAATTTGTTCGTTAAACAAGAAAATTCCCAAATATTAACACCAGGCTATCAATATCATTAAACGAGAACATAATTCTGCTGCATTCGTTTGCGCTTAACGTATTACAGCTCAATATGATCTTATTTTCACTTGCCATGAGTCGGCCGCCCATTTCCATGTATGATATATATGAATTCAAAATGTCTTAAAATATGATTTATCTTTCATGGAATAGCGAACATTCGAAGCCATTTTTCAAGAGGTATGAGTGACTCGACATCAACAGAAAATTAAGAAACAGCCTTGGTTACATAAAAGATAACCACGGGGTAGTTAAAGACGACAAGCCACATCCTGATCGACGATTGAGAGTGTAAGCTTAAATTAAATATCAGGCATGTCATAAAACATGTCAGTAAACAATACCAGGTTCAATCGCAGAAGATGTCAACTTTTACAAGAGTATGTGGACAATCATCAACTTTTACCATCGCCCAGCTTATTACCCCTAACACTTTAAAGATTTCCCTTCTTACTCCATGCTTGATTTATCAATAATGGTGAATGTGTCATGTTTTCACTGAAGCAGTAAAAAAACTAAACTATCATATATACATTCATTTATTTAAACTGTGCTAGCCACACAGCTGGTTAAAATATTAAACAACAATGGATACAGGTTGTGTTAAACACCACCTAAAAGATGTAATTTGTTAAGATTTTTGAAAGTTGATCCATTTGTTAAAAGTCGTAATGTCTTAGAGGATATATAAAACTTCAGTCAGCTGAGAGTATAATTTCAATGGAGCTATATCTCCTTGCACGCAAAAAGGTACTAGATTTCGATAAAGAACGTTGCTTTAGGATCCGTATTTTCAATTATGTTGTCGATAAACAAAAGGCACTATACAGGGAGTGGTGACGCATTCAAAACATAAACAATTGCACTAACAACCTTGAATGTTCAGAAAAGGTCATGAAATACGTTTTAATGAAAGTTAGATTATCAAGGTTTTCTTTCAAAATATCCTTTTTCTTTCGTAGTTTGTCCACAGTAATGGTTTTTATATGACGGTGACTATGTTTTTAAACCACTTCATTAAATCAACACTGTTGTTCAAAACAGAATTAGCGAAGACTGTTTGGTGTTACGTTTCTCCCTGTAGGAGGATAAATCAATGGCTAAATTTGGACATGTATGCAAATTGTTGTTCTTCTACTTCGTAACTTCTAATTTCAAAAATGTTATTTGCTGTAAAATTCATAAATCTAGCACGAAAGAGACAATAAACAACACTTCAGTAGATGGGATCCTCTACTTAGCAACGCAGATGTCTCCCAGAAGGCCATTAATTCAGAATAAAAACCTCTTTGAAAACAAACATTTATTCTGTAGCATTGTGCGCATTAGATTTGAAATACAAATCGTAAATTCAAACTGTGAAACTAAAAACGTGTAAGTGCTCTATAATATTCCCATCAATGACAATATGTTGTGTTTAATAAATCATAGATTTTAAGTTGAGTTTTTTTACGGATCCATATGTAAATCCATGTCTTGTGGGGTTTTGAATATCGTCGCATCTATGCTAAATTCTTATACATTTTCTGCGATTCGTCAGGAAGTGTTTGAATATCATCGCATCCATTCTTAATTCCTCTACGATTGGTCAGTAACGTAGCTTATAGACATCTCCCTCTTTCAATTAAGTTTCTAAGACAAACAGAGGGATGACTAATGCCTGTGTTTCTTAAGGTTTCGTGCTATCATTGCTAACAGTACTTTATCTCAAGGATAAAATAACAATTCTGTTCACTACTAAAAAATCATTTGCTTGTATATTGCCATGTTCCGATATTTATGACCAAATCTTACATGGATTAGCAGTAAACAATGTTTCCTCCAACAATAAATACAAGAATATAAGTATAGTCTTCTCCTGTATTCAGCCCTTGTCTGTCTCTGTCTGTCTGTCTCTCCCTGTCTCTCTCTCTCTCTCTCTCTCTCTCTCTCTCTCTCTCTCTCTCTCTCTCTCTCTCTCTCTCTCTCTCTCTCTCTCTCTCTCTCTCTCTCACTCTGTCCCTGTGTGTCTCTCTCTGTCTCCCTCTCTGTATCTCTGTCTGTCTCTCTGTCTGTCTGTCTCTCTCTGCCTGTCTCTCTCTGTCTGTCTCTCTCTCTCTTTCTCTCTCACTCTCTTTCTCTCTCTCTATGTCTCCTTGTCTGTGTCTGTCTGAATCTCTCTCTGTCTATGTCTGTCTCTCTCTCTCTATTCTCTCTCTCGCTTTCTCTCTGTTTGTCTGTCTGTCTCAACCATCAACAGTGTGGGTACACTTTGTAGGCTGGTTGGTTGATAACAATATAAAACAATTACCAGGCCAAATGTTTGTTGAGCAGGAAGAGAAAGCCTGAAGGGGGGAGAAGTAATCGTTCTTACTAGACAGTGCAACACGCCTCTTGAATGCTTAATGTCTTCAGAGGAATAGCGCTTTTTGAAGTTACTCATGTCTTGTCACTTGTCTCACATTAACAACGATTTGTTCCTTATCAGACAAGGTAAAACGTTTTATTCAAATCTATCATGATTATTTGAAATTTAAACTTAAGAGAGACTCGTTTTTGTTAATCACTTTTGGAAAAGTGATTAACGCTAAAAAAAATTGATTGATCACCATCGCTGTCAATCAAATACAACCAATGATTTGCAAACACACTAAAAATACTTCCTTTAAAAAGCAAAATAGGTGTTGTTGTTTTTTTGGATATGGAAAAACATACATTATACAAAAACTTTCAGGTTTTAAGACAACTTTTAATATTGCCGACATAGTATTTCGTAATTTTGAACTTAGTTTAAACATCATGTAAGGTGGTATTATGTAAGACTTGTTAATCCGTAATTTTGCCATAATTTTTTTTTTTTAGAAGAAACATCTTCCAGAAACACACTTAACGATGATACTCGTAGTATCATACAAACACAGCTGGTAGTCATCGTCACTTGGGGCAAAAATACAAAAACTAATATTTCTTGATATTTATAAATTTCGAAAAAACATTGTTAAAAACTTAATATATCTTAAAACGTAAACCAACATTGACTATTTTGTCCCAGAGAGTAAGAGACATTGCATATAGAAAGCCCGTTGGTGTTACTTAGAACGATGAATCAACTGTAAGTTTTAAACATGGATTTTTTTTATGACTTTGCTGAACGCAAGTTCATTAGGTTTAAATACTCATGATTGTGTATAGAAATAACGGCACCTCTTGACTTTTTGCTTACGCGAGTTACCCCCAAGAAAAACCGAAAGTAATCAGAGCACCACTCATTCCAAGGATTGTCCTTCACGTATGGTTCATATGACCAAAGTTGATAAATCTGAGATGTTTTGAGCATCGCCATTGTTTCTACAGAATTAGTTCCTCTGAGGATGTCACAACATACTGAGGCAATTGACGATTTATATTTTTTCTTGTGGCATTGAATCAAACATTTATCAAATTATTTTCATTATCTCATTAATAACATACATATTGGATTTCTAATTGGTCAACTTACAAGGGAAGAGTCTCTCATTTCCTTTTGACTGTTGCAATACTGTGAACAATGCTAACGAGGTAAATAGGCATGGGAATAATGAAATGTAATTTCATGTAAAACCTTAACAAATCACATTTCATCTCCTTCTCAATAATTGTGCCCTACCACTGTAAATGGAAGATTTTTAGGGGGAAGATATAATTGCCTTTCGAATTCGTTGCAATTACGAAATAATTTACTTTACACTAGAAAAAGTAGCTTGTAGCTGTAAGCCAGAAGGTTTATCAATATTTCTTCTGGTGTCATTCTCAGGATTACTTTCTCTTTATACCTATTTAACCGAACATTGCCCGCCTTGAACCATGAACAGCAGAACAGATAGAAGCTAGGCTTTTTGATATAAATGTCCTCTCGGGCCATGTTGAAAAAGGGAGGAGGGAGGAGGTAGGCCTCACATCTTTCAATATGTAATGACAGGAGAGAAACACACAACACAACTCTGAAGTGTTTAAAGTAACGGTGGCAGTTTTTTTAAAAGTTTTGGCTTAAAATGCTCTCATTTAAACATCACTTAATTTTAAATTCAGTATCTCCAGAGGGTAAAACATCTCAGTTCTCAACTCGTAGTTGAAGAAGTTATAAATTATCAAGCTAAAACCACTGTGGATCTTTTCTGTGTGAATACCATTAAATCATTTGAGGTAAGGAAATGGATTCGCATAGCTTAACTGAACATGGTACGTTCGTTGTAGAATCACCTTTTCATTGAAAAAAACATTGTTTTGACATTGGTAACATTTATTTTCGTTTTCTTGAGATATCTTTATTAAGCTTAATAACGTACTACTGCCCCTTTAAAGGTGGTAAAGGTAGAATCTTCAAATATTCACTTATTCCAAGATCACAGGAACATCTCAACCTTACCAGCTCAGGGAGGTTACAAAACACTTCTCAGACTGTAATGGTGCATCTCGTCCGAGAATGTCTGGGTATCATCTCTCACAAATCTCATTGAAATCAGGTCGAAACTAGTTGCATAATATTCGCTGCGTCTCTTCCATGACTAGTTTCAATCTGATTTCAACGAGCGAATAGTTCCGATCTGATTTCAATGGGATTGCATCTCTCAGAACATAGTAATTGGAAATCAGACACCACGTCCATGTTGAGATAAGGACGTTCCATTTAACTTTGTATATATGGCTGTATCAAGACCTGGGTACTAATACTAATAGGATCCAGATCTTGTAACAGTGATTTAAGATCTATGACAATCATTATCAACAAAGTGAGCTTGAAATATAAAACAATTCAAGTTAATGAAAAGTAGAGCCTTTGGCCATGAGCCTATCAGTCTTTGTATGATACGTTAAACTATTTATATGAAGGAATCTCTATATAATCATGCAATTGATGATAAATTGAACCGCATGGTTTTAGTAGAAAAGGTAGTGTTTTAATCAATTTCAATTTGGAATAAATTTCTAACATGAATTTTTATTTAATTCTTTCAATGCATATTTGGGAAATACAATACAGAAGAGGGAATGAGAGTGACAACGAATCTATTCCATTGATTATTGAAAACAATTGTTATCGTAGCAATGTATTTGCAACGAATGTGATTTTAACGGTAACACGTTGGCATTGTTGTTCAAAGGACTACTTCTGGAGCTTATTTAATCTAATGTGACTTCATTTCAATGTAATGTACCACGATATATCAATGACGTATTGTTGGACATCTCAGTACATTAGTGTTCCTTGTCTACGGAATCTGCAATATGAAAGAATTTGCTGTACAGTATTGCTTAGATTATTCCAACAATCAAGAGTCGAACAGCCGATGATCAACAGCTCAGAATAAAAGATATAATTGGAAACAAATATTTCACAATAGTTGATAACTCTCTACACGCAACAAGGTCATTAAAGAGTCACATAGTACCGGTATGTTGCTGGAGTCATATATGAGAAACTTAAAAAATGGTGTTATTTTATCGAGAAGTAGTGGTTCTTTCAGAAAAACAGAATCATAATGTTAATCAGTTCAGTATAGTGACAATAAACGGGTTAAAGTTGTGATTTGTGATCCGAAACCGGACAATGGCTCGCACCAAGGACTCAAATGTAATTTTGGAAACTTAATTACAGCAGACAAAAGACAAACATTGGTTGACAGTGTTAAGTTGAACATTTAACTAATGTAAATGTTAATTGGACACCAGAATTTCGAATTTTTAACACTAATAGGGTCGTTTTCCGATTATCATTGAACACAAGTAAATAATCATTTTAGCATTTTAGAGATAAAGATGCGTGTTTAGAGAGGCGATTTAACGTAATTCAGGTCATTGGGTTTTTTGGCTCCTATAAAAGCCACATTAAAAATCACGCAACATACTAGTATTTAATGAAGTGATGTTAAACAAATTTCCGTGTAGATAATTTTGTCCTCATTTTAAACTCTTAAACGTCCCAATACTCTTTTCCTAGCGATGAAACGTCCATTCCGTTTACAACTGAACGATAATTTATTTCTTTTTATGTCAATATTACAAGATTTATAACTGAAATGTTTATGGAGGTTAGCATTGAGCAATGTTTGCGACGTAAAGAGGAGTCCTTTCTCATTACATCACGATAAAGTACAAGACGATGTGAAGATTATTTCTCTGTGGCTATCTTTAGTTAGGATTCTCATACCATTACCAAACCTTCTTCTTCATATAATTACCCTTACAACCATTAAAATGCCACTTCTTGTTTAATATATATCAATAATCATAAACTTGTCATAACTACAGTGACATCTTAAGAAATAAAACCATCATATAGAGATCACAGTAGATGAATATGTGTGTGACGTGGAGATGGTTTATGTCATATTTACAAATTGAATAAATGATCAGCAAACATGACTTTCTTATTTGGATCTATAAGTGATTAAGAAAGAATTTGAATTAATATAAGCACATAAGGTATAATGACACATATGAAGCCATTATAAAATCTAAGAAATGTACACTATATACATTAAAGAAATTGAATTTCATAAATACCTGCTATATTTGTAACCTCTCATTCTAGATTGCCCCTCATGACTGCCCCCTGAAGAAAGCAGGCTTGTAATTTATGATCGAAAACCGGACAATGTCGCGCGCCAATGAGTCAAATGTTATTTTCGAAACTTATTTAAGCAGATATAATTAGGAAAAATAGTTGATAGTGTTAAGTAGATAAATCAACTAATATTCATGTAAATTAGATGCACAATTCTGACTTATTAACACATATATGGTGGTTCCATCATCAATGAAAACGAAAAAGTTAGGATGAAAAAGTATCCTAACTTCGGCATTTAGAGATAAAGATGCAAGCTTAGGGACGATATTTGAATTGAACTAAAGACAGATGGGTTTTTTGGCTTTTGTTTTAGCCAAATAAAAATTTATAAAACATACTCTGTGTCACTTAAAGAGAGGTCTATCCTATCAACCGTGATTCTGTGGTCTGGTTCTGTGGTCAGGTTCGGCAATATCAACATTTGCATTGGATAATGTTATGATTGGTCGTAATGATGTTGATCATCCCAAGAAGCTCAAGAAGATTCTTAGTTGACTCAATTACTAGACTAGATCCTTGTTTAGGGCGGAGAATTTTCAAGAGGGAACTACAGTAATCTACCTGACCAGACACCCCATCACACTGAGAAATACTTGATGAGTTCTTGGTTAATTTCCGAAAAATTCAAAAGCAGTAGATTGTGGTTTGCACTGGAGTCTATTCACTTACCTGACATCGACACATCTCATAATCAGACAAGTCAAAAACATTTATTCAAACTTATTTGAGCACATTTACTCTGGAACACACCTTATTTATATTCTTCAATGACAAACATATTCACCACAACAGTTACGTTCTTGACAAATTAAGGATGGTTTATTGAATTCAATCTCAACCTAACTTTCCTCATACTAATCTCATCTCAGCAAGTCAAATTCTCCAAATGAAAGAAACATGAAACACAATTACGTGAGAACAAAAATTGGTATTTGTTTTTATCAAAGCTTGAAGAAATACAATTAAAATACACAGATCATTCAGGCACAACCATTGTTTTTGCATATCCCTTGGAAATACATTAATGACAAATAATAACTATATGTATATTGGACAAAAGCAAAGGAAAACATGGTGTGCTATTCAAAAATATGAAAGAAAAACATATAAAGTACAGGGAACATTCAGGTTCAACCTTTATCTTTGACATCACTTGAAAAACACATTTAAGATAAATAAAAAACATATGTATATAGGACAATACTGAACATGTGAAATAAAATCTGACACTCAACATTTAAAAAAGCACCTACATCTAAAAAACAATTTGCCAGTCAGTCTGTCAAGTCCACATAACTGCAAATCAACCACATTGATAACAAAAAGATGAGACTTAAATCATATATTGCATAAATGAAACTGACCAATGAGAAAGGGCCATGATGAAATATGCAGAGTAATCAGAAATCAGGTCATCTGATATCTGCTGTGTAGTAGTTACACACTGACATGGTGGTGTATACAAGAAGTTATCAAGTTTTCAAATCAGTTTTACATTTCTAGCTGCATCTTTATCAACCTCAAAGTCTTTGAAAGGCATTCAGAACTGGCAGAACATCTTCATGTTCCTACATTAACCCCCCTTCTCAATTATTGTCCATCAATTGTAATGTTAAACATGACCAATGGTGATAAATCTATGATGTTTTATACATACATCTATTGACACCCTTTCTTCATTTTCAAAATGAACCGAATTAAAAAAGATTGACCTGAGTATATTACAAATTAAGAAGGTCATTAAATGGCTAATTTTCTTTTACTTTCTCCATTTGGATTGAATCAAAGATTCATCAAATTATGCTCATTATCAGTCATCTCATATCGATATCAACAAACATCAGACAAGGTTATCAGGGTATGTGTATAAATGTGATAAACAAATACACAGTCATGAATTATCCAGAAATGTATGATTTAACTTCCGTGAACTGCATATTTTATAGAAAAAATGTTCTTCAGTCTTCACACCAGTTAATGTTTTCCCCGTAGGAACACTTTCATCCAAACATGGCCACAATTACAATGAAACTCATGAACAGCGTAAAAAGAATTGGAAATGTCAGGAAGCCCCAAACCGGCCACAAACCAACTGTAAGGCTGAAAGAAAGAATGAAAACAAATGTCAAATTAAATAGTGCTCAGGATGCTTGGATTAATCAATACAATCAACCAATCAATCTGTTTTACACCTGAAGGCCAAAGGCCTACATACTTAATAATCATACATGTAGCATATATACATTACACATATATTGGATACGTCATTGAGGAATTAACAAGGTCTTACTTTTATCAATGACAAAATGTATAAATATATTTACTAAGATTCAATAAAGATTTCTTTGAAGAGGGAGTTAATAAATTTTGAATAAAGATATTTTGCTTATCAACATGTAAAAAATAATATATCTTTCTGTAGAATAGAAGTGACATACCAAAAGAAAATGAAATTCGTCTTCTATGCCATATTTACATACTATAGCACATATTTCAACTCTTCAATTGGGTATTTCAGGACATATGAGGATATAATATACACTTGAAATGTCTATTAGTGCAGTAAAATGCTTATTTTTCTTAACAAATGACCTGCAATCAGCTTTTGAATAACCTGTAGAGAGAGCCCACAGAGGAAGGGAGCAGTTGCATTTGGTATGGTACAAAAGGAAAAAGTATATGTAAGCCTGTAGACTGACCACACTCCGCCCGAGAGGAAGGCAGCTGTTGCTATGGGTATGAGTGCTGGATACTGTTTGTCCCAGTCATCAGTGGTGAGCTTCTTGATGCAAGACAGATAGACTATCAGGAACCCAGCTATAGAGAGATTCACAGACATCAGCACTGCTCCTATGTTGAACCATAATCTGCAACAAGGAGCTTCATACATTAAATATTGTAAAATGTATAAGGACAAATATTCATTTTGAAGAACTTGAGTTTCTCCATGCTGACATAACTTTATATTCATATTTGCTTTATATCTACTTCCTTCAAAATTTGAAGACAGGGTGCATATACACCTTTTGCTTTGATTCTTCATAATTAGAGCATTGTAACAAGTTATACATTCTTGTGTTAAATTTGAATGTTCAGACAAATAACAAAACCATGTTATGAAATGCTCATTACAACAGCTCACAACATATGTTCGCTTGATTGAGTGGAACGTCATTGATATATCCATTCCATTGTTATCATAGTCTAACAAGCACCATCAATTAATCAATAGAGTTAATAAGATTAAGTTAAGGTGATTAAGGGTTTTAATGTTGCTTTCAAGAGTATTTCACTTATTTTACAGCTGTTAGTGAAACTGCAAAGACAAAGCCTTCAACACTATTGTGGGTATGCGGTTGCCGTGAAACCTGCGAGCATTGACTGGAATAATCAGTTTAAGAAACCATATGACAATCAAATGATTCACATATTAGTATAGAAGTCAAAAACAGATTAAGGGGGATGACCCTTTTACCTTTATTATATAAAAACTCTCTGGAATGATTTTTTCTAAACCCAATACAAGTACTATGTATGTAGTATGTATACAACATCTAATCTTCTATATTTTCTTTCTGAGAAGATGCCAAATTGAGTCTCCTTCAGGGTAACAAATAACAAAATCTATAATTCATAACCTCCTTTGGCAGAAGAACCTGTACACAAGAATTCACTTTTATCTAGCAATTGGTTCATGATGGATGGATAGGTAGACAAGCAGACATATGATTTTTTTAATTGCCACGCCATGATATGGCCTCATGATGGTTTCCAGGTTGACTTTTTATATTTCTAGAAGTTGAAACAATAAGAAAGAATACCAAAAAAATGTCTGACAAGTCATCATCCAACATTTATCAAAAAAGTTTCAAAAACAACATTTAACAAAGGTAAAATGAGAAACAGACTAAACTCTATACATTTCTAGATGATAAAATGGCAGTACTTAAAAATAAAATCTGGCTCAGAACAAAAAGATTTGACTTTCCTTGTCATAAGAGAAACGAAACATAGATTTCACAAGAACAAACCTGTCATATTACTCTTCACATATCCCTGTGCATAATGTTAAAAACAAAAGTAGTGTTGGGGAAAAACACTCGTTCACTAACTTTCCTTACTTCTACATGTAACTTAATAAACAGCTCAAAATTAGAAATCCTGACATTTGCTAGAACATCAAAGAAGTATAATGTTTTGTATGAAATTGTAAAAATGCTATGGACAAAACTGTTTTACATCTTCAAAATCATGCAGAAAAAGGTGAGGAGGATTTCACTTATATAAAAGTTGCTAATAATATTGCAGGGATAAAGCTAGCAATGCTGCTGTGGCCCTGAATTGCAGTTAAACCTTCAAGCAGCTGGAACCAGCAAACCATTGGTGGTACTGCACTGAAATTCAGCACAGCTTTGCATCCATATATATGTTACTGCATTTAGAACAGTCCTCTCCTGCAGGCAAAGTTGCCGTGCCCCTGCCAAGATTTGAACCCCAGACCTCTCGATCCAAAGCCGAACGCCCTAATCACTGTGCTATCCCAGCACCCCCAGGAAAAGCAAAAGTTTTTCAACTGAATATAACCATATGCTATCATGGGAATATGACTGTGAGCTTATAGTTAAAGTGGATAATTAAAAGCAAAGAAAGGCAGTTCATTTATCCTTATCTTATTAATTCTTAATGTCACAATAATGCAACATTCCATCAAATAAAAGAAGGATTTCTTCACTGAAGCTCCAATCAAATCAATAAAATGAAAGAAACAAAAACTAGCATGCACGGAGAGATTGTAATCTCGGTATCTGAGTAGAGCCAGCAAACTCCGAGCATTTAAACTAGCGCTAATGACCTCCCTCACACTTTATTGATGTTTCATCAAATAGGAAATCCATTTGTCATCAATTTGACAAATAGGATGAATTATCAAAGCATAAAAGTGGTTTGATGCTGACAGCGGGTCAACTCCTTGCTATCAAACTCACTCGTCAGATCTCTATCTCCAACCATGCATTCCTCTAGTCCAACTCCGCACCGGCAATATCGATTTGTTCTCCTCAAAATACTCTTAAACGATGCACTTGGACTAAACAGCTTTCCTTAACTTCAAATCATTTTCTTGATTGAATAAGAGCTATTGAATTAGAAAGCTCTGCTATTTGAAATCAAATATATAACACTGCAAGGCCTAATCTATCAGATTTACTTTGAAACGTTTCCCTGGGTTCTGTCTGGAATTCTTATTGAAAATAATGGATTGAATGAAACAATGACATGAACGAGTAAATTTCAGTCAAATACAGTTTTATCATAATGAAACACTGTGATGATTATCAGACCAAACTACAGATCAAGAGATGTTCGATCAACTGATAAGAATCAAACAAAGAATGTTTTCCTGTAATTGGGGCAGTAAACTGACCTCTTGAAAATCCATTTAATCACAAAACATCAGATCTATTTTTATCCCTATGACAAATGGTACTGTCTCTATTTAACTTCAGTACTTCTTTCAGTATTTTGCAAGTTTTCTTTTTGTCTCTCTCATCTAGTTTCTTGGGATGATCCAGATACAAAGCCTTACCATCCTATTTTACTGAATAACTCATGGAAAATCAGCAAAATATTTTTTTAAAAAGACCTTCTTGAAATACCACATTGGAAAAATATTTTTTAAAAACCTCCTGTAAATACCACATTGGAAAACTCATGAGTTTACAGCTTGCTTTCAATGAAGTGGGGTTTTTAGGCATGCTTTCAAGGTATCGTGTGTACATCACAGCACCTTGTATCATTGAAGGCAGAAAACCTGCAATGCCAATATGGCCATGGATAGCAGAGAAACCTACTGACATTGGCTGGAACCAGCAAACCATGTTCATTACTACACTGACACTGATTATAGCATTGCATTGAAACCTAACTTCATGTTGAACAGTCCTCTACAGAACAACATTAACATCTCCTGGTGGGAATTGAACCATAAACAACTCCACGAGTTGCGACTTGCAATCTCATCCTATGCTGTAAATGCTTAGAAATTTAGGTGATATCCAGTGTTATTTCTAGAGGAAGTTCTTGGGAAATTTGACACCCTTTTTGTCTTGTTTTGAGAAGGATGTATTGGGTGAGGTATTGAAAAGGGTTCATTTTTTCAGATTTGACCAAAATAACCCCTTAATCTGTGCACTTAGGAACAACAATGGATATCTTCAACTTATTTTGATTTGTGAGCTAAGAAAGTCAGGAGGTGGAACATATAGGAACGAAAAATACGTTTCTTGCAGTCAAAAGTTATGGAAAATGATCACAAAGATAAAAATTAGATAAAATTAAGAAGGATCACCATAATGATTATTAGATTCATAACTCATCATATTGTTTATTGGAGGATGATCCATTAACCAACAATTGTCTGTACTGGCATGAACTCCAAAGGTAATCATTGTGTATTGATTAGGAAATGAGTGATGTTTAAGCCTATTCACTGTGGCCTCATAATGACCAAGGCCAGTGAGGGACCATTAAACAAGGCAGTCCATCAACCAGCTCGAACAGGCATCATCAATCAGCCAACATGACTACACATCAGCATTCAGACTGTCTCCTCAGGGTGATAATGAATTTAGAAGAGTTGTTGCTTATTGTATATATACAACTACAGTCAAAGAAAAAAGATCAAAAGATGTCTAATGATTAATCTTTTTTTTTTAATTTGGCAAGTTGTTAAATAAAAGTAAAAAAACGAAATTGAGACAACCCCTTCTTTGCACACTAGCAATCTAAAATTCTTCCTTTTGTTAGTAAGTTGTAATTCTGTGCCACTCAAAATTCTTTTGTATAGAGTTCAGCCACATGTGAAGAATTTGCATTTTGGTAGAAATGCATTTGATGAAAAAAATCCTATTTATAATATAAATGGATATTTGTATGTTGCAAGATTTTATCTGTTTGGCATTGTATACCAACAATGCTTAGGTCTGAAAACAATATTTCTGACTAAATCCATGTCTAATTAAGGCAGTGTGCTAGTTTGTTCCTCAGGTTCCCGCTCTGGCACGGAATGGAGCAGTGCATCATCAGAGACAACAAACTTGAATACAGGAGAAAATCACATCAATTCCCAGTCATTTCTGAATTGATTACTGCCTTGGCTGACAATAACTTCAGATTGCTGCTTCGAGCAAAACAAATGATGTCCATAGAAAATCAGCGTTTACCTCGTTATTGACCTAGTTTTTGTCAAAGAATGAGAATAATGGATCAATAGTTTGGTCAAACACTCATAATCTGGCCGATTCAAAGAGAATCTTATTTCATGCCCGATGATAAGTGGCTCTTGATGAATTCAATTATTCATCAATTTAATTTTCAAATACTTCATTATTTCAAATTTTCCTTTTATGAAATAAACTATACTTTTCCATTAAAATTTTCCATTGTGAAAGGGCAATTTTCACCTTGTAGCTGAAAATTTTGTAAAGGATGATCCTGAAAAAAATATCAGCAAAGTTCAGAGCCTAGTATCTTTGTAGGTCACCAGGCTTTAGAATAAATCAAACTATTCAATGATTTAATCTCATAGTTCAGGAAAATTCTCAATAAGTAGTGGCATTGAACCTCTAGGTCTGTTTTTTGGAATGGGATCGTAGTAAAATCTACAATCAATGATTCCCTGTGCCCTAAACACCTGTACATATGATATAAACTTCTTGTGATACAAGTATGAGGACATGGCCTTAGTGGTTGGGTAAAATTGTTGTGATATAGTCAATTTTTTATGAAATCTCAATTGCCCTAGGATCTAATAAAAGTGATTTGATTTAAGCTATTTCTTTTGGAGAATAACTTCAAGGTTTTTTTAAACATGGTCTCTATAAACCCCATATCTATAAAGATATAATTATAATCAAGGCTTTAACAATACTTGCGGGACTACTTCTGGAAAAGTTGGAAATGTAAAAGGCTCACAAGCAGACAATCACTAAATAACTAGAAAAAACCTACTGGACACTTAGGCTCTGATGAGCTAAAATTAGGGGTATCAAGCTGTAATTTGAAACCCAGATTTTTGGTGAAAATAAACAATCAAAATGAATTTTTGATGGGAAAAAACATACACACCTCTAACCTCAACATATTCTAAAGATCAATCAAGTTTTGACAGCCACAGAAAAAAAGTAAACAAGTGACAAGTGATTTTTAAAGCATGACTGACTTTTTGGTGCTTACAAAATAAAAGAGATTAGTGACAATCTCTATCTATGAAGTGGATTCATGATCAAGGGTAAATAACTCTTGTAAGCATGGCAGTAGGTGCAATCAAAATTCAACATTAGACTTGTCTAGTTGATTTAGCTATAATTTTTTTTTCTACCAAGGACCATATTTCATATTAATGGCATTATAAAATTTTATGAATTTTAGCACTTTTAAAACTATTGCATTCATAAGAATTAATCTTATAAAACTAAAAATTATGAATAATTAATTTTCAAGATAAAGATGAGTTTTGTTGGGATTTTAGTTAATTGCATTGTGGTTTAGCTCTGATCCAACAAGTTCAACCTTTTACCCCTACTAATTTCTAAAACGTTTAAAGTTGCACAGAGTATGTTTCACAAATTTGTATAGGGCTTTTATAAGAGTGTGCCCTAAATTAAGCTCAAATATCTGCACTAAATTTAATTCTTTATCACTAAATTGCCAAAATTAGATTATTTTCCTGTATTCAATGATAATAAAAAAAACAGCCATATAGATGTTAACAAGTCTAATGCATCCATTTTACATAGATATTACTTAAATGACCTACTGATCACAAACAGTCCATATTTGTATAGCTGTATATATAACTTTCCAAAATTATGTTTGAGTCATCGGCGCACACCAATGTTCAGTTTTTGTTATTATAAATTACAACTTAAACCTGATTATTGTGAACTGATAAGCAACAAAGTGGTGATTTTTAATAACAGCCACTTCTCTATAAATAGAGATCATTAATAAAGTTTGAAATATTTGAAACTAATAACATACTTAAAAGGCACAGAATTGTGGGCAAACTGACCCTGTAGTGAACACTCAGAAAGCAGAAATACCTACCTGTTTATCCTGGGATCATACTGCACAACCATGACAATATCCGAGAAGTAGAAGACAGCCATTCCTGCCAGTAACCACAGGATGTTCTGGATACAGAAGACGGACTCCTTCCTGCGATACTTCCCATAAGTCTTTTCAAACTTCCTCTGTGTCTCCTTGTCCATGTGGTCACTCAGGCGTCCGGTTGGGGCATTCCGGCCCTCGTAGCGGTATGGATCATTCAGTGCATCTATAAGATACACAACAACCATGTTCAACTCTTATATCTATAGTATAGAATCTCTCAAGATTTCTGTACATAATACACAATTTAATTACATCAAATTTCATCTATGTTTTGTAAAAATATATTTTACAGAAACACACTAAATAACTTTTAGGAATCAAGATGAACTAAGGGAACATATGAGCTAATGAATTGCTATCTGTTTTTTTAATTTAGTAACTGATGTTTGATTTGTGAATCCCTGCTACAGGTGGGGCAAGGAGCCATGGAATACCGATGCCTTAACAAAATTTCAACAAAATAAACCAGATGCAATCTTTTTATGATGTTTTTGATTTTGAGTATTTCAATATTAGCCCATTTAAAGGTGCCAGGTCTATTGTATTGGCAACAGACAAAGTCCAGGTTCAATACAACTGACCGAGGACCTGCATCTCTGACAATACCGAAATACTTACTTGATGATAATTTTATTAACCAACCTTGACGTATCTTACATGCAACATCTTAATGAGTTCATTTTTATCAAAATCAAACTTTTTCAAAATGATTTATGTACATTAACAGTTACAAACTAAAGGTTTTATACATATAAACTATAACTGCAACCTCCCAAAGTGTTGCGGGTGCTTGGTCACAGAATAGGGCTGAGTATTGCACGAAACTTTTTAGTGGAATAAATTGCAATAAAAAGCTCATGTATTGCAATAATATTGCAACTAATGAATGAACTCTACATTTAATTTTTATACTTCTTTATGCAGTTTAAACATTAAAAATTTGAAAAAGTGACTTCAGATCTCTTGAAAATAGACCCATACATTACTAAGTAAGATAAAGTTTGTAAGTAAACTTTAATAACATAAATATTTAAAAACTAACATTTGTAATACAGCAAAACATGCATTCTTGCACATCAAAAGAATAAAAAAGAACAAGCTTTCTGAATAAATTTAAATCGAAAATAGTTAGTGTGATATATTTTGATAGGAAAAATAATCTTGCAATATTGTATTTAACAATCTGTACAAAAGAATATTTGTATTGTGATCAGGGGCGTAACTAGGAAATTTTCAGTTGTAAGCACAACTTAAGGATGTGATAAACCAAACTGACTAAAGCATCATACCAATCAAATGCAAAGGTACCATCAAAATTATCTATGGTAAGAATAACACAATGAACAATTTGTAACTACAATTAATTATTGAAACGTCCAATGATCTGACGAAACAATAAACCAGAACTCTTGGAAATACAAGAATGTTGTCAAAGGAACAAGAACAAAACAATTAAACTGTGAACTTCTTTGAAACATCAGCCTATCTTGAAGAGAAATGCCATTTTGCTTGTTTTTCCCTCTGCGAAATTATCCACTACCTTATCAAAATTGGCATCAAAATCTCTGTTGATATGTAGAATTGCGAGCGCATATAGCTGTTCTGTTACCATTGTCGATCCGAGATACGTTCTAACGCATCTCAGTGCACTAAAGGAGCAATCGGCATTTGAAGAAGACACTGGCAAGTGTTTTGACAGCAACATGGATATAAGGATAGAGATTCTCTTTTGTAAAGTCCAGATTTGCCAGCAGACACATTTATTCAAGAAACGTATATGTCAAATTCTATGCACATCCAGAATATATGACGTTTATTCTAAATTCGTTTATTCAATTTCAAAGTGTAAGCACTTGCTTTTTGTGCTACAAGGTAGTTACGCCTCTGGTGATAATATTACAAAGCCCTAAAACAGAAGTTTTTCGTCACTTGCCCTAAACAAACAGACAATATCTACAGTGATTCTCTTTTTGTTTCTTTTAAACGAGAATAACAATGTTGATATCTATATAATTATATATATATATATATATATATGTAGGACTCAGATCTGTGGCGGGTCTCTAATCTATGGCAGATTTCCTAATCTGTGGCGCGTTTGATTGTTAGATTGTTTCATGATGTCATGCTAAGTGACTTCATTATGCCTTATACGTAAATAAGATATTTGCAGCTTCATGCTACATCAGTTGTGTTTATTTTGTAGGATGTTTTTAGCCCTTGGTGAGTCTGTCTTCTTTAGCCCTAAGATATTGAAAGACTATCTTTTTTAACCCTTGGATTCCAGTCGACGAATGTTAGGGTAAGTTTGTCTAGCGTAAGGTTTGGTTAATCATTGCAGAAAAATACAAAAGAAGGTATAAAAGCCTGACATTTAAAAATCTGCCATAGATTTGGAAATCCGCCACATCCTACATCATGCTCCTCATCATTATTTATCAAATAAGATATATTTCCAAATTTTTTGTGCCAAAGAAATACTGTTTTTTCTGTTGTAAATCTGGTTGGGTATTACTCCTGAACATCAATTGAACTCATTACACAATGTAATATTTTGTTGAAATCCGAATATTGGTGATAACTGTAGAATATGACTGTGTATAGGTGTTAGGTCACGTAGCTCCTTCTAAAACTATAAATAACCTTTGGGCCTTGTTTCACTGAAGACTAAGGGTGCAACGATACAGGAGAGTCACGATACAATAAGTATCTCAATATTTGGGTAATCTTGATACATACAACTAAAACATATTGACTTTGAGTATCCTTGAACTTGGCCTGAAGATCTCAAAGTCGACCTTCACAAAGTTTGACAGTCAAAATTAAACTGTAACTAATTAGTTCATCACAGGTAATTACAAACAACAATGTGCATGACCAAAAGCCACTTTCTGTAAATAAGGCAGATTTATAGCCTGTAACTGAAGTTTCATTATAATTATCACGAAGATGTCATGTATGGTAAAATGAATCTTGGAATGAATGGATTTTTACATAACGTATCGTATTGTAGAGGATGTATAGAGATACATCAGAACATCAGTGAATTGTTTCACCCTTTTCAGCCGATGTAAACAAACTATTTTTAACATCATGCACTTTGTTTAGAGAGAGCTCTTGTGCAAATGGTTTAGAACGCTGGTTACAGGTTAGCAAGAAACTGCAACTTATGATAGCTTGAAACAAAGCTATCTTATTGTGCATGCAACAATATATTTGTCAATTACTAAAATTAAATACTTCTGTAATGGTGATGCCATAATTTTCATACCAGCGAACTGGCCTCTTTTATATTAATGTGTTGATACTCTTATGAACTCTCATCCGGGTGGTGCCTCTATCGCTATATGCGTGTCACTTCATCGGCTTGTTATATACAGTGATACAAGGCTGGGTGTCCAAGTTACAAATTAGTTAACTATTATGCAGTTTCTTTAAATTTTCATGTGAATGTTTACTGAATTTTAGTTCCCTGTCCAACATTTTCCTTGTATACTTTAATCATGTATGAGAATAACTACTCTCAATATTTACTATATTTGGAACTCTCTTGGATGGGGTATGTACCCTGGCATCCCCTTCTGCGACTGTAGATTGTAGATTTGGTGATTCTATTGCCCTGTCTATTGTTAATATTATTAAATGTTGAGATACAGAGATGGAGTCTCCAATGGTTCTATGAAAAGGGAAAAGTATTGGGAGCATTATGATGTTTTTGCATATATGAATGCAACAATAACATTCTATAAATATGCTTCTAAGAGACTCAGTCAGTTGACCCTGTTACATCCCTTTACTTTATTTAAAAGGACAGTTATATCGGGGTATTTTTTGTGAAAATGAAATTCAAGGGGAAATTTCAGTTCATACATGTATGTTATTAGTGCATGTTTATAATATAAACAAGTTGAAACATTCTACCGAGGATAACATTTTGGTTTTATATTTGACAACTTTGTAAATAACGGTGCACAACGGTAAAATTATGCAACAATGAGAAGTAAAGCCCTTCATCAGCGCTATGAGTCTGAAAGGCATTGCTAAGACATTACAAACCATTGTTGAGAAGTCTTATTAAAATTATTTATAAATGTGTGGATATTCTATCCATTCATATAGTTTATTGTAATAATCTTTAAAAACAAGTGAAAGTAAACAGCATTTTGTCATGTCCTTCCAAAAAACAAAAACATGGCAGAACAAATAGTGAGTGATGTTTGATCCCCATCTCAAGCTGTTTAAGACATGACAGAGAGAGATATATATATATATATATATATACGTATCCCCTTTAGAAGGCTGAACCACGTCATTACTAAGGCAATAAACATGCCAAATAACCCTTTAGCTTTCAATTTAAATTTGCTTTTAATCTAACACTCATTGTGACGTCAGTCCCAAAATTCTATAACTTTAATGCCTTGATCGAAAATAGGACAACAGTGAATAACATACAACATTTGATTATGATATCGGTGATTATTTCGATCAATAAGTTAGCACACTTTTATGTTAGTTTCATTTTACCTGGATCGAGTTCTTTGAGAAACTGTCCTGCGATTTTAGCTTGAAATTTACGATTAAAGATTTCTCTGGACGCTTCCTCGTTTGCCATTTCGATACAATCATTCAGAAAGTCCTTAGAGGAAAACAAATTCTAAAAATCCTATCCGAATGTAAATGTTTTGCCGAACTGAGGAAATTGGTGAATTTGAGCGATCAACTGCAAGTCACCAGCCCTTGTAAAGATGTATTAACCTAGCCTATTCTGTATTTACTTTTCACAGCAAATACGATGTTATTCATATGTTTTTCTTTAACTATGTGAGGAATATAGCGAATAGCTCTTATTTATGACTTTTTGAGATTTATTAAGATAATATGTGGGTCTCGCAAACACATCCTGCCGAACTACGCGTTGTTTGGCAGAGTGAGTTTTGATTGGCTAACCTGGCGGAAGCGCCTTCTTCAAAAGCGTGAAAGGAACAAATTTTCCAAACAAACAAGATTGAAAATCATTGGAAGACCACATACCATAGATATATATTGTGTGGGTATATTTTAATGCACTGTCAATTACTTTGATTTTCTAGTTATATACATTTATTTATATTTGAAAAGTTTTTAATTGTAAGACTTCTTACTCGACTTTCGAAAGCCAGTGAGATGGTGAAGACAATACTGTTTCATCGTCCTTTATCTTTTACTAAAAATTAGTATGATGTCTATGGATGTGACTATGATTAAATGATGTTACAAGTTAATTCCTAACTAATCAGTGTGAATAAAATTACCGTTGTTTTGTTCAATTGTTATTGCGTGCAAGACTATTAATTAAAGTATTAATGAAAATATATATTATCATTGGTGTTTCTCATATGGGCCTATATAGTCAATTATCGAAGGAATAATTCTGTAATGGTTTATGTTAAAAGGATGCTCAGGATGTTGATTTAGAAGATTCAGATATTCATGACTTGAAATAGATACACACATACTGACTATGAATAATGTAGTCAAGTAAGAAGTGAAATCTTGATTGCATCAAGACACTAGAGAAATAAAATTGAAACGCTGTTAGGGAGGCAACAACTGTAAACCAAAGCATTTCTAATCACGGTTCTTTCTCAAAACTCTATATTCCTGGCTCAGACATCTAAACTTTGGTTTGTGTGTGATGACTGTGCATCCTAACTCAAGCCTATTTTAATAGCTGTAGTTGCCCAACAGTTTTGATGAGGAATGATTGTGCCTCCTAAATCCTAAGCCAATAAAAACAAAACATCTTACTTCAACTGACACACAGATGGTATGAAAGCCCTTTGGTTTCTAAATTCTGTCTCACCAAGTTTTCTTTATGTTAAACAACATTGAATTCATCATCATTTCACAAATTGACAGATGCTATCTTGGGTGCTGGATTCAATGTTGCTGAAAATTTAAGAATATTTTCTGAAGTAATGCAGGGGTTCAATATAGTAATATAGCGGCGTTAAACAATAACTCACTCACTCAATAATGTAACCAAAGATTAAATCTTTCCAGGTGTTGATTGTAGTTAGATGTTTTGTTTTTATTTAGCTAAAAGGCACAATCGTTTGTCATCAAACTTGTCAGGAAACTGTTAAGAAATGTTTTGGATCCCAGAGTTAGCAACAGGGACGTCCAGCATTCTGGCTTCTCATTATCCTCTGTTCCAGTTTCCATTTTATAACTTGACAGTCAAGTTTTAGTTCAGAAAATGTGAATGACAACTATAACACGTCATACAAGTAGTTAACTAGTTTCTTTTGAACTGTTTGTGTGGCATTCTACAAGTTTGCAGTTTAAGGAGGACAAGGGTTATAATGGAGGTAAAACTTTGCAATGGAAATGCTTTGGTATAGATACTTTTAGATGCTTGAAAACATTTCAGTATAGACCTCTAGATGCTTGAAAAAGGTATAAGGATCTAAAATGAATTGTCGCAATTATGAAAATAAAGAAGTTGTACTTCCATAACTCGTCATCGTCATTTTCATAGTGAGAATTTTTCAGAGATTAGGCACACATCATTCAAGGATGCAATTTGACTGGAGTACATCATCCCTTTTTCTGTAATGAGATGTTTATGATTTTAATATTTTTTGTTCAGGTCATTATTTGGGAAGATGGCAGCGCTGAGATTTCAGATTCATGTTGACAAAGAAAATACAGGAGCAATTGGGGCCAATCCAAAGCATAGACATGGGGCCACAGCTGGAGGAATCCGTATGTGTTTCCCTTCTTTGTAAAAATCGTGTTTTGACAATTGGTGAAGGACACTGAAAAGCAAAGTATTTCATTTCAATACTATTATTTACAGTGTCGGACAATTAAGAAGTTTTGTTAAGTAAAGTAAGATAGTCATTTGCAATATTTACTGATTGTTTGCTATTAGCAAAAGCATTTAATGTTTTTTATAAGCTGAATGATGCACTGCCAACATTTTAACCTATTATTTGGGGATTGGATTAAAATTTTTGAAGATAAATCATAATGATGTTGCTCAACAAAACTGTCTCGTTCTCTTACAGGTGGAAAGGTATTCCAGGAATCTGGTACCCCTGGTTTTGTGAAGTCAAGAAAAGCTCTTAGTGACGTGAACACCCCAGCAAGCACAAGACCGAGGAAGGCACTTGGTGATGTGAATGGCACAAATGAAGCTGTGCTGAAGGGAAAATCTGGTCTCAAACCACTGTCCCTCAACACTCAGAGCTTCAAGAAACCAGACACAAAAAAACAACAGGTAATTTCTTATAGGACAGTGTTTTTTCCCACACAAATTTGCCAAAGTTGTTTAAAATCTGATTACTGGCAGATTATTCATATTGAATGGCAGTGAAGGTATCCTGTTAGAAGAGAATCCTGTTAGAGAAGTATTCATGAATGGTGGGAAGTTGTTAGAATAACCGCTGCTGTTATAATTACCTTTAAATGTCTCAAGGAGCATCACTGCTTTGTATTGAATAGAGGAAGAACAAAATTGTCAAATATAAAACAGGTCTAATATTGGAGGCAGTCCCTCATAAAGGCATGAATTTTTAACATGTAAAGTATCTCATATATGTTTAACCATAAGGCCCAGGAGAAGAGTTTAAAAAAGCAAGAGCCCAAGGTGCAGGTGGGCGTGTCACAAGCGACTCCCAGTGTGCGGCCCATGGTGGAGTATGAGGAGATAGAACACATGCACAACGAGCGGGATCCAGGTATGTTCCTTAGGGGATATTTGGCTTTCCTTACATGTATCATCATCTCATTGGTTCAGGTAACAATCTATATCATCACAACTGGCACAGCCAATTTTCAACCTCAATAGCATCCTGTCTCAGGGTAAGACGTATAGCTGACGCTCCACTCTCCTTACCCTGGGTTTAAACCCCAGCAAAAACTTCGCGCCATGTCCTATTCCCTACAAACTTTCTAAAAATAATCAACCAATGACTGCGCTTGAATTGCGAGTTGGCAATTTCATATGGCAGCGCCCACCCCTTCAAATTCAAACCGATTGAGTGAGTGAGTGAATGAGTTTTGGATTAACGTGTTTTGAACCATATTTAAGTTATTAAACACGTGTATGACAAGCATCCAAAAAAGGATCGAAAGGATGAGGGAAAAGACATTGTGAGAGATAAACAACAGGTCTCAAATTTGGTCTGACTTCTATCCGACGACCTATCAAGCTTTTTTTGCCCCTGCCAGGAGCATATAAGCTCCGGCTGGCATAGCTCTAGGGGTCTCTGGACCACTCAAACCACCACGATATGGTATTGAGTTAAGTGGTGGAAAATCAAACCGATCTCTTTAAACTGATGCATGATTTGTTGTAATAAACTAACCAGAATCGCAAAATTGGACTCGGACAGTATCACCATGGTCGATCGGTTAAGAAACTTTTGATTCCAGTTTGTTTATCTATGGAAGTCGCCATTTAGCGTAAGAGCGAAAGCCAACTCCTGTTCGAGAGGCTCTCTTTGGTTGGCTGAAATTTAATCGCACACCATCGCGATAAAAGTATTTGATTGGCTGAATCATAGGTTACGGTGCGAAGTTTTTGCTGGGGTTTACACCCAGGGTAAGAAGAGTGGAGCGTCAGCTATACGTCTTACGGTCTTACCCTGAGACAGGATGCCTCAATAGGTAAAGACGCCAGTAGAACTTCATATAACGTTTCAGATAAGGGTCATGATGGACAGTTTTAAGAATGAAATTACCAACGCTTACCAAGTTTTGCATTTTCAACTTGTTTTTGAGGACTGAAATTTTCCTTGGAGAACGAAGCCAATTGGTGACTGCTTACTTTAAATCTCTTGATCACTGAAAAAGGATGAACAGGTTCAAATGAAAATGTTCAGAAGGATGTCAAATTGAAATCCCTGTACACTGCAGTAAGGATGGCTTAGATTTTAAGAAGCTGTATCAAGTCATTTGTGCCAAATATTATAAAAACAAATTATCATATAACATTAATAACAAAGCTAGATATTACATATTGCCACTGTTTGATGTGTAGACACAGACGAGGACATCTGGCCTGCCCGGGAGAGGATCAGTACGTACATCGACAAGCTGATCAGCTGGAGACCGCCCTGTCTGTTCGGTGTGCATGCGGCCAGTGACGAGGAGACAGAGGAGGAGGAGAAGCGTATTGCAGACATGATCGGACAGCTCGACTCACTCCCCTTCCCCACAAAACCTACAGGTTCGTCCGCCAGTCATAGAAATTGGACTTTAGGCATTTCCTTGTTATAAGTTACCCTGTGTTGTGAATTTGATGTCAAGATTAATCATGTGTTTGATCGTGAAGATACAATTTTTTGATAAGATAATGTTAACTTTTGAGTGAATCTCATCAAGATTCTTTTTCTAGTGATAGTATGAAAACTGCATGTGTTGACAAAATAATTTATATTTTCAGTTGAAGAACCTATTCCCCCTGCAGAAAGCCTTATTGACCCTATGCCCTTCGAAGATATACCATATGCAGACATCACCCTGGAGAGCATGCACTTCCCTCTATCAGACAACCTGTTAGACGTTACCCCCCAGGGCTTGGAAGATTCTTTCTGTGTAGTGCCTCGTCTGGGTACACTTGCCTTGAGGGATGACCTCTAACACATCTGGTTCCTGCCTTGTGTCTGAGACTCCTAACAGTTTATTTCAGTTTCACCATTCACCATAATCTTTTTTCTAATTTGCCTCAATTGTGCTGGATCATTGCAACGGATAGGTTGCCATCAATTTATGTCAAAGTTATGTTTTCAGAAGTATTTAAAAATCCTTGTTTGCTTCAACAAAGCTAGACATATATACATCTTATCAGTTCCAACCATATCTTTAGTACATAGCAGATGTTAGATGAAATTTGTGTTTAAATAGAAGTAAAAAATGGCCATCAATTTTTCAATTATTCATTATATCTAGCAGGTAACCAGAGTTAGTGGCATATTATAACGGAAGATATGATTTGAAAAAGCTGTTGGGAGTCTTTGTTGGACATGTCTCCAGTGTCTTCATAAAAAAACAGATTTGGAGTTTGGAATACCAGTTGTGGACCCATGTGAACAGAGATCATGAGACTTAATGAATAGGGCATTTATGCACTGCTGAAAGGGTATTCATTGACCAGTGATAATTGGATGCAAATCCAAGTAAGTCCCCCATCATTGGTGCTGCCATTTTGTTGTGAAGACATTTTTTATTTTCAGTATTTCTTTTATTATGCAAGGGAGTGATGGTTTTCATTCCATGTTTTTAACATGAACTATAGTCTGTTTAACATTGTGTCTATTTACATGTATTGTTGTATATATGTATGTAAATAAAGTAGTTTTAGTTGTTTGTTGATTTTGAATGTATCATGGTGTCTGATATTGGATTTGTTTTCAATATTTCGAAAACTGTCAAAACACATCTTGGTAAATGAAGAAACTATTCAGTAATAGATAAAACCAAAGTAGTGACATATTTTTCACAAGTGCTTATATGCACATATAAATCCTGCCCAGAAATGATTGCCCCTTGATTCTTCATTTGTAACATTATAAAACAATTGTTTGTAATGTCCCTGTAGAAGGCATCCTGCTAAATCGGCATATATAAATCCGTTCTCGCTCCTTCCTAATACCCTTATCTCTTTCAAGCCAAAAGCCTCATATCGCTAGCTTTCTAACAAGCCAATGAGACTACTGGCATTCAGCAACAGCATGTAGCATCCGTTTCTTCATGCTTCTTGCATAACGACATTTCATTGGCTGAAATAATAACAGGTGAACTAAACCACGAATATAAAGCCGATCCAGCCATACCAGGCATTTGGCCGAAAAGAGATCAGGTTATGTGGAAGGAGGGAGAGCGGATTCATATATGTTTAACCTGTAACCTCGACTTTATCACTCCTCGATTTTCGTTCAAAGATTTTTCCACAAAATAAGAACTCGGCATGATTTTTGTTAATTTGTCCAATAAACACCTTTAATTAGCCTTTCATTAAGACAGCGTAATTATCGGCTGTGAAAAACCCACCTGGGATTGGAGCCATAAAATTTGCGCGGGTGTGACGCAATAAACAGACGGTACAGAGTGGCGCATCATTATTTCAACTGCAATCCGTCTTAGATAATTGTTTAATTACCATTGATGTGGATATCTCTTTTTACACCAAACGCTTTAGAGTGTTACATCGTCAAATGATTTATCTAACTGAGTGGAAAACTTTCTCTGAAAATCGTTAATTATTGGGGTTTTTTCTGTGATATTGTTACAATAGATGTATAGATCATGAGGCAATGATTCTGTTTATAATGTCACAAAAAGGGCATGTGGCCAGATACATCTAAGAGGCCAATCAAAAGTGACATTAACAAACGGCTTTCATTATCAAACTGAACATATTTGAGTAACAAGCTTTGACACACTATACAATATTGTAATCAGACATTCGTATATTCCATCGAAAAAAGTGAAATATGTTTGTAGTTATGTAAACTTTAAGCAAGCGCTAAAAAGGATTGTCAAACTTGGCACTAACACCCATTGTTATCTTGTGTCAAGCCTATTCATATTGATTTTGTAACTAACTTTAAGGGCGGTATATTAAATAAACATTTTCCTGATGAAAAGTCCCAGGGGTTATTGTGAAAAGTATTAGAACTTAGATTAGGTGGGTCAATGGCAAGTAATTTAAGTATTTTTTTGTTACGAATAGGTATCAAAGTATGTTGATAAGTTATCACCATCTTTGTTTTGTTTTGGTACCCAAGGTTTCTATTAGCCCAGCTATCTATGGAATGCATGTGCAGAGGTGTTCATCATAAAAACCTGAACACTTAACATTTCTTTTTCCAGACTTAAAAGTTGTAATTTAAAAAGATCTTGAACATGAACACCGTCTCGTTCATCTAACTTGATCACCTCGGTCTCTTACCTCAAATTGGGTGTTTGAATATCTGTCCTAAAATACATTCCATCTGAGACTGACCTGAGAATCCTTCAAATAATAATTTGTTACTCTGAAGAAAGTACTTTTAATTCCTTGAATTATTTTTCATAAAGCAGAGCCACTTCAATACAAAGGCACTGAGTTAGTGATTTGGGGTTTAACACCGCTTTCAAAGAGTATTTCACTTATATCACGGCAGCTACTATTATTGCAGAGAGAAAGCCCACAACATCACGGCAGCTAGTATTATTGCAGAGAGAAAGCCCACAACACCAATGTGGCTGTATTATGGTGAACCTGCGAGCATCCACTGGAACTAGCAAACCATGGGTAGTACTCAGTGAAATTCGGTGTAGCATTGCACCCAAACCTGACTGCGTGTAGAACAGTTCTCTACGAAGGCATTGAATAATTCATATAAATAATTCAATATGGTACAATTCACAAATTTTTATTTGTATCATGACACTCAGAACAGAAAAGGAAATAAAAGTTTTTACCAACAAACAATTTTTATAAAGTCTTTAGTTTCCATTCATAATATATAAACCAACCATTGTCTTTATGCAATGCTAAACAAGACTGAAGCTGACAGTGTGATTATTATCAACTCGATCAGGAGAAATGATGCAGTCTCAATCACCTCTCAACAATAGCAACAGGTGTATATGATATTTATTTAACAAAATCTTGACATCAAATTTTTTTTAAATAATAATTTGGTGTGTTTCTATAACATTCCATTAAATTTATAACATATTTATATACAAACACAACATTCTTTAGGATTTTTAAGACAGTAAGGAAAGTTACCCTTTAAATGCTATTGATGCACTCATGCAGGTGATTCCCTCAAATATCATCTTTCTTGAAAATCGGGAACCAAAGGAACTGCCCCACTCATTCAATATTCAGTAGGCAAAGGGTTAAATATCACTTGATGGAATCACAATAGTAGCACACGCAAACAGTGGTATATACAGGGGAAGTTCTTGGTTGCCCTTTTACTCAATTTTTAAGACAAATTGCACAAAAGAAGGGTGTATCAATCTCAAATTTCTTGATGCGCCACTGACAAACACTCAGTCCTCCTCCAGTTGTATCTGTACAAGTTGTGTGTCCACCTGTAGGTGGTTGACGAACTCGGCGAGAGAGGGGCGTGGTTCTGGGAGCAGCTGGTGCAGGTCTGTGATAGCGTCCTGGCTTACACTCCGCCATTTGTCTATCAACTTCTGCAGCTCAACCAGATTGTTCTGTAACAGTCAAAATCATCAAGATAACATATTTCCTTGAGTACATGCAATGTTTAGAAAACAAGCCATTACATGATCTGTGCTTACTTCCAACAATCAGGACATAATATTCAATTGGTTGGAACAAAGATCACACAGAAGATTCCTGAGAAGAAAGCAGTATATATATTCTAATACTAACTTAAAACTCTGTGCAGTCACAAATAAAGTTTATAAATAAAACTGATGATAACTGCTAATAATGCAAACTGAAATATCTTACCTTTGATCTGTACATTTTCACCATTTTCAGTTTTCTCAGTTTCTCCTCTTTAACAGCCAAACTAGATTTCACGTCTTTCAACTCCTTCTTGAGATGGCTAACTTCGTCTTCACCACTGCCAGCATCAAACAACTTGTTCTTGTTGCGGACACACACCCTCCTCCCACACTGACTCAGCTTGGAGGAGAGGGGTGTTCCAGCCTCACTCACATCAGGTAATGGTGAAGCACTTGGAGAATCGGAACTGGAAGGTGCCTCTTCACAGTTGCTTATCACAGGTTTCAAAACTGGGGACTGGAATGACAAGGATGTGTTAACCTTTCTCGAGCATGATTTCAGAGGTTTTGGAGTTGTATTGTGTGCATTCATTGATGAAGTCTCACATTTTGTGTTGAATGTCTCATTTATTTTGCCTGTTGGTGATTCACTCAGCTCATGAACCGATAGTTCTCTCTGTGTAGACAAACATGGTCTCTTGGCTGACGGAGGAGTGCAGTGGTACCGTCCACATCTCTTCAATCTCTCTTTCAAACCAGAACTCAGCTTCTGTAAGAGTTTAAATGAAAACATTATTATCATCAAATATCTACATGCAAATGATTTAATAAAAAAAAAAAAAATGTGATCTACCTCTGCTACCTCAGTTTGGAAATAATCAAGACCTGTCCATAGTCTCAACAGTGGTAGATCCAAAGGGTGAAGTGGGTGGGTGAATCAACCTTTTCACAACATTCCATAAATAAATTGCTCATAATAACCTGCCAAAGTAAACAACCATTTAGTAGGCAAATAATAAAATATTGCACTACACAGTCTCAGCACATCAATTTCCTAATGTTGAAGTTTCATTGATTTTTCACATGACATTAAACCTTAATAAATGTGCAAAACTTTCTGCTTTTTAACAATTCGTTAAGATTTAGCCTTCTTATAACAAGAGGCGAAGCTCAGATGAAAAGTAATCTAATTTAAGGTAGCTGAAATGTTGTCATTAGGGAATTGATAATTGAGGTCATGTTCAGCTGATCTTTGACCCACTTTTACCAATCAATAACATGAGGGCAGGAGGTCAGTTTTCATAGAGGTGCTCTTTGGTTCCTTGCTACTGTAATTTGCGTTATGTTTTACTACATTACATTTTTATCCTCAAAAATATCTTTGAAATTTCCTAAAGCTAATACTAAAGCCAGTCCAATAATTTTTTGACAATTTTCTCCTTGACCAAAGCTTCCACAATGTATCCCAGGATATGTTATATCAATCTGACCTTGTTAGATAATAAAGAAAACATTATCATTTTGCTTAAGATTCTTAAACTTGTATGACACGCATTTATTGAAGAGATATTCTGATGTGGTGCTTAGGGCCACGAATTTCAGACACTCGAGGATAGTGATGTACCTGTTTTCTGTCGATAGAATATCCTAAAGTTGCCTTTCCCGTTCCGATTGGCGTATGATTCGGACTGTTCATCTTAATTTTAATCTGTGTAATCTTTTATCAACTTATCATTGTTGAAGCAGATAAAAGGATATGGACGAATTTTTCACGAATAGGCCTAGTTCATGAACAACAGTACAGTGGGTTTCGTAAATGCCGCTGTTTCTTGTTTGTTGCTCTGAGGTTGACTATGAAAGTGGGATAGGTTTGTTTTTCTGAAATGCAATTCTACAAGTAATTTTACCTAATTTCACAAAATACTAAATAATATGATTCATAATCCGGAACTCAAATTTTTCTCCTTTCAGGATAATGCACTTTGTAATAACATAAAATTCTATACGTTATTCCAATTTTCTATAACGCAATATTTCCGCATGACAGTTTGAAAAATAGAAGAACCGAAGGATGTAAACAAACAATTTTGCCGAACTGTACTACTTCCGCGAGATCTCGCGTTACTTCCGCAAAGTGCGCGATCAACGGATGGCGGATTGTTTGAAATCGTAAATTCATGGACATAAACAAAACATTTTGTTTCAGTGATTAAAGATAAACGGTACGATTTTGACCGATCGTTTTTTAAGTCGGGTGAGTAATAATTCAATTTTCTTCGAGAATTGGACCTATCTTGATATGTGATAATAAAATGTCAATTATTTATGTTCAAACCTGGCTTATGTCGGCAAGCGCGACAAGTTATCATGCACTGTTCACTGAAGACTGTTCAGTACACTGTTACTGTTATTCAGGAGATGAAAGAGATACTGATTGTTCCGTGTTGTGTTGAACAAATATTTCAACCAGACAATATATTATCTATAATCTAGTGCACGTCGATCAGGGTTCCCCCTAGACATTATAAATAATGTATTTAGGGGTCAATGTTTTGGGAGTCAAAATTATGAAAATAAAAATGTTGGGGTCAAAATAATTTTCAGGAAAAACCTACTATCTCTTTATTGGTGACTAGAATGACTATGCAACAAAATTCATAACATTGTAATAACCGAAGTCCAATAATGTTGTTTTCTGGTGTTTTTTCTACAACTTGAGATATCATTATCGATTTTTTCATAATGTCTATAGATGTACTTCAGAGATGTGTTTCAGACGTTGAAATTGTCAAAACATCAGGCAGCTCATTACTATGCTGGTTTTGTCATGTGGGTCATAAAGTCCTTATACAAGGCAGGCCCCAAAATGAATAATAAAATTGTTATTAATGCTCATCACACCTTTTTTGTCATATTATCACAGAAGTGAGTTCTATATTCTATCCATTTTATTTTCTTCACTTTTATTTAGCCAAGTGAGAAAATGTTTAGGAATGTCATTCAAGAGCACATAAAAATCCCCAAAAATACCTAAGTAACAATATATTGACTGACACGAAGGTGCAATAGAAAATCTCCATCCACGATGAAGGAGTGCAGGTTTAAGTGAAAGGGAAATGATATTGAAGGATATTAAGGAAATACTGACATAAAAGGTATGATGAAATAATATATAATGGAAATGGGTCACCCGTAGCGAACCAATTCTATAGTTATAACAAACTATTTGATGTAATATTGTTGTATTTTATAAGTCATATTTATCTTTATTAATCTTTATCTTGTTTGTTATAAGCAGTATAAACCTCCTTATTTTGTAATGTGACATTTCACACAAAATATGCGACTTCATTCTCATTAAATCTTAAGGTTACCATATCATTTTGTGCTTAACAATTCATCAGTTACAGTGGTAAACGTAAATATCTATTATGTTTATAGCACAATGTCAAGAAGGGAAGTATTGACGTCCATCACCAACACGCCCGGTGTCCGCCCGTCTCCATCAACCAGCAAGTTTGTGTCCCCTTCCCCCAGCAGAAACAGCAACATAGCTAGCCCCAACCCGCTACTGACCCATGAGCGCGATGACACAGCCGAGAGGAAGGAGAGGAGGAGATCGAGGGTGCTCGACTTGCAGCGGAGAAATCTCGCCAGTCCTAGCTCGCCAGACAGGTGAATAGTCAAACTACTTTTGGATATCACATTGTATCCACCTTCAAAAGAAACTCATTTTGAGTAAGATTGTATTGTTTGTGTATTTATCTAACTTCCCCTGCAAAGGCATTACACTCATAGGTCTCCATCACTGGCTTATTGTAGCGTTGCTGCATTGTGCATAGGTTCTGTAAATAGAAGTAATCTGTGGGATAATTCTGATTGGAAATTCCGAGTTCAATACATTTAAAAGCTGGCACAGGTGTGGTGACAAAATGCAACAATCCTATAATTAACCAGTAATTAAAAACAAAGTAGTTTTGGGGGCAGTGGGAAATGGTTCTTTTTTTAATTTAATTTATATTTAATTTTATTTTAAGATTGTGTTCTCTTTTGAGTACTTTCATAGAATTCTAGTGTGATTGAAAAGCAATATGCTTATTCAAGCTCCCCCACAAAGAAAATAAATAATGGAGGACTGTGTGACTTGTCTTCTTCTGTTCTCAACCCTTGGATCATATATTTATTTCCCTGTTCATAAGAATATTTCTCTGCCCACAGACGAAGATCTGCGTCTTCACTGACAGGTTTGAGCAGCAACCAGCTGGCAGACCACTACGCCTCCTGCATCAAACTGTCCACAGAAAACGTAAGCATGTTGATTTTTAGGAAATGTCTAGTCAGACTGTTCTGTCAGTAATTTGTATTTAACTATTAATTTTGATTTTATGACTGTAGTCTAAGTGCTTCTGAATTCTTTTGATATTATTCTTGCATTCAGCAATTATGAAACAAAGGGTACTTCTTTGTGTCATAATGAACAGATGTTCCTTGTTAGTATTTCCTAACTTTGATAAAAAAAAAATTCCTTTTGGGTTACAAATTTGTATGTTTTCTTTAATTACTTAATGTTATTTTACATTTCTTGACAATTTCAGAAAATCAACGCCAAAAATGCCTTCAGTCTCCAACTCATTGACTACATGTCAGAACTGCTCAAAAAGGAGAAGATGGAGAACTTCCAGGTGGGTGTTAAAAAGTTTCCAACATTAAAAGATGACACAAGCTTTGTGATTGAACCTCCTCATGAATAATACATGTTAAGATGGAAGTTGCTCTCTGTGCTTTCTGTTCAACAAAGATGCCAACAGAACATAAACATAGCTTCAAATACAGTCCTGCCCAATACTTTAATAAAGCAACGTAACTTTCGTGTCAACTGATTGACATTGTGCGACCAAAACTACTACCATGTCAACGTGTTGACATAAAATAACTACAAAGCCTCTCTCATTTGATTGTCAGTAAACAATCCCTTTGATTTTTGTAAGTGTTTCTCTTGATCATCTGAAGCTTGTATAGAGGATACCAAGTTTATATAATCTTTAACATTCCATAAATTACTTGTTTTGAACTGACAGATTGCGAGCTCTACCCTGGACGCCAGTGCGAAGATCTATGCAGGCCGAGTGGACAATATCCATGCTGAGGCCTATAAGGTGCTCAGTGGTCTGGGGCGGGGCTCCAAGTCCAAGAACGAGGAGGGGGAAGGTTTGTTAATTCTCATTATCTATCAAACATGCATGTCCGTTTGTTTGCTCTAAAGAGTTTTTTATCAATTATGATATAGATGATAATTGTGATGAAGGATTTTCACTCATTTGAGGGAATTGCAGACTAGGAAAAAAACTTCAGTTGGAGTATCCAGCACTATCAATGTAGAATCTACAGTTATTGTATGTTTATCACAGATATGGATGATGCAGAGGCAGGGGAAGACAACTCTGCCGGCCATGAGGGTGCTGAACAGCAGAAAAAGAAGAAAAAGGTTTGTCAAACTTTAGAACCCATTTCAAAAGTCATGATCTCCAATTGTTTCTTCAATTAAACTCTGTTTTGCAACTTCACCTCTGGTATATCAATTAGTATGAAATATAAGTAACGAGGTCATTTATATATGAATGACAGTCACAAAATTGACACTTGCCACAACCATTAGTTTGACACTGATATTTTTTGAGTATACAAAATTCACTTCTCAAACTGATTTATATGTAACTTGAAATATTCTTTTTTAAAGAAGTTTGAACATAGTTCTTCTGGATCCAGCTATCTTTCATAGTAGCTTTCTGAGAAGATTTTTTATAAGCTTGATACTTTTCTGACTTCAGGTTCGAAAAAGTCGCACAGTTGAGACAAATCTAAACAACATCACTGTCAACAAGTTTGACTTGGAGTTTGAGGTGAGTAGTTCATTCAGAGATTTCCTATATTCAGTATGTTTACTTTGATACATGATCTTTTTATGTCTGGTTGGTCTTAAGGTATATCCGATTTAGAGAATAATGGTATCTATTGATAAGTGAAATACTATTCTGAGTGGTCTTTTTGATAGAAATCACAACCTATTTACAAAGAGAAGCATTTGCAGCTTGATCTAGATTTTCAGAGCTCTCTTAGCTCAAAGAAAGTCAATAGTACCATCTATAAATCAACATTGCTTAATATAGAATCATTAAGCCCTGATCACTAATACACTGTCAATATTCTGGGAATAATAAGCTTTCCAATAAGATGGTATCCTTTCAACAAACCAGAGGTATCGTCCAACTCATGGACCCTTGTCCCTGTTGCAGGTGGACCCCATGTTCCAAGTGATGTCCGCTGCATTCGACGAGGGCGGGTCCAGTGGACTCATCCTGAACAACCTGCGCAGCTTCCATGACTGTCAACGTCTTGAACTTGATTCTTCCACACTCGTCTCGCTGGTCGACAGCACAGTGAACGAGAGGGAGGCTGACAGGAAGGCGCTCGATGTGCCGTGGCTCAAGGGTAGGATAATACTCAGGGATAACTCACACTTTTAGGGTTGTAGGATTGAACTTCAATCACATGAAATAACTATCTTGGAAAATTGGTACTTACTGAACTAATTTGAACTCATCAAACAGTTCCTGGGCTGTTTTACTCAACTAAACTAAACTAAAGGACTTGCAACTAGGCCTGGCCTTCACCTGGGTTCTCTATTATGCTTCAGTCTTTTTAGTTGTAGTTAATGTTGTAGCAAAGAAAAGAAAAAGTTTTTGAACAGTTTAGTCCTAATGTTATTTGGCATTTTGACTTTTGACTGATTGTTTGTGTCTGATAAATGTATCTATATCCATGTGCAGGTATGCTGGAGAAGATAGATTTTGACGGCAGACAGATGTGTTCAGCATACGCAGACTTTCAGTTCACAGAGTGGGATGGTTCAGACATGGTGAGGGCAAACTGAAGTAAATCATAATTATGTATCTTAATAATACATGTGTTATGATCTGTCATAAGTGCAGCCACAGCCTCGCTTCTCTGTCATAAATTGTTGAGAATCATGGAAGAACCACCACGTGGCCAAGTTTTGCATTGCAGAACTTCTGAACGATACCTTGAAAAGATGTTTTATCTAGATGGTTATTGGGGTTTTTTTGTATAGAAGGAAAGTTAATTATTTCACAATTTTAAGTTATAGATGTAAGACTTCTGAGACAAACCAAGGAGGAGAGATAAGTATCATATTTAATCTGTTTGCAGAGTACGATGCTTGGGAAGGGAGCCCCAGAACATGTATTTGATATGGACGCGGAGAGAGAGCCAATCATGAACGAAGATGACGACAATCACAGTCTGCCTCCAGATACCTTTGTAGACATGGGTACTGTGTCTTATGTTCTTGGATGAACACTTTCACTAATTGCTCACTTTTCTACTTGCAAGAATTGTTCATTTTGCCTCAACTTGGTATGACAGATAAAGGTAACTTGGTAGTGTCAGCTTTCCTGACAAGGACCAAAAAAGAGGCTTAGAAGTGTACGGTCTAGTTATAAAAAAGAAATGATTGTTTGATTTAATAAATGTCCGATAAATAAATAAATCACTGCTAAGGACATATTTATCCCTGATGTTCCTGTGATTACCCCCACAGCATTTCTCTTGTATGTACTATAAATTACCACCTAATACAAAAACTTAAAATCAAGCAATATTGACAGTTGCAATAACCGGATGAGAGTACTGGTAAGCATTCCATGCTGTACATGGCTATGTGAAACCAGCAAGTAGCTAGAGTAGTACAGGCAGTCAGGGTATTGAAGGTCCTCGTGCATTTATATGTACATCAATTGAGCAGGATAACAATTAAAAGAAACAAGATTTGATCAAATGTTAACATTATTCAGTAATGAAGACTCAACCATTGCTCCAAGCTATAGAATAGATGATGTTATGATGATGCTGGTAATGTGTCTTGACAGATGACGACTGTGACGGAGGGGGCGGAGCAGATGACAGTATGCACTCGGAGAAGTCAGCCGTCGTCGGGGACAGTCGTGCCGCACAGCTTGTACAGAGTGCCTTTGAGGATCTCACGTAAGTTATTACTTCCTGTTAGAATACAAAGCTTAAGTTTTCATTTCACTTTCCTGCAATGAATGGTTGAATTGCAAGAATGATACATTTTTTATTACTGTATTGAGATAATGCATATAAAATATCTTTTTCTTTATATACGTTGCCATCAACCATTTTTCTTTTTTTGTGAATGCTTGCTATATCATCTCTTTATTGGTTCTGTATTATGTTGTTTCAATTGATGTGACAATTAAAAACTAAAATTTATTTCTATACGGTACCATTATTCAGTTGTAGGAATATATTCTTTAATTCATCAATACAAATTCAATATGACTCAAGTTGTTGTTCTGGATAAGGATTGTCATGATGCCTACTTTGAGTAAGATCTAGTTCAGCTCTGGCCTGTATTTCAGCCATGACCAGTGTGGGAGCATATTGTTTCACCCATATTACTGTATATTTCTAGTTTGGTATGAGATCTCCCACTATATTACAGACATGGCAGTGTGGGTACGTTAATGCAGATCCTTGCATCTGAACCCTCGGACTACTCGTACTTCAACAAGGCTCTCATGCAGACATGGGCTGGACCCGCTCACTGGCGCCGAGGCAAGATGTCAAAAGGTGAGCCTTATTGTTACCCTGCTGTCTTTGAATTGAGCCATTAGTTGTTCTGCTCTTCATAACCACAATGGCATTGACCACTTTTATCCCTGCATTAGTATCATCCTGTGATTTGATATTACACATTGTATGAAGTAAAAACTGTGAACTGTGAAAGTCTATGAATGTTTGTTATATTCTTCCCAGATGCAAGATTTAAGACGATGGACAAGTCGTCAAAGAGCAAGACGAAGAAACCGCTGTTCCGCATCAACTATCGTGAGGAAGTAAACACTGAGACAGCCTTTAAATCGTCCAAGGCGACGACACTGACGAAGACAACATTATCCCGGTACAGCAAGGATCAAACCACACTGCCAGAGGATCTTCATTATGACGCGGACAAACTCTTCAGGCTCTTCTTGAAACCCAAAGTTATGGTGGGTCTTTATATATTTTAAAATAGTTCTGTATCGCGCATTCTAGTGATCTTTTTTCATAAATTTGTTCGATGATAAGTGGTGATTACTTTCAACATTTCTTGGTAACCAGGTTTTTTTACTTGGTGTACTTGGGAACTTTTCAGGGCTACATCTTGTCAAGTTCAAACGAGTTAGTTTCTTTTGTGACCATAACCAAACGACATTGATATATATATATTTCCTGAATCAACAATATTACACTCTTAGCAAATGCTTGACATTAGCAGTCAAGTCTTTGAAGGGCAGCTAGAAGTAATAAACATAAGGATACATCTGGATAACAACTTCTTCTTTGTAAAATTCAGGACATTTTGGAATGTATGCTTACTCCTTTCTGACTGAATACTCCGAATTACAGGGAATAATACAGTCTTGAAGTTGTTATCTTGTCTTCCCTTTAGTATCTCTCGTCATGATGATGGTGATCAATTGTCCCCACCCTGAGTAACAGTTGAAACTGAAGAGTAAGATAGCGAGTTACCCAGCATGTTGTGCAGTATTGTTTGTGATGTTGCAGATCAAGAGACAGCAGGGTGCGGGTGTTGGCGTGGATGACGAGATCGAGAACTACGACTACAATAATGAAAATGACAGAGAAAACTTCTGTGCAGACCTTGGTGTAAGTGATCCTTTATTGTCAAAGCACTTGTGTTGGTAACACAAAATGTACACTCACTTGCTTATAAAGTTAATAAAATGATTCATTACTTCAGCATGTCAGTTATATGGCTTCAGTTGAATAAGTGTGACATTATTTTTGCCAAGGCTACAGCAGGGGTCAAGATAGATTTTCTATATTTGATCATTTATGTATTATACCTTTGATTCTTTTAAACTTTGTAAAAAAAAGAAAAGGCCAGAAATTTCCACTTCTGAATGCCACAGTGAAATTAGCAATTGGGTTGTTTTTCTTCACAAAATAACATTGGAAGTTGTGCTGAAAAAGAATGTTGCAAAGCAAGATTGAAATCAGCGCCCATGCAGAAACATTCTGATTTTATTCACCAAATATGAAGTATTATCTTTTACATAATTGTTTCAACCTCTCTATTGCAGGGTGATGACGACGATGACAATGGCGGCGGGTTTGACTTCAATCTAACGGCGGGAGACTACAGTCACGTCTCCTCCCAAGACAACATGTCACAGCCCAGTCTCGCCTACAATGATAGTCTCAACGCCACATCATTATGTGGAGACAAGCTCCTCTCACAACCATACAAGGTGAGCAGGTTCTGTTTAAATGATTCATCTTAATACAAAGAAAATCATGTAGGTTTTATTAGTAAAATTCTAATTAAGCAGACTGTATCTGTTTAAATCATTTATGTGAAAACAAGAAACAACAGTTTAAAATACAAAAATAAAAGTCCTGCACACATCTGAAACATTAGAGACAATTGGGGTCTGTAAGAGAGTATGCCAATAAGGAATGATTTGCAGTGATCAAATATCCATATTCTAAAGTTTTACTTCAGTTGTAAACCATAATGACTTCTGATCACCAGTGATTTGAGAAAGTAGTCTCATATTGTTGAATGGAAATTCAATTATGACAAGTCTTAACCTTAACTGTTTACATATTTTGGACCAGTTCTTGATATTTGTACCTGTAGGTAGCGAAGATCGATATAAACTATGCAAGGACGGCGAAGAAGCTGGACGTCAGGAAGCTGAAGGGAGCTATGTGGAACCTGCTCACCACCACTGCCACCTCCAACTCCACCGCAGATAAGGTGGGCACCTAGTTTCATTATTCTCAGAAAAAAACTTTGTTGCATTATTTTATTCCTCGGGACCCAAGAGGGTCTCAAAATTTCTTTCTTGCTATCTGTTTTGGACCAAAGAAGAATGCAAGGTTTAAGTGTTTTTCAATATACTGTTTCTTTGTTTGGACCCAAAGATCTTTTTGCAATTTTTTTCCTAGAATTTCTCTGATGAGCAAGGTTAGTACTGTAAGTTAAAATGTTGACAACCTTAAAGCAAGCATGTATTGTGTTGCCAGGAGACCGAGACAGCAGAACCTAACCAGACGACCACATCAGTAGGCAACATGTCTGACACGTGGACATTCCAGGACCTCCTGGAGAAACTGCCTGACAAGGTCTCCTCCAACACAGCCAAGAACCTCAGCGTACCAATCGCCTTCGTCTGTCTGCTGCATCTTGCCAACGAAAAGGTGGGTTCAGACAGTGTCTCAATGAAAATAACAAGTAATGCACACATCAGTATTATTATCAATTTATTGATTAATTGAGAAATATCAATCAACTATCACTCAAAAAAGTAATTAACCTAGAACTTGAAAATATCCCAGATAATTTCAAGAATGTAAATTAACTTAAAAATGCCTACTTGAAGATGGTCTGATTTCAAATCAATTTACTAAATAATTTACATACCAATAGTTGATTTGATGGGATAATAATCGAATATACTTTTGAAAGTCATTTCCAAACTATAGAAAAACAGTTAATATCTTTGTTTAAAAATTTATGTCCCCCAATTTAACTTCAACATGTACCTCTCTAAGGGATGATAGGTATACATGTTCTTTCATTTTGATTAGACCTGAACATCTTCCGAGGTATAGAAGTTTTAAAAAAATGAATCCACAGGGAATTGAACAGGGCCTTTCAGTTTCTTAAAAATTTCATTCCTTGGAACAAGGTTGATTTTAATAAGACTGCAGGTTCTTCATTCAACTGAAAATTTTCTTTGTTGCAGACATTAAAGATTGTTGACAGTGAAATGCAAGACCTTCAGATATCACAAGGCTTATAGCAGCTGGTTACTTCCCTTTAGGGGCTACAGAAGGCAGCAACTGTTGTTATCTCCCTTTGTTATTAACTCGCAATGGCTCCTAATCTCCTGCAGATCACATGTGCACAGTTTGTGATCATAAACAGGGATCCTTGTCAAATCTCTCCTGGATACGTTGTTCTGTGCTCATGATCATTAAAGTCAAATTGGACTCAAAAGAGAATATTTCACTGAAAACCATCAGTATTGCATATTGATTGAATAAGTCATTCATTAACTTCATTTCAAGAGTTCCATCTCTGATATCATGATCTTGTTTCCTTGTTTGTTCTGTTAATTTCACTCCCTCTCTTCTCCGTCTCTCATTTCAATCTGATCACATTGCAGTGCATTTTCTCGCCACAGAGACTACTGAAATCACATATTTCGACCCAACCTCCTGCGATAAACAAGCAGTCTAGAGTGACAGAAAATCTTTGGTGGTATAAGAACAAATTCTGCAGTTAGCAACCTTTTAAAATAATTGTGCAATACACGTTGTCATAGATGAAAGTCAGTTTGGTTAAAGTAAACACTTTAATGGACAGAATTCAAACCAAAGGTAGTTTTGAAGAAGCATTGTGTGTCTCGTGTGGGGAGAGACTGCTTGTGGTGTACAATACTTGTATCTTGTATTTTGTATTTGCTCAAAGCAGCACACAACTCCCATCAAGACGTTAGATCTGATTATTTTATGGGAACATTTTAGAACCTTTTCATTTTATTGTACATATGTGTATTTGTATATTTTATTCATAACCATTTTTAAGTCTTGTTTTAGTTATAGGTTCATCTCATCCTCATTTCAACATGATGTATTCACTTCCACAATGTCAGATCAAGTGCTATTGCCGGCATCATGTTATTTATTACGGACTTAAAATACTTCAAAATCATGAAGATATTCTGTGAAATGTGCAGATTATTTTAACTTAATTCTTAGACAGAAATAAAACATGAAACATAACTTTGATGTTATTTGTCTCTGTCGGAGGTGAGAGTGGGGCTTGATGAATTGAATGTTGAAAATTGAATGCTGTTTTCAGCGCACTTTCAGAAATGTAACATGTATTCTGGAAAAATTGAGTTTAATATTTAAAGAATATTTAAATTTAACAAGAAAAAGTTTCTGCGGACCTTATTTTGAGCCACTAGGTCACTAAATTTACAATCCCCATTCCCTTGGTGGTCGCTGTAAAGGATGTGGTCGTGAGAAGATTATAGGAACAGAACTGCTTCAAAACATTTCAGCCTACCAGGGCTTTTGTTCCCAAAAGGAAGACGATCATAGGTTTTTAAGGAATTGCCCCTACGCCCTCAATCTTATTGAAATCAACTCAAACAGCTCATTTGGTATCACCAAGATATAATCTATTGGCTAAGATACACAAGATTTGGGTTCTCTAGAGCAAATATGGAAAGCGTGAAAAAATTTATAAATGGACGACTGGACATCATGCCATGCACCGATTTGTCTTTTCAGGCCTGATGAGCTAAAAATTTGGGGTTTTTTTTTATCTTCATAAGAAGCAAAAAGCCTAGAAAGATCAAATTTGAGTAATCGAAATTGTAATCAAAAGATTTGGTGACCTTAGAGTAACTTCTGAAATATTGTTTTTATATTTTTTGCAGAGTTATGGTCCTCAAATTCACTTGTCTCGAAGATATTCTTTTAGTTTGTAAACTGTTATTTGCTTAAGGCTCTTGGTGGCTAGGAGATTGCAGGGGTATAAGTTAAATGAATCCAAATGAACCACAGAGCTGACATCTGAATCTTCCTGATGTCCTTCAAACATCATCTATACATGTGGGTGGTTGATTTTGTTTTAATACTACAGAAACAATAATTAGTGTCATTAGTGTGAGTTTGTCAAACACGTACATAGCACTGTGGTAGTGTATTTTCAAGGATAACAGTTGAATGTAGGTAGTCTCCAGTACATTCTGATGATACTGTCCTAACTACAGATTATCTAAATACCTTTTCTTCACAAAAACAAACTCCTCTCTTTTTGCCAGTTTTTATTGGGAAAAAAGAACTTGTACATTAACTGGTGAGAACCGCCAGCATGTGATCTTGTACCATTAAGAAAACAACAATTATGCCCTTAAATGGAAATGAGGATTACAAAACATTCATGGCATTTTCGTGAATAAATATTCATACATGAACAAAAAGGTGTTCCAACAAATAAAAGTCAACACTCAGTGACAACATAAATAAATAAAAATATTGCACATACTTACATCCAGTGAAGAGAAGGACAGAGTGAAAAGGTTACCCTTGTCTAAAACTTTCAGTCCCGTTTCAACAAAAAGCACTTGCAATACATTCAAAACTGTCATGATATTGTTATGTAAAGGACTTAGAAATAAAATGGGAATATATATTAATTCTTCAACATTCAAACCTGAATTTGTATCATCCCTTATATATCTACGAAAACGTGTTGATAAAAACAGTAATCATTTTAAAACAGTTTATGCATATCAGACATCTTTCTTTCTGAGAAACTCGACCCGTTATGGTTTCACTGCATTGATCAAGACAAACACCAGGCTAGTAAAGCATCAAATTTGCGCATACTTCCTTGCTGAAGTTTGGTGCAATTTCTGTGCCTAATAGAAACTGTACAGATTCAATTAAGTGTTGTTACAAAATCAAGGTCTTAGATTAAATTGTATATATCTTTATCATCAAAAGCAAGTTTTACTTATTATAATTTGAAGAAGTTGATAAGAAAAGGTCATGTGATCATGCAAGCTATAACACTATTTATATCCTGGCTGGCTTATATATGATGAGTGAAACTGAAGGTCTTCTTATAGGATACGGTTCATGTTTACAACTGAAGTACTAGGAGGAAGGAAATCAAACTTGACCAAGGCATGACCAGTTGCTCTACTAGAGCAGTGTATGCCCATCATGGTTGAAATTATCACGTTATTATGCATTATTCTGAAAGTTATGAAGCAATAGCTAACATGGCAAAATATATATATACTGAAGATGACTAGAATGTTCTATCAAATCAGCTATATCTTCAAATGTGGTAAAAATATAGAAATTTTAAACCTACATTGTGGATAGGCAACCAATCAGATCATCAAAACTTGTACAAATTTGAATGTCTACAATTTTAACAAGGACAATATTGTATTTTGAACATAGCTTCAAAGAAATCATATGCATTATGCAAATATATATATGTATGACAATCTTTGTAAAATTATGCAAACATAGTAATGAATATGTATGAGAAATAAGCTATGGGCACCTTGCAGTCACGTAGGCACATTAGTAAAATATGAACCAAACACCATGGCAAAGTCAACAAGTTTAGGATTTCAAAGTGCTGTTAAAATTCAGAGAGACATAAAATACTTTTAATAAACATCAATAACCCACTCTGATCTACTCAAGTCATTTGTCTGGATAATTTTATTTTACAACTTTGAAAAAAATATTTTGGAAATAAATTACTTTGGAATGCATTTTTGCACACAAACAAAATCTTATTTTTAAAAGGAATGTAGCATAAATAGTCTGATTGGATTTCAAACATATCACAGAAAATATCTTTATAATTAAGAAATGAAAAGCTGCCTTTCACATTACTTAATAATGAACACTTAACTCCTGTGCTCATTGTAGAAAATGAACCAGATCATTTAAAATGTGTCTTGAAATTATGGTGAACAATAAATAAAAATGCCCACATAAACAAATGAAAAAAGTTTCATATGAATTGTTTAAGACCAAAGACAATGCATTCTGCAATAAAATAAATAAGTAAACAAAAATTTCTTGACATTGTCAATAAAATGCATTTTCTAGGGACATTCTCTTCCCACAGAGGTCAACTATACTGAACAACAAAAGAAACACCAATCAAGAAGTAAATTAACATTACGTGCTTTGTGAAACCAACATTTTTATGCCCTTTATTTTGATTAGGGTCATTTTGAAACAATTAAAACAATTTCTTTGGAACAGTAGAAGCCACTCATTTTAACAACCATTTCCCCTAGAAAATAAGAAATTGAACTGTTGCGTTTATTTTGTTATTCAGTATATCATCTTCTGACGTATCCTGAGTTTCTTACAATAAGAGCATTTTCTAGGCTTGGATTGAAGAATCTTAATTGGCGATGTTAAAATCTTGGCATTTGTTTTGTTAAAGCAACAGTTTAGAAGACTTGAGTCCTTTCAGCTGGGCAGTGACACAGATTTCCTTTCAAGACAGAACTCATGGTGATAATTGTCAGGACAAAAATAAGAGCAGTATCTGTGTTACACATTTTCCGCGATAGTGGCATATGAAAGACATAAAAAAATATGGCCCAATTTTAGAAGGGGTAACATGGGAATAACAAGTCACCTCTGTGGGGAGAGAAGTTGGCATTCGATAATAAATTTAAAGAACAAGCATAATTAAAAAAATGCTTATTATATCCATCAATAATTATAAACAAGCACAAATATAGATTTTGTGAGCGACAAGTTAATTAGGAGTGTGTTACCCAGTTTTGAGTTCTCTGTTATATATATCAAACTCATCAATGTAGGAAGTGTCTGGTTCACTGGACACTGGTCAAAATCAAACCATTTACCAAAGCAACAATCACACATAGAATAAATTACTTTTAAAAAAAAATTTGACTTAAACTTTCTCATACACATCTTCATAAAAAATTGATGAAAAGAAAACTTTCTTTATATTATGTTTAATAAGAGCCTTACACTAACCAGAACCATTGTTTGCTAAGAATCAGTTAGGTATCAAAATATTCATGTAACAAGCCAACACTACGACATTATCTAGAGTAACTGTGCGGTCACAATGTGTGGGACTACTATCTCTACATCTAGGTACGAACCGACACGCTGTACAGACAATGGTCACTGGGTCAGTCCAGTAAAGGTGTACACTCCCAAGGCACTTTCTATAGACATGTATGGCACCCTAACCCTTATCCCTCTACAAAACACAGTAAAGCCCCACCAAGGCAGGCAGGCAGGCAGGCAAACAATATCTAAGTCTAATAGTCACCCCCCAGGCTCAAGGGTCAAATTTCTAAGTCAAAGGAAGGGGAGGATGTAGCTATTTTCCCAAATTATATGTTCTTATTGAGCTGGTTGGGAAAAGGTTTTATTTTATTGGTAGTCGAGAATCTTCTTTTTTTCTCCGTCAATTACATATTTCTATTATAACATTAATGACTGATGTTGAAAAAAACGTATATGAGGACACTGTTGGTACCTTGGTACCTTGGTAGCTTAAACCAGAACACTAACAGATGTCATTATAGAATTGTACTAATGTCCCATGTATGCCAATAAAGTGAGGGATTTAATCCACTTACAGTAACCAGTTTCTCACGCTCAAATTTATACCAAAGGATATAAAAAAAATCTCTTCCAATATAGACCAATTTTTTCTAAAGAATACTAATTCAAGACTGCAAGATTTTCTTTTAATATTGAAAAAAAAATATGTCTTAATATTTTCTTTTGGTATCCATTATGTCAAGTTTTGGATAAAGATGCTCAGAAAATTAATCCACTTTTCATTACTTTTGAGATAAAAACATTTGATTATATTTTGATAATTGAGGCAATCAAATATAAAGTGTGAATATAGCCTGCCTGCCTCCCCAAGTGGCAACCACAATACAGTCTGCAACAGTCATGAGCTGCTCTGAGAGCCAATCAACTGTCATCTCGTAATTGAGCATATTGAATATAAGGTGATAACAACATGCACCACTGTGTAATAATGCACAATATAACATAGCAACCACTCCATAGAGAAATCTTAGTATATAAACATCTGAAAAAATAAGACCTTTTCCCCTTTTTGACAGCTGCTTCTGAAGCAAAAAATGTCAAGGGATCCACGTTCAGGCTAGAATGTACAGAATAAGGCGTGTTCTGCTTCCAACAAACTCATCTGACCAACAATCAAAGTCTACAATAGCATCATATGTCAATTGTTTAAAAACAATAGAATGATAAACAAGCACTTACATATATATATAAGATCCCAATTGGTAACAAATTTACCTTAAATTACAATGCATGATTCCATTAAATGAATTTACCAACAAATTATGTCATCTTGAATAAATGTAATGAATAAAAAATTATTTTTCATAAGGCAACACATTCCATGTAATGATTGATCATTAAAAAAATTTGAATTTTTGTTCTAGTACTAGAAAATTCCTACTTGTTTAATAAACTGGAAATAACAAGGTGCAGTGGGAGGTCTATGGGTTGTAGAAGCAGACAAATAAAGATATCAATCAACAATACTCCAAGCATCACATCCACAAGGCAATGAGGGACAGAGAGATCCACTCTCCGCTAACAGCGAGGAACGTACGAACGAAGAACTCTTAATCAACCAACAATGAGCTATATATATATATCATATATACAGTGCAAACACTGAAACAGTGGGACGGTCAGCACGAAATCATTCCTGCAGGAGGAAATCGCACTGTGAAAAAACACTTATCATACAAAATTATTCAAATTTTAAAAGTATTCAAAAACCTTTCACCACTTGGCTGATGAGTTAATAATTAGATGAAATGGACCGAGAATGGAAATGATGTAAACAATCATATGTAACTGGACGTCACATTGGAACTGGCTGTTGTGTTATGAAGGATGTTCCAAGCACCAAATGTCAAGCAAAATACTTACATTTGTATAAATTACATAAATATATAAATAATGATATACCAAATAAATAGAATGTGACAAAATGACTAGAATGTTACCATTGCTGGCGACTGACAAATTGACACAATACACTGTGCAGGTAGCAACATATTTTCCAAGTAATATTAAAATGTTCACTTCCGGGTAGGATCGTACTATGACACAATGATTGACTGTTTCTGTCATAAATATAAACAACAAAATATGTCAGCCTGATAAACCTTAAACAATATTACAATGATTTTATCAAATATCAAATTTCATAACAAAAATATCAAGAATTTAGAATTTTATCTTATAAAGTAAGTTAAAAAAACAAGCTATGGACTTCTAATATTTACTCTTCACAAAAAATTCAAAGCCTTACAAATCAACTAACATGGGATCTCACCAAGTACAAATTAAATTATTTTCAATAGAATTGATGAAAAATTCATATAATTCAAATGCAAAATAAAATGTAACATAACTTTAAAATAATCATCCTCAAAGTGTAAAAGACCCTTGAAACAATTTTGGAGCCCTCGCCATTCTCAAGGCAATGCCAAGCGTTAAATAGTCAAGTTCTCTACATGAGTGACATATATTTCATGACATTAACTACTCTCAGACCAGCACTTTGTCTTACAGATAAAACACAAGAACTTTAAAACATTATTTTTGGAACAAGGATGACCATGAAAAATGAGAGAGATCAAAACTCAGTCAGTTACAGGTGAAGAGGCTAGATATTTTCAGCTTCAACCTGTTTTTAAGGATTCAGGTTTGTTTGATTTTGTCTTATTCATGCTTTCATTATGAAACCACAGTTAATCAAAAAATAGTTTGTTAATGAACAGCTGAGGGCAAAGGAAATTTAAGTAAGCCTTAAGTTTCCATAATGAAACCAATTTTCTCTCTAATCAAACCAAAGGTCCTTAACGTAAAAGCTTTGAGGATGAAGGGAACGTTAGTACACTGGATCATTTGAAAATTGTTAGCAAGAAGTTAAAAGATGACATGACAGAGGTACATGTGTTTTTGATCAATGCACCGAGAGACTGAAAGACGGTAGAGAGTCGACACACAGGTCCGAGAGGTGAGAAGAATACCTGGTGAGATCCCTACTCCGCCGTCTCACTGACCAACCGACCGATAGGCGGACATCCACGTCAATTTGACCTTCACTACTTCTCCGAGACCGACCGTTCAGCACATACACAGCCATCCATCATACTACAAATACAAGGGCTAGAGGTCAGAGGGCATATGAAAGGTCACTTCCTGTGAGTCAAATAAACTTGAATAGAAGGTAACCAGGTGTCAAAATTTCTATGAAAAGGTCCAATGTTCTAGATTAAAGAAAAAATGATATAAGCAGGTCAAAACGTGAAATTTCTTTATATCGGCCAGTCAGACTTGAGTTACTCTAAAGATTGACATTATCATTTCGTCAGCCTAATTGTTATAATCAGCTGATTTCTGAACAGTAAGTTTTAAAAAAAAACTCATATCAAACTGTTCAACAACAAAAGAAATTCTATAAGGTCACTGGTGATTCCGAGACTTTTATGGCACTTCAATCATTCTCTAGGTAATCTTAACGGGACGATGATTTCCATTACATCAAGTTTTATTTCTGATATGACTTCCATTCAATTCTTCCTAAACCTATCAAAATAAGCTTAATAATAATTGTACCAATGACATTTCATTTACAAAATGTGATTTCACAACCCCAATTTTTTTATATCAATATTGTTAAATCAATTTCAATTAACCTATGAGGAAAGAATAAACAGTTTTAATGTTGAATCACACAGCTAAAAGTTAAAAATCACAAGTTTCATTCAGTGTATGTATGTTGTGACTTCTTAGCTAAACAACTCAACCGAGACAAGTACAGTTCAAATACCCCCGCTGAAGAGATGCCAAAGAAAATTTTAAGCAAATCTATGTTACCATGATTGAAAATTATTGTTATAATAAATATTTCATTTTAAGAATGCAAATTATTTTATGCATGATGTTTTTCTTTCACAACTTGATTGTCTACAGAATTTTTTTTAAGGATATCAATAACAAAAAATCAAAAGCCATAATTAATGAAGACATTTGGTTTGCAAAAAGTATGCAAATTAAGTCCCATGTTAAAAATGTTCTTCCATAGTCACAACTGGCACAACCTAAAAGGGAATCTACCTATAAAATGTTAAGTTTTTGACAGAAGGGTTGGAGACCTGTACCATGCAAAACACACGGGACAGACGGCTGGACACGCACGCTAAGCGCCAAACACCCCGACTTCTTTGTAAGAGGGGTAGATGAAACAATGTAAACAAGGTAGCACTAATATGTATCAGCATCAGAATGTATCTGTCATCAACGTTGACACCAACAAGTCTAACAATGATGAGACTGGCTAGGTTACTAACAGCTTCACAATACATCAACATGAATCAATCAATTAAACAACAGAAAGCGCTCCTGTAGGGACCCTACGCCATTAGGACGAGGAAAGTCAAAGGAGCTCTCTTGAGGGAATGTCCCGGACTTACTCTGGACCTTGTGCTGAAGCTTGCGGAGGAGCTCGGACGCTGGAGTGTTGAGTGCGAAGCCAGAGTGGAAAAAGCTCATAGCAGGGTCAAAGTGAGGGCTGCCATTGAGATAGGGTTGGAACCAAGGCAAACCGGCCGAGCTACCGCTACTACTGCTGCCACTTTGCTTCGGAGTTGCTCCAAACCCTAAGGCACTGGTCGGGGCAGTCTCAGACTTAGATGTGGATGTGGATGTGGATGTTGCTGCTGGAGTGGATGAAGTGGATGCAGACGCAGATGTGATGCTACCACTTGATGAGTTGCTGTCTGAGGTGGCGGCGGCAGCGCTTGCGGACGATGTTGTTGTTGTTGAGGAGGAGGATGATGTAGCTGGCTTTTGAGTTTCACGCTGTTTCTTCTGCCTGAGGAGATGGCGCTCCTTTACCTTGTACTCAAGGGTCGAATGCGGCACTCCAAAGTAGCTTCCCGCACGATGCACGCTCATCTCTCCGCGTTGGACTGCTCGAACTGCCTCCATCAACAGTTGGCTGTTGTACTTACGGTACTGACCTCGCTTCGGACGTGTTTTCTTCACAGGTGATGAGGATGAGTTGGGTGAGTGTTTGTCTTTGTCAGAATCTTTCTTCTGACGCTTAGGGGGTGATGGGGTGGAGTGGATCTGATGGTTGCCAAGGTTGAGGGAGTGAGTGAGGGGCGTGTTGAGGAAATGGGAACTAAGAACATCATCTGGACTCTTATACATGTCATCAGGGGTAAGAGTTCCTGAACTGTCATCACACGTCTCTCGTATTTTGATTTTTTCACTTATGGATCTAACAATGATGTTTTTAAGAGTTTCACCAATTGTTCCTGTATCATACACCTTAGCCATTGATTTGTCTGGCAAGTAATGGTCCTTAGTGCCATTGGCCGGCTTATAGGACGGAATTCGAATATCAGCGAGACTAGCTGCTGTCATGCCGAGGCACGTGGCGGTTGAAGGGAGGGAGGAGGGCAGGAAAGGATTCTTGTGGTGAAGTCTGTTAACTAAAGACTCTTCCAGCGTGTGGTCAGGCTCTGTTTTGATGGTGATTGAGGCACTTTGGCGCTCCATGGCAAGTCGTTGTTCAACCAGCTTACGAATCAAGTCCACCAGAAGGGGTAGTTTCAATTCGTTGGCATGTGCAGGAGTTGGTAAGTTTTCTTGAGATCCGTTGAAATTGTGTTTGCGGCGGAGCAGCTCAACCCTGCGTTCATACTCCTCCTCCTCATGCTCCTCCAGGGCAACCTCCTTGCTGCGGAAGGGTTGTAGGGTGAAGGGCAGGGGCGGCAGGGTGTACGTGAACGGGCTGGCCTGCATCAAGTCCGCCAGCTTCATACTGTGGCCTTCCAGCCCGCCCATGGCAGCCATGTCCTCCGTGGAACTTGAGTCCTCCTGATCAAGCTCTGTCTGAAGGAGGTCCTCGCTTTCCAGCTTGAAGATTTTGTTCCGCAGAGTTGACCGCGGGATCCCGTACAACATGGCTGCCCGACGAGTCCCAAGCTTTCCTGTTCGGATGTCATGCACAGCCGCTGTGAGCTCGTCATCTGTATACGACTTCTTGCCACTCACAGTGCAGTCCTTCTTGTGCTTGCTGCGAACAGAGGAGGAAATGTAAGAACATTAAACATGCAACACAACACAAAATAAATATTCAGTTTTAAGCTGAAACAAGGATCATACAAAGAAGGATACAGGACTACAATAATCTCTCTCGCTTCAAAAGGAAAAATATGAAGATAGCCTTCAAGGAATGGTGGTATATTATACAAGAATATGTGGAACTGATATGGTTATGTGGTATTTCATAAGGAGCATGTGAAAATTGTAAAGGCAATAGTTCTACTTATTAGAAAATATGTGCCATTGTAAAGGAATCTGTGATTCTTGTAAAAGGGTCTGTGATACTTGTAAGGGGATGCTATGTCAGAAGCTATGTTAGTAGCTATAATAGCATCTTGAATCAGACAGTGCCTATTATAATAGAGTTTTGTACTTTAGTGACAGCTAACTGGGTTATAAGAATGTGTCGTATGTTGTATAGGAAAATTTGTAATTTATGGTTTGTTGAGTTTTACATACTTAAATAGGAATATTTGGTATCTGGTATGAAAATGTTTGGTATCTTTAACTCAATGTGCCTGGCTTGTACAGAAATGTGTGGTATCTTGTATAAGCAGAGTATGGTGGTATATGGAATGGTGGTATGTGGTATCTTGTATAAGCAGAGTATGTGGTATCTTGTATAAGCAGAGTATGGTGGTATATGGAATGGTGGTATGTGGTATCTTGTATAAGCAGAGTATGTGGTATCTTGTATAAGCAGAGTATGTGGTATCTGGCTTGTACAGGAACGTGTTATCTTCTTCTGGGATGTAAGGTATCTTGTGCATAACACTAAATGGTATTTTAAGTTTTACATACCTGGCTTGTAAAGGAATGTGTGGTATTTTCAGCTCAATGTGGGATTTAGCTGAAGGTACAACAACATCTCTCTCCTCACAAGGGGGAGCCTGTTTGGCGCTCGACTCGATACGTTCCCGCCCGAAGCCATGCGTATAGAACTGGGGGCAGTAAGGCAGTAACTCCTGCAGGAGTCGAATACCTGAAAAAAGACATAGTAGAACTTGTAGAGAGAGGAAATCTATGGAAGGTGAAAAAGACTTTAGGGTTGTAGATAGAGGAAATCTGTGGAAGGTGAAAAAGACGTTAGGGTTGTAGAGAGGAAATCTATGGAAGGTGAAAAAGACGTTAGGGTTGTAGAGAGAGTAAATCTATGGACATTGAAAACAACGTTAGGGTTGTAGATAGAGGAAATCTGTGGAAGGTGAAAAAGACGTTAGGGTTGTAGAGAGAGGAAATCTGTGGAAGGTGAAAAAGACTTTAGGGCTGTAGATAGAGGAAATCTGTGGAAGGTGAAAAAGACGTTAGGGTTGTAGAGAAGGCTTCCTAACATGGTTTGATTTAGTATGCTGTATCTTTATCTTATATTAATTCAGGAATGATGATGACAAATACTTCTTTTCATAACCTTCTCATATCTAATGGCAGGAATTGCTTGTTAATATTGTATCTAGAACTAAAAATATTTATTTCTAACTCAAAACTATGAACATACTTTGACAAAATACATATCAAGAATTTCACAGGGGCAAGAAAATTGAATTAAACATTTTAGATAAAAATTTAAGGGAACAAGTTTTACAGTTGTTGAAGAATAAAACATTGCTGAAAATATGTTTAATACGAATCCAATCACTCACCAAAATGTTACAGTTTTCAGATGCAGTTTCATTATGATACATGTGACAATCTCACCATCAACAAACAAAAAACAAGCAAAAATGGCAAAAATAATGTGTAACTTTAAATAAAAAGAATCAGCATTTCTACTCACTAGGATTGTCTGTTTCAGATCTCCCATTTTTCACATCCTCAGCTAGTTTGCTTACAACATCCTGAAGAAAAGGACAAACAGTTATACACAAGATGCAAAGACTGATGACCAATATAGAGTTGGAACTATGATAGTTAATGATTATTCATTCCAACTGTGTCATTACCTATATGATAACTTACTTCAAGACCTAGGATACCTTTCCAAAAGAAAGCTTTACTAAAGTTAACCTTAACTATCAATCTTTACTATTGCACTAGGTAACATTAGCGCCTAATGCATTTCTTTCTTCTGATTGACAAAAAGTTTATTAAGTTAAAAAATAAGCTTGAAATCAACCTTTGTGAAAAGTGGTCAGAATAAAAGCTTTGAATCCATCAACTAATATATGATGGCTGTTTTGGAAGAAATAAATCGACGATTGAGAAGTCAGGTCAAATGGTTAAAGTCCAACCTACGTTTATAAGAGGCAGTTTTGCATCACAGTAGAAACAGTCTTCTTCAACTTGCCAGTCTGTTGTCTCTACCGGCTCCAAACCTGAAATTCACAGATTAATGTTTATAAAAGAATCTGAATTCACAAAAAAATGTTTTATATAAGTTTGAACTTGAATTTATCAGAAGCTGTTAACTGATGTTAAGAAAATCTCTTAGCAAAGAAGTTTTCACCAAAGATTTTAGATTTTCATTTTTCATAAAAAAGATTCACTTTCTTGAGGCAGTAGTTTTCACAAAGTGGAATATCTCTGGGCAATGTCGTTAGGGCTCTAAGGTTTCTCATGAATGGTCAGTTGGTAATCCAATCTTCAATGTTTAACACTTTTGACAAAGGCCCGCCTCTATTTAAGATTTAAAAAGAAACAGAAAAAACAAAACTGACATTGCTCTCGAAAATTCATCTGGCAATTCTAGATCAAAGCTATTCTGCCACTGGTTCGTCCATATATTCTGATAAGCAGAGTCACTACATTTATAAATCTACTTCAAATGTTAAAATGTTTTTCTCGCCATCAATGATTGAGGAAGAAAAATGAGAGTTGCAGATATACATGAGGGTAAAATGGATAATACTGGAAGTGATTTTTTCACTAAAAATACAAATGACTTCATGTTTTTACTTCTGTCTGTCTGTCTGTCTGTCTTGTGTGTATATGTGTATATCTGTGTGGCAGGATGATATAAAAGCATTCCTACTGGCTTTAGCCAGAGGGATATCTCTTTGGCTGAATCGGTAGAGTGTAGGACTCACCCTGACACTTCTGTTACATCTGTCTCTCTGTCTGTCTGTCTGTATGTTATTTCCTTACCACAACGAAACATTTCAAGCACAGCTGTTGTAAGTAAATCCTCGCCTAAACATCTTCGTTTTCCATGTTTGTGAATTCAGAGCAATTTTTAAAGGAATTGTTTGAACAGGAAATAATTGCAGTCAAACTCCCCCCTTCCCCCAAAAAAACCCTTAAAAAATTGACAGTAATAATCACAATAATTAGCCTTAAGCTCATGTCAGTTTCACTTCAAGTCCAATGTATACCAATGTTGATGTTGAGCTGGGTAAATGGCTGCTAACCTAAGCTTTCAAATCAAACTATTTCTTACAACTGAATTTTAATGGCTGACAACATAAAAGTGTCAATTTAAATTTTTTAGGTAAAATGTAATGAATATCGATTCCACATTTTTCCCGGCTCTAACACTTAGTCGTAAATCCTGACACCTGTTGTCAAAATCAGGAGGCCAGCCAATCAGCTGCTACAGCTTTCCATTATCATAATGTATTAAAGGTCGAATTCAAAACAGCCAACACTGTCTCTACTGTACTATTCATAGTCTTAACATTTCTGTTCAATATCTGAAAGGAACAATTCAAGGGAGGGTATTTTTGGGATGCGTTTTTATGTAATTAAAGTTGTGTACCTTTGGTGGAGACAAAATTCATATATATATATATATATATATTATTTTTTTTGTATTATCAATTTTTTTTGTATACATACAACACTGTTACACTCAAAATCTTAGCAGCCAGAGAACTACCAAGTCAAAAGACAAAAGTGAATTGTAATACAATCAGGGTTATGATTTTTTTTTAATAAAAAAAACAAAAGAACATTCTCACACCTTTCACACTAATACAAGATCAATAATCAAGCAAACTAAGACAGTAATAATTCAGTCATCTTCAAATAAGTATGATCCTTAATAAAATTAAGTTTTACATCTTATAGAATATACATTTTTCAAAATGAAATGTTAGTCTCAACTCATTCTTTATATGAGTAAAACTTGTTTATGAAGATTTCAGCTTAAATTGCGAAGATAAAATTGAATTGTTTTCTATCTTTTGTAGAGACCAAATTTATGGATATTTATTTTGGAAACCAAATTAAAATTGTTTTCTTTTCATCTTTCTTGGACACCAACTTGTATGTTTTTTGGACTGAATCCAGAGGGGAAAATTTTGGGGAAACCAAATTAAAGGAAATATTTCTCTTCCTATATGTATATGTAATTCATACACCATTAAAACCTTTTTCCTTTGCAAAATGTTACTGTTGGTAATATCTTGGTGACCATTTGGCAAGAACCTTTCTGTGACTATTTGAAAATTGATTATTCATATCAACTCTTCTTCTCAAACTTTTAAAAATTGTTGAAAAAATATTTTCAATATTTCTGTTGAACGAAAGGTATTGATATGTAAAATGAATAATTCTGTTATCAATCATTTGCAGTCAGCGAGTTAGTGTTTAGCGCCGAGACAAATATTTTAAAATGAGAATTATCACACATTGTTGTTTTGAAAGGAGTAAAAGTAATTTTTCAAGTTACCGGTAATAAAGAAGTGACTTTTGCTAAATGACCCTTTTTTTATGCAAGAATATATCAATATTCCATGAATTCGAGTCTTTAAAGATCAATGCATCAAAAACCAAAGGTTAATCAGCCAAAATCACTTCTTAATTTACAATATTGTCATTTTCTTCCTTGAAAACAAAATGAAATAATCATGTCAGAGAAAATTCACATTTAAAAGCTCCTTTTTTTCTTGACTAAACATTTTTAATAAATACCATAACTGTTTACAGCAAATATTATTCAAAGGGAGAAAAAACAAAAAAGATCTCACAAGTATCTACTTGGAAACATTGTAAAAATCCTAAGGACATATGTCCTAAAAAAAAAGTTAAAGAAGACATATCAAATTATTCTGGTGGAATCAGCCTTCATGTTGGTAACAAATTCAATTCTGAAACCAGTGTTTATTTTTGAAATGGCTTAAGCAATAACTTGTAGATTGAGTTTGAGAAATGGCCATTATATGGGGATTTTGACTGTCAGCGTCAATCAAGGACTTAGAGAAACGGCAGCTCTCAGTTCTTCGATTGCTAGATCTAATTACTCTTGAGAGGAGACTTGGCTCGGAAAGACATTTAAGAAACAGCAGCAGTATTTACAAAACAGACAATCCCTTGATGTCTCATTTGCTCCATCGCCATGGAAACGGACCATTTTGAGCTTATAATGTGAAAATTTTCTGCATTTTGAATATAAAGCCACCTAATGAATATTTAAAAGAGAATTTTATGTGAAAAAGAAGAAAGAACCATTTGATTTATCTTCTGATATCTTAAGCTCTCTTATTTAGAGTATCTATGATAAGCAGACAATCTTGTCAGGCGGTTTTCAGAATGAAAGATGAGGATTTGTATGAAAACGTTTTGATCTGATACATAATACTGACCTTTATGAGGGAAACAAAGGTAGCTTATATATGAAGAAAAAGCTGAATAATACTATTAACAGTATTCTCGAGTATTTTGAATTCTTAAGTTTAACATTTTGATTTTACTCAGACAATACACATTAAACGCAATCCCCTTGTATGTCAAATAATAGAATATACAAGAAGACATACCCACTGTCTTCACAGTAATACCTTTTGTTAGCACTAATCCCCTGATTAAAATATGATATGATGAATAAGATATTTTTAAAAATTATTCTATTTTCAAGAGACAAATAGTATGAAACGTCACCTGAATTTTGACAGAAGAAGAAAGCCTACAAGACAGAAGGTCACTTTCAAAGGAAGATAAACCTGAATAACACTGTTCCTGAGTATTTTGAATTCTTTAGTTTAACAATTTGATTTTACTTGGATAGGATTTTATACAACCTAACATTTGTTAATACAAACACATAAAACAGCAATTCCATTGTATGTCAAATAATAGAATACATTAGAAGAGCTGTCCACTGTCATCACAGTGATACCCTGTACTAGCACTAGCCTCCTGATCAAGTATCATATCATGCATCTTCCCAGACTAATAGAAATTGTCAACAGTGCCATTGCTAAAAGCTATCTCTCTTTCTATTCTATATCTGACAAAAAGTTATAAAAATATGTTTCAAAATGATGTTGACATTTCTGATATTTATATCTTTAAATGGAATGTTTTTCAAACTGTAAAATTTTGTCTGTAGCAGTATTTTCTTTCATTCAAACAATATTCATTATAGGCCAAGATTAAATCATATAAAAAACATATGAACCTTGACAGAAAAAGAATGTGTGTCATAAATTATTTCTAATATGAAAGTTACTCTGGACACAAGAAACAGAAATCAAAATCTGTATAGGTAATTAACTAGTTTTCGTTTCTAGGGTGAAAGGAAATGTTTTCAAATTCAATTCTATTTTCAAGAGACAAATATCACGTAACATCAGCTCAATTTTGACATGAAGAAAGCCCACAAGGATATAATTTTGACAGTAGATATTGAACAATGCCCTGTCATCAACAAGTAACTGACACAATCATTTTACTTTATCAACTAAGGTCGCAAAAACTATGATGTGACAGCGCTAAGTCATTATCTAACATGGAGTCTAACGGTAATGCATAGTTCAAAGATGTACATTTTTCTTAGGATAGTAATGTAAAATAAACTTTGGATGATAAATTGAATCTCTCCCTAATGTCTTCCGATTTTAAATTTGTCAACATTCATTGATAAAAGTAAAAATATTCTAAGCAAGCTTCAGATAAGTGTAGCTGTAAGTGTAACTTATCCTGTCTTACTCTTTATATCACCTTTAAACATATAGATAATTGTTTCTATCAAATGGAATTATAGATCCTATATGTGATTGAAATTTCAGACGATATTGGCAACATGCAAAGACATAGGTTAATGACATCAAATGGAGACATACTTACAGTTGAACTATTCTCTTTCATTAAAACAAAAATCTACTGACGTAGAAACAAGTTGCTTTTAAATGAAATTTTAGACAAAGAACAGAAGAAGTACTTAATTAGCCAAAGAAACAAGGTTAAGATACTTACAGTTAAACGGCTCAAGAATGCTCTGAATGGCTTCAGTACCAGCAAACTCTTCTGCAATTTTTTCTAAGGCTGAAAAAGAAACGGTAAAATTAATTTGTTGCCACCAGTAAAATGAAACAAGTCATTGAAGCAGGGCAATTCCCCTGTCTCCAATACAAGCCAATCAAATAAACTTTTCATATTTTCCAAAATCATATTTTGCCTCCTGAGTCCCATGTTCACAAAGGACACAGATTCTAGAAATAAAACTGGTTGTGAAATATAGTCTTAAAACATGTACATGAATTAAGTGTAAAATAATTATTGTGTCAAGAAAACCTAACAGACATGATGTCTAAAAGTCCGCTAACGCAACAAACATTCAGGCATGACAAGGGGTAAGAAAAGGGGAAAATGTACAATCTTCTCATAATATAAAATATATAGAGATTTTTATCCAGATGTGATTCTGTATCACTGAGGGATGAGAGACAAAATGTACATCTTTTCATTTCATAAAATATACAGAGATTCTTAACCAAGTGTGTTTCTATATCACTGAGGGATGAGAGATCTAGAGAGTTTGTCAGTACAAACTCTGTTTTTCATCTGACGGGTAGAGTGTGGAGCGCACAATGTACATGCATGGACGAATCCAATTTAATGTGTCTTAAGGTTCTATCATATTTCCCATGAAAGATCACCTAAAATTTCATTATCTTTGTAGTAAAATATGGAAAATACTTATATTTGTAAAATAAAGAGACTTGTCGCAAAGTCATTCATGGATTATCATGGAGAATGCATTGAGAGTCTGTGTTTCATTAAGTTTTACAAATCCACTCCCCCTTGTGTATCCTTCACTTCAAAATCTAAATTTTTTATAAAAAGTCCAATCTGTATTAAATGCAAACAATCGAGTCTGGAGACCAACTCAATGCAAACTTTAATCCAGCCGAACTGAAGACAAAGAGCAACAAGCCTGTACAGCATCATGGCCACAGCTGGGACCATGACCCTGCGAACCCTGACACATTTATGAAAACATTGTATGTAGATACCAACATAAAGGGAAGCCACGATATGGGACAGCCCACATATGTCGCCAAGTGACAATGCAGACAGAGTATAAATTAGGTTCTCGAGGCAAAGGTGTGCCTTAACACATCATGGATGAAGATTTTTATCAAAACAAAATTCAGAGCCACATTAACACATTATGTTTATGCTTCAGAGTTTTGGCGAAAAAACAAAGAGGCAATAATTAACTTTAAATTTACTCCGTTTCCTTGGCAAATTACAAATCCTAATTGCATCATGGCTGAGTTTTGGTAAAGTAATAACATCCAGTGGCTGGCCAAAAGTGAGTCTTCTTTAGCAAAAGTCCCAATGACTTTGATATCAAGTACAACCTTTTATGTGATTGTCCCAGTGACCGCCATTTTGAATCTGATAAGCTTGTTTTTTTTTGCTGTATATGTGATGTTTGAATAGCTGAAGTTTTCTTTATAATCATCTGGTCATATGATGAAAAGAATGTAATTGTAGCCAAGATGATTTACAAACCTGTCTATAACTTTCGGCTGAATTCGACCTAAATTCAATTAATGAAAACATATCTTGCAACAAGTGATTACCGGTAAGTCAATAGGAATTTCAAAATTGATGAATCATTTTTGTCCTGGCACTGTAAAGATCCTTAGAGAAACCGACAGACAGATAATCCATTTCAGACTCAACTCATGATTACAAAGTAAATACAGCATCTTAGTAAAAATTGGGACACGCCGTGCAGAGTTATGAGAGAGTACAAAAAATAGACATATCAACAAAGATATAATGCAAGCAATATTACATACACTACATAAACAATATGTTTCATGACAAAGCTCAAACGCTTTTTGGGGATCATAAAAAGTAAGTCATTTGTATTTTGTCAACCTCAAAGTTTCAAATGGTAGCATGGTTCAATTTGTCAACACGTATCAAAATAAACCTGGAATTAAACTTGAGGGTGAATGTAAATCTAACTGACTGTAACAGGAAACTGGGCTCCCTCTGTTAATTACTTCTGTTCACTGCATGTGAGCAATGGGTTGAGATAACCAGTTTTTGTAACTATGTTATGGTTGTCATAAATATATTTCATTTGAATATGATGTTCTACATTCAAACAAAAAACATTGAAATTGAGAATACGTTGGTTTATTTTGGTTCATCACAATAAGGACATAAAGGCAGACACATCACACCATAACTCATCTTGAATAGAAAGTTAAGGGAACACAAACAACAGAAGGTTCAAAAGTATAGTAGCAACTCTAAACATGTAACTTATTAGTAGTATGTCAGAGTTAAATTCTAAGAAAATGCAAAGCCAACTCCCACCAGAATTTCTCATCTTTAACGTCAAACTTCAACAAACAAAAGATGTGCTGAAAAAACTCTTTTACATAATATTACCTCATAAAGACTTAAAATCAGAAAATGCATAGCAAATTAAAAAACATCTTGAACTGACTCAAGAATTATTTACAGAGTACAACTTGTTCTAACAACAGACTCAATGACATTGCCTTCTCTGTTAATCAACACACTAGCGATGTAGACATATTCACATCTCGAGGAATACAAATATTGTCTTGAATATAAACTCTTGCAGGAGAATTTGACAGATTTGGTTGACCTGTTAAAATTGGACAAAACAATTGATTTAAACAGAGGCAGCTCACCTTGCCATACTTGGAGAGAGAGAGTGAGAGAGAAATCAATAATGCTATATATAACCACCGCCAGAATCTAGCATCCTTTGCTTGTTTCGAGTAACTCACAACAACCTCATTAAAATATTGATGTTCAGCAAACAGTCCCTCGCTGCACATTAGTCTCAATTAGCGGGCACGTCTTAAACAGACAAACTCTGATGAAGCCATGTCCGAGTCAGGTGCTAACGAGTTTTACAGCCCAGGTAGGAGATACGGAGGGGCTGTAGTAAGACCTTATATAGAACTGTGAAGTACAATGTCTACAACTCATAAGGAACATCAACATACATAAAGGTCTCCGAACTCAGAACATAGAATTGTGTAAAAGGTTTTGATATAGATTGGGGAACACCTCTCCATATTTTCACATTTCCCAATGAACTGTGTTTCTGACTACACTAATGCCCTCCTTAACTGTGTTTGAACTAGTTTTCAGTCCTTTCTGGTAATCAGGGCTTGTGGTTTGAAATATCAAACAGCCAACATTAAAAGTTGACAAGCCCTGCAATGTGTAGATTCCTTAATATCTAAAATCACACAATCCAGTTATAAGAAATGATAGATCAGATTGTGAAACAAATGTCACTTTGTACATGGTTAATGTGATAATTGGTCAGAAAGCAAGGAAAACTAATCTAAAACATTTCCTCTAATGAAGGTAACTCATATAAATTAGTATCAGCTTAAAAGAATGCAAAGGAAAAGTAGCTGAAAATAAGTTGCAAAACAAAGAGTAAGGCCTGCTCTAGATTTACAATGGAATTTTCAGTAACTACCATAAGCTCTTTTTCATTTGATTGTTGTTCTTGAAACTGTTGAATGAGATCTTAGCAAAGTTTCTTTTAAAAAATCAACCCTAAAATTGGTGATCCCCTCGGGTGAAAGTCCCTTTTCACCAGGAAACCCCCTCCCTCCCCTTTCAGAGTCCTGGGACAGAATCAAGTTGAGCTGAGCTGAACTGCTCTGACAGTCAATATACCTTATGGAGTCAAAGTTTTAGAACTGCATACAGATAGCTAAAACAGGTGTGTTGGCACAGGTGTTGAGTGAGTAATCAATAGATGGGTGGAGAGTGCACGGTTGGCCAGGATACCAATATACAATACTCCCATTAGCAATGGATTTTCATGTGTTTCTCATAGCAGATAAATAGCAGGGATCGCAACATGAGGACAACTATGTTTCATTCAGGAAAAGTCAGCTATTCATAAACTGTTCAGAAGTGCTGTTTCTGTTAGAATTAATTGGAGCATCTCACCTGAACACAGGGTCTTCAATTAGAGATAAAGGTAACAATGTTAGTTTGTGTTATGTTATGTTATGTTAATGAGGTACTGTCACATGATTTCTTCTGGTGTTATTTTTAGGTTATCAACCTTTTCTATCAGGGATTTCAGTTTAATTTTGGACAAACTTGTACAGACATAAAATCATCAACACTTCCACCCATAGCACTCTGATGATTCCGAAGTCTTACTAAGTAAGTAGTATGTTCAACCAGGATATATAGAGGATTGTTGACATTTCTCGTTTATATTTGATTTTCTACTTCACGAGATGAGATATTCATGGTATTCGACGAGAAATGTCAAATGTTCTATTTATTATGTTTCCCGAAACCCCGTAAATGACCCTAACTATATGAATGGAGAAGCTAAAATGCTTCGCTAGCGCAGCGGTTGCATGACGTCATTCAATTGTTTCATGACGTCACAGACGACGTCATATGATTGTTGCATCATTTCACTGAGTAGAATACCATTTTTATTTCACTCAGTGAAAATACGGGTTTTATTTTCACTGGTAAATGGCATATTTCAACATTCCAAATATAATAAAAAGGTGTCCTAATCATACCAAGGCTACATCAATTGGACAATTTAAACTACTTCCATTCTGATACATCACATTCTTTTACATGTTAACCAGTCAGATAAAAAGCATTTTAAAGTCCCTTTAGCATGAATATTACTGCATCAAAAGGAAATGGGTATATAAAACATAATTAAATTATTACTGTTTATCATTGTTGTATTTGAGATATTCTTCAAAGCTTCATGAAGTAATGCTGTATTTGACGCATTTTACCAAAAAATATTTTGAATCTTGTTCTTTCTACTATTAATCATCTAACTTCATTTAGCATATTATTATAGGCAAATACTGTCTTTTTATTCCAAAAACCATAAATCTTTGGGAACGTTAAGATAGTATGTTATTTCTGTTTATAACATCAAGACATCACAGGACCTTAGAAAATTCACAGAATTTCTGCCATTAGGAAAGTGACAGTTTCTCCAAGGTGATAAATGAGGGGCTAGGACAGGTAACAGAGATTGTTGTCCATGTAATAATTTGCCACTTAAAGTACAATTTTGAACTTCTTTTTATCCTCTCCTCCATATTTTCTCAATACTTGACATTTGCACATGACATCAATAAATTGTTACATGAACTTTCATTATAAAGTGTAACTCTTTGAGAAAGGTAGTTTGAGTTGAGTGTAAGTATAGTTATTTCTTAGGAATTTAGTGCAATGTGATATTTACTGACACGTTAATGTTGGCAGATAAATATATTGTGTATACTTGTTCTTTATATTGAAAGAAATTAGCTCAAACAAACTGGTGGGTTTTGAATTTTACCAGCTCATGTTTTGAACAAATCACTTAAAATTAAACAATATTTAACTGGTTACTTTTATAAAAAAATAAATGTTTGTTCGTCTATTAACAATAAGAAATGAAAAACTAATTTATTGATAAAACAGCAAGGGTAAAAATACCATCAATTAGTCTTAGCTGAAAATAAATATCCTATTCTTTACTACCTTTTTTAAGATAGGTATCTGGTTGGATAAGGTTAGATAGACTAGCGCAATAAGGAATGTAGACAAGACTTGGTCATAGTATTGTTTTCTTTTAGCTAAACTTCTCAATATCTTCTCGTTCTATTTATCAAAGACAAACATTGCTTAAAATCCTACAAGACTATTTTATGTACAAAAATTGTTTATGTTCATGGCAAACATTGGCACCATACCAGTAAACTGTTAACTTGTTTTGATATGAGATCATATTTTTATATATAGGAGATAATAATGTCATCTACATCCCTAGATGTAAGATGCAAGAAGATTCTCAGACTAACATCACCATGGATACAATTGATAACAAATGTGTCATAAGTTACTAAATGTTCAACCTTGTTATGGCATGGTGAACCATGTTGGGGGAATAATAAATATTATCTCAATCGATAATACTATTGATAACAATAGGGGTTAAAAGTTATTAAATATTCTACATTGTTGTGATATATTCAACAGTGTGGGGGAAAATACACATTATATCAATCAAGTTGAAATAATTGAGATTATTTCAATAGGGATACAAAGTATAACACTTTTCCTCCAAAAGCCTTTAGAGGTGCTGAAAAATAATACTTTTCCAAGTTTCTAAAAGGATAACTATTTCTATCAAATTGTGATGTAAGTGTGAACAACTCTTGTCACTCCTACATATGAATCACAAAAATAAAACATATAAAAACAGTCCAATATTTTTAAAATCCAAAATAAATTATTTTCAAAACATGTCTAAACATCTTCAAACTGAAATAATTAGATGAATGATTTAAATGAGGGAAGCTCTGCCTATGGGATATCAGCTGGCCCTACCTATCAGATATAACAGGTATCAACCAGGGTGCCATGGAGACCCAGAGTTCCTGCCAGCCAAAGTGGCACTGCAGTCCTCGGAGCCGAAACACGGCAGCAAGCTCCACCGTCTCATTAGCATAGTGCTGGCTGCCGAGGTCACGCCTAGTGTGCACACTAACCTATATCAAAAGCCATCCTGTCTTCCTTTCATACCTATGTAACAATAAACGATCGATAGCCAAAGGTAAGATAAGGACAGCAAATCCCAAATGGCACTGTCTTACTACCTGTAAAACGTATGTGTCCCCAATCCCAAATTGGATTTGTCTATTGTGACGAATCTTTATATGGGCACAAATATGGCGGTTATGAAAATGATGCACAATATGGTTTAGCAAATTTGGGTAAAAAGGCTCAATCGTGATCACTGATCAAGGTAAGCTAACGCGGGAATGCGGGAAGTTTGACTTGTTTTGGTCGCAATCAACAGCCAGAAACAACAAAGCAACAATTCCACAGCCAGATCCTTCCTAACGCCAAAAAATTCGCGAGTATTCTTTTTGGCCGGGGAAGGTGCTGTGATATCGATCGAAACCGAAGGATGACCAAATATTGGCGAAAATTTGACAATGATGAGCGGCGGCTTTCCGACTCTAAGTAGCATTCAGAGACCCCGGAGAGGATTAAAACCGACTGGAATCGGTAGCCTGATGTACTCACCAATAGTGACGGGGACTTTTTTGCTCCATGAGAGTAATTCTTTCCTAAAATTTCGCCTTTCTTGAGCACACTGCGGGCTCCCGCAATCAACCATGTTGACCGTGCACTGCCGCTTACGTCATGATTCCTTGACCCCCAAATCCGTGACGTTTTGTGTACAGGTGCAAATTCGGGTGACCTCCGAATTCGTGACGTTCTACGTACAGGTAAAAATCCAGGAAGTTCCAATATTGCGGCTTTTGGTAAGGGACACGCCCTTTACGAAGTTGTATAGAACTACTAAGAGTGAATTGTTTTAACAGAGAGGTACTGCTTATATTTTTATTGGATTGATATCAGATTGACAAGAGGTCGGATATAAACAGGTGACTACGATCCAGGTAATACACAGGTAAGTCATCGGGTGATTAATGTTATTGAAAATCGTGACTTGGTTGTTTGGGCAAATCACGATATTGTAGTTGAGTCGCATTCAAACAAGTACTCTCATCAAAGAGCTTAGCTTGTGAAGACTGTTGATAAAATATTGTAAGTATAGGAAATTATGTTTTTAATAATTCGTATCGATACCAGTGGATATTTGTTAATTCTTTGTACTGATTTTGAACTTATAGATATCATCATCAAAATTTATTTTCATATTAAATTACTTTGTTCCTGGTCCAATGTTTTCCATTTATCAAGTAGGCCTACTTTCACTTTCTGAGTTGTTATGAATATTGTCATTTTATTTAGAAGTATTGACTGTTACTGAATTATATCATTCTCATGTTTATTAGCTCAATAAATACAAGGGACGATATTAAGGTATAACATAATATGATACAAAAATGGACAATCAATTGATGTCCATCAATAATATTTAGTTATGAAATATGAAATATTTATAAGCAGGTAGAAGATAAAATTTGAGTTGATAGTGTTTGAAATGTTGTAAAACTAGTAGTCATGTAAGTTGGATATGTGATTTTGGCTTTTTGCGGACATATAAGAACTTTGTTCTATTTTTAACTAAAACTAATTAATGTCATATTTTTGACATTTTTGGATGAATATATGAGATGTAATGAATGAATATCATTATAATTGGTGTATTGACAATTTCAATATCCATTTGAATACCTAGAAACCACAGAATGTTTCTATAATGGTTGCTCGGTGGAAACCATAATCAATGAGACAAATATTTCAAATACATAATTGTTACTCAATTCAGCTGAAACATGACATTGATGGTAAATCTCACAATTAGAAAAAGAATAGTGCAAAAGATTTAAAATGAAAAAATTCTAAAGTGAAGCCATAGTGTGATGATCCGTCTGAGGCATCGCATTCATTATAGATTAGTCTTATTATTAATTACTTGTTGATATGTGTATATCTTATTAAAATATATATATCTAACTATTAGACATGATGAAAACAAAAGGCAAATCTTCTCCAAAAAAACAAACAGTCTCATTAACGATTGGTATGAATAATCAACAGTATAAGAACAAGGGGATCTACAAAAACCCATCATCTATCATGTATGTATATATTCATCCTGCTAAAAAAATGTGTAAATGAATCCACTCTTGCTACTTCCTTATACCCTGGTCTCTTTCAGGCCAAATCCCTCATATGGCTGGCGGCTTGATAATGCTCACCTGTTATTTTTTCAACCAATGAAATGTCATTAATTAAGTAGCTTGAAGGTACTACCTTGAATTCAATGGATTTTTCCATACGGGTTGTGCCGCTGTTGCTGAATGCAAGCGTCTCATTGGCTGGTTTGATAGTTAGCAATACAAGGGTTTTGAGCGAGAACATATTCATATACGCTGATTTAACAGGATGGTATATATTGTACTTGTAAATTTTGCAGATTTATGTTTAGATGATAATGTTAGTGAAACTGACACCTCATCACCAAAAGAATTAGCTCTTGTATGAAAGAAGGCTCATTCAGCAATATGAAGTTATTTTGGTTTTAAAGTTTAAAAATTAGTTAGCGTAGATACAACAATCCTATGTAGAGCAATTGATTTCAAATGTAATGGATGCTTATACAAATGTCATGTCTAATATTACAAATGTCATGTCTAATATTACAAATGTCATGTCTTATATTACAAATGTCATGTATAGTAGTATAAGCATCAAATAATGATTTCAAAAGGATAAATCTTGAAGTTGAACTTATATTCCCAGCTCATAGTGTGGGTCAAATTAAATGGATTGCCGGAAAAATAGGCTAACATGATAAAAGAATTTATGGTACAATTCTATAAATTTTAAGTTGGGGAAAGATGTGAAAGTGTCCAGCATGCCTGACTAGCTTGTCAGATTCTTTTATAGTTAACAGTTTTATTGTTGTCAGAATGTCTAGTGTCTACAAGTAACCCAATGGCAGTATACTTGTATAGCTTGTCAGATTTGTTTATAAGCTAACAGTTTCGTTGTTCTACAGCCGGTGCCACAATGTCCAGCGCCTACAAATACCCTGATGGCAGCTCGTATACTGGGAACTGGAACGAGGCAGGTCAGCGTCATGGATACGGCCACATGAAGTTCGCAGATGGGTCGGAGTTCTGGGGCACTTTTGAGAACGGTTTCTGCTCTGGGCCGGGAGTGATGCGCTTCAGTGATGGATCCAGGTAAAACACAGCTCAGACAATAATTAACTCTCTACTTGCTGAAGTTATCAGAGCCAACCAACTCCTAAGTGCCTGAATTATAGGAATCGTATCACATCAGTAGGCAGAGGCTTGATAAAGGTTGTTATCTACATTTCTGACACAAATAAGTCTCTGGCACTTATTTTAATAACATTAGGGTCAATAAACGCAAATTCTTTGATGCTTGTTTCCAACGCTGCCAACAAAACTCAGGCGTTAACAAAGTTAGGTCTTACATTAGAAAAATTAAAACCCTTTTAAGCTATCAAGATTCACTTAGAATATTATTTGTTGCTAAAATTTCAGCACGTTCAGCTTCGGATCAAGAGGTCCGTGGTTTGAATCTCGCCAGGGCTCGGCAACTTTGTCTGCAGTAGAGAACTATTCTACACGCAGTCAGGTTTGGGTGCAATGCTACACTGAATTTCAGCGTAGTACCACCCATGGTTCGCTAGTTCCAGCCGATGCTCGCAGGTTTCACCACAATGCATAGCCACAATGGTGTCACAGGCTTTCTCCCTGCAATAATACTAGCAGCTGCGATATAAGTGAAATAATCTTTAAAGCGGCGTTAAACACCAACTCACCTCACATGAAAATTAACAATATATACATTTGTAACAAGCTTATTATTAAATTAATGATTCATTGTGAGATCTATTTGAAACACAGTTCGTTCTTGGTTGGGACTAAAAGATTTATCAGCTGTTCTTGGCAGACTTGATACTTCAGTTGTACCAAAAACAAACACAGCAATTCAGCAGCTAACAGATTTAACCTGTGTCAATGATAGAACCGAGCTATTGTCTGGGTTTCATTTATTGATTGAAGGCACTTTGTTACAGGTACGAGGGGGAGTTCAAGCAAGGCAAGTTCGATGGGTATGGAATCTTCACAAGGTGCGACGAGATGAAGTTTGAGGGGGAGTTCAAGGGAGGAAAAATCTGGGGAATGGGTGAGTGATAAGTCATTGCATAGTTGTATATGAGGCATTGGTGAATTAAAACAAAGATAACAGAGACACAGGTTCATAATAATATATTGGATAACAGGAGTAATGGTGAGTGATAATACTTTTGATTAGAGGAATATGGATGAAAATGAACACCTAGGAGAATGGGCATGGATGAATGTCTACATGTAGGGTTATAGGGATCTGATGAAACATAGTTAATTATACGTTTGATAACAGGACATGAACTTGTATGTCTTAACACATTGTAAAACAAGGTGATTCAAAAAAAGAATTCAAAAGCAGATGCATTGGTGATAACACATAGGATCTTGGGAGCATGGGTAATGGATACTTATGACAATCAAATTCATTTTTGTAAGCATTAAAATGAAATGATGTTGAAGTTGAGTTTTGTGTGAGATATAGCCTCAGTGGTATGGTTTCCAGGTTAAACTTATGATTTGATGTCAACAATCATGGATGCTCATTGTCAACCAAATGTTGATGACTTCAAACAAAATAACAAATAATCCTTAGATCATGGCAGAAACTCATTCTATCCCCCAGGCTTGATCACGTTTGCGGACCGGACCAACGGGCTGCCACGAAATGAGGGATACTTTGAGGGTAACAAGCTGGTTCGGAGGGAAAAGTGTGGAGGGACTCTTCAGCGAGCCCGTGATGCTGCAAACAGGGCCAAGTCCTACGGTTCATGAGCGTACGAATGAGAGATGTGGTTATATTCTGAGACATGCTTACTTACCCATATGTTATGATTGAACTCTTACAATGGACATTATGAGATGACTTGACTTAATACTGGAGAGTGTTGTGGATAAATTTAGAAATAAGATTACTTCCCCTTACATGGCAATTAATTCCCTTCAAGGTTATAATTGATGCAATTGATTGAAGGAGTTATTGAAGAGGTGTCTCTTAAGAATCAATAGTGTTTGGTACATTCTCTCACGATCTTCTTCTGGTTCATATATATGTATTGAGAAAATGTTATAATTTTTAATAACGATTCATAATGTTGCATTGATCTCTTCATATAGCATTTTTGTTCACAAACTTTGCGATTTACAATGTGAATGTTTATCTTATATTAGGCAACAATGCTGTTTTGCAAAATGATTACATTTAGAAAATAAGGAGAGACATAGAGTTAAAGATGCTCAAGTACATAAAGTCAGTCGAAGTTAAAATTGCTTTTGCAGTTCATAATAGTGAAGAATAACATCATATTCCTTGAACCCCTGTGTGTATTGTTTACTATTCTCATCCGTCTTTCAATAAACATTACCCTGTGCCTTATCTACAAATATATACAGTATATTTTTCTGATCTGTTTCCTTGTATGACAATCAAGGTGCATGACTATGATTCTTCCACAGTTTGCCTTAATCAAAGTCTTAATCAGAGATCAGAATGTGAAGCTCGATCTCATCAGTAAAATCATGTTTTCATCTTCCTCACTTTTTCCTTACAATTCAGCTAAAGAACAATAACGAGGAAAGGGTTGTTATCAGGTGGTGTTAAGTGCATTCAAAACTCTGTGTAACACAATGACACAATGTTGAACTTTTCATGTGAATGTTCACCCACAGATCACTTGAGATTAAGAAGCACTCCATAATTTGTTGGGCTGACATATTCTAAACTTTGTGAAGGAAGTATTTATTCAAAAGTATGGACTGTTTCTGATAAGTATCATTTTAATGCTATAATGTTCAACAGAGTGAAAATTAAAGATATGAAGTAGCGATTGTGGTTGAAATCCTGACAATCACTCACTTCAAGTGTGATACCATGAAAATTATGGAGTTTCTCTTCAAGTGACACTCCGCTAATGGCTGAAATATTGCCCAAGCAGCGTTAAACAACAACTCACTCACTTCAAGTGAAATGTACAGAAGGTTGCATCATCCCTGGTTGAATAACCCATTTCAGTTTAATTGGCCGATATTTTTCATAACAAACCTGTCAACATCTATTTGTTACACTATGTAATCCACTGAGAATGTGTATAATGATCTGCTCCTATTCATTAAACATCTGCTAACATTGTGCCTATTGTGGTATAACATGTGTTCACCAATCACTTATGTTACAATAATATTGTTCCCTTTTGATGTTTATACATTGTTAATATTTTGTTCTACAACATTTTGAATAAAAGATCTGTGTGACAGAGGTGTTGTTGTATCTTATTTAATTCAAATCCAAGTTGGCGCAAGTGATACTCATACTGGGTAATTCACTCACAATGATCCATGGCAAGCATCCTTTCCAGCGTCAAAGGAAAATAGTTGTAGACCACATCAGCGTTATACTAGATATCTGTCTTTAACATTTCTACTCCACCTTAGTGTCTCAGCATTATGAAAAAAAATTATGAGAATTTCAAGGCTATGGCTGCTGTATTAATAAGTAGTGATAAACTGTCTACATGATGTCCAGGATCCATTTAAGGACACAAATCACTTATATATCTATAAAAAATAATGAAATTTAAATGAAGGCAGTATCATTAAAGCTGATAACTCTTTAAATCATTCAATGACCCCAAAATTTCTTTACCAAATTGGGTACTGTCACCAAATATGAACACTCTAGGTGCTAAGCTTTATGAGATATTGCGTTAACAATGTATTACAAAGTAGTCAAAGTGTCGTGGTGACCTTGAAAATGAGGTTAAGATCACCAAAGTTGACTGGCGTCTGGGTCTTCCTCCATTGAAAGCTGTCAACAAATATGAACACTATAGGTGTCAAGAATTATCGTGTTAACAAGAATCCGGACGTACAGACGGATGGACGTACGGACTGAATTCATAGTCCCCCCAACATGGAACGGGGGACAATAACATACAAACTGAAGAGAAAGAAATGACTCCAGCTCCTTGTTTTAATTTCCTTTATTGAAATTTTTTTCAATTTTTTATTTAAAAATAAATCATTGCTATCAAAAGCTAAATAGATAGATGTCTACAGATAAATGCTGTCAAAAGAAAAGTAATATATCACTAAAACAAACAGTAACAACAACAATGTATACTAGTGAAACACAATGTTGGTAAAACAAGAGTCATCAGAAGATGATATCTCCCATGGGTCCATCGTAATGTGTAACATAAATCTTTATAAACACAAAGAAAGGAATTTTAGAGGACAGTTTTGTAACTCTGCTCTAGGTAGAAAGCTACTGAGTCCAAATTCAACTTGTTTCCATGAGAACAGATTTTTGTCCAGAAGTTTGAAAATATAAAAGGAACCACTTCAGCGAAATACTCTTAACAAATTTAAGAAAAATAGGATGTAAGGATTCCAGATATAAAGCTGTACAGAGTTTGAAAAACAAGTCGTTTCCATGGAAACAATAAAAAATAAAAATAAAATAGAAATATGAATATGAATATATAAAAGCACTACACTAGTAGATGGGTAACACTCATGCAAAGTTTCAGAAAGATTTTATGAGTAGAATTGGAGTTCTGCTTCAGATTTTAAAATTGAATCTGTTTAAATGGAAATGGTGAAAAATAAGAAATGTTAAAATCTGAAAAATATTGCAAGGCTACTCTTCAGTAGGTACATGATAAACATGCAAAGTTTCAGAAAGATATAACACATTGATTTTGAGTTTTGCTCCAGAAATAAAGCTACACTTGAAAAAAGTCAAAATTCAACTTGTTTCCATGGAAATGATAAATTACAGTACTGAATACAAACAATGACAAGTATATAAATAGCGGGGGATGTGTCTTTCATGACTTGTAATATAATAATGATGGCACAAATAACAAAGGGATATCCTTAAGCTGTAGAATAGTTCAGTTTCATTTGACTAGACCCGCTATAATATATAATGTTCAAACATCTTTAATTTCTGATGGTGCCTCTTTGAAGGAAAAATGATGCCAACTATGGTCACTCTAATCATGAGTGATTTAGTTGACGACGTGTGAAACCGGTTGGGGATTCAAATCATTTCCAGACTTTTGTTTTTTATCTCTCCATTTATCTATCTATCTATAATATTTGAATGATAACAATAGGTATTGGAAACAAGTCAAAAGTGTGCACAGCTCACATACCTACTCCTGTAGTTTGATACTTAAACATAGAATCAAGAATGATGACCATTGCAGGGCAAAGCTGAATTAACATATTTGGACAATAGAGGTCAAAACACATAACCCCTGAAAACTTTTTGAATTATGTTATGGAAATGAAACAAAGTCTATACCAAAATAGAAGTTTCCAAGTCATATAGTTTTTTTTTAGTTATGTTCTTGAAACAAAACCAAGTCGTAAAATTTGGATGTTTTTTGTTCAAATTTTTTAAAAGTTTTTAAGGAGTTATGCCCTTGTAATGAATTCAGACACATTGATTGACACACAGAGCTCTATATACCCTTGACTATGTCGGAGCAGGGACTATGACAAGAAGAAAAATTTGTGGATGAAAAACACAATTTTTCTTATTTCCATATCCCATAAATTTTGACCTAAAAATATAAATTTGAGATTACATACCATGGTTCATAATTATCATACAAAATACCCTGGTGAGGTTCATGACATACCTTTCATGCCATCACTTTCCTACAAAACACTAATCAAAACCGATTCAAAGGGATTGAATCTTTAAGATTTCTAAATGTGTCAACTTTGCTACATTGAATTTCAAGCACTTAAAATTTACAGACAATATAAATAGTGACAAATGGAGCCATGAGCTCTGCAGCTCATCAAGGTGAAGATTTAGTGGTCAAATAATAAGAGATTCTCTACTACCGTTTTGGATAGTCACCAAATTTACAACTTATATATCTGCAGTGTTCATGGTAATCTACACAAATTGCATTTTGTAAGACCTTTGCCTTCTAAATAAGTAGTAAGAAATTATGTTTAAGGATGTATCATCATAATCCTTTATTACATGATTGTACACTTCAGTTCGGAGATCCAACTCCCACAAAAGGCTCTAAAACTATACATATATATGTATATGGCATTTCAAAACACGTTAGAACAAATCTACAAACTTGAGTTTCAACAAAGAATTACTGATCTTATTCTAAATATTTGAGCTAAAAATATATATTCAATATTTCAACAATCAACAAGTAACAAACAACCAACAACAAGTCTACTATCTGTTTGTCTTGTATGGTAATATCACAGCTGTCTTCCTTTCATAAAGCTTGAACTGTTAACGTTGTTAGAAACTATAGACCACATCAATCAATACAAAGGTCTAAAAACAATTTTGACTTAACAAAAACTCTTACTCGCTTGTATTCAAAAGAAAAATGCTAAAGGTTTTATTATGAAACAAAATTCAAATTGACAAACCTGCTTGTACATTGATACTTTTATTTCTAATGCAAAATTAATAACTTTTTTGATGTCATTATCATCAATGACAACATAAATTATCCCAAAAAAACACAACCTAAATGCATTGTCAGCATAATCCTCTTGATTCCAACAACAATGTACTTACCCGGTAACTGCTTTGGATGTATGTACTATATATATACTGTGACTAAAGTATAAATATACCTTGAAGTACCTGTACATTATGTCTACCTTTAACAAAGATGATAAAAACATATTTTGTAAACAAACTGTTCCTGAAATTCAATAAACAACTCCCAAAACCACTTTTGTCCTAGCTATCACCGTGCATTGCATGAATAGACATTCTTTAAAACCAATCATGAAATAGAGTGATTGAGTTGCTGTATAGTGCTATTACATAATTTAGAGACAGATGAAAAGAATCATGGTTAACCCTTAAGATGCGGGTCCCGGAATATTCCGGGATGAAATTAGCTTTGCCCGCAAGTCCCCTTAGCGGGATGCGAGTAGCACACTCTATTTTTCTCACGCTAACTAATTATGACCGCGGGTCTCGGTAGCGGGGCCCGGAAATTTATTGCCTAGCAGTAGTCTCAGTTCAACGCTTGTATTTTCGTTCCGGCTGTCGCTAAGCAACCGTGTTTTGTTTCGTTGGTGTCCTAAATAATGCGCGAACATGCTCCGAAAGTTATGAGAGTATTGATAATGTTTATCGTACCGAAAATAAACGTTAAAATCACTCAATTTTTCCCCACTCCCCGCCGCTCGGCTAATAGCCTGTGGGCACTTTCTACCCTCTCGCTTACCGACCCGCGCATGCTATCGTTTACTGAGACGCATGCATTTTGACCCTATGCACGCCTTCCTATCGCACGCCCTATGCTCTGAACCCTTGGGCGTATTACAATACCGGTTGGATCTTTTGAAAGAGCAGAAAATTGTCTTCAATTCAATATAAAATACATAACTACGCCACCTGAAATGAAGATACAGCATGTGCCGCAAAAAAGGTGATTTTTACATATTTTTAGTTTTACACCATTTTGTCACACCAATCTTCACATGATGTGGTCAACTTATTTTGACAATTTTTATATTATAAGATAGAGAGAAAGATTGTCTTTCATTCCATGTAAAATTTGTACATGCGCAAAAATAAATAAAGACACAGCAAGCGCCGCACAAAAAGCTAATTTCTCTATTCAAATCATGTAAACTGAACGGCGATTTTGACATGTGCCTTTATTTCGTTTATATCTTCTCAACAGCTAGGCGTATTTTGAAATTGATTACCTCGTGATAAAGAGGAAATAATTGTCTTCGATTTGATGTAAAAAAGTTATATGCAGTATATAAAATAAAGATACAGCAAGTGCCGCAAAATTGCGACTTTTCTTTATTCTTTGTGTTTTTACCATTTTCTCGCACTTTATATCACATAAAGTTCTCGGGACATTTTGAAATTTCATATATCAAAATATAGAGAAAAGGATGATCTTTATTTCCATATAAAATTTGTATGTAAACGAAAATCAGTAAAGACCCGACGAGCATTGCGCAAACAGGCAATTTCTCTATTCATATCTTGTTAACCGAGAAGCGATTTTTTCAACTGCTTTTTACACTTCCTATCCATTTAACGGCAGAGCGCATTATCAACATTTTTATATCACAATAAAGAGAAAAGGATCGTCTTCAATTTTATGTAAAATTTGCAAATTACAATGAAACAATAAAGGAGCGGTAAGTGATGTCAATTATCAAAATCTGTTTTCAAATACCTGAGGGTACAATCTTTGCAAACTATATATATTCCAAACCAAGCGGTACATATTTATCATTTCCATATCAACGTAAAGAGGAAATAAATACCTTCATTTTCATGTGTAATTTGCATCAAAATAAAACATGTGGAAATTATGCGACAAATGTCGCGGTAAGGCGATTATCAAAGACTTTATTCACTAGCTATACCCACGTTACGTTGGTAATAACTTCTAATTACAGTGCAAAAGATTGTTATGATTTATTTTTTCGTAAAGAAGAATAAATTGCCTTCAATTCCATATATAATTTGCATGTATACAAAGCGAATAACTTGAATTATAAAATTGGAAATAAAGACAATTTCTGTTAAGTGTGAGTGTATTTTTCAGCGGGGATACCCCGCCTGCACGCGCTGAGCGCGTGCGTTTGCCCGGGGCTACTAGCTTAGTAATATTACTGTGGGGGTCAGAACGTTATCGGGATTTATCACTACCCTGCTTTCGTTATTTATATCTTTCGTTTAGGATGGCGTGTCGTAATAAAATTTATCGTGAAATATAGAGCAAGAAATTAGCTTCAATTCCGTATATAATTTGCATGTGTGCACTCAGTGATTAAATGATTTTATAATGTTTGAAATGAAGACAATTTTTAAAATTTAGTAAAATTCGTTCCAGACATATTATAAAAATAATTTTTATATCGATGTGAAAAGGAACAATTCATCTTTAGTTTCGTTTTGATTTCGCGCATGCGCTCTTGGAATTTATTGAGTTATGGCGCCCGAATTGAAAACAAGTTTACTTCGGTTGTAGAAACCGTTCCAGGGGTGATAGAAATTTCATTCAAAGTGTCAAGTAAGTATCATCCATTTATAACACGGGATTCGCCGACTAGCTTTGTATAAAACGACGATAACGTCCGTATTCCGCCATGTAAACACGCCATATGTTGTTAAAACGGTCGCATCTGGCGGCGCTGGAAAATTCGGCCACAGGGGCTAATTGCGTTATTACCGTAGCGAGGCGAGTGCTGGAAAATTCAGCCACGGGGGCAAAACTGGTCAAAATAATATTCAGCAACGGAAGGGTTAAGTTCAGTTCAGCTGAGATTTTTAAAAACAAAACAAAAGAAATTTATTTTGGCTCACATATATCCCATGGATATTTGGACATCTGGACATCTGGGTAGCCACTGAAACTGAGCTTATTAATCCTTTGAGCAATTTGAACACTTAAATCATTCATAACCTCATCCTGTAATTTGCTATAAGACGATATATCATGACAGAGAGACATTCAAGTCTTTATGAAAACGATGCAAATATATTTGATATAAAATTTAAGAAAATTCGTTCAGAATGTCAGCTGCTAAAATTTTTTATTTTGACATTTTAGAGTAATGAAGTCAGGTTAAACTTAACCTGTTTGAGATATCTAACTTCCCAGACAAAATGAAAAAAACATTTACACCAAGTATGCAAATTAGGTAACAGATGATAAAATTTTTCTAAGCCATAACTAGACCATGTAGTGAATATATTCTATGAATAACAAATGTTTTATAACTATTGGTCATGTGGAACGCAAACACAAATTTAGGAAAAATATCAAAATGCAAATTAGGTCAAAAAACACAAATAGGCCATGTGGTGAATTTAAATATTGAGATTGGACTGGTAAATGGACGGACAATTAGGTTACATCTCCATTTCTTGGCTAGCGGGGCTTGGTAAGGCTTTATTCTAGAGGTAGGAATTCAGTTTTCATCAGAAGTTTACATAATATATGGAATGCTTCATCAGTCTAGTAGTATCCTGCAAACTTTAGAAAAACAAAGACTGTTGGAAATAGCAACTTACATATTGCAATTGTTGGACTGTTCGTACTATTATCAGAAGAAGCTGGCCCAAACTTTGATTGCTCATATTTGTTATTTCCTTCTTGCCTACCTTTTCACACCCTGCTCCATCAGGCTATATACAACCCCATGGTTTCTACAATACCCTGATTACCTTCACTGGATTTACTTTGTATCACTACTGGTTACAAAGCTAATTATAAAATGAAGACGTCAATACTGCTATCTTGGAACTGCCAATAATGCTTGAGTTAAAGTCACTTCCTTGGCTGGTTATATAAAGGGAATACAAAGGAAATCCAGTTAAAATTTGAGATTGTAGGGGAGTATTGGATACGCACAGCCTGTTTTAGCAGGACATATCTTCATGCAATGACTGAACTTTCATATTACCTCAGCAAATACCCTAATGACAAGTTTTCAGCCAAGCAGTACAGTTTTCATTGAGGAGAGCGAAGACTTTCCACTTGACAAGCCTGGACTGACTGCCTTGTTTGGAGACGGGGTCAAAGTGAGAGGACTGGCTTTCGTGGGCGTGTCCTGACATGCTTGTTCCTCATTGGACATCTTGCTGAGCAGTGATTTGATGATCCTGCACACTGATTGGCCAATGTCTTTGGCGGTGGCATCTGATTGGCTAAGTACGTTCCAATCAGATTTAGAAACTCCTTGTGGTACCTTTGAACAGGTAGAGGTAAAAATTATGAATTCAAAAAATAAATTTCACCCAAAAAATTTTCTAAGGGACATTTCCAATTAATTGTATATATATAGTAGATACTGAATTTTTTTTTATTGATATTGCAGGTAGTGCGTTGATTATTTTAAAGAGCACAATTTGAATTTCAGAATTTCAATATATTGCCTGAAATATTTATTTTCCTCACATTACCAAAAGCCTTTCTAAACTTACTTACTTTCTGAACTACTTAGCAAATTACATGATAAAGATTTTCAAGCATATAATGAACTTTCTGTATCATTTTTTCAATAGTAACCATATTCAAAATATTTTCTTAGGCAAATTACGAACTACCTGAAATATTTTCTCAGGCACATTGAACTTGCCCCCTGCAGCTCCCCCTGTTGACTTGATGGGGATGACAATATGGTCATTCCACACAAACTGCTCCGCTTCGTGGGCAGCCCCTGGGCCTCCTGAAGTAACGATGAATGACACTACATTTACTTCCAACAAAACAAACAATAACCAACACATTGAAAACATTTTCTTTAATACTATTTTCAATCAATTCTCACAAAAATAACATGAAAATATTTCTATGAAATTTAAAAAAAACCCAATTTTTTAACCAAATCTTTTTCTTGAATTCCAGAAACACAGGTCTCCACAAGAAGTTTGAGGGATTTCCTTGCCCTCGTAGGTTGGATAGAAAACAGTGTCAAAGGATTTTGTTTCATATAAGACAGAAACAACTACACAACGTTCACACGCACACACACAATCCTTTGCATACTATAAGTGATGACAAACATTATATAGAATTATTAACATTAAAATGGACAAGTTTATGGAATCACACACATCAAATTAATATATGACTTACGAATAAGACTGTTATGTGAGATAACAAATTGTTAGATGACATGTGACATGCATCTAGTTTTGTAGTGGCAATTCTTACCCTGATGATATTGTTGACACATTACACCAGCGATAGACTAATATGGTAAGAGTCAGGTTGCTTCTCAATGGAGTTGCTGCAGCCACATTGGTACATGCTTTATTAGCCAGTGAACATTTTGGCATTTTGCTTGATTTACATCCTTCAATATGCATAAAATGCTTATCTCAGTACAATATAAAGATAAAAAAAATTATGAAACTTGTGAATGCCATTGGTATTAGGATTGCTTTTGTTCTCCAAATGTGAAACAGATCCCTCATTTCATAAAAATATTGATTTAATAAACTGGATGTTTTTGTTGTTTTTTTTTGTTTTTTTTTTATATATTTTTATTCCTGTTATCTTACATCTTGATACATCATATTAGGCATATAGCCTACAGTATTATCGATAACAGGTGTTTTCTAGAAGGTACATAAGAAAATACAAAAAAAAGAAAATTTAAAATAAGAAATTTCATTCACTCACTGAAACATACTCATTCATTCCTTATTGTGTAACTACTCCATAACAAGTTTTAAATACATTGCCCATTTTTCAACAAATTCATCAAACTTAGACTTATTCCAGTATCTGATTTTTTCTATATAGTAATAATACTTCAATTCTTTCTTAAAAAGTTACAGTTTTGGTTTTATCTTCCTCAACTTACATTTATAAATATAATATTTTGCTAAAAGTAAAATGAGATCAAAAGTATCATCTGTATAAAAAGTGGGAGAACACCCAAAAAGAATCAAATCACTTTGTAAATTTATGATATCTGTGTGAACACAGTTCACTTTCAGCCATTTTGAGAAATCTTGCCAAAAAGTATTAGTTGCTCTACAATGCCAGAAGAGATGAACTATAGATTCAGGTGTTGCTCCACAGAAAGTACAGAGATTATTTTCAACAATATTCATTTTAATCAAGTGGGTTTTTACAGGCAAAATTCTGTGAAGCAGTCTGATTTGCAACCATCTGAGTTTCGGATCTGAAGTAGTCTTGAAAGGCTTAATAAACACTTTAGGCCAATCAATATTAATCAAAATTTCCTCTTCCCATTTTTCAATTAACTTTAGTTTTTCCTTATTCTCAGTTAAACGAAAATAGTTCCATGAATATGAGATTCTAAATATATCCTGCCTGTTGAATGATAATGGTAATTTGTTGTCCCTTGAACAGTTTTCTCATGCTTTTTTCAAGATAAATTTTCTTGAATTTCATGGAATTTTAAAAACAGTTAATAAATACCGAAAAACACTTGACATACAAGAAACACCTGAAGCTGTATTAGAAAATAGTACATGTTTATGTATTAGAAATCTTTTATCTTGTAAAAAAGGATCAATAAACTGGATGTTGTTGAATATTCTCAATCTATGATCGGTGAGGTACATAACAAAAAACAACAGCAGTATACCTTCGATGAGGATGCAGATCTCGAAACACCGAGCTACAATGATCTCTCGCTCCCGGACGCTGTCTCCGAAGAAGATAGTTTTACCGAAAGGAACCATGTTGAAAGTGTTGTCCGGGTTCTGATCTGCCTGACACTTCCGATCCTGAAAATAGGGACAACCAACTATCAACCAACACCAAAAATAACTTTACAGATCATATCCTTCATATTCACAAAACCTTTGAGGATGAACTTTGTCAAGATCAAGGTAGCCACCAATCCACTTTAACCATATTGTAGTACTGTTTTAAGAGACGTCACAATACAAACGTCCATGACATCAAAAGCAAAAGTGTAATGATGTCAGTGGCAACGGTCTAGGAGGTCCAATTTAAGGTTAAAATCATGAACCCTACCTTTATCTAGGTGGCAAAATACTAACAGAAGTCAAAAATAACATGCTAGGAAAGAAATAGAGTAGCCTCAAATATCAAATATCAAATATGCAAAAAGTCATGAAAAGAGATATTTAATTGAAAAGAATTGACTGTTGCTGAAAATTATCTTCTTAAAGCTAATCACTTCTACATAGCGACAACAAGAGGATAAAATTTATGATTCTGATCAAACACAGGACAAGTAACAGCTGCTGGTGAATGCCAATGCATCAAACATAAGTTTGGAAACTTATCTAAAGCAGGCATAAGGCCTGCTAGTGGTCGATATGTTTTATTACCAGTGTTCGTGATTGAAATGTTATCAATTTCTGCTTCAGCACTTACATAAAGCCAGAATTTCTTTCTTCTTTACATTGAGGATAAAAAATGAGATAATTTGAACTAAAATAAAGAAATACTTTGTCACATTTCAAAGGCAAATAAAATTTCATAAAACATACTTTAAGTCTCTTGCAATACATCACACAGCAACCTAAGGTTTGAAAAAAGTACGAAAAATGTTTCAATCAAACAATCCGTAACCATAAAGAGTAAAAGCGTGAGCTACCTGGTCGTCTTTCTCCGGGAGGATGTGCCACACGTCCTTATTCTGCCAACGGCGCTGAGATTCCTCGTAGAAAGCCCTGCTCATAGTCTCACCTGTCCCGTAGAACCCTCCTGTTGCCATGGCGACTGACGATAGCTGGGTCAACTCCTCACCTATAGCTCTACAAAACAGCATTTATCACGATTATTATCTGTTTATATTTAGGTGTATCCTTTTTCAGTGACACAAGATTTTCATGGATGTTTGAGAATGCTTTTGAACACTCAATGTTAAAAAACAGAATGCTTACAGTAAACAATGTCTGACTTAACACAGACACATTTATTCGATAATATACTCAGTATCTACATCTGAACAATGAATTTAGAGTTCTTATGATAATAAAAATTGATTGAGTGAGTTGTTGTTTAGCACAGTTTGGGCAATATTTCAGGCGTAATATCAAATCTGATTAAGACGGGGACTATGTTGATAAACACTGTTGACATATATATATATTCTCATTCTGATGTGATATAATTTCCCCACTTTCATCAAAACATGGATGTGTTTTATGTACATGTGTGCTGTTAACCCCCAAGTATAGTCTATGTTGTTCTTGCACAAGTCGAGGGAACACTGTTCCAGAGTTTGTTCATAGAAATTTATCTCTGGTTTTCATTGTCGAGCTTCAGCAAAGGAAAATTGTAAAATTATCGGGAGCATTGTATTTTTATACCAAGCTGAACTGTATGTGAAAATAGGACATGAAATTAGGAATGGAACACTCAGCTGTGAGTTGATCTTGTTTTGTGTTGTCATTGAGGTCATGAAGTAAAATTGGATTAGGCTCCTTTATAACAAAGGACAACATAAAGTTGCTTTTTTTGCCATTGTTACACTGTGTTACATGCCTACATCTGACAACCCACATCCCATCTGCCTGTAACACTCTTTAAAAGCATAAGTAGCCTGACCTTACCTGCAAATAGCCTCTGATTTTTCGTGATAGAACTTGGTCCCCCCTGATATGTAGACACAAGACTGGTTGCCTACTTTACCCTTGATGTGATTCACCTGAAATAATGACAAAAAGTACAACTCAGTTACTGTGTATGGAATAGTTCAACAGCATATACCTAATTGAAACAATCCTTGTTGAAATACCAATCAACCTTTATGAAAAAAAAGGCAAACAAACTATATGTGAATCATTTTGAAAGCGTTAACTAACAATTTTGATATTTTGTCATTTCTTTTTAGTCAAATAATTTATCAGGCAACATTTCCTTATTGCTATCAGCTGGAACACCAAAAAAAAGATATAATCTCACCGCGTGGTTGAGTTTGACCTCACTAAACTGTTCCGGCAGACTCTCGTGACCTGTCATGGCGGCGCAGCGCTTCACTCGACACAGCAGATTCTGCTTGTAGTTCTTCTGATCTACATTCTGGGGAGGGGGAGATGGACAACATTGAACATTGAAAATATATCAAAGTTTTAATCTAATGAAAATATTAAACAGAGCTCAACAGCAATTAAAGCTGTGCATATGGTGGTGGATTGTGTAGAAACAATTGTGGCCCTATGGTAATTATCAGTTTCCTCATAACACCGATATTCTCCGTCCTCAACCATTGCACACAAATGCTTCCTAGAAAAATAATGTGATCATTTTATTTAGTCATTGAAATAAGTTTAGTTAAACAAAAAACTCACATAAGGCTATTACAAATGTCATCTAATCTCTATATTGGAAATAACAACAGCCCATGTCTACTACCAATGGCTATTTTCTTTTAAGCGAAAATGTTTTATAGAATGTTATGGAAAATTTCCATGAAAACCCAATTGGAAATGGTGACGGTCAACCAAATCTATTTATTATAATCTGCATCAACTGAGGAGTCTGTATGTTAGTCTAAATGTTAGCTTTCTAGGGTTTTTGAGGTTTGTACTGAATTAGAAAATAGACATGAATCTTTTCTGATATGCTACCACCAGGTAGTAATGCAGCAATTGCAGTCCATCACGCCAGATGAAGAGTAAGAGTTATCCTGCCTACCTCAAATGTGTTGGTTCCAATCAGCATGCTCATCCAACCCGGCATTCGGAAGTCCTCATACTTGACAGGAATCATCCTCTTCCTGTGCTCACAGTAGAACACCTGTAATGATATCAAGCCATCAGATATAGAGATTATTACAATTGTTTCTTATGTGTCCATGTGCACAAATAATACACATGATTTATAAACAATATTACACCTCCTATGGTTCTCCATATGGGTAATAAGAGAATATCACACCAAATCTACAAAAGCTAACAATGTTGATACTGATTTTATTCTCATGTAACAACTTAAAGTATTAAAAGGTGCTGCTTTCCGTTTATGAGTAAAGATTTTAGTTTCAAATTCTACTCCCTATTATCACACAAATATTGGATTACAACAATAAATACTGAATGTAACAAAGTTGTAAGATAAATAACATGTTTTTGTTTGGAATTCAATACTTTAAATTAATTTTACCCAGGAAGTCAAAAACGACCTTTACAAAAACAAGATTGACCTTGTATAGATAAATTTGAAAGATATTTTAGTCACAAACCTGTTGGCGACATGTCCTTGACATTGCGAATGCACAAGACACAACCACGATGACAACAGTAGCTCTGTCTGCATAGTTCTGGAATGTCTGGTTGCTAGGCGACAAGGTGCTGGGCAGTCCATTGTATTGGTCTGCAAGATCTTAAAACAAATTAGATATAAAAATAACTCATTTGAAACACTAATATAAAAAAACACCACAGCTATGATCAAATGAATCTAATAAAACAAATCTGATTGACAATGGTTTACAAATAAGATCCTTGCTAAGTGACTCGCCAAATTTGACTTCGAAATTGTCAAAAATTTCACAAATACGACATATAAAACCACAGAAGTGGCAGGACTTACACAAATACTATTAGCCCACAACACTGAAGAGATTTTTAAAGACCTTATTAATGAATGATTTTGAAATCACCGGCACCTTGACTGAGCAATATGCTAACCACTACATCACTTCGCTCGAAGAAAGATCAAGATGAATCTAGGAAGATATACATGACTTATCTGGTCTGTAGTTTTGAAAAATGATGTAGAAAGCACCTGACCTTGACTCAGCGTCATGGTGTCGCTCTCCTCCATGTCCCGCTCCAGTCTGGACGAGCACCACACAGAGAAGCCCTCCCCCTCCAGGAGCTGACACAGTTCCTCACCCTGGGGAATACACACACTATATTTTGGCTCAATGTTCCAAAAAGTTTTGTCTTAAATGGCACTGGTGATTGTGTTTTGAAAAAAAAGAGTCTGGTATTCTCAGAAATACCTGCAGTGTAAAGGAACTACATCTATCAAATTTCCTACAACCATAACCTTGTTTTGAATATTTTTAACTGAATCTGAAATAAACCAGGAATTGCCTGTCAAGCAAGCAGTAATTTCTAATGTGTATATATGACACATCTGGTAGAAGGATCATAAAGTAATCTGGATCTGTACTTTTTACCAATCTTGAGAAAACTAGCACATTTCACCAGACCTTTTCAGAATTTAAAAATAAGATCAGACAGGGACTCTTCAAAGAAATCTTCTGAGGGTGAAATTGAAACGACACAAAGCATTAGTACACGCAGGGTTTTTTGTAGTGAATCCACATGGACAACTCAAATATGGGCCTTGATGTAAGAAAAATGAAATGATAACCATACTATTTCATACATATTTTGGTACCTGATTTCCTGATTTCTAACAATAAGTGTCATGCTGAGTGGAGAATCCAAGTATCTATCCTCCCTGTAACACCTGTGGCTGTTCCTTGACATTTTATAATTATTTAAAAAAAAAATCCACATTATTATTTATCAACCTAATCATACCATTGTCAGTACCAAGTATGTTTCTTTATAATGATTATGTTGTCATTTTGTCTACTGACAGCTAATTAGAATGTGATTCACTCCAACTTGTATTCCAGGATCATGTACTTACGAAAGCTGCCTGACAGGGGTGCACACAGATCACCACCAGGGGGCGCTCCTCATTCGGTGACTCGTCAACACTCATCATTCCTTCTGGCAATTTGCCCGCAAATGTCTTCATCAGAGTTTTCTATAGATAATTTAACCAACCATTAGTAACACTCTACATGATGTTTGCTGCTATACCATTTTATAATAGCATCTTTTAGCTATTCTCAACTCAACAAAGTGTCATTTATTCTTTAAAGTAATTGTTTCTTGTCTGAGTAACTAGCATGTTGAAACTTCAAGGAATGCCAAACCGTACAATTGTAATTTTTCAAAAGAATTAACCTTTCTTCTTCTATAGTCTCTAAAATTCAGATACTATGTAATATTTATTTGACAAATAAGCTTGACATCATGTTTTTAATACAGTGGAGGTTTAGCATATCTAAAATATTACCACTATCAACAATATATGATCAACTGAAGCTTGGATATGATAATTGATTTAGAGATTGATATAATAATCTATGTACCCTTCTGGAGAGCGAGGGAACCCGGTTCATGATGTCCTGTTTCAACTGTTTGAGTCGGCCTCCGATTTCCACAGCAGCCTTCTTGATGTAACTCAAGTCCCATATTTGAATGTCCGTGGCTGCTGACCCTTTGCCTTCGGCTAGCTCTGTAGCAAAAACACAAACATAATGTATTTTTTAGCTCTTTCTCCTTAAAACATTGACCTGTTTTGAGTAGAACTCATATCATATCCCCTTTTATCCCCTTGTTTTGATGTCAATTACCTGTCTGTATTTGTGCCGGGGTCTTCCAGCTGATGTACTGGGTGGTGGCGAACTGTATAGCGAGACAGCGAGGTGGCCAGGTGGCCAGGAAGTTGATAGGAAGAATGTACTTCCCTAAGACATCGGCCAACTTCACCTGCAAGCCAGAAATGATATATAACCCTTTACCTGCTATCTTAGAGGACTTTTTAATGCTATAAATAATACTTAACCCTTAACCTGCTACCAACTTTATGACATCACAATGCTTTAAGATCAAGAAATGACTCACAATGCTATATGATAACCCCATCACAATGCCATGACATCATAAACATGATGATGTCGCAATGTTGTACTATAACTGTACTGGAGGTCAAATAGTGACAGCTGTGTTCAGAGATGTAAATAGAATTTATCAACCAAACACCAAACAAAAATATTGGAATTATAGAATTGCTTCATCTATTATCAAAGGTGCTGCCAATACCTTATTCAGTAATAAAGTAATGTTTTAAGTATGACCCTAATACAAGCTGCCCTGGTCAAGGAATTCCGTTTGGGCTTTTTGACAATAACAGTTCAGGACAAAACTGTATTCTTTGCTAAACACAAAAAAAATTTTAGATTGCCATTTTATTTATTAAAAAGATAAACAATATTGCTGACCTCCCTGTTGGTCCACTGGGTCTCTCCATAGCGCGGCGTGACGAGAGGGACGAAGATCTCGCAGTTACTGACCGCATCATTCAGCGAGTCCTGCCAGTCTACTCCGATCTTTATCTCGTGAACATCCTGTTAGAAGATGTCAAGATTAATTTATTCAACAGAAAATTTTACATCCTTCAAACCTTGAAAAGTTGTTCCCTTGAACAAATAGTTTAAGCGGGTTATTATCTTCTTGATACTGGCCAATTGCACATTTTACATAAAAAACTACTGGGTTTCATTAGCTTGAATAACATCTTTCGTTTGAATGATAGCACAAAATTTTTATTAAAATGACTTAACCCCAATGTTACCAGATAGACAAGGAAAGACAACTCTTCCTTGAGTTTGAGAGTTGATTTATCTCCAATCTTACCAGATAGACACTAAATCCAAGGAAAGACAACTCTTCCTTAAGTTTGAGAGCATGTTCAGCAGCCTCTGCCCTAACGTAGCTGATGAGGAGTTGTTTGGACGGAGTTGTCGTGTCAGCCGCCTCGCTCACATCAACACTGGAACGCTCGCTGTCCTTCGTGGTGCGGAATGACAACGCTCGTAAACTGACAAATCCATGAAATGTAGTTTAGTAGTTGAATTATTTGAAGATAGTGCAATGGTGAAGTTTTTTAATTTTTTACACATTTCGAACACAGTTCTTCAAATGATCAATTGAAAGTAAGAGAAATGCATATAACATTATCCAAAAAAGAACACTATTTAAACTTGTTATGTTTTTCCAGATGCAGTTTTTCAATAATCCTGGCTATTATGTAATTCAATTGTTTCAGTGGCATTTGAAACGTCGCCATTGTGTAATAATGAAGTTGTACATCCATATATCATTGTCTTCCTTCCTATTATGTAATTATGTAAATTACTCTGATCAAATGGAAGATTCTTTCAACATAAATTTTTAGAAAATATCTTTCCAACAGCTTTTAATTTATTGTGATAACTATGCTCAAAACACATGTATATATGTATCTTACAAGCATTTAATCATCTCAAACTGGTATAATCCTAGTTTATATGGATGCAAAAAGAGAATAAAATGAACTAATAACCCTTTTACACTTGGGTACTGTTATAACAAATGTTTCAGTAATATTGGAAATAGGAAAACCAGCAGATGAAGAAAAGCAATGATCACCCTTTAACTTTCTTGCGAGGCGGTTCTGAGTCGACAGAGATTCTGGTACCATTGTTGGAATCCTGATAGAGAACATCAGCACACACCACCACACACTCCTCCAAGAGGATGTCCAGCACAGACCAATCAGATTCCAGCTGTCTTCCTACTGGCCAATTATTGGCGTCCATGAACACATAGGTGTTGGATATACCACAGAAGAAAGACAACTGAAATGAATGTTAATGTAATAAAATTTGCAGATACCTATGGAATTTAAAGTAGTTCAAAGTGAAATATTCAAAGACTTGAGAATCAATACTTGGCAAGAACTTAGAGGAAGTTTCTGTTTAAATTGTAATTTTAAAACAGAAAATTTTGCTAAAACATTTTAAAATCCTACCTCATGATTTAGCTTTTGTCGGAAATCTGTTAAACTTGTGTTGTAGTCAGCAAACACAAAACCTAAAGACATACCCGTCTTTGCCTTTATTCCAATCTTTGGTTTTTCTAAAAGAAATATTTCATATTTAAATCTCAAAAGTATCCTTTAACTGGCACAGAGTTTTTTGGTTTTACATATTTTATCATTTTTATTTTAATCAATTCATTGACGCTTTTCTAAGACTTTATAAATGTTTAAGATTCCTAAATATTATTTTGCTGATTTGTATTTCAGACCAGAGATCACATCAGCAAAGTTTCAAAAGAATTCAAAAAAGGAAACTGTCTAAATAAAAACACCAAAATAAATTAACATGTGTTCACTGTTGGTGTAAGGAAATATTTTCAAATCATATTTCTTCAACTATCTTGTGCTGCTTATTAGCTTAATTTGATCATAATCATGCAAGCGAAAAAAAAGGTAGAGGCAGGGAAGACTGAAAATCTTGTAAGATGGATCTCCGAGGTAAATTTAATCATTAACAAGCAAAAAGATCGAGGTATGACTCACTACTTCTTCAAAAATACATCACTTCCTAAAAAAACCCAGATAAATTAAGAATAGTTTAAAATTGTTAATCATGACACACCATCATGATGATTTGATGAGAAGTTTTGAGCCAGCAGGACTTGTTAAAAGATTTTGTTTCAATTCATCCCTTTTCCCTAAAAAAATATCTTATGATGATATTTTAAAAATTGGCAACATGACACATGCTTACATGTTTCTGCATTTCCATGTTAAAACTAAATTCAAATGGTTACAAAGTGATGAGCCTGACACAATGTGTAACAGACGGAAGGAGTGAGAGCCCATTGTAATATCCATGCTACAACATTGTTGGTGGGTGTGATAATGTATACAATAACTTCAAAGGTAACTGAAATATCAAAGGCACAAAAAGGGATATCTTCATATCATATTGAGGAGACCTGTGAAGTTTTATAACATTCAAATTCAATACATTAGTGTCCAAGTCTGGATGGAAGAAAAATGGAGCGGCCAGTCTGACTATTATATTCAACGATTACTTTATAAAAAAATAAAACGATTAATTCTCAATCTACTGAATTGATTAGTGTCATATAGCTGTCTTTCAGAATGTTAACTTTTTAACCAACGGAATAATAATTCTATAAATGCATTATTAATGCATTACATCCACATGAATTAAGATATCTGCATACAACCTAAGATCCAAAATGCACCAGCAAATTTTATACTGTCTACAAGAAAAGAGTCCTAACAGGTGAAAGGTAAATAGAGTTATTCAATCAGTTCTAATTAACCAAGGAATAATGATTGAAATATGACTGCATAAGTAATAAAAATATTGCATGAATTCACCATAGTCTCTCTTTATTAGAACTGCCCCCTCTGGAGTCAACACATGGCGTAGCTGGAGCAATCTTTCTTGTTCGACCCTCACAGGCCATCTAAAAATATGCATAAAAGCACTGACTCACACACCAACATTTCATTATTGGTTAACAAAGCACAGATAACACATAACTCTCAATATTGCTTAAGGTCTAAAAAGTCATCTTTCTTTGGAAAAATATGTATGTATTCACATTATAAAGGTAATTGAACACATGAAAGTATATGACAAGAAAAATATGAGATTCATTTTACACAAGAAGAAGAAGATCAAAGATCAATCAAACGGAACAAAATATGTACTCACTTTTGTGAAGTGAGGAAAATATAATTTGCTGGCATACATCTTATCTGCAGCGATATCTTTCTTCTGATATCCTGCAGAGATTCAAACTTCAAAGACTGGCTCACAAGAAAACATCCAAGCGCTGTGCCATTTTGACTTGTGTTTGAAACAAGCGTAAGACCCACAAGCAATGTGTCTTCTGTATCATCAGATACTGGGGGAAAAGTACACATATTATATACATTCTTAACATTCAAATTGTTTCCTTTTTAAAATGTGACATGATAATCGTATCAAGCAAATTATCAATCAACTGATCAGTATTACAGGCATACGTAATAAAAATTAAGTTTTTTAAAATTTCTTTGTAGCACATTTGAAATGACACTCCTCTGTAACAAATATGGCTATATGATACTATCCCAGCAGGCATCTGACGTCATTTCGACGTCGAAATTTGGTTGATTTCAGGTCAGGACGTCGATCAACAACGTTAGTTTCCTGATGTTGAAATTTGGGGGGTTTTTTTACGTTGTTTCGACGTCATCAGAACAACTTAAAACTGACCATTCATTACTTTTATAACATTTCATTATTATTACCAACATCAACTAAGTTATGGATTGTAATAAAAAATTGAATAAAAATTGCAAAAACGAAAAGCTTTCATTGACATTTAAAAGTTTTATTAATATTGGATTTAGATAAATAAAATTTAATTTGTTTCAATTTCACAATAAAGGGAGGTAACTCTGACCCTATTTTAGTTAGAGTTAACGAGGCATATGGTATTTTTCAACAGGTCTTATTTTTTCAGTTATGTTCACAACGGACAACATAAATATTCGACTTGAATAAAGTTAGTAGTTCTTACAAAACGGTAATCGCACATTTATAACAAACATTTTTTTGGTTACACTTTGTTTTAAATCGTTGCAGTGTCATATAAACATGAATGCCCTCACAACTCATATAATTTCCATATCTTGGATACCCACACGAGCAGCTACTTATATCATGTATCAAGGTCTATGAAAGAGCTGCAGTTAAGGGCATAGCCTCAAAGATGATGCGTTGAATGAAATATAACAACGAAACAAAGTAAACATAACGTGAAAGAGCTACACATCTTGACGTCATAATGACGTCTTTTCAATGTCGATACAACATCTTGGCTTCAATGTTGAACCAACGTCGAAATAACGTCAGATTTCGACGTTGCCGCAAATTTCAAATCAAATCAAATTTCAACGTTATTTCAACGTTGCTACGCGACGTCGTTTCAACGTTGATACAACATCAGATTGCCTGGTGGGATAATTTCATATAAAACTAATATCCACAATTGACTGCATTGTTTTGTATATATATATATTATATTCCTGAACAAATACCTGAACCTTATCTCTGGACCACAAATCAGTTTTAAAAATATCAATTGTTAATGACTAATAGAATTTGAAATGTGACAAAATGTGAAAATAATTTACACTGGTTGAAATTGATTCAATTCTCAATTTTATTTCCCAAGCCTTTCATTTTTTCAATTTTGTTTTCCTCATTTCCTCAGAATTTATAAAAATTAATAAACGTTAAATTATAACCTTCATCTAAGGTGCCTCATGGGATAAGCATAACGACAGGCTTGACTGTAATGAGTTAATTCTTGACTTTAGCAGGAACTACGTCTGAAGACTAACTGTTTAACCCTTAGATCCCTGTAGACAATCCGTTAGTGTTAGTTTTTTTAGCAAAAGGGTTGGTGACATGTTGCAGTTGATATTCACTAACGCCCGATAAAGTGCAGTACCCCCTAAGCAATACGCTACAGGTTGATGGAAAAAAATTTTCCCACCTTCGGCTGCCATTTTGAACAGGTCACATGATCACAATTATGATATATTTTGTTCACTCAGCAGTTCCCTCCCTTACAAGTAAGACGTAAAGATTATTCAGGTTATTGTATGCACTTTTTGATGACGTAGTACTCAGTTAACATCTTTCAGTTCCTGAAAGGATTTCGATATCGACTGAAAGTGGACAAACATTTGGTAATTTTTTTTGTAGTTGTACTTTTAATGCTAAAACAAGTCATGAAGAAGAACACAAACTACTTAGGCTTTCATCTTTAATTACGTCATTCCATCTTTCTTAATGAAAGAAAAATCAAAACATCCCTAACAAAATTGTTGTTATTCCTGAAGATATCGTTAGGCTAACAAGTTACGGTGAAAAACCCCCACAGATATGACATTTCGTAATGGACATAATTTCCAAATGATGATACTGAATTACTGATTTCAAAAGAACATATGTTCTGACTGAATCATCTGCTTCAACTTGCAAAATCATTCTGGAATGACGATTAGAGAATTTACTGGTTTTAAACAAAATTGAGCAAACATCTTATACATTTGGCAAAACCGAATCTATTCCATTCAATAATTACCAATGTTTGTACATTACACATAACATTCTACATAACTACAAACATTCAATGAATAAACTATATATATATTGATTGTTGTTTAATTAATAAAAATCAATGTTTAAGACTTTAATTTGTCATAGTACTGGTAAACTGCATAAAAATGGAAATTTTATTATGCAGTTTACCAGTACTTCTCAATACACCATTTGCAATACTTACATAGTCTATGGCACTTTCATGAATTATTAAAATGAATTAACTAACAATTATGTTACAGATTATTTTGATGTTTACTTAGAATCACTTTCAATTGTTAATGGACAAGTATGAAAACTTGGTGCCTATGACGAATGGTTCTTGAGTTAATTTTGAATTTCGTATGTTGCTGAGAATGTTAATTTAGTGAATATAAGCATACAACATGAAATAAACAAAAGTTCTTGTTTGAAAAGGCTTTGAGTATGCAGATGGTTGAAGCTGAGTGAGACGTCAACTTTCGCCCTGGCTGTGTACCTTGACAATCGGTACCTCGGAGCAAGTGATGCAGAGTTTGTTACTTTCATCACTGCTGATATAGCCAGCTTTCTGCAGACTGCCACGCTTGACAGGTGTGGATTTATTGTCTTTAGAAGTGAACTTTTGATCTATTTCACATTTTCATTTTTTTCAGTAAAAACTATCATTACTTTTATCATTGAGAATAGTGTCATTTATATGATATGTGCACTAGTGAAGAAATACTTCATTTGCTAGTGGTTGTCAATAAGTGTTTCAAATTAAGTAAACCAACACCTATCAACTCCTATGCAAATGCATATGTGATTTCATTTGTAACTTTAAAAACCTAACAAGTTACATCTGTGATTTCTTTTCTACTTACGAAATTACCAAAACAAAGAAACTGTTGTCCTATGTCCTATGTGGATGTACAAACCTACATGCTTGTTTCTATGATTTTACTCAAGTATCTGTTAGTTAAAGATTTCTTGAAATTATAGATATCTGGGAAATCAAAATTTACAAAAGGTATGAATAACTAAATTTTTCAAAATATTATTGTTTTCTTATCGATTAAAAATAATTTGCCAGGGTTCTGTTGTTTCCACCTGTGACCAGCTACCACCGACTTCTCATACACAAAACAGTCGAGGAGTTTTCAGGACTTGCCAGTTTCTCTGTGGGGGAAGGGAGAGGTCGCCGCACAGTCATCTGTCTAGCACTTTCTCTCTTCAGGTCAGCTGTTTTTAGATAATGATAGGTTGTTGTCATTTCCTCACTCTGTTAGAATGTAGGATGTCAACAAAATAGTAGAACATTAAGAGTGCAAGACTCTCTTTTATAAAAAGTTTCAACTCTGTAATCCAAGGAATAATCATTTGATTTCTCAAATTGATGAGATTGTTGATTAAAATGTCTCTAGTTGATATTATCTATTGTAAGTCATTTAACTTGTTTATTTCCAATGGATAGTGAATTCATTATTGATTAAGTCAAATAAGTGTGTTTTCATTATTATGAAGAATTTGTTGCTTTTTTAAAAAGGGGGGAGCTAGGGCGAGAGTTGATGTCCGAGCCTCCTGACCAGCATGTCAGGAGGGGGAGGGGCCGTGGAAGGGGGCGTGGCACTTCCAGGGGAAGCCCCTCCCCTAGTGGGATGACAACAGGGAACACTTCACAATCTGAGCAAGTGTTAGGCTCTGCAACACAGGAAGCGTCTGTCTCAAGCAAGGAGAGGAGGACGTCTCATGGAAGGTTTGTGTTTCATAACTGAATGGCATCAAGTGAATAATTTGACATTATAGTCATTTTAATGACAATAACCATGTTATGGTTATGATGCTGTTGTATATGTGGCATTGAATATGGTTCTGATTTTTGGATTATTTACGATACTGATTACTCTAAAGATGTTAGTAAAGATGCAGATATATTGCTATACAGGATTTGATCTTTTGATGATTTACTATAACATGATTTTTGCAGAGACCGAAAAAAACCTGAGGTTCAAATCTATGTTCCCCGGGCGCGTCGTCAACAAAATGCACAGGATCAAGGCGATCACAAAATGGGTGAAGAAAACTCACACATAGGAAGTGCCAATGACAATGTTGGATCACCAGGTGAACAGAGAAGGACTAAATCCGGGCGCAGGGCGCGACCAGAGATGCAGAGATATGTTCCGAGGGGACGGCGGCAACATGTGGATGACAGAACTCATGACAGGTTCAATGTTGCAGATAGAACAGTAGACATGACCTCGTTCCCAGATAGAGCCAATGAGAGGTCCCCTGTTCTTGATTCATGGGATGATGTTGTTGAGGACGCCCCTCATAAACCTGCGGGAATGTGTACGGACTCTCCCAAAGCTTCTTCAGTGAAGAAATTCAAGTCCGAGAGTGAATATGACGAAAGTGTCTCAAGATTTGGTGGTGGAGGAACATGTGGTACTGAACCAAAGACAAATGTCATAGAAGAAAGATTTGAAGACAGTTCTTGTACCGTAAACTATAGGGAGTCTGTGGATACTGTTGATGCTTCCGTTGCCTCTAATGACATATCTGACAGAAAGTACATTCCTGCTGTCAGTGAAATACTCCGGCCAAATGTCCAACATGATACAACATCTAGTTCTCCACAACTACCAAATAATAACCTTGAAACTGATAAGTCATTATTAGTTAAGTCAACACATTGTGTCCATAAGTCTGATTCTCTCCAAAACAATCTCAATGAGACGGTTTCGTCAATTTTCATTGAGGGCAAGTCACGAATCAGTTTGGATTCAGAGAAGTCTGAAGACAACAAGTGTCCAAATGAAGTAATCTCTGTCCAAACTAAATTATCGTTGAATTCATCTAATAATGGTCATTCTTCTTCTCCTTTGTCTGACTCAACTGAAGAGTGCTTATCAAGTCTTACACCAGGTGAATCCGCCCAAAAAGAATCACAACCAATGCCAGCATTACCTGTAGCTGTTTCCCATGATGACCAGGTTGAGAATAACCCTATGAGTGTTGATTCCAGAGCTGAGGAAACATTTGGACATTCTCAAGAGCTACCAAGTCTGAAAGAAGAGGAACATGTTAGTGATAGAGTGCCAGGGGCTGTGGCAGGGGTGCAAATAAATTCTTGTGATCTTCAAGCAAGTGTTCGATCAAGTCAGTCACGAGATCTGGAAATGGGTTCAACTAACTCTCCCGCCTCTGACAATTGTATAAAGCAGGTAGACCAAGTCATGAAGGAATGTAATGTCAAAACTAGGATTCCAGATACTCAAGATAAAAATGACCAGTGTTTTGACGAAAACATGATAGAAGAAAACCAAGTAACAAATGAATCTCCAGAACATAATAGTCACCAGGATACTGATAGCAAGCATTCACATGAAGAGAAAGATAAGAATGCTGAAGTGAAGTCAGTCGTCCCACTCCTCACTGACCCTGGAGATAAGGAAGGCAAGAGGGTGACACTAGCAGCAGACGTGGACCAGAAGATGTCAGCAGAGGAGGCAGAGTCTCTGCGGCTGGAGAAGATGCTGAAGGCTCAAGCTATAGCAGCTATTGATTTTGCTCCTCCAGCAGCTTCAGCATCTGCATCACAGGAGGAGGATGAGGATGAGGAGGACAGCTGGGATAAGATGTTTGATGACAACGGGGACTGTCTCGATCCGTCTCTTGTTGAGGAGGTGAGTGTTGAAATACAACTGCCGAGTATTGGGAATTGTTTTTGAGATGATGTTCCATATGCAGCTTATTTGAAATGTTGAGGCAGATCTACTGAAGGAGTCATTGTCAAATACCATTAGAATGTGATGAACTTTTCTGTTTCTAGGGTGAAATAATTTCACTACAACACAAGCAGCTAAATTTTGATTGACCTATCTTTGTTGACAGCAACTTTTCCTTTTACTCCTGAATATACATGTCCTCATTAAAGCTTTAGAATTTTGAAAGTTATCATTTTCCAAAGTGAACACTTACCAGTATTTGTTGCAGACAGTGCATGCAGGTTTCACTACACTTAGTTTTCTTAATGTCACTAACCCTGTGGTATAAATGAAACCCTGAATGAAATGAATATTTCAGCTGACAGCACATGTAGGCAAGGTGCAGATCGACAAGCCAAAGATTGACTACTTAAACTTCCAGCCAAAAGAACAGGATATGGACATGGAAAGTAAGCGTGTTTCATTTACTATTAAGATTGTGTAAGTTTCACAAATTTATTTGTTTTTTCAATATATGTATACGTTTTGGTGCAGATGACCGTTATCATTCAAGTGATACCAAACAACTGATCAAGGAGAATATATAGAGGATACTAAACGACCTTCCAATTAATACTATTTTTATCAAACAAGTTAATGACTTAGTATAAAACGAGCAAAGCATTAACAAGTTTAATAAAAAATTGTTTTAGATTGAAGTTTAGTATTCTGTTTATTACTTGACCTCAGTAATCAAGCATGATTGCCAACAGTGTACTTAACGAAACATTTCTGCGACTTGGCCGCCATTGTGGAGGCTCTGTCAACATTGTGACGTTACAACCACACAATATTATGACGTCATACGTGCATTAGTATTACACTAGTTTAATATTGCCTTATAAATATTACACTGCAGTATTTTACACTGGTGAGTAATAAATATGTTTATGCAATTATAAAAATATGGTTATTAACAACCTATTGATGAGATTCTTTGATACCTTTCAGTGTACAACCATATAATAGAGATATATGATTTTCCATCTGAGTTCCTGACAAGGGATCTGATCACTGCATTCCGAGATTTCATGTAAGTGTTTTCAGTTAGCTTGAATAAAAATAAGCAACTAAAGGTATACAACTTGGTTTTTATTGATATAAAAAATATAAATGAAATTTTTGCAAATAAGCTTTGAGCTGTGTTTGAAATCGCTTCAACTTTATGTAATGTTATTGCTTTTTCATGTATGCTAAGCAAAAGAAGGTGTTTTTGTGAGTTTAATCATACTGTACCATTCCAGGTCTCGAGGGTTTGACATCAAGTGGGTAGATGATACCCATGCTTTAGGAGTTTTTGCGAGCTCCATAGCTGGTAGGTGGTTTATATAAAAGCTTCAATTCATACCATTGGTTACATTTTATCATGTAACATTAATGAGCAATAGCTTTCAAACTGAACTATTTACATGCAAGTAGTAGTTGGGTTTCTACATAAAATCTATCGATAATTTATGTCTTATTAAATTTTTTATTACTTAATAGCTAGGTTGTGGTTTAAGTTCTCATCCAAAACGTCCTGAGTGATTTATAATGTAGTTGGTCCTCTCTAAAGACTCTCATCTCTTCTAGTGAAATATTGCCGGAAACTTTCTCTTTAAAAGTAGCTGTCTCTATTTAGACTTTTAAATTTATCTTGCAAAAAATGTCGATCCAATTGTGAATGAAATGAAAATTGAACTAAAGAAGGGTCTACCATCTCACATTTCAGCCCAAGATGCACTGAGACTGAATAATCCATTGCTGAAAGTGAGAAGTTTGTCTGAGGCATCACGTCAGTCTAAAACCAAAGCCAAGAAGAATCAGGGTACGTTGTCTTCTGATGTGATAATCATTGGATATATTTGATATTTACAGAAGAGTACCGGATTCAATGGTGTTGTTTCTGTATTGCAATATACCGATATACCGAAAATACAGCGCACCTTAAACACTAGTGGCACAGATAGGTAAAAGAATATTTGTTGAATGATGATATAAAGAGAATGTATAAAAGTGATGTCCCAATACCTGAAATTTTTTATCATTCTGTGAACTGCAAGATTAAATAGCTTTTTTACAGTTCATGACGGGATCTGCTCCATTTTCGATGGAAGTTTCTTTGCTAATGTTACTGCCATCAACAGGCAGATCTGAAGAATACTTCATTTCATGAAAACTAACTTGACTCAGTTTGTGGAAATATGGAGAATCATAGCTCGTGGCTGAATCATTTGAATTTGTCCTAAATTGCTGTGTTCCAAAATGATAAAGGGTCAATTAAATCATGTATTCACTTTGTTCTCTAGAATTCCTGCAACCCTTTAAAGCGAGACCTCAGACTTCTGCGTCAGCCGCTCGGCGACTCGTGTCCGGTGCCCTGGGTCTTCAGGCTCAGATACCCAGAGAGAAGAGGGAAATGGAGAGGAAACAGCTCAAAGAGGCAAAAGGTATGATAGAACTGTTTAATTTAAATCTGGACTGTAGAACGATTGTGATGGAAAGAGGTTAGAAAAGAAGAGAGTGGGGAAGCTGGTTTATGAGGTGAAAATGGTAGGAGAATGTTTGTCAGTGGTGAAGAGAGAATTTGAGTAGAAGAAAAAGAGGTAGACATAGTCAATTGAAACAAGGATTAAAGACTGTATATACTGTTACAATGTTTTTATGAGTGCTTAATTTGTAAGGTTAATATCTCAATAGAAATGAGGTAGAGTGAAACAGCAACTCATTAAAGTGAAATGTTTGCTAAATTTGTTTTGTATCATAGATAAGACTAGTGCCTTAACAGGGAACAAGAGAAATACAGTTTTGCCCTATATACTGGTACTGTGAATTTAGGAGTGTTTCACATATTCCCAAATTATTCCCCAGAAAAACGACGGAAGGATCGAAAACTGAAGCAGGACATGTGGGATGGTTCTGTTGGGCGGTGTGCAATGGACCAGTAAGGATGACCTTCACCATGACCCGATCAGCAGCGCCATCTACCTCATCTTCATCATGTGATTTAACTCAACTATTTTAGCCATGGAACTGTTCTTGTATGCATGCTTTTATGTATGCATGGCTGATTGTGTGTATGTGTGTGGAGTTCCATTGCCTCTACATATTTCAAGAGCCTGTGCAGAAAAAGGGAATAACATTCTAGCTTATGTGTTGTCAACGATATGTTGAAGAAAGACTCTAAAAACTGTGCAGATTTTTGTGCTTTAACCTTCAATTAACTGGTCACATTTGATTTGTGAAATGTCTAGACTTCATTTCATGAATGAAATTTCATTTGCATAATGACGCATTATTTGCAAGGTATATAAAAACCAAGTAATTGAAACAATATTTGAGTGAGAAGCTTTCTTCACATGTTGCTAAGAGGCATTGGATTTCTGTTAAGTGACTTAGGTGACCGCCAAGTAGTAAGGACACAACTGAACTTGGCCGAGTCAAGTATACATTGCTCATTACCTAAACCATAAAAAGTATTTTTAGGTTACAGTCCAGTAATTTCATATGCTGAAATTCTGTACTGAAGTAATACTTGTTTTTAACTCCCAGGGGATTTCGTTCCAAATTTTTCCATGTATCTCTTCTATGCTTCTTATGTACATTAAAGAGGTGTTAAAAACTCTATAATTAATTACCAGGCTTCCATATCATAAATCCCTTTCTTATTCAAATGAAGGATGGTTTTAGTGAATCGTAAAAGAAGCTGATTTGGTTTTAAGTAAGTTTAATTTAGTCATGAATCCCACTTTATGACATCAAATTGAATAAAATGAATTGGTTCACATGATTATTGTATGAAGGTTACGCTGTAGCCAAGGCCAATTTTCCTTTAATGAATTCAAGCGAAAGATGTATTAATTTAATAGAAGTTTTCTGCTATCAAATTGAGTTCTTAATGAAGTGAATTTAAGCGAAAGATGTATTAATTTAATAGAAGTTTTCTGCTATCAAATTGAGTTCTTAATGAAGTGAATTTAAGCGAAAGATGTATTAATTTAATAGAAGTTTTCTGCTATCAAATTGAGTTCTTAATGAAGTGAATTTAAGCGAAAGATGTATTAATTTAATAGAAGTTTTCTGCTATCAAATTGAGTTCTTAATGAAGTGAATTTAAGCGAAAGATGTATTAATTTAATAGAAGTTTTCTGCTATCAAATTGAGTTCTTAATGAAGTGAATTTAAGCGAAAGATGTATTAATTTAATAGAAGTTTTCTGCTATCAAATTGAGTTTTTAATGAAGTGAATTTAAGCGAAAGATGTATTAATTTAATAGAAGTTTTCTGCTATCAAATTGAGTTCTTAATGAAGTGAATTTAAGCGAAAGATGTATTAATTTAATAGAAGTTTTCTGCTATCAAATTGAGTTCTTAATGAAGTGAATTTAAGCGAAAGATGTATTAATTTAATAGAAGTTTTCTGCTATCAAATTGAGTTCTTAATGAAGTGAATTTAAGCGTAAGATGTATTAATTTCATAGAAGTTTTCTGCTATCAAATTGAGTTCTTAATGAAGTGAATTTAAGTGTAAGATGTATTAATTTGATAGAAGTTTTCTGTTATCAACTTGAGTTCTTAATGAAGTGAATTTAAGCGAAAGATGTATTAATTTAATTGAAGTTTTCTGCTATCAAATTGAGTTCTTAATGAAGTGAATTTAAGCGTAAGATGTATTAATTTAATAGAAGTTTTCTGCTATGAAATTGAGTTCTTAATGAAGTGAATTTAAGTGTAAGATGTATTAATTTAATAGAAGTTTTCTGTTATCAACTTGAGTTCTTAATGAAGTGAATTTAAGCGAAAGATGTATTAATTTAATAGAAGTTTTCTGCTATCAAATTGAGTTCTTAATGAAGTGAATTCAAGCGAAAGATGTATTAATTTAATAGAAGTTTTCTGCTATCAAATTGAGTTCTTAATGAAGTGAATTTAAGCGAAAGATGTATTAATTTAATAGAAGTTTTCTGCTATCAAATTGAGTTCTTAATGAAGTGAATTCAAGCGAAAGATGTATTAATTTAATAGAAGTTTTCTGCTATCAAATTGAGTTCTTAATGAAGTGAATTCAAGCGAAAGATGTATTAATTTAATAGAAGTTTTCTGCTATCAAATTGAGTTCTTAATGAAGTGAATTCAAGCGAAAGATGTATTAATTTAATAGAAGTTTTCTGCTATCAAATTGAGTTCTTAATGAAGTGAATTTAAGCGAAAGATGTATTAATTTAATAGAAGTTTTCTGCTATCAAATTGAGTTCTTATTGAAGTGAATTCAAGCGAAAGATGTATTAATTTAATAGAAGTTTTCTGCTATCAAATTGAGTTCTTAATGAAGTGAATTCAAGCGAAAGATGTATTAATTTAATAGAAGTTTTCTGCTATCAAATTGAGTTCTTAATGAAGTGAATTCAAGCGAAAGATGTATTAATTTAATAGAAGTTTTCTGCTATCAAATTGAGTTCTTAATGAAGTGAATTCAAGCGAAAGATGTATTAATTTAATAGAAGTTTTCTGCTATCAAATTGAGTTCTTAATGAAGTGAATTCAAGCGAAAGATGTATTAATTTAATAGAAGTTTTCTGCTATCAAATTGAGTTCTTAATGAAGTGAATTTAAGCGAAAGATGTATTAATTTAATAGAAGTTTTCTGCTATCAAATTGAGTTCTTAATGAAGTGAATTTAAGCGAAAGATGTATTAATTTAATAGAAGTTTTCTGCTATCAAATTGAGTTCTTAATGAAGTGAATTTAAGCGAAAGATGTATTAATTTAATAGAAGTTTTCTGCTATCAAATTGAGTTCTTAATGAAGTGAATTCAAGCGAAAGATGTATTAATTTAATAGAAGTTTTCTGCTATCAAATTGAGTTCTTAATGAAGTGAATTCAAGCGAAAGATGTATTAATTTAATAGAAGTTTTCTGCTATCAAATTGAGTTCTTAATGAAGTGAATTCAAGCGAAAGATGTATTAATTTAATAGAAGTTTTCTGCTATCAAATTGAGTTCTTAATGAAGTGAATTCAAGCGAAAGATGTATTAATTTAATAGAAGTTTTCTGCTATCAAATTGAGTTCTTAATGAAGTGAATTCAAGCGAAAGATGTATTAATTTAATAGAAGTTTTCTGCTATCAAATTGAGTTCTTAATGAAGTGAATTTAAGCGAAAGATGTATTAATTTAATAGAAGTTTTCTGCTATCAAATTGAGTTCTTAATGAAGTGAATTTAAGTGTAAGATGTATTAATTTAATAGAAGTTTTCTGTTATCAACTTGAGTTCTTAATGAAGTGAATTTAAGCGAAAGATGTATTAATTTAATAGAAGTTTTCTGCTATCAAATTGAGTTCTTAATGAAGTGAATTCAAGCGAAAGATGTATTAATTTAATAGAAGTTTTCTGCTATCAAATTGAGTTCTTAATGAAGTGAATTCAAGCGAAAGATGTATTAATTTAATAGAAGTTTTCTGCTATCAAATTGAGTTCTTAATGAAGTGAATTTAAGCGAAAGATGTATTAATTTAATAGAAGTTTTCTGCTATCAAATTGAGTTCTTAATGAAGTGAATTTAAGCGAAAGATGTATTAATTTAATTGAAGTTTTCTGCTATCAAATTGAGTTCTTAATGAAGTGAATTTAAGCGTAAGATGTATTAATTTAATAGAAGTTTTCTGCTATGAAATTGAGTTCTTAATGAAGTGAATTTAAGTGTAAGATGTATTAATTTAATAGAAGTTTTCTGTTATCAACTTGAGTTCTTAATGAAGTGAATTTAAGCGAAAGATGTATTAATTTAATAGAAGTTTTCTGCTATCAAATTGAGTTCTTAATGAAGTGAATTCAAGCGAAAGATGTATTAATTTAATAGAAGTTTTCTGCTATCAAATTGAGTTCTTAATGAAGTGAATTCAAGCGAAAGATGTATTAATTTAATAGAAGTTTTCTGCTATCAAATTGAGTTCTTAATGAAGTGAATTCAAGCGAAAGATGTATTAATTTAATAGAAGTTTTCTGCTATCAAATTGAGTTCTTAATGAAGTGAATTCAAGCGAAAGATGTATTAATTTAATAGAAGTTTTCTGCTATCAAATTGAGTTCTTAATGAAGTGAATTCAAGCGAAAGATGTATTAATTTAATAGAAGTTTTCTGCTATCAAATTGAGTTCTTAATGAAGTGAATTTAAGCGAAAGATGTATTAATTTAATAGAAGTTTTCTGCTATCAAATTGAGTTCTTATTGAAGTGAATTCAAGCGAAAGATGTATTAATTTAATAGAAGTTTTCTGCTATCAAATTGAGTTCTTAATGAAGTGAATTCAAGCGAAAGATGTATTAATTTAATAGAAGTTTTCTGCTATCAAATTGAGTTCTTAATGAAGTGAATTCAAGCGAAAGATGTATTAATTTAATAGAAGTTTTCTGCTATCAAATTGAGTTCTTAATGAAGTGAATTCAAGCGAAAGATGTATTAATTTAATAGAAGTTTTCTGCTATCAAATTGAGTTCTTAATGAAGTGAATTTAAGCGAAAGATGTATTAATTTAATAGAAGTTTTCTGCTATCAAATTGAGTTCTTAATGAAGTGAATTTAAGCGAAAGATGTATTAATTTAATAGAAGTTTTCTGCTATCAAATTGAGTTCTTAATGAAGTGAATTTAAGCGAAAGATGTATTAATTTAATAGAAGTTTTCTGCTATCAAATTGAGTTCTTAATGAAGTGAATTCAAGCGAAAGATGTATTAATTTAATAGAAGTTTTCTGCTATCAAATTGAGTTCTTAATGAAGTGAATTCAAGCGAAAGATGTATTAATTTAATAGAAGTTTTCTGCTATCAAATTGAGTTCTTAATGAAGTGAATTCAAGCGAAAGATGTATTAATTTAATAGAAGTTTTCTGCTATCAAATTGAGTTCTTAATGAAGTGAATTCAAGCGAAAGATGTATTAATTTAATAGAAGTTTTCTGCTATCAAATTGAGTTCTTAATGAAGTGAATTCAAGCGAAAGATGTATTAATTTAATAGAAGTTTTCTGCTATCAAATTGAGTTCTTAATGAAGTGAATTTAAGCGAAAGATGTATTAATTTAATAGAAGTTTTCTGCTATCAAATTGAGTTCTTAATGAAGTGAATTTAAGTGTAAGATGTATTAATTTAATAGAAGTTTTCTGTTATCAACTTGAGTTCTTAATGAAGTGAATTTAAGCGAAAGATGTATTAATTTAATAGAAGTTTTCTGCTATCAAATTGAGTTCTTAATGAAGTGAATTCAAGCGAAAGATGTATTAATTTAATAGAAGTTTTCTGCTATCAAATTGAGTTCTTAATGAAGTGAATTCAAGCGAAAGATGTATTAATTTAATAGAAGTTTTCTGCTATCAAATTGAGTTCTTAATGAAGTGAATTTAAGCGAAAGATGTATTAATTTAATAGAAGTTTTCTGCTATCAAATTGAGTTCTTAATGAAGTGAATTTAAGCGAAAGATGTATTAATTTAATAGAAGTTTTCTGCTATCAAATTGAGTTCTTAATGAAGTGAATTCAAGCGAAAGATGTATTAATTTAATAGAAGTTTTCTGCTATCAAATTGAGTTCTTAATGAAGTGAATTCAAGCGAAAGATGTATTAATTTAATAGAAGTTTTCTGCTATCAAATTGAGTTCTTAATGAAGTGAATTCAAGCGAAAGATGTATTAATTTAATAGAAGTTTTCTGCTATCAAATTGAGTTCTTAATGAAGTGAATTTAAGCGAAAGATGTATTAATTTAATAGAAGTTTTCTGCTATCAAATTGAGTTCTTATTGAAGTGAATTCAAGCGAAAGATGTATTAATTTAATAGAAGTTTTCTGCTATCAAATTGAGTTCTTAATGAAGTGAATTCAAGCGAAAGATGTATTAATTTAATAGAAGTTTTCTGCTATCAAATTGAGTTCTTAATGAAGTGAATTCAAGCGAAAGATGTATTAATTTAATAGAAGTTTTCTGCTATCAAATTGAGTTCTTAATGAAGTGAATTCAAGCGAAAGATGTATTAATTTAATAGAAGTTTTCTGCTATCAAATTGAGTTCTTAATGAAGTGAATTCAAGCGAAAGATGTATTAATTTAATAGAAGTTTTCTGCTATCAAATTGAGTTCTTAATGAAGTGAATTTAAGCGAAAGATGTATTAATTTAATAGAAGTTTTCTGCTATCAAATTGAGTTCTTAATGAAGTGAATTTAAGCGAAAGATGTATTAATTTAATAGAAGTTTTCTGCTATCAAATTGAGTTCTTAATGAAGTGAATTTAAGCGAAAGATGTATTAATTTAATAGAAGTTTTCTGCTATCAAATTGAGTTCTTAATGAAGTGAATTCAAGCGAAAGATGTATTAATTTAATAGAAGTTTTCTGCTATCAAATTGAGTTCTTAATGAAGTGAATTCAAGCGAAAGATGTATTAATTTAATAGAAGTTTTCTGCTATCAAATTGAGTTCTTAATGAAGTGAATTCAAGCGAAAGATGTATTAATTTAATAGAAGTTTTCTGCTATCAAATTGAGTTCTTAATGAAGTGAATTCAAGCGAAAGATGTATTAATTTAATAGAAGTTTTCTGCTATCAAATTGAGTTCTTAATGAAGTGAATTCAAGCGAAAGATGTATTAATTTAATAGAAGTTTTCTGCTATCAAATTGAGTTCTTAATGAAGTGAATTTAAGCGAAAGATGTATTAATTTAATAGAAGTTTTCTGCTATCAAATTGAGTTCTTATTGAAGTGAATTCAAGCGAAAGATGTATTAATTTAATAGAAGTTTTCTGCTATCAAATTGAGTTCTTAATGAAGTGAATTCAAGCGAAAGATGTATTAATTTAATAGAAGTTTTCTGCTATCAAATTGAGTTCTTAATGAAGTGAATTCAAGCGAAAGATGTATTAATTTAATAGAAGTTTTCTGCTATCAAATTGAGTTCTTAATGAAGTGAATTTAAGCGAAAGATGTATTAATTTAATAGAAGTTTTCTGCTATCAAATTGAGTTCTTAATGAAGTGAATTTAAGCGAAAGATGTATTAATTTAATAGAAGTTTTCTGCTATCAAATTGAGTTCTTAATGAAGTGAATTTAAGCGAAAGATGTATTAATTTAATAGAAGTTTTCTGCTATCAAATTGAGTTCTTAATGAAGTGAATTCAAGCGAAAGATGTATTAATTTAATAGAAGTTTTCTGCTATCAAATTGAGTTCTTAATGAAGTGAATTCAAGCGAAAGATGTATTAATTTAATAGAAGTTTTCTGCTATCAAATTGAGTTCTTAATGAAGTGAATTTAAGCGAAAGATGTATTAATTTAATAGAAGGAAAGATGTATTAATTTAATAGAAGTTTTCTGCTATCAAATTGAGTTCTTAATGAAGTGAATTTAAGCGAAAGATGTATTAATTTAATAGAAGTTTTCTGCTATCAAATTGAGTTCTTAATGAAGTGAATTTAAGCGAAAGATGTATTAATTTAATAGAAGTTTTCTGCTATCAAATTGAGTTCTTAGTGAAGTGAATTTAAGCGTAAGATGTATTAATTTATTGATCAAGTATTTTTGCTATCAGATTGAAGTGCTGTTTTATTTGTACATGCCTGCTCTCCTGGATTGAGATGTTTTAAAAAAGATAAATATTTTCCAGTTTGAAGTGTTTGTCTTTACTTATTTCATTAATAACTTTCACTCATGTGAAGGCACAAAAATGTTCCAATCACCTTATATGCTTAAACCTCTAGAAATTTTCAAGGTATCCATTAAAAACGCTTTCAATATACAGGAATCTCTGGAGTCAACCACACTTGCTATTCATAAAAGTGAAAATAACAAAATATGTTAAACAGGTCAAGACATGATATCAAAATGAAGTTCTTAAAGTTTTAATTGTTCCCTGAAACACCTTATCAGATGGATATGCAGGTTAATAAGAACCTGATGTCTTAAAGAAGAGTCCAAGCTTTATCTTTTTACTTATTTCAAATATAGGTCCATGCAGTCCATAAGGAAGTCCAAATGATCAGTCTGATGACTGCATGTTACCATGCATATCACAGAATGTGCTAGCTTATGAATATCAATTACTATTAATCAACTTCTAATATCATATTTAGTTTTGGGAAATTCTTCAAAGGCATTTTTTTTATTATGGATAACAACTTCTTTATTTGATTTCTGCTGAAAGAAAATGTTATCCGTAATATTTGCCTTGTAGTTTTGTTTGTGAAAGCCTGCCTTCATGAACTGTTAACTTTAAATTTTTTGTCGGGTTTTGACCGCATATATCATTACCATACTTTGATTAAATTGTATATATATGGTGCCATGTAAATAACAATGATTCTTTAGTGAAAATGTCCAGCACACAAGAACGAATGTTGCTAGGGAACTAGTGAAGTAAACAGAGCACTGAATAACCAGCTTTGATTTTTCAAAGCAGCCAATAAGAACTGATTATTTCATACATTTATGGTAGAATTGGGGTTTAACATCGCTTTCAAGATTGTTGCACTTATATCACAGCTGGTAGCACTGCCAGCAAACCATGGGTGTTACTGCGGTGAAATTCATTGTAGAATTGCAATGATTGCACCCAAACCTTACTGCTTGTAGAACAGTTCTTGGTTGCCAAGCCTCTGGTGGGATTCGAACCTCATGATCCGAAACAGAACCCGCTACCCACTGCGCTATCCTGCCTCGACCACTTATAAAATTGTTTGCAATTTGAAAAGAACCCTTTATTTCTTTAGTTTGGCATTTTTTCATAAGAGGAGGCTAATGGGAGCAACACATTTGAGATCTATCCACTAAAATAAATATTATTGTCAACAATACACCATAAATAGGTGTTATTCAGTTACTTTCAACAGGTAATATTAACATTCAACAGTCATTGCGCAAATACGTATATCAAGCTTTTCAATTAAGAAACAAAAATTAACTAACAGTGTCGATTTTGAAACCTCACCACATTAACATGAATTTATGACATTTGATGTATGGACAGAGGCAAACTTGGCTTGCGCAATAAAATCCGTCTGTATGTCTGTCTGTTATTATTTGTTGCAGATAGATACAAAATCATTAAAAAGTATTACAGTTCATGTTTATTAAAAAAAAGGTAGCTTTTTTAAAATTTGAAAGCAGAATCTCATTACAATGTTTCAATTTTAAGAAAATACTTAACATTAGCTTAGAACACTATCTAAGCAATATTAAAACAATATCTATACAAGAGAGAGACAACAAAGAATACAAAATTGTGTTCAAGGGTTCTTTTTGTAACAATGATTGTATGGAATAATTTAAAAAATGAATGAACATAAAACATGGCATCATAATTCAGAGTATCTGGGTACGTTTTACAATATAGAGAATTTGTTCAGTCTATTTTGACAACTCTCTTTTCAATCAACCTTAGTAATTAATCAGGTTAGTAAGTGCAATTACTTGTAGTTACTGCTGTTGGAACCCTACACCTGTCAGTGGACGTTGTCTTATCATTCATGTAGTGCTTATTTGCTTATAATAATTAAGGATATATGAAAGTTTTAGTATAATTAAAATAGAATCTACTAGTATTTGATCATTGGCACAGACCTTAAATCAGAAACTAAATATGCCTAACAGTATTTGTACAAAAACAATAAATATTATGATTTTTGGAGAAAATATTTTATCATTCTGATGATCATATATTCTTATCATTAACATCAAATTGACAATTCACATACAACAGATAAACCCATTATGTGGTGCGTCACTACTCCCAGAGTGCAAGTTAAAAGCAAACTTAATAATTTTCTGAGGGAAGATAAAATTAGGGACTCTGTAGCTCATCAGTATATCCATGATTTATCATTCAAGGTTGAAGATCCAAAAGAAATGTTTTCTCAAGTGTTTGTTTTCGTGAGAGTGAGATTCAGAGAAAGTCCATACCTGAAGGGGGTTAAACACTGAAGTTGTAAGGCCAGACTTTTTTTTTTAATTGGTTTACGGATCCGCCGACCTTAAAAAGTGGAAATGTGGAAAAAAAATATAGTTAAAATAACGGTATTATTTTTTAACCGCCGACTCGAAAGCGTGTAAAAAAAATTAATATAATATATCATATAAATCAAAATCCAATTTCACGATCTGTATCTGTAAAAAAAAACAGATAGAAATATTCAATATATCGAAACGTGTCCGATTCGTTTCAGAATATCCCCCGTTCCGAGAATTAGGGAAGGGAGGTAACTCTAAATTTGTTGGACTGTAACCACGCGGTAATGTAAAAATACATGTTTGACAATTTATCAGGATGGTGAGCAGTGTGCCATTATGAATAAAAACAATTGAAAAATTTTATTATTTTTTTTTTGCCTACCGACCTTTACTTAATACAAACTGTAAAAAATAATTTGAAAACTGAATTTTTTAATTATTTTTTTTCCTACCTACCGAACTTTTTTTTTTACTCTAAATTCCGTAAACCAAAAAAAAAAAAAGTCTGGCCTAACTGGGAAAATGCCCGCCAAGCTGATATTTAAGGAATTTAATCTCAAACTTACAAATTAGGATCCCATAGGAGCAAGCTTTTGGGGTGCCACAATTCTCGAGGAGATGACTGAAATGTGTGAAAAATATACAGATGATGGACGCCAGACAACAGGCCATGCCATACGCCCACCTGACGTTTCAGGCCTGATGAGCTAATAAAAGGCACATTTTGAATGTTACAAATAAAAGGTTAGACCTGTACAAGTGACATGTGTTGTGAATGTGTTCCTGAACACCTGAATCAGGTACTCAGAATGGTTCAGAAGCAAGCACCTGCACATCAACTGTCCTCATCTTGATGCTTCACCCTTGGCGCTGGTTCACCAGGAACACTTCATTCCAAACCAGGTCAAATCGAGTGATTCTAAAGGTTACAGACAGGAATTGACATACATGTTACTGATTCAAGGCAAAGGATTAAGATGTCCAAACGATTCTACAAAATGAAATATGAGCAACAATGATGGCTAAGAACACAATTACAGCTGACTGTCATTTTCCCCCAACGGGCATCCACAATAAAACCAAGATGATCGACGATGAAAGACAAGAGAAGGAGACACTTGCACAGCTGATTGTGTCATTCCCCTGTATTGGATGATATAAAACCAAGAAAGACGAGAAGCAGACTAATACAGCTGATGATCCTATCTCCTTCCCCTTCCCCCCCTGTGTCTACTGTCCTGACCCCCCCAGCCACTTTTTTCATACCGACTGCGATTGTCCCGACAGTCATCGTATCCTAGTGGACTGTGGTATTCACTTGGACCAGTGTGGCCCCACCTGTTGTCATGTCCTCTATTTCCTCCGTACCTTCTTCCCCCTCTCCTCCCTCCATGACTCCTTGCATCATGGTGATGTCCATTCATGTTCTGTGAATAGTAATCCCTACTGTAATGTCCACCACTATTAGCATGATGTCCTTGATAACCTTGACCATAGCTATTGTAGTCCTCCCACTGGTTGTCATAGTGACCATGTTGGTTGTCATAGTAAGTCCGTCTGCTGTGGTGTCCTCTTTGGTCCCTGTAACGATTCCCTCTATCTCTGAAATTCTTTTCTTCCCAAGAATGATTATCTTGACTGTAACCATTCCGACCTCTATGACCCTGTTCATCTCTTCGATGCCAGTTTTCCTCCTGATTTCTTTGTCCTCGCCGGTTTCGCATCTCGTAATCACGGTCCGTTTGTTGCCACCCAGGGAAACTAGCATGCTGCTCTTTAAGTTTGCTGTATGAGTTTTCCACCCTGGCACCAGGTTGAGGAAATCGTGATGGGCCAGCTGAGGTTGACTGGTCGCCATCAAAGGAGGATACTGGTCCTTCATAGACTGTCACTTCACCACTGAAACAAGTCATATACATCAGCTGAAGTGAAGGTGATAAGCATCATTTAACACTGAAGACGTTACTCCTCTTATATGGCTATATTTGGGATAATTCATTTGATCTTTTCATTTTTCGGACAATGAGTAAGTTATTCAGTTCTAAAAGCATTACAATGTGTGTTAGAATGTAGAAATTCTTTTTTCTAGAAAGACTTGGCCAAAGGTAGGAATAAATAATATCAAATATGCATATGTGTATGTGTATTTAACATAAGAACCAATTTACTACTAACGGTATTCGGGTTCTTAAGTCTTCAAGATAATTCACCCTTTCTACATTATGTCCACGAGCTGTGTTGAAGGCTGCAACAAATCATGTAATAAAGGATATGTAAGTTAATGATAAATCATTATAATTAAAGACATAAGTAGGAATCCTTTGCTTCAATGATCCATAAAATGACATCTCCCCAACAAAGTTTCCTTTTGCAAGAAATTAAGCCACGAATGTACATAAGTTATACCAAACAAACATCAAAGTCACAAAAACACCACAAACACAAAGCCAATAGCATCAAACTAAAATCCTTTAAATGATATCAGTCTAAATTCAGTGGCAACAAGTTTGAGTAAACAATGCACTGCCAACAGGGGTCGGATGATATTAGATGGTATATAGTTCAATAGGACCCTATGACAAACAAAGTGATTGCATCATAGCACTATGGCATCATAGACGTGCTGTAGTCACAATGCAATTACATTACTGGAAATCTAATTGCAGTGCTGTGATCTCAATGTATTTCTTTAATTCTTTAATTCCTGCAACTTGCAGGTGCAGTTTCAGGTTAAATTCAAGCCTAGCCTCAAGTTTTCAGTTGTCTTTTCAAAGAGAAACCACAATAGTAGCAAGAGCAAAGTTTTTTTGCCCAACCTTCTTATTTCTATACTGAAAGCTAACTCACCTTTTATGGCATCATCTGGAGACATGTCACAGGTTTCAATCAGGTATCTGAATTAAACAAACATTTCCTTTAACTTAATGTACATGAGGGTCTCACCTCACCTGTTGAAGAGATTAGATATGAGTACTGATTCTGAGTGCTTTTACTAATGGAATCAATTCATATAGGCTGCTGTAAGGTAACAACTAATTGTAAGCATGCCCATAATAATTCTAACTCAAAACATTTGACTTTAGCTTGGTCTGAATGCAGTGCAATAATATCTTTATTCACTTAATCTTGTTAGTTCTATCTCAACTGCAGACTTAAAGAACAATTTACACCCTTTATTAATATATTTCTTTGTATATACTACATCTTCTTACTTCAACGCTACACTAGTAACAAAGGATCTATATCTTATATCAACGCACTATCCATCCTGTTTCAGGGCAAAACGTAAATACTCTCGCTCCTACCCTGGGATATAACCCCACTAAAATCATGTTGCAGACGAGCGAAATATAGGAGGCTCACTGATGTTGGCTAAAAATTTATTAAGAACCATCGCGATAAAACTGTTTGATTGGCTGGAAAATAGTTCAGCGCTTAAGTTTTAGTGGGGTTATATCCCAGAGTGTGTGAAAGGAGCGAGAGAGTATATGTTTTAACCTGAGAGGGGATGTGCACAAGTAGGAAAGGATCTATATGTTAGAAACACTGCACTGACCTGCACACAAGGTAACCTGTTCTGTTCACCCCGTGGGTACAGTGGACAGCAACAGTTGAATCTGGTAATGAAACATGTCAATAATGAGACGGATGTGACAACATTGTAGCACAGGTACACCTTGCACAAGAGTTTGGATCATGAAGTCAAGTTGTCTTTAAGATATTAAAACTTATAAAAAAGAAATTGAAAAAACTGCTGGAAAATATGACTGGTAAAATGAAAAAGATCAGAACACGGTGCATCAGACTTTAAAAGATAAAAACATTCTGAAATCTTGTAACTATTCAAAATGTATTTACTTTGAAATTACTTAAGAACTATACTTACTGTCTTTGTTTTCTGCCAGAAAGTTATTTAGGGTATCAGCAAATCTTAAAAAAACAAAACAAGAGGGATACAGTCTTAAGTTTATATTTGATATCCACATTTCCAAAACTACAACATCAATATATCAACAAAATATGTCAACATCCACAAATTCTTATTTTGATTACTTAATAATCTACATGAGGATGTAAGATTAATTTTAAATGCTGATTCAAGGAAACTGTATCTTTCGTGTATTTACTTATATTCTTCACACAACAGAATTGATATACCTTGAAAATACTTCATCACTTGGTACTTCATGTCCCTTTGTGAAGATCTTCTCATACTGGACATCTCTACCAGTGAATTCCTGTTAATGAAAATATCAACTCTGACGACAAACCACACACAGGACAATTAATGACTCTCCATGTTATAGTGTTTTGATCATTTAGCATAAAATAAGCGAGGTTCATACCAACTCATTCAGAATTCTTGAAAAAAGTTGAGTTGTCCACATAAATCAAGCATAGTTTGTCGACAGTGTGTTGATACTAAGCTTTCAATGAGTCAAGGCAATTGTGATGGCAATACTAAAATTGTGAAGTGGCAACTATAGACAAATGTGATGTCATACATGATGCAGGGAATGACTTGGGCCGCGATATCGCGATATTATCGCATAAATATTAGAAATTCCCATTACATTTTGCTAAATGCGACTTAAAATCTCATGATAATCGTAGTTGTCAAATTTTTTGACAAACAAGTGAGTAAACAAGTATAAAAAACATTGCGATTTTGACGCTGTGGGGAGATCAATATTCAAAACTCTTAACATCGCCTGCAGTGTACTACAAATGAGTTGATCGGTGTAAGGAGTTTGGTTTACTGGAAGCAGAGCTGTCAAATGCCGTGAAAGTGTCTGCTTGAGAATTTATCCACCAACCATATTTCTAAATAATTCTTCTTAACAGTAAGTGAGAAAGATCAGACTGTAAATAACCATGATATTGTTGATAAAGATGACACTATCGCTAAAGATGTCAAACAACTTCTGAAATATCAAAGATCTTGGGAAACAAAGTATCGTTGGTTGCGGTAACCATATTATCGTTGCAAAATTATTTCAGTCTCCAGCGCTAACCAAGAATAATTATATTTGTAAAAGGCGTAATAAATGAATAAACCAAATGCACAGGTATCTAAGTATTCTAATAAGTATTCTTCCATCTTCACTGATTTGAAGTCTTCAATGTTATTTTCATTCCGGAAATATTTGCCTAAATTGAAAAATTATTCTTTCTTCATAAAATATAGCCCGTTTGGCTTGTACTTTTGATCATGAACAGTTGGATAGTCAATAATGAGAAATGTGCACATTAAAAATGTTTTGAAGGTTTCACATGCGTTAAATGTAACATTCCATTTACACGAAAAGTAAGAACCAAATCCAAAAATTAACCTTTATGCCAAATATATTGAGTTCACAGATATTAATTTATCAATTATTATCAGATAAATTACCCCGATAATAGGGACACCTCTGTTAAAATACATAGCATAGACAAAAAATCGTCAAAAAATATATTCTCCCCTGATAGAATTTAATTTTCACATATTTTTTTAGGATAATTGTGCAGTTATTTAAAAAAATCAACAATGTGTAAATTGTACTAATTTTTATGAAAATATACATTTATAATGATAAGACCCAAGATAATAGAGACCTTCATATAACGCGAATGAAAATGTTATCAAAAATGTCCCAACCTAAATCCAGGAAGTTATGTTATATGTTATTTAAGATTATCAAAATGGTTACTGAGATAAAACACAATTCCTAATTCAACACTTGTGTTGTTGTTGACTCTATGTGGTTGTTTTATATTATTACAATTTCATAATTCATATAGATTGGCAATCATAACTCATTCAATATGGATAACAAAATCTCACTCAATCTCAAAATATCTCACTCTTGTTAGTCAGGCGAGATAATTATCTCACTCCTCTTTGAGCCCAGGAAAATCCCTGAACATGCAGTGGTATTACACTAGTTTGATATTGCCATATGAATTATACACTGCACTATTTCCATAGGCGAGTATTAAGCCATCATCAATATCTGAAAGAAGAGTCAGAAAATGTACATTCATGTGGACATGCCATTAATAATAACTTACATTGCTGTTATAATATTTTCTTGTGAAAGTCAAGTCCACCACAAGTCCTAAGGCATATCCTTGAGATGAAACTCTCTTTATCAACTCCTCAGGGGTGAATCTGCAAGAGGGGAGGAAATGTTTACCAGATGTATATATGAAAGAAATTTGGTTAATTAGAAAATATTTTCATAAAATAAGTTTCTCAAATGATAGTAACTAATGCACTGACCTCTCTTCCTCTGGTAACTGGTGAACCAAACCCTGCAAGAAATGTTTGTATTGCTGTTATTCTTTTAAAATACTTATAGCTAAAAAGACGCTACACTATAATTAACTTTTCAGTTGTTTTTTTTTTTAAATCTAGTTTGATGCATATGATTTACTCTTACTCTGTGCCATGAGTTATTATTTCAGTACATATATGTATATAAATTCTAAACAAATGATTGGAGTCATTACACAATTACAAAGTTTACATTAAACTTCTCACTGTTGGTATAACTGTAACCTCTTAAGTTAATGTCATACTGTTAAAAACTTCAGTGTTATTCCTATTGTTATAGTTGACATACTTACGTATTTCAATGGGACCTTACAACACAGTATCCGTGTCCCTTCAATCACTAAGCCAACAGGGCTGTAGTCCCCCCATCTGTCAGAGGATTGAAAAAAATAATAAATTCTTTCAACCATTAAATAATTAAACAGTAAATGAGAGACTCTTAAAACTGATATATATCCCGTTATAAGACAAAAACATATACATTTTTTTTAATGATAATAAGACAAAACGTACTAGTTTGCTAACTTTGAGTGATATGGACATATTTATCATTTTCGCAACCAATTATGAGGGATGTCCTTAAAAAACAACTTGGATAAAATCGCTCCTGCAATTCAGTTGCCGATCTATACATCCAGGGATTTTGATTGGGGTAATCTGGGTCACGTAGGGTAATCTTAAGTTTAAAAGGATGATAAACAAAGTTTTGAAAGAAGTTCCAATATTGATACACATAACGCTCACTTTAACACATCATAACTGGGGTTAATGAATAGCATTTTCATGTTAAATTTGAATTAAAATGGGGTTTTTTTTCAGTCATAATTTTACTCTTCAATACAAGTGTAGTGAGTTCAATAAAATGATGCATGTTTTCTGACAAACAACGATATGTCTTCAGAATCAGACCTTAAAAAATAAATTCACCCAGTGATAGAATGAACACTGAGAAAGGAAACTTCAGCCACACACATACGTAGCACCGAGTCTGTGAGTAAGTAGATCTACAGAGAAATTGCCGCACCAAAAAGCCAGTTATCGATCAAAATTCAATGCATTTGACTTATCATTGTCACTTCACTTAACATTTTGGCATATAACAATGATAATATTCGGCAATATTCAATACATTTATTAAATTACACCACTAGTAAAGTTTTGCATTTTTGACAAAGCATGTGCCACTTGGTTGATATATACAATATGGTAGACCTTGAGGGAAATAAAAACTTAATGTTTTCATGAAAGCAATTATAGTCAACCCATATGATAAATCGTTTCGTTAACATCCTTATCATGGTGTAAAATATAATATGTCATTCAGCTAACAAAATACATAGTAGTAAGGGTTCGAACATGACACCTACAAAAGAACATAGGGACAGGCATGTTTGTTTTTGCACATGCTTAAAACATATTCTGTACAACTAGTTATAACTAATAACTCAAGCGCACACAACTATATTGACCTTAAAGAGTTCGAGATAAAGGCTTCCATTGTCAAACAAACAATTTTACCATCGGAACATACAAATTGCTAAGATAAAGAATATACTCTGAACGCAAGGTTATCTAGTAAATATGTTAAAAGTTATAGATTTTCTGTACGATACGTAGGTCTATTTCATGGGCCCCGCTAACAGAGTCCCCTATGTATAGACTATTGACAGGGTACTTCACCCGCCATCTTCGATCTAAAAAATCTAATTTTAGGCTATTGTCGACTCAAATTGCATTATGTAGTAATAGAACACATTCCCAGAGATACTCCGCCGCTAACCTTTCCTTATCGTTTTATTCCTGCTTTTAATCTTTCTTTCGCGAAGACACGCTTCTTGAACCTCATTGGTTGATTAGTAGAATGCCATAAACACTTGATTAAGCGAGGGAAATTCAAAATTTGTTCGCATGACATTTTTTACACGTGAGAGATAACAACAATGTCAGAAGTCAACTTAACTCAGTGGTAATATTTTTTTAAAGACATTAATTTTACAATAACTCGTCATAAACAAGTAACTGGTCGACTGCCATTGACAACTTCCGGGTGGGGTAAATGTAACCAGGCTCGCTTCGCGAAAATTAAGTCAGAAATAGGCATTATTAAAAAAAAATTAAGGTAAGATTAGCGGCGGAGTATCAAAGGATATATGTCCGATCATTTCGTGATATACTTTTAGTTTTTATTTGCGTTTAAAGAGCATTTTACACGCTAGAGTTCGAAGATGGCGGGTGAAGTACCCTGTCAATAGTCTATTCATAGGTTTCACTAAACCATTCACTGCGAGACTGTCACCGGAAGTCAGCCATTTGTATGGACAAGCAAGCCACTCGGCTCAGTAATGATCGTGTGTAACTGACTCTCTAAACACAATAAAGGATCGTATATTAGCTATTTCTTTCAGGTGGAGATGCAGAGGTGGAAAATAAAGTAACAGGGGGTCGGGTTTTTTAAATAATTCCCACTTCAGTTTATACTTTGACTCCATTTGACACGGACTGAATCGACCGAAGTTTTCGATGACAGTGAGCATACTACCGCACAATTCCTGAGAAAAAAGGATAAACCTACTTAATATTTTCTTTATACGAGATATCATATTTAGTTAAGAACGTTATGATTAGTAAGTAGAAGGTATATACATATGGTAATAGATATTCTTAGACATTCGTCGTGGATGTGCAGACGCTGGACGCTTGATCGCTAAACCGATCAGAACTTATTTTATGTAGAATCAATAAATATGAACATTTGGACCCTTTGAAAGAATTCTCAAACCTACGATAATCTTTCTTTCTCTTAGTAAAGACCACAAGTGTGATGTCTCCCGTGCTTGTGTAAGAGACTCGTTTCTAAAGACGTTCAACTGCCATCAAATCCTGCCATCAAAACAATGATTCATAGACGTAAATTCCTACATGGTATATAATTGTTTTCAAAAGGAATCAATTGAACATTTAACTGTTTGAGTCTGACACATGCACTTTTTGTTATCATAATAACTAACTGAAAACTTTGCGTCAACGATACTCTCTAATATGAAAACAAATAGTTTCCTTTCATCGCATATCTCAATTAAGTTTTTAATTGACCTGTAAAACCTTTATCTATGTGTATCAGCTTAAATTTTCTACCTCTTGCCATTGATATGCCATAGTTGACACATAATCATATTGATCTTCTCACCTTCAATACCTAATGACGAAACAACACAAGAATAGTGAGAAAGAGAGAAAACTTATGTATGTAAAGAATGAACGTCTTGCTTGTATAAACATTTTTTGTTAAAACAAATACATACAATACAAGTGCATTGAAATTGTAAATAACGAATCGCACAATCATTTATGAGTGACGGTACATGGCATTTGTACTAGATACAAATAATAGTTTTATCACATATCAATAAGCGTACGTCAAGACATTTTTTCAATAGCTAGATCATGCTCACAAAGAGAACAAAAAATAAAGTTCATTGTGATCTGGACGTCGAATTTAATTTAAAATGTTGCTAATATTTTATGAATACGGAAAAAATTATGAAGAAGATTTTTGAATTACATTTAGACAAACCGCATGTGTCTAACAAGTGGGATGTTTTTGGGTAGCCCAAAATCATAATCACGGGAAAGTGAAATTAATCATGCAATTTCAAAAGAAATGAAACCAAGATAATAATATTCCTCTCCTTTGTCAATAGTCTATTGCTGTTTGGGAGGGGATATTTTATCATCTATATTAAAATTTAATTTTCTGTGATTAGAATGAGAAAAATAACTATAATATTTTAAACACCCGATGTAAAATATTTCAACAAAGAAAATAAAAAATAGCATGTCCACCGTAAATGGTGTTTAGTCTACAAGCCATCAAACAAAGCATGTAAGGGGTTGGATAGATATTATTCCTTTCATTTCAAGTTTTTTTGGAGAAAGTTCGAAGTCACATCGATGGCAGAAGCGAGTTCAAATTGTCTGAATTATTTCTCAGCTAGTACAAATATTCACATAGATACGACATGAACATGTCTTGCAATCATGTAAGTTTATAATGTGTGCAAGATTCGCATCGTTTGGAGCTAATTTGGCCATAAGATAGACCGTTAATTCTACGGAGAATATAGTGAGAATGCACTGGCCGCTGTGGCCGGCCTGCGCTGGTTGTCCACACAAATGGCTGACGGACCACGTGACTGAGGCTCGTGACGTCATGTGAAAACTATGAATACATAGGGGACTCTGTTAGCGGGGCCCATGGTCTATTTATCACCGTCTATGAACTTTGCTCACTTAACTCACTGAAATACTGCAATAATGACTTTACATTCCATAGATAATTAAACAAGTGATGTCTAATTTGTTGTCATTTATCACCTTATCTATCAAGGCGTTATATCATATTTTATCACAATCATCGTTATATCTAGTCACTTTTTATACCTAATTATTGTAGTTTTAATCTTTTACGCACTTTAAGCACATTTACCATCTGCTCCAATTGATAGATGAAATTGCGCATATGGTTAGATGATCAGTCACTGAAAAAAAACAACGACCAGCAACTTTGCAATGTTGTCACAGATCAGCTGTCTTACCATCAAAGTAACATATCGAGAAAACCATTTCATGACACAAAGTTAAGGAAAACTCATTTACCTATCGGGAGGTGGCATTTTCACAAAAATGATGAAATATTCAGTAACAGTTCTTGTTTTTTTTAAAAATCACGTGTGAAATATTCTCGAAATCGTGCTTTCGGTTTGTCACCGGAAATGAAAAAACGGAAGTTGATCTTTCATCTCGTAGTTGTATATAAAATATGCACTCAACATATACGAAAAAAGATTTGTAAATTTTCCGTTAATCAATTTACGTTAATAATCTATAAAGTAATAGAATTTTCGGACCGATTTGAATCCTACATTTGGAGGTTTAGTGAATTGCACCATTCTTGAGATTCAACTGGTTTTTTCCCCGCGATAATTCATTTCGCTTTTAAATTAAACTTTTAGTGATTCCCAACTTCGAACCCTAAGTGGATTTGGCGGGAAATTCGGATTTTGAATTTGACAGGCATCGAAGAAACAGAAGGCTACCATTTACGGTATTAGGTTATCGCATGATTATCATAAAGTACAATCACTTCATTCTTCTTCTAAATTGTAACAACTTGTTGTTCACTGTTTAAGTAATTTTGATGATTTTAATTCCATTGACTTGATTTGTCAGGAGTAAATCTGAAGCTTCCAAAATAAGCCTACCTTCGATCTAATTGTTGTTACATCAGTTAAATATTTGCATGTTTGTTTATGAACTGTATACATTACTTATTTGTATAAGATACATTCTTGATTTCAGATTACGTGATTGTTGAATGATCTTGAGAAAAAATGTTTTATAGCCATGACATTTTACAGAAGAGAGGAGGAAAATTTGGAATTGTATGGTGAGGAGTATGGCAAGTGAATGCCTGAATGTTACTAGTCTAGATGGGTTTCTTAAACAATTTTATTTAATTCAATGTAATGAAATATGCAAAACTTATTTACCGGTAGACTAAAATTTGTATCAACTGAGAGCTGTTCCTCACACATTGAGCCACATACCATTGTGCTTTTGAATAACTTGCAAATCACAACCTTCAGTCAACAGTCAGATCTTTCTTTTGATTGTTTTCATGTGATGGTCATTATCAAAATCAGTGTTACTGAATGACAATATATAAATCATACCAATATGAACAATTTACAGGGTTGCTGCTACCCGACAGTCTGAGTTAAGTCGTCGAGAGTATATGAGCGTCAGAGTCAGGAAGACATGGTAACAATTGTGGTGAAATTGGCCTTGAAAAGCATCATCATTTATTGAGACTTCATGCAGTGTTGTTCCTAGAGGGGCTCCATGGAAAAGTTCCCTACTTTTTGACATCCGTTAAAATGTTTTGAAATAGAGATACCTTTAGGCTTACAATCTGTTCAGAATTCCTAAAAAAGACTCCAGGATCAAATCACCCAGGAACAACACTGAACCTGTCCATTGATGAATAATTTATATCATATTTGAGTTAATGAAAACATAACATATGATATTATCATAATTTCAGTATGATCAACAATGTCACTCCAATGTACTTTTCCAAAATAAAATATCTGTGTACAACAAAAAATGTAAAAAAGTAATTTGAAGATATGAAAAAAAATTTTGAACATAGAATTGTCTCTTTTACAGCGAAGACATTATAGACTATGTGTTCCTACGTGTACCAGGGAGAACCAAGGAAGGGGCGCGGCCTCGCTTCTCTCTCTACCTCTCCGCTCAACTTATGTACGGAACCATCAAGGTCTTCAGCAAACAGAGCAAATATCTTTATGGTGAGCCTAACTCAAGTTGTGCATAGATAATAGTTCACCAACAGTAAACCTCTAGCTTAAATCCTAACAATGATAGTATTTCTCCTTCAAAGTGTTTGTCAATTGATTAATATTTTCCAATAATTCGATGATCATAACATTATCATTATCATTACATGAAATACGAGTATTTCCAATGTAATTAGATACTCTCAGAGTAAATTTTACCCTATCCCAAATAGATTGGCTCTGAAGCTCATCAGGTACTTCATTATCTATTATCAATTAGGTTGAAGACTTACATGTCAAATAATAACACATTGCCCACTGTGGTCCTTTCATTAACACAACCACCAAGTTTACAGATTATTATTTTACTGTTTAAGGCATGTTTACACACAAATGTCAGTAGGTTAAACCTTTTATTTAAAAGGCAGAAGTACAAAATAGGTTGTAAGATAGTGCCCCCTAGTGCCCCTATTACAGGCTTGTACGGCGGGCTGAGTTCAAACTCTGAACCACCTCAGATAAAAGCGTGGAAGCTCTGATCATAGCATTATCAGTTTCCCGAAATATGCAACCCCCATGAAACAACCCTTTTTACCCCTCTACCCTCTACCCTCCTCCTGACCCTTCCTGTTCTCAGACTAGTACCTACTCCCCCTCTCCGTGTGACATATTCAAGTACTGTTCGACAGTACACTCCAGGGTGCTGCAATACACAATGAATGGCAAACCTGTGGTTCCCATTTAATACACACGATTAACACTGAGGTTGGTGTTAGTTTATGTTTAGAAATGCAGAGAGGAAGTACAAGAGAATAAAAGTATATAAGATTGTATGATTCTTAATGTCACTATTATTGTTGGAACTACAAACATGCAGTTGGGCACATTTGAAAGATCACAACAAGACCTATATTTTATATTGCAGTTGTAACGGTTTGACTGTTGCGTGGTATGCGAGTTTAGCGATGCAGGGGAGAGTAAGCTCCCTTAGGAAATCCGAGGAGGAAAGTGAAACAGGGCCGTTCCGGATGTATGTGGTCGGAATGGGTTCCGAGAAGCATGGGAATCATGTTTATGGCACATATGATCTCTAAATGTGTAACTATATTGACTGTAAGTTTGCTCACAGTGTTGTACGGATCATGGTAAGGATATGTAAGGATTCTGTAAGAATAAACACGTTGGAGCCATACGAATTGCGTCTGTCACAGTACAACACTCTTCCGACCGTCATGTTGTCCGGTTTTCGATCACTGAACGTCGATCTTGTTTACATTGTTTATGGTCACTAGAACATTAATTAACATTAACCATGAGTGAAGTAAGGCCAAGAAAAGATATGTCAACGCAGAAATACATGGAATACCAAACAGAACTTTGCATTAATAGGCTAAAATCTGCATTTTCTGCATGGAGACGTTATGCTAACATTGCCATGAAAATTCTAACTGATTCTACGTTAGTGGATGAACTCAGACAAGCTAGGGATAATCTTGAAGACAAAATGTCTGCCATTTACATTGAACATGATAAACTGACTGGTGAATTTAAGCTTTCAGATACAAATTTGAATGCAAAGTTTGAAGATATTGACACACAACATTTTGAACTGACTAGAGGTTTGACAGACAAGATCCATGAATATGAGAGTAATGCAAGTGAAAAGAAATCTCTTCTGACAATGTCATCATTAGGAAATATGTCAAAGCTTTCAGGTAGATCCAAGGCAGTAGAAACAAAAATTATTGAAACCGCAGCAGAGGCTGCAGCATTAAAGGCAAAATTGTCATTCTTTGATGAAGAAAATCAGAAAAGATGTGAATTTGAGAAATTTCAGACAAAGGTTAAACTCTGTGTGGCCCAGGCTAAACTTGAAGCAATTAACATGTGTGCAGACAGCCACACTGCTCAAGGAATTCAAGATCCCATTAAACATGTTCCTGAAGAATCAAATCAGTATGTTCAAGATTATGTCAACCAGTTGCCAGGTGAATGTGATAGGAAAACTGAGTTTGAACAAGGCTTACACCAGATTAATCTTGATCCCACTTCTCATAATGTTGACTTACAGCCTGCTTCAAGGAAGGTTGACAACACTTCTAACACCAAAGATGAACAGTTAAACTTGATTAGGACTCTGACTGAACAGGTCTGTGTAGGGCGCTTACCACAGCCAGAACCAGGCATTTTCTCAGGCAATGTTTTAGCTTATCCAGCTTGGAAAAGGGCTTTTGATATCCTTATTGAAAGACGAGGTATTCCTGGAAGAGAGAAGCTTTACTATCTGAAAAAGTATGTTTCTGGTGTGGCAATGCAAGCAATTGAGGGCTTTTTCCTTATTTCAACTGACGAGGCTTTCGAGCAAGCAAAATTGGTTCTAGACGAAAGATTCGGTAATGCCTTCACCATAAGCAGAGCCTTCCGTAACAAGATTGAATACTGGCCGAAAATATCTCCTCGTGATGGCTATGAACTCAGGAAATTTGCGGACTTTCTCAAACAGTGCGAGACTGCTATGAATAATTGTCCTTCCCTCCATATCTTGAATGATGAAGCGGAAAATATGAAGATGTTAAGCAAACTACCTGATTGGTTAGTACAGCGTTGGGGAAGATATGTAGTGGATCAGCGACGACAACACGGCACATTTCCACCATTCTACCATTTTGTTGACTTTGTTGCAAATGAGGCAGAAATCATGTGTGATCCAATTACATCATTGACTAGCAGGAGACTGGACATTGTGCAAACTGGAAAACGAAATCAGAATTCCTATCCTTATAGGCATAAATCAACGTTCACTTCGAACTCAAGTGTAGGAAGTAAGCAGACAGAACAACTAATGCAACCGACAGGTGAATCATGTCTATTCTGTACTAAGTTCCATCACCTTGACAATTGTGGAGCTTTGTTATCCAAACCTATACTTGAAAGAAAACAGTTTTTGATTGACAATGAACTTTGCTTCGGTTGTTTGAAACAAGGTCATAGATCAAGGTTTTGTCAAAACAGGCTTTCTTGTAAAACTTGTTCCAAGTTGCATTCTTCTGTCCTTCATGGTGACATTCCTGTTCAGAAAAAGCCAATTGCAACTTCTTTGAATGGTATCAGCTATCTCAGTGGAAGTGACTCTTATGATAAGTGTTCCATGATACTGCCTGTCATGGTTTCAAGTACTGATAATCCAGAAAATGAACAATTGACTTATGCACTTCTGGACACACAATCTGACACATCTTTCATTCATCAAGAGTTGTGTGATAAGCTGAGTGTGACTGGTCCAAGTGTGAAGTTATCGTTGTCAACAATCACGTCGTGTAACAAGACAGTGAAGAGCAGACGAATTCATTCTCTCCAGGTTCGTGGTGTCGATAGATCCGTCCGTATTCAGATCCCATTAGCCTACACAAGGGATGACATTCCTGCCAACATAAATCACATACCAACACCAGACAAGGTTCAGATGTGGCCCCATGTCCAAAAACTTGAAGAGAAGTTGTCTCCCCTCTATGACGCAAAGGTTGAGCTTTTGATAGGGTACAATTGCCCACAGGCATTAATTCCTCGTGACGTTGTCACATCAGAAAATAGTTGTGAACCGTTCGGACAACTAAGTGATCTTGGTTGGGGAGTCGTTGGAGCAATCAACCATGCTGAAATTGAAGTTTCAGATGCGATCGGAATCAGTCACAGAGTCATGACACATGTTCTTCCACAAGCTTTGCAACCTCCGGCAGAAGTATATTTCTCACAGAAATCTACTGTTAAGGAACAGGTCGCACTGGAAAAGGCAATCCATGCTTTGGAAATGGACTTCTATGAAGTTTCTGTCAAGGATGAAAATATTTCTTATGAGGACAAATGCTTTCTTAATCAGATGAGAGAAGGTATTCACATCAGTGAAGGACATTATGAAATGCCCCTACCGTTCAAAGAAATGATGCCAGAAGTACCCAACAATAAATCAGTTGCTCTTAATCGTCTCAACAGCCTTAAGATGCGGTTCAAGAGTAGTGACAAGTTCCGTGAAGACTACGTAACTTTCATGAAAGACATCATCAGTTCAGGTCATGCTGAAATAGTGCCAGAGTATGATCTGTTGAGAAATGAGGGCAAGAAGTGGTATTTGCCACACCATGGCGTGTATCACAATAAGAAACCTGATAAAATCAGGGTTGTGTTTGACTGTGCCTCCAAATTCAACAATGTGTCTTTGAATGATTGCTTGCTTAAAGGTCCAGACTTAACTAATAATTTGCTAGGTGTCTTGTGCAGATTTAGGATGGAGCAGGTAGCCATTATGTGTGACGTGAAACAAATGTTTCACCAGTTCTTTGTGAACCCTGAGCACAGAGATTACCTAAGATTTCTTTGGTGGAAGAACTCTGATTACAATGATGAAGTAGAAGAATACCGAATGAAAGTTCATTTATTTGGTGCTGTATCTTCGCCAGGATGTGCAAACTTTGGTTTGAAGCAGACAGTTGAAGACCAAGAAACCAGTCCGCAAACTTCAGAGTTCATACGAAACAACTTTTACGTAGATGACGGGTTGTGTTCTGTTCCAACTTCTGACGAGGCTCTTGACCTTATTCTGGAATGTAAAGAAGTGTGCGCAAACAGAGGATTAAAACTTCATAAGTTTATATCAAACTCCAAGGAAGTGATGGAAGCAATCCCTCCTGATGAAAGAACAAGCAGTGCACAAAACTTGGACATGAACTGTGAAGCCTTACCGTCAGAAAGGGCACTTGGCGTACAGTGGTGTGCAGATACGGATTCCTTTCAATTCAATGTCGACATTCTGCCAAAATCTGAATTTGTAACTCGACGCACAATTCTGTCAACCGTCAGCTCCATTTATGACCCTATAGGTTTCCTATCACCAGTTATTCTTAAAGGTAAAACAATCCTGCAACAGTTGTGCAAGGACAAGTATGGCTGGGACACGCCTTTGACTAGGACTATTCTAGATTCTTGGAATCGTTGGAAATCAGAGTTAATTTCTCTACGCAAATTGAATATTCCAAGATGTGTTAAACCTGATAACTTTGGAACAATTACGTCTGTGGAAATACACCATTTTGCTGATGGAAGTACATTGGGATATGGACAGTGCTCATATCTACGACTTGTAAATAAAAACCAGCAAGTGCATTGTTGTTTCCTGCTTGGCAAATCTAGAGTCACACCAATGAGGCCAATTACCATTCCAAGGATTGAATTACAAGCTGCTGTTCTCTCTGTGAAAGTGGGTCAGTTTCTGAAGAATGAGCTGAAACTTGATAACGTGACAGAAACATATTGGACGGATAGCCGCATTGTTCTTGGCTACATCTCAAATGAAGCAAGAAGATTTCATGTGTATGTTGCCAACCGTATACAGCAAATCAGGGATCGATCTACCCCAGGCCAGTGGCACCATGTGAAATCCAGTGATAATCCCGCTGATGAGGCCTCAAGAGGTCTAACTGTTGATCAACTGAGCAAGTCAAAGTGGTTAAGAGGCCCAGACTTTCTTTGGGAGAAAACTCTTCCGACATCAGAAGATGTTGATTATTTCATATCTACTGAAGATCCAGAAGTCAGAAAAGCAACTGTGCTTACCGCAAAGTTTGAAGAACAACCTCAAAGTCATCCAATTCTTATGCGCCTAGAGTACTTCTCTGACTGGTACCGAGCAAAAAGGGCTATTGCTAATTGTTTGAAGTTGAAGACTCATCTACTTGGTAAATCACTCGGCACTGCTAAGATTCAGACTGAGGATCTCAGACAAGCAGAACTGTTTATCATTAGGCTTGTACAGAGAGAAGCGTTTCCGGAAGAAATAAAATGGTTGAAGTCTTTGAAGAATCGTCATCTGAAGTCCAGAAGTGCGTTTCGTCGACTTGATCCATTCCTTGATGATAATGATATATTGCGTGTAGGAGGACGCTTGAAACAGATACAAACCTCTGACATTATGAAATTCCCTGTTATTCTTCCAAAACGACATCATGTAACTCAGTTGATCATACGTTCTTGTCACGAGAAAGTACATCATCAGGGAAAGGGTATGACAGTGAATCAGATCAGAGCAAACGGTTACTGGATTATTGGATGTGGGTCGTGTGTTTCATACTACATTGCCAAATGTGTTCAGTGCCGTAAGTTACGTGCCAGTGTACAAACCCAAAAGATGTCTGACTTACCACCTGACAGAGGTGAAGAATGCCCACCCTTCACGTATTGTGCCGTTGATTGCTTTGGCCCCTTCTATATCCGTGAAGGCAGAAAGGAGTTAAAACGTTACGGGGTGCTATTTACATGCATGAATTGTCGGGCGATACATATTGAAAGTGCAGCATCTTTGAGCACAGATTCCTTCATCAATGCTTTGAGACGATTCCTTTCTCTCCGTGGACCCATCCGTCAGTTACGCTGCGATCGGGGAACTAACTTTGTAGGGGCAAAGAATGAATTTGACAATTTGAACCAAGAACAAGTTAAATCATTTCTGCTAGAGAGAAATTGTGATTTTTTCAAGTTCAAGTTTAACCCCCCATATGCAAGCCACATGGGAGGTGTGTGGGAGAGGTTGATTAGAACAACAAGAAATGTGATGTCTGCTCTGTTTGGTGAATTTGGTTCTCACTTGGATGATGAATCACTACGAACTGTCATGTGCGAAGCCGCGGCTATTGTGAATAGTCGACCTTTGACAGTTGATACACTCAATGACCCTCTGTCATTAAAACCCTTGACTCCTAACCATCTCCTAACTATGAAATCCCAGGTAATTCTGCCTCCTCCAGGCAGTTTCTCTGAAGCAGATGTGTACTCGCGGAAAAGGTGGCGCCGTGTTCAACACATATCAAATGAGTTCTGGTATCGTTGGAGAAAAGAATTTCTCTTGCTTCAGCAAAATAGACAAAAATGGACTTCTCCAAAACGGAATATAGAAGTCAATGACATCGTCATCCTGAAGGATGAGAATATGCCACGGAATATGTGGCACTTGGCGAGAGTCTCGAAAGTCTACCCGGGACTTGATGGACTAGTGCGAAAGGTTCAGCTGGCTATCTCAGTTGAATCAACCAAGTCAAAAGGCACCTTCATCTCCTTTGTGGACAGACCGATCCACAAACTGGTGCTGATATTGGAGAACTCTAGCAATGACTAGAAAACAGAGACCTTAATTATGAATGTTTAAGTTTTCAGCATTTTGAGGCTTTATGGACTTATAATGATTTGCCTCCTCAAGACATTTTTTCTCAAAAATGAAGTTATCATTTCCCTGAGAACTATGGTACTATTATTTTGTGTTTGGTTCTTTTATCTGCGTTAATGATGTATTTCTTTAAATTAGTAATTACCAATTTAAAGTTGGGGAGTGTAACGGTTTGACTGTTGCGTGGTATGCGAGTTTAGCGATGCAGGGGAGAGTAAGCTCCCTTAGGAAATCCGAGGAGGAAAGTGAAACAGGGCAGTTCCGGATGTATGTGGTCGGAATGGGTTCCGAGAAGCATGGGAATCATGTTTATGGCACATATGATCTCTAAATGTGTAACTATATTGACTGTAAGTTTGCTCACAGTGTTGTACGGATCATGGTAAGGATATGTAAGGATTCTGTAAGAATAAACACGTTGGAGCCATACGAGTTGCGTCTGTCACAGCAGTTCTTGAACGTGGTGCTTTATATTGCCCCCTGCCATGTACAACCTTATTTTAGGATGTAAGGCGAGAGAATCTGGAAATCCCTTGTTTGTAAAGAGTAGGAAATATGCCTGTCATGCCCATTTTTCAATCCAAAAGCTACAAAGATAGCCCATAGGCCTGAAGAGCTAACAAATGATGCAGTAATGATTGTAAATGATGAGTAAATAAAGAATGGTATTATTATCATTGTTTCAGGTCTGTTCAGATAATTCATGTTTGATCCCAAGCACCCATTGTAAGTACTCAATAATGATGTTGTTTATGTTGACGTTGCTTCCAGATGATGTAGCTAGATTGATGTGCAACTTGAAGGTTTCAACACTCGTCACACCCAGTCAGGAGATTGATCTCAAGTATGATGAAATATCTTTTCCTTTTTGTTTAATCATTTGGTCAATTAATGTTATAAGAATCCAAATCCTTTTAAAAACTAGTCTTGCTCACACTTATTATAAGATTTTAATATCTCTTAATATTTGATTTTGGTATTAAGATTGACCTTGTAAATTTATGTACATTTTCAAACCACCTACTAGTACTTACCTCAGATTACAAATACAATCTCCCAAAATGATATTCTGGTACAGACTGATATGTGCATTATATTAACTGATATGAAAGTATGATCCCTGAATGCCTGCTGACTCAGAACAGTTGTATTTCAGCATTTAAAAAAAAAAGAAATGAAAAAAACAAATTTATGAATAGGATCATAATTCTTTGTATCAGAAAATTTTAGGGAGATTATTTAATGATCATCATATCACAATGTACACATAATAATTTCATTGATAAAATCTTATTAAACTTTTCACCTTTATAATGAATAAAAAGAAACTAAACACAAATCAGTACACCTCTGTCCATCATGTTGACAAGGTTTGACCCCACAAAGCAGAATCTGCCGGAGCTCGTGGGGCGAGCTGATCCCATTAGTGCTGACTATGACCTCGATTTTGGATCCTGGGGACTTTTATCTGAGCAGAGCATCACTATTTTTGAACAGGTAACTGCTTTGAGTATAAAAAAACGAAATACACGAAAAGCCTCTTTTTTCTATGAAAATGTTAATTAACCCCGCTACAACATAGTAGGGGGTACATAGTGCTCTTCATGTCCATCTGTCTGTGTCTCCGAAATTGCTTTCAGACTAAGGTCAATGGTTCTGAAGAAGAAATCGAAATAGTGAAAAGTTTACAGACAGACGCCATACCATGCGATACAGCTAAACTATATGACTTGGAAACATAAAATTTGACATGAATGTTACCAATGGCGTGTAGATGTGTCTTTTAGTGGTAAAAACTCCTTGCTGCAAATGTTCTTTGAAATCATGACCAAGAACAGCAAAACCACAAGTTTGATAATATAAGTGACCTATGTGTTTACCTTTAACTGTCAAAAGATGTTACTCTAGCTTCTTCCTTTGAATGTTATCCTTAATCATTGATATGATTGACTACAAATGTTCAAATAACTAATAAAGCGTAATAGAAGCGATCTAACTATAGGTGGGGATATGTGCAATCTGATTAAAATCAGATGAACATATTGTGCGTTTCCAATTTGCCCATTATCAATATTCAATACTAAAAAAAGACTAAAACAAAATGGTATAAAACAAAATGATTTTAAACAGATTGGGGTATGTGAAATTTTGTATCAATTGAGATTTTAAATTCCATTTAAAACTATTTTGCAGCGTTGTAAATTAATTAACCTAAATTCTTTTTTACTAACCCTAGACTTACATGCTAGTTGTTACTTGTAGCATCAACGGAAATGATATCTTTAAACCTAGATTCAGATATCAGCTGATCTATTTTAACAGGAGATACTACGTGAGGTGAAACTGAGTCCATCCCTCAGACTGGAGTTGTCTCCCTCTATTGTCCAGTCTCACGCTGAGATGACTGCTGAAGGTAATGTAAAGGTTTCGTTCCTTCTGCCAGTGCAAAGTGAAGAAGAGATATCATTTTAGGCTCCATACATATACATCATAATCTTTGCAAATACAAGGAATCAAGAATTTTGTTTGTAATACCTATTAAGGATCAGGTTTATTTCTGAGTCACAACTTGATGAACTTTGTTTAATTTTTATGGACATAACCATTTTTCAAAATTGTTTCACATATCCTGAGGAATATAATGCCTCTCTCTGTTATAGATTATGTCATCAGAACAAGGACCCATATTTTTTAAGCTCTCGTAGTGTTATGATTGTCTTAAGCCAATTTTAATGTATGGTTCCTTCCACTTCTTAGCACTAGGAGAGCTTTGGAAATCTAGGCCCAGGATGGTACGTGAGGTCACCACTTTCTGAAAGTTTCAAATGATTACTATCGGTCATAAGTCACTTAAAAGAATATAATCCTTTGACATGATGATGTGCTGAGATGACGTCATATTGTCTTTTCGTGACAAATGTAGATATCATTTAGTATCTCCTGAGGTAAAAAAATTTGATGTTATCACAAAGACTGCACTCCTTATAAAGTGTCTTCCGCCCAAAATGAGAAAAACATAGTACTTTTTAAGAAAAGGGCAATATTATTAAGGTTTGAAAATATTCTATACCATGTCAACAAGAAATTAAGTTACAGCAGTCCAAGAGCTCTCTAAAAAACTAAAGCTTATATTGTAGTAAATTTCGTATTAAAAAGACTCAAATCAGTGACGTCTTGATGTTAGTGAAAGGTAAATTTGGGCAGGTCAGTTACCTCAGTTTTTAGCTCATCTGGCCTCAAAAGCCTGATGGGGTTATGGCATGGCATTTCGTCAGGCATCAATCCGTCCTTCCATCTGTAAACTTTTAACTATTTCACCTTATTCTCTAGAACCATTGACTCAGGAAATCTGAAACCTTGTGTAAAGACTCATTAGTTGATGGGGATTCTACTATGTATGTGGGGATCCTGTAACTCCTAATAAGTACCACAAGGGCCACTCCATAAAATCTTATTTTCAGTTTCTTCTCCAGGAGCAAAAGGCCTAAAAAGCTAAAAGCTTGTGTAAAGAGTCCTTAGCTGATGAGAATTATGATAAATTCATTTGGTGATTCTGTGACAGCTCATATGGTGACCCTGTGACCATATATCCAGATAGCCTGATGAGCTACAGAGCCAATGGCTGTCTTTTTTACCCTGATCCTCTTAAGTTAAATTTACGCTCAGGACTTGAGAACTGTGAACATTGTTGCAGCCCTACAAGCTCCACATACTGTGTCCAGTCCGGAGGACATCAAACTGAGGGATGAGCTGTCCTCCGTCAATGATCAGGTGCAGGTAGTACCACTCATCAAACCAGATTAATCAGCTAATGATTCAATAAGGAAACAAATCAGTGCAAACCCATTTTTTGAAACCTTTGAAGGTATCTTAGTAATGATAAGTGGTAATTTCTCAAATTTTCATTTTTCTTACTTCCTCGTCTGTTGTCAAATGTCATCATGTGTAAGATTCTGATACTGAAGTTTGATCGACATTTTATAACATTTTAAGTTTTTGATAACGTTTTCATTCTGAATGGCTAAATCATGACTTGGTTGGAAAGGAATGTTAACCTTAGTTACATAAGTTAGTTTAGACTTACCAATTACTTAATCAACAAGTATGGAAATTTTGTCACTTCAAAAGAAAGTTTTTCTGCTCAGATCCCCGGTGAGAAAGAACTGCCAGGGTTTGATGGGCGGGAGATCGACCTTGTCACTGACCATGAAGTAAAGGAGATTCCAATCACACTCGCCGACCTCATCTCTCCTCGCAAGTCTCGCTCCAGGTCAACATCCAGTGTGTCCGATGTCCAGCCTCTCGCTGATGAACCAGGGTATTCAGGGAGTTTCCTCTATTCGATATGCTCACAATTGTAGTAGAAATTTTCACAAAGTAGAGTGTTAGGTTCAAGTTCCTCTTATTGAAACAATTCTAAAGGATTGATAAAAATCCAAAAATTAGGTATTATCACTGATGACTGCACCACTTCTGATTAAATGTCTTCCTCATTGTATTTGTCAGGAAAAGATCAATATCATTATAGTCATAGTCTCATTTTTGTAAGGCAACTAAACTGAACTAATTATTCTTCATAAACAAAATCTGATCACTAACACAAATATTTCCTGTCGCATGTGCAAAGATTTTCATTTTTATGCCCGTTTTACAGTTTTGGATGAAGCAGCTTATTGGCTTATGCCGTTTCAGACCGATGAGGTACCGAATCAATTGCAATCCCATCGCGAGTACGAAACACCGGAAATCTAGTCATCGCAGCGCCGATACTTATGACAGTCGCATTCTTCACTGACTTTACCACCTTGTTGTTATTTCTGTATTTGAAAAAGCGTAAGCTATTAGCTATTTTCATGGGATATTCAGCTGGGAAATTTTATGTGTTCTTCGTCACGGCCTTAGCGAAATGACGTGGTAAGGACTAACGCTCGCAAAAAAACATAATATTCGGGTAGGGTAGGGTAGTTTGAACTTCATTATTGAGGGCTAGAATGCCTGCAGAGTTCTGAAAATTGTTGCAAACGTCAGGGGAAAGATTTCTGTGAGTAGTGAACTATTTATCCAGCATTAATTACAACTTGCCTTGCAAAAATGAGACTATGACTTTAAGGTTAAAACAATTCTTTCTGATGTTAACAAGTCCAATAGTAAGAAAATAAAGCCAACATTATAGTAAATTTCCCCTCCCTAAAGCCTCAGCATTGTTCTAATCTAAAGAATATGGATTGACAGGTATAATTTTATTCAATCCTGGTGAATTTCATCTCATGGATCTCCACTTGAACTTTTAAATTCCCATAATCACATTACTCTTTTAACACATTTAATTGTTGAAATTGTCATATCACATCTGTGGTAGATTGTATAGTGCATAGCACTGACAATCTGTGAATTGAACATCATTTCAGGAGTATAAATCCATTAAATGAAAACTTAATTACTGTTATGGAAGTTATTCAGTGGTAGTGATTTGCTCTTTAGGGTTTACAACTCGAGGGTGCAAAAAAATGAGATACAAGTTCTGACTATGATTAAATGAAATTTCTATATCCCATCTAGGAGGTAGGTTTAGTGTATACTGTATAGCGCTCAGTGTGTCCATCTGTGCACCCAAAATCATTTAACGAGTTTTAATTGCACACTATAAATGGTATGGGAATTGCCTTTAGTGGTGGCCTTAACAGCACTTGGTAATAAAATATTCTAAAATTTGGACCAAATAAAAGTTGAATTCTCCAAAGTTTTTTGCTTTAAGAATATAAAAGTCAACAACAGATCCACTTTTTTCTCTCATTTTCTCCCAGAGTCACATTGCCTCCAATACAAGAAACTCCTACAAAGAAGCCGCCAAGCGATGAAGAAAAAGTTGCAACTCCATCAAAACTGCCCAAGACACCTGGTGTAACTCCAATACAGCCGGAAGAACCAAGGCCAAAACGTCGTAGAGTAGTCAGTTACATTTACCTATCATTTGTGAAACAAGATGCACCGTTTGATGTTTTGTCACCTTTATTGTAACACACTTCAACAAATTTTATAATGACTTCATCAATAAAAAAATTTACGGTTAGATATAAGAAACCAACAATAAAGGAAGGCAGTCAAGCCTTTAGATTAACATATAGTCCCTGATAAAAAGATTTCACCAAATATCCCTTATTCAATATTTGGTATGAAATAATATTAAAAAAGGAGTCCTGTACAATACTTAATTAGACTTGCCAACATTTTCTAGACTTAAGATGGCTCCTTTAATATTTTGCCATAGGGTCTGGATGACAGACTATCAAGCCTTATATTTTCTGTATTTAATCAAAAGAAAAATGATGAGTGTCAATCTCCAGCCATTTACTAACTCATCTTCCCTCACAGAGACCCAGTTTGCAGATGGAGCTTGTTCCAGTAACCCCCAGTCCTATGAGACGTAGAAGGAAACGCAGACTACAGTTCATCGACATTGAGACTCAGATCTCGAAGAAACAGCTCAAGAAGCACATGGTGACAGGCAAAGATACATGTATACCTTATGTAAGTTTACAATACGTTTTTAGGTATATTGACAAAAACTGAAATAATTTTTATCAACTATGAGGGCGATCATATTGGGATTAATACTTTTTATAAGATGCACAAGGGCAAAATATAACTTTTTCATTGTGACGACACAATGTCTTAAACATTGCTTTAATGCCTTTGATGGCTTTGTTGTCTTATGCCTTATAATATTAGTATACATGTATATCCATTTTTCTCCCTTTGGAAATATTTACATTGGGCACTTTTGTCATAAAGATTGTATGTCACGGACACTCAAATAATATCCACTATTTCTGAATTTGTTATTTAGATATGATTTCTTGAAGGCAGAAACTCCAGTCTTCTTCTGCATTTATCAAATCCAAGATAAAGGCTTAATGTCATGACTTAGAGAATCTAGAATTTAGTGAGGGTCCAAATTTAGTTAGTAACCATTTTCATATCAACTATTATAGGACCTTTTTTTTCCCCCAGGTGCTTCCAGCGACACGCCCATCAACTGCTGAAGAGCTGTTTGATAGGCCAGGCTCAAAAGGTATCAATGATAAAGGGTTTTCAATTTTCACCAGGGTGCCTTTATGCCAGTTCCTATATTTTGTGGTTACAATGTTTAAACAAGAAATACAGAAGGTATTTTCTCACAAAAAGGGTAAATTATAGACATTTTAGTGGTTTTGTGAGTAAACAACATATATTGCATCTGTTATTAATGCTGCTTATAAGCCAAATGATATATCACTTCAGAACTAACCAAAAATATCACCTGCTTATCTGATATATCTGAATATCTGATTTCTGTATTTCAGCTACACATGACAGGATTGATACTGATTACATCAGTAGGTAGAGTATGACGCTTAAAAGCATTAATAATACTCTTTTGGATAAACGATGCTTCATAACATGTACGTACATGTAAAATTGCCTGTTGAAGGTTTGAGACATCCAACCCTTGTTGGTCTGTGGAGGAGGAATGCGGTGACTCGGACAAATGGATGGACAGAGGAGGAGCAGATGGACCCCTGCTGGACAACAACAGGTAACTAATCTATTATGTCACATGGACAACAACAGGTAATGACTCTGTTATGTCACATGAACAACAACAGGTAATTACTCTGTTATGTCACATGGACAACAACAGGTAACGACTCTATTATGTCACATGGACAACAACAGGTAACAACTTTATTATATCTCCTCAACAACCACATGTCACGACTGTAAGGGGTCCCCACAAAATAGACATATCAAATAAACTACAGGAACTACTACATTGTAGTTTCTTACTTTATCCATAATATTTTATTCATAACATTAAAAAAACCTTAATGATCAAGAAACTATTTACGACAAACTTATTTGATAAACAATCTAAGTTGATCAAAAGATATTTGATTTTGCAATGACATCTGAATTATATTGATTTGCAGAGAGACAAGAGATAGAGAGGGACGTTGCCATGGTGAGTGAAGAAATACTGTGTATCATACCTTTTTTAAAATACCGGTAGATCAAATGTTGGCTATCATTGTAAACTGATTAAACCTAAAAGAAGATGCATCAATTACTATCAAATAAGCCCAAAATAATTCTCAATAACCTTCAAACTAACAAATTTTTAAGATTACATTTTGTAACTGACTAATAGCTATTATTCTATGCTGGTTGAAATACTCTTGCACTGTTCTTCCAAGTTAAAGACCTTAAGGCCATTTTATTGAATGTAAAGTGGCAATCAGTTTTCTTCCTATATAGAAATAGATTTCCATTGTATCAATGACACATGTTTCCCTGCAGTTACACCAAGAGAAGGAAGCCATCCAGTTGCCATCAAGTCCACCGCTACCTGCGCTTCAGTCTGACTCAGACAAGAGTTCTGGTTCTCGCCGCTCACAGAGGCTGTCCAAGAAACAAATGGAGGCCAACAAGGAGAGAGACATGGTCTGTAGAGGATATGATTAGAGGAATAATGATGTTTGCTTATATTGCACTTAAGTTTTGCCAACTTCCTGTATGGAGTATCATTGCTGTGTAAATACCGGCACTCTTAGCCCTTCTTTTTTTCCCCCCAAAAAGTTGACTTCTGGTACTGCCACTGGGTCTTTTAACTAGCCTTGTAGTTGATATGGGTGTTAACAGCTTTTCTTTCTTTATTTTTACGATTGAATTGACCTTGCATTTCACAGGACATTCAATTTTCTAGATTATATGTCACCCACTATATTCTTACATTGTGACAGTCACTAGAAGTGGAAGCACCAGAGGTGGCACGTGGTGATTCAGTTCTCTCCCTTGAGCGGAGCCGACTGAAGGAGACATCAATTGAGATGGAGCGAAGTCGACTTAAAGAGACGTCCCTGGAAATGGAACACAGTCGACAGAGTCTGGATCAGAGTCGGGACCGCGTGATGGATGACAGCATCGGCAGCGCACCGAGGTAGAGCATAGATGACATATGCTCCCTCTTGGAGCCTGCAGACACAGCAACTGCAACTTCTAATAATCATTATTTTAGTAATTTACACTTGATTCCCAAATTTGTAAAAAAAATATGTAAATAAAGGTAGAAGTTTGAAGACCTTAATACTTACTTCAGTTCAACACCCTTGACTGCAATCTACCTTCATATTTCCATATTTCAATGGGTTTTTTAGTTGTATGATGTGGCTAGGATTTAAACAGTATTCCTCCACACATCATTACATCTGATCTCAGCTATTGGTTTATGTTTTCTTTCTGGGTTTTTTTTATACCACATTGATCTCTGTCCCTCCCCAGATCAAGACGAGGTTCAGAGCAGATAAGTTCGGAAGAGGAAGTGATTCAGCTGGAGCTGGTCCCGGAGCATCTGGGGGTGTCCGGGGTACAGTCCCTCGAGACAGTTCTGGAGGAGCAGGAGGTCCCCGCCCCCCGGGCTGACCTGATTCCCTCTCCCCCCTCCATCACCAACTACCAGGGAGAGATGATGAGGTGTGTACCATATATCCTCTCACTTTATGTTTATATTCTCCCCCATACCAGGGGGTTAAAATGAGGTGAGTACCATATATCCTTTCACTTTATGTTTATATGTTCCCCATCCCATGGGCTTATCTGAGTCCCTCGCCACATCACCAATTACCAGGGGGTTGAAATGAGACGAGTACAATATATCCTCTCACTTCCTGTTTATATGTTCCCCTCCCCAGGGCTGACCTAATTAGCTCACCCACCTCCATCATCATCTACCAGGGAGAGATGATAGACTGGAGGTGGGTGTGGATGGCCGCAATCAGGTGTAACAAATGATTCATGGGAGTAACTTGCCCCTAGCTCAGACACTGAAAGCTTTTACCGGAGTCTTCGTGATTGGCTAGTTAAACTTACTTGAGAACATGCTAGTAATGAGGCTGCTATGAGACTGTTGTGGAGAGGAAAACTCATGACAGAATGTAGAGTCGCTTCTTTAAAACTTTTACTCCTCAAAACAGATCTTAATCAGACTGAGTTGGCATTAGGACTGAATTCCCATTTTTTCAATATACTCTTGGCTGATTGGCTAGTTGAGCCTACGTCAGGACATGCTAGTAATAAGGCTTCTATTAGACATAGACAAATAACTTTTATTACTTACCATAGTCAACTATATATATTTTTACCGTTGTTTAACAGGCACATTGACTTGAAGACAGCCACAAAGACGTGGACACGATTCCACACTATCTGCAGCACTCACAACACCTACAAGTCATATGCCAGCAAGATGTTCACAGCTCTACTTGGTAACTTGCAAACATTTGCTTTCATTTTTCATTTTTACCCTTACCAGGAAATGTAGCAGTGTTGAATATTTATAATCATAGCCGGCCTGATACATGTTAGAACGGTCTCATTCCTCTAAACCTATAAAAATTAGCCACTTTGGAACGGTTTGGCATTGAATAAGAGGAATGATTAATGTCAAATATTCAAGTTTCTTTAATGACAATAATAAGTATCCTGAATTTGACACAAGTGGCAACAATAATAGTTATAGATGGCCTGTGCTGTTTTAACATTGGTATCATACTTATTTATGATTTCATTAAAAAAAACTTTATTATAATATTAAAATTGTTTGCTTTTCTCCAGATTTGTGCGCTGCTCAAATTGTCATCACGAGACAGAAAGAAGCTTTTGCTGATATTTACATCAGACGAGGACCACAATGGTGAAGGGAGACAACAAATAACTGGATCAGGACTCAGCAGCCCACAACCAAAATAACCAAGGATTAGAGTATTACCGTAGCAAATGCGCTTTTTGGTCAACCCTTAAGTGAATTTTCTTTTTGAGTTTTCACACTAGACTTCCAAACAGATTTCCTTCATGCAAACCAAATTCATGATACGTTTTTAATCAAATTGATTTTTCCAATTCTTTTGATCATTATTACTTAATGAACAATTAAAATATTACGACAATTGGAACAAATCCACTATGTATTCTATCATCAATCATGGATGAAAATCTAAACAATATTTAATAAGGATATCACGTACTACTGAAATATTTGTATTTGTTCACAGATTCTTATAGCACTGTTGTAGGCACAAACTTGATCAATGAGTTTTATATATATTTATATAAGTTGTTAAAACTAGCTGATTCTTGTATAAATAATTTTTTATCACGCATTTAATGCATAAATGAATAAGCTCGTGTTTTAAAATTTTAGAATTTGTTGAATTGATGCACCTTGTTAAGTTTTTAATCTGTTATTCTGCACTATTTATGACTAATTTATTCATTATTTTTACCATGTTATCCTGTCTCAGGAATGTTGTTACTTGTGTTCTGTTTGCCACAACACTCATGTATTTCATCATGAAAACTGATTGAGTCTTTGTAAAATCATTTGTTTTTAATTTATATGAACAGTTGTTATTTCTTAATAAATTCATGTTTTCATATCTGTTTCACAAGTTCTTCATTTGAAAAGATTGAGATGCAAGACATTCAAAGGCCATCATAGCCTTATTTAAGAAATCAAGGAAAATGTCAGTGCAAGGAATAAGCCCATAACCTCATATGTTTTGATTGGAACTTTTGACTTTAAATCTTGTTTAAACACCCAAAAATATACTTATGGACTTTTGTTTTCATGCTTTTAGTTATATCTTCTCGATAAATATCTGTACGACCTCTTCACAAGTATAATCTTATAGTGTTAAGAGGAGCATATCTCAATATTTAAGAACGAAAAGGTTCTTAACTTGCGCATGAATATAGTTGTGAAAAGCCACTGACTGTGTAACTGACAGATTAATTAAGCTTAAATATATGAGAATGACAAATGCATATTCTGGTGAAGCAGAATTTTTAACAATTCTCAGAACCAACTGACGAAAGTTATTCAGCAAAAAAATCAGAATATGGTAGATAGTAAAATAAAAAAATAACTGGTACTTACTATTATTTATTTAAAGTCTTTATTATTAAAAAAGCCTTATACACTACATTGCATTTACAGATATACATTGAAAATGTTTAATTGCTATATTACAAGATATTCAACCTCAAAATCATTCTATAGGTTGAAGGTGCTTAAAAAGAAATATTTCATATTACTTGAAAATAAGAAATGACAATTTGATAGATAATAATGTCATTTGAATAATTAATTTTTTCAATGTTTTATTTTCTGTACCAATCAAAGTGGTAGTTCCTCTAAGTGTTTGAAATAATTTCAAGTCATTACTGGCAAGCAGGACTCGTGGTTTGATAGATCGATCAGTCCTAAAACATTTAAAGCACTACAAGATGAAGACATCTAAAATCACAAAAGTCATTTGGCTTGTTGACCTGTTCTCCAACAAGACTCATTTCAGATTAACCAGCGGAAGATGACGTCTAGGGCCTAGATTTCGAAGCTCTCTTAGCGCTAAGATAGTCATAAGCCCATGTTAATGTAGGGTAACTACGACTATCTTAGTGCTAAGAGAGCTTCAAAAATCTAGGCCCAGGCAGCTATTTCAAACACTTAGTAAAAAGAAAAGATAACACAAGCAAGTTTGCTACCACTTCTACAAAATGAAAGCCAAGTTCTCGGCAAGGGCAGGTCCTGCAGGGTATCTATGCATAGATGTCAAATTGCATATGCAAGCTCACATCACATGTCATGGTAATGTTGAGCCTCCACTTCTCACAATGCTTGAAGATTTCATAAATCTAATCATTTTACACATCTGTCTGTCTGTCTGTGTGTCCTTCACCTGGTCATGTAGCCGTCGTATGTGGACGCCGCCCGGTTGACATGTCCACTCATACTTCCCCGACCTTGGAGGTCTTGCATTGGGATGTCAGAACTGCAGATATAAAAGTTGTCATTTCATTTCTACAGTGTGATCCATGTGTGTTGATAAATCACCACCCTAATTAAATTATATAATTTGGATAACATATAATTGTTCTATTTTCATTGCCTCCTATGGTCATGTGACTCCCTTCAGCCAATCAGAGGAAGGATACATGATGCAAATAGAACACTCACTTAACGAAGGGGTCCTCATCAGCTGGGTACTGGGGTGGGGGTCCATATGCAGGGGGCGGTGGCTGGGAGTCTGAGTGGGCCCTCAGTCGATGTTGTCTGTAAACAACAAAACGCCATGACAAAATGTCTCTTTACAAGGACTTGTAATCTAGCAGTTCCTCCAACAGATACTAATTGAGCCTGCAGATACTAATCAATCTGCAGTGTATGAAGTTAACCTGAAAAGTTACCCCCTCAGAAGTATGAATTTGTCAATTTTGGGCAAAATTGAAGAAAACCTCCCAAGTTAACCCCCAGCCCAAAAGTACCTAGCTTAAGGGCTGTTTGACAAGCGTTACTTCATACATTGCTATCTGATACTACCTCTGGAGGGTCCCAGGTGCAGAGTGACATGAATCCCTGGGACGGAAGCCACGGCGATGTCGGTGGTCACGATCGAGAGTCATGCAGCGGGAACTGTCCATGAGGGGTGTGTCCCTCTTCTGGGACATCTGTCTGAGACTGAGTGACGCACGTCTCACAGAGTCATACCGGCTGTATTGTACGCTGCAATAACAAATACACACATTGGTGTGTTTGAAAATACATCATCTGCAATAGTTAAAGGGACACAGACTATTTTGTTGGGGCAAAATATGTCAAACTTCATAAATGGTGTTATTTCATCGACAAGTAGATTGCATTCAATCAGCACTCTAAATTTCTAGATCGAGAAACGTTCATATTAAGACAGAGGTTGTATAGGAATGAATGACGGAGCTACCTCTGTGGGGAGAAAATGTTTTATACATGAAATATCGAGCATCAGATCCACCTTACATGGGGTTTTCAATATGCCTATGATTAGTACAACAAATGAACATTATATCATCATACACAGTGTTCCAGGAGGATTATTCTGATTTGTGTTCTACTTATTAACTACAAAATGCAAAATGTTAGTTTTAATAAACATCTAAAGCCAATGATTGCGTTAGTGTTTTTCTAACCTACACTTGCAACAACATCAATGAAACTGAACAACCTGTTATCATGGTGGGCACCTTCCTAGCAAGATGTTTAACTGTCTCAGTCTACATTGCTGTCTAATCTAAACCTTGCTGCTGTTTGTCACTTTGCTATGCCACCTTTTTCACAGGCTTCACACAAGCTTCATAGTGCTATCCGAAAGGAAATCATGGCAAGTCAACTGCAGTCAAACTATGAGACAAGCAGCTCCAAGACTTTACTTAGCCAGTGATTAATACCGATATGACTTATGACTTGTAGGGGAAGTTTCATGATGGGTTGCATTGAGGGGTGTATAGCTATTATCTATCAAACTCTACACAATGAATGATACCAAAGTAAAGCTTATAATCAAATTGAAGTCATGTTTTTTATTACATAATCTGTCATATTCTATTTGTGTCAAATGCTGTAGTGTATGTTTGAGACCATTTGATTCAAATAAAATCTGCACTTTGGTTAAAAACAACATCCAGCATCTCGTTAACTAGAAAATACGCTATAAAGTAATTGGTAGGTACAACAATTAAAATGTTAGCGTCACATATCAAGTTTGATGAAAATCATCGATCCATGCAAAGTGTAAAGCCATGGACAATCACTTTATAGTCAGTTTCTGCCTTGATATTTCCAGACCTATCATGTCTTGCAGATCAGCGGACAAAAAGACATATTTTTAAAAATACATTGATATGATTAAATCATGTTCAGAAACGTTTTTAAGATACAAATTTGACAATGGTACAAAGCAAGGTCTATAAATTATATATATATATTATACAGTAACTTGCACCAATCTGAAATCTGTATCTTAGACTTAGTAGAAATACTACACTGAAATTTGTATTTTCTTAATAATTTCAGAATAAGAAGCATAGCAAGTAAAATGCAATTGTTTCATTGATTATTTGATGAATCAAGTTATTGAAAGTAACAAGGCAAAATCTTAGGTGACCATACATATTTGACTTGCACTGAAAGATGGATGATGTTAGACAAATGAACGATTGTTAACAATTGTTAATAAGTGAACAGAGACAGGAATTCAGGCGGTTCTGCTGTGAGTGAACTCGAATGACCAAACAACTAAAGACTTACTCATCTGCTTCCAACTTCCTCTTCCTGCAAACAATAAACTTGTATTATTCTTTACTTTTCATTTACATTTGAGACACTGAAAACTTAAGTTTTCTCGGGCGGAGTCTTGAAATAACCTTATCAACCACCATAACCAAACAATTCTGGATATCGAAATGTACTTAGCCTAACATATTCCCAAAGCCTGTTATCCTGTCATGAAAATTAGAATGCTAGGGTCTCATTGGGGGATAGTGATATGTCCAACTGGATCACAGTTTATTGAGGGCGCAAAACTATCCTTCTGACCTCATACCATATATTCAACCAATATATCACAAAATAATCTCCCTTCTTGAGGGTTGAGTGCACATTTTTAATTTGCTACTTATGAAGCCTGTACAGTTAATAAAGCATAAGGCTTGATGACCATATCTAGTTGTGTTAGTTTCACAGTTTGAAGAGTAGCATAAAACAGTAAGGGACTCATTTCTGTTTCTTTATGAAAACTTCAATTGGAATCCCTGACCCCCGATATCTCTCCCCTCCAAGTGCACAAACATCATGTACACCCTTCAGAGTCAATGGTACATATGAAGAATTTGTTTAAGTAAACACAACATTCTCGTTTCCTGTTTCTCAAATTATCAATCAAGTATTTTCATTTGAAGCAGAAAGTACATGTCAAAATTCAAAATGTACATAATTTGTTTCCTTAGAGAATAACACTATTCCATGACACTTACCGACTTGACCCGGAGCAGCACATACACATAGCCATGCTGAGTGCAAGAAGAAGACCGATGCCACTAGGTAGGGCCACTGTTAGCAGGAAGTCCAGAAAGAGGCTGCAGCACCGCTCGTCTCCACACTCGTAAGGAGGGTTGAACTCGTCCATTGCACGCAGTGCTAGAACCTCTGTGGCCGCCATTCTGCATCATGTACATAAAGAATCTGCCCAAGTTTCTTCTCATAACTGCTGTATTAACACCAATTGAATAAAGTGACAAATATCTGAGGGCATGCAGAGTATGTTTTCACTTTTGTCATATCAGAACAAAAAGGATGAGATTCTACCGTCTTCGAAAATCATTCTTCCACATTAAAAAATATGTAATAAAAACATGTCTGACCATAAATCTGCACTGAGACTTCTTTAGTACTGATAATAATACAATGCGACATCATCAACGCTTTCTGATGTCATCGTTTTGTCATCTTTGAACACACTGAAGCATTGTCCTAAATGGATGATGCAAAAGCAATGTTACTGGTTGATTGTTGAGGTATCAACAGTGATGATATCGCTTGATATTATACAAATGGTATCTACCGTAGAAGCCAGTTTTAAATGATACATATATCAAATGTAGTTGTTTGTTGCAACAGAAATTTCTAATTTTTATACATATACAATAAACATAACATGTGAAATAAAGAATTTGTTGTTATGCAATTTTGTTAGAATAGTAATGTCAACTCTAATTATGAACTGCATACTTCCTATACATGTAGATTTGCAGATAACATTTGTGAACACAGAATAGTGAATATCATCTGAGAAATGCAAGGGTTGACGTATATTCCTATTCTTGATTTAAGTTATGGAAATACTATTTCATAAACATACAAACAGAAATTGCCTCCTTATTTCCAGTTTCTTAAATTACAGCTTACAATATTTATCAAAATTATAATCTTGGAACATGTTTTTAAAGTAAAATATGTTTTTTTAAATCATGAATCTAAAGCTTAGACAAATTTCTTTTCTACAAAAAAAATATACTGGTTTTATTGTTCCTAATCAACTATAGCATGTTTTAATTATCAAATTCAAAATTCATCTTAGAAAAATGTCGCAATAATTGTATGTGGACTAATTATTTGTGACTGAATTTGACAAATATGTGAATCCAATGTAAATAATCACGTGTTTTCTATTCTGAGCGAGAGCTTACAGTCGTACAGACATATAAAAATTGCCCAATAAGTTGAATTGTTTCCAAAAGTTTTGAAATGTAACACAAATAATGCTGAGTGAACTAAAGTGTTGAAACTTTGAAAACTATGATGGACGAAGAAGAACACAAGGTAACATAGAGTCACAGTGTAACAAAAGAGTTGAAAGATGCTAAAAACATCACAATATGCAAACCAAATTAAAACTTTTACAGCATCAACCACCTTTACGATTACAGATTTGGTCCCCGAATCTAACTTACCTAAAACACCTCACAAGAAATATCTTCGGCAAGTTTGAAGAACTACAAGGCCGCTTCCTCTCAATAAGCGGAAGTACCAGGTAGTCTATTTATAGCTGCAGAGGTTCCTCAGAGGAGTTCCCGAACTCTGCACACCCTTAGAGCAGGTTGAGGGAGTCAGCTCTGCCATTCCGCACTGTAGCCTGTAACTGGAACAATGTGATTGTCCCTGCCTGTACCGACCTCGTTGGGGATTGAATGAACATTATTTAGATAATCAAATCAAATTTGATATTTTATCTTAAACACAAGACTATTATCGTTTTCCGCTTTTCTTGATTTACAATTTAAACTATGTAAATGAGAAATCCTTTCTTCACGGAATGCATTGATTGGAAGGTACCAAACAGCGTCAGTTGTAATTCAATCGAACAAACGGATCATTCAAGGACATACCGATGTAATAACTGTTTTCTTTGTACTGAACGTTTTGAAAATAATTCATGTTTTCCGAAGTTTCTAGAAGTACTTTTTCGGTTTTTGTTTACAGATAAGGTAGATTGAAATAAATTCTTACCATTTTACACAAATTAATTTCTTTCCTCAAGACAAAATGCCACCATACCTTTTTCTAATGTCTGAAAACTCCCTTTATGACAGTGTAAGAAAATGTTATTTGTGTCTTTTGACAATCTGCGTAATGTAGTGGAGCAATAATAGCTTTTATTTTAATGAGATTAGAATAAAAGCCTCAGCTGTATTTACATACAAAACTTATATGTTAATTTGCATTGATCCATATGATTGCTATTTCTTTCTTTGATTTTGACATTATGTTTGAAATTCATAGATATAGATTAGGACACTTTCTTAAAAATTGCCAGTCGTTTTAGCAATATTGAAAAAACATAAAACCAACATATTGCAACAATCGAAGGATAAGGCTTTTCAACTATTAATGTAAACCACGAATGATGTCGAAACGACCCCAAAGAATACTTGCAAGAAATCTTGTTGATATTTATGCTTATTGTTCATGAGAAGGTAAATAAAAAGCCTATGGTTTGTTAAGAAAATAACAGGTTTAATTCGCAAACACTTCGTCAATCTCCGAAAAATCTTTGAATTATTTTATTGACTTGAATCGATAATTGATTTTCGAAAGGGGGGAGGGGGCTCCGGACCCCCTGAACAATCCCCCCCCCCCCCCCCCCCCCCTCTGGATCCGCCACTGATTCGGTATATTCCGGTTTTAATTTGTTGACAAAGAAAGGTAAATCCTTTACCTTTGCGCACGAAGAGAACCGACGCTCAGGTATATTCTGAGCGTATGACGTAGCGAGCTGTTTGTTGCCAAACAATAACGGAGCCTCGACTTGGGAACATCACGTGAAATTTCTCGTATAAAATAATTCTAATTGCGAAGTCTTTAAGAAAGTAACAAAAGTGCCCTCAGAAACGGATCGATGCCAATCGTTCTTACAACAGGTACGTGCTATATAGTTTCATCTCGGACTAAAAATATCTTATATGGGTACCCATGCTGTCATGTAATTTATAGAACGCTGTTCAAAGTGATTGATGGAAATACAATTTTCGACCACTCTTGTAAATCATCATACTCCCTGTATTACAGAGTTTGTCGTAAGTTTTGATAAATTACTTATAATAAAATTTCATATTGTTGATACAAAATTTTATTTTTGTTAATCCAGACTTTTTTCTTTATAAGTCTGTCGTATTTTTGTGCTGGTAAAACTAATGACCTTGTTTAAGGATTTTAAAAGTTTGTTCGTTTTCAACTAACATAATGTCATCTTCTAATGCTGTCGTCGCTTCCATGTTTTATTCTCATAATATATTTGTCTATTTATGTTCAAAATCACTGAGTTTGCAGATATTTACAAAGAAGTCTCGAAATGTATTGTTGTTGAAACTATTAGTGTTATTAGAAATCCTTTGCATGGTCTTGTATTTCATAAACACTGTAATTACGTGGTATTTAGTGCTATAGCTTTCTTGGCGAGTTTGTAAACACCAACACGTGGCGTTGTTCCAAAACTTATTTATAGTTCTCTATGAAAAGACCAATGCTTAGCAACAACTCCTTAGCAACGCCGTGGCACTGTTCTCCCCCCTTTCCCGCACGTCAGAGAGAAGGAATGCCAGCACGCAGTAGAGTAAAGCGGGGGTACTGCAGGTAGATGTGAGAGGGAAGATATGGGCGACTCATCTGATGATCTGTCTCTTCCAGATCAGGCAATGCCTGCCAATGGCCCCCATGTGACGTCATCACACCATCCAAGACAGCGAGGAGTGGACAGACGACCGGGAATGTCCGGCGCGTCCCCACCCCCTCCACCTCGTCCGCCTACCCCGGGACCCTCGCCGCCCGACCCCCCGGCGCAGAGAGCTGTGCTAGAACAGCTCATGGAGCGGAAGGCAGTAGAGGGAGATTTTTGGTATGTAGTAGTAGCCGAGTGGCTGGAGCACCTGAAGCGCTACGTAGGCCTCTCCAGCACAAGGAAATACTATCCGAAACACGTGAGCTCGCCCCCGGGGCCCGTCGTGACGCGACGGGACTACGCACACACTGCCGACGTAGTGCACGAAGACGTGTGGAAGATGCTTATCCAGTGGTATGGGCTGGCGGACGGTCACAAACCTATGAAGCTGGCCGTCTACCACTACTCCAGGGCTGTGGAAATTGAACATAATGTTAACTCTTTCAAAGTGATGCTGTCCAATTCGCCCCCTGAAGACTTTCACAACGTTCGTTTCTCCAAAATGGAGAAGGTCGGTCACGTGGAGTGGAAGATCCGGGACCTATACCACATCCCCAAGGAGAAGATGACGCGACTGTGGGCCAAGGCGGACGTGGACAGTGAGTGGAGGACGGTCTTCTGCCGGGACAAGACAATTGGCCACAGTCTTGACATCGACTCAGATTTCACCCGCCCAATAGTTGCCCTGGAGGTGTCCGACAGTGACGGAATCTGGAGTTCGAGTCCCGAGAACACGGAGACCCCACAGGAGAACCCCCTCGGACCACTCATTGACCACGACGTGTTCGAAGACGTGACCAGCCATTGGGAGGTGGACATTCACGACCAAATCGACCATATCGGCCAGTCGTTCTTAGAGAAACTGCACTCCAATTTCAGTATGTTCGTGTCACGAGCTAGAGAATACGTTGACGACCGTGAGTGTCGACTCCGACACCGTGAACGTGACATGAGCTCGAGAGAAATGAAAGTTGACTCCCTGGCACATCGCCTGGACGACCGTGAGCGCCGTCTCAACACTGAGCTGATCAACTGCGAGGAGAAGATAAAGGAGTACGAGCGAAGACGGCTTGAGCTGGAACGCGACTTCCGGGACCGGATGGAACAGGCGGAAGCGGGTCTGAGACAGACACGTGACGAACTAGGTCGGGACCGTGAGCAACTGGCGGCTGATAGGTCCAGGTTCGAATCTGAAATCATGGTGAGTTATTGAATACGAATTTCTCAACAAATTTGAAACTTTATCTTCAACATTTCTAAGGACATTCCATAATGAATCTCGATCAATTTATTCTTCATCCTGTGGTTTAAATCCTTTTTCGAATTTGTATCTATTTCAAGAACTGTTTTTTAAAATAAAGCTTTCAAAGAAACATATGAAAATAAATAAATATGAAAAACTTTAAGTTTGGATAACGTATTCAAAATAATATTATCGGAAAACTTAATGGCAGAACCGTTTCCCTGCGCCATTCAAAGGTCACACTGAACGCATCATATGGCAGACACATACCACGGTAATACAATCATTCGCTGCTGTATCAATCACGTATGAGTGGTGCCAAAAGCAACACTACAAACTATGCAACCGATACTCTCTAGTAGTCGTAGTACTGGGAATGGCAGTACACACGTCACGGAGTGCTCTCGTGTGATGCCATGTAAACATAAGATAGATATTTCATAGCGCATTGTTTGTTAACGACTGTGAAGAATTTAATTCCATGATGGAACTAGTGGTCCTTTCTGGAGCTTCCTTTAATCGTTACTTTAAATCGTTACATAATATTGAATATTGTTGTAGGCGCGGTGGGGAGGGGGGGGGGGGGGGGGTGTGAAATTTACATTGAGAATAATTATTGAAAATTTTACAGTTGCATATTTTAATTGATCTCCTCCATAGCAACCTTAACCGACACGAACCTCCTAACGCCCGTTCTTCAAAGCCGCTCTATCGACATTCTTTCACTGACAACTATCCTACATATGTTCCAGGGTCTCTATCAAAAACTGTAGCAAATTTGCCCTTTCTGTTAGTAGGCATATAAACTTGTTGTAAGAACAATCATCTTGTTTTAAAATGAGCTGTAATATAAGTCATGTCTCGTCTAAAGCCAGTAACTTGTTCCACAGAGGATGTCAGAGATGTACAAGATCCAAGACAGCCGCATCAAGCTGGATATCGGGGGTCAGCTGTTCACAACGTCCCTCCTCACACTCACTAAAGACCCTGCCTCAATGCTGGCCGCCATGTTTAGTGGACGTCACGAACTAAAGCGAGAGTTGGATGGAAGTTTCTTCATCGACAGGGACGGAACCCACTTCCGCTATATACTGAACTATTTACGAGATGGTTGCATCAAGGAGGGTGTCCTTCCACAAAATGAGAACATTTGGAGGGAACTACTTACAGAAGCGGAGTACTACCAACTGAGTGGTTTGGTCGACTACCTTGGTACATTACTCTATGGCAAGACCTTCACGAAAGATGGTGACACTTTCGTGTGAATTTCGTAATGACAGAAGTCTTGTTTGATTTATATGTGTATATGGCAATTTGTTGTATGAACGTTCTTATGTAAATGCAACTTGCGGGAACAGTGATATTCATTCGATGTCGGTATGGTTTTACTATCACTTGTTTACAGAGAATGGTTTTTGATATATTTATATGGTGTAGTCACAAGGAAGTATATATATTTTTGAGTCTGGGATTTTACGATCGCTGCAAGCTGGTCTGATTACACACAGAACCACATTTGTTGAAGGTTTCAACTTGGTGTTAGTGGCAAGATATGGGCTGTGATCTCCCAACACCCAGACTATTAATTGTGGGGAAAACTTCGAGCATGCATGCAACGACAGAAGTTCGATGTACAGCAATTTTGGGATGTGCCTTCATCAAACTCTCATATATTGTCCATTAATTTTTTTGCACATGGAAACACTATGCACATCTTGGTCTTCATGGATCACAAGGTGCGTTGCTTTTGTCAACGACGTTACTGTATACATTCTTGTACGACTGTACTTTAGACAAGGTTCGAACCCCCTGAACCGTCCCACACACACAACATCCACCCTATCACTGGATCCGCAACTGTATTTCTACTATGAATGCAGATCAAACCTGAACACATTTCCCTACTCTCATATACCAAAAGGACAATGTCTATTCGTGCGTTGCAAGCAAAGGTGCAGTAACGGTCAAATCCCTGTCTTTCGTTTCAAAAAAGATTTCTTACATCACGCGTCAGCTTTTTCGGTATGTTTCGTCAACTAGTCATTGATATAACGAGTAGAGTATTCTTGATTGTTGACATCAGAGGGATTCAAAGAAACACTTGTGTCCATCGCCGGTGTATAAATCATGTATGCTGAGGAGCATTGTTAATGAGGGAATGATTTGAATAGAAGGTTTCTTACCATAACTGTATCTGAATATCATCGATCACATTGAGTGAATAAATTATTTTTGAAAGCATCTGATGTGTTTATTGAAAAGCACATGTATGTATCTCCAAGCAGACTACATTTAAGACGATGCGTCTTAAAATCTCCACATCCCTTCAGGTAACTGCGGTTTGTATTGCTGACAAAAAATCATCCTAGGTAAAAAATGATTCGTTCACTGACAATTATTATAATATAAATGCGATGTATATACGTGAACACGGAATAATGACTGGAATATAAAAAAAACTAGATTAATTAACTGTTTCCGACCAATTATGAATAAATATATCCCTTATTCGTTACTTAAACATTAACGTTAAACGTTGCGATAATCAGGCATTCTAATGAGATTGATCCAATATTTAATAATTCTCATTTGACTTTCAATATGCATGTTATGGTGACCAGTTTCACCAAGTATAGCTTTATTTGAAGCAAATTTTCCGACTGTAAAAAACTATTGAAATATGAAACATTAACATTTTCTATAACTTCAAAATACCGTGCTACCAAATTTCCGAAACCATATGAATAAAATTTGTGCTATTTTGGTGTCAAAAAGTAGACAAGCAGAATCATAAGAAATAAACTTGTTAATCTTGAAGAGTTTCAAAATGGAAAACAGTGACTTTTTGGTTGGTGCTGCCAAGGTTTTACATTCCGTGGACCAATTAAGTCGATTGGAGAAAACCAGTCCTTAATGCTTGTACTACTATATTTTTGCCAAGGAATGGCCATTTTTTCTGTTTTCGCCACAATGCACCCGTTTCTAAAGACAACTATATTAGATTTATCCATATAACCCCCTAGTGTCACAAAAGTTTTGTAAAATATTCAACTGGAACTGCAAGCAATTTATCATGAATGAAAATGTAAACATATCAAAAGTAAAAATAGGGGTGACAAATATTCCATTTTTGTATGTTTTCATACATACTACGTACAAGTTTATTAATAAATAAGATATATCGCAAGGGACTTAGGACACAGCCTTGCCTTACACCGGCAGTAGTGTTAACGTTTCAGTAATACCAAAATCAGTTCTTACACAGGCTGGAACAGATTCATACATACTTTTTGAAATACTATAAATTTACCACGACAACCCTTTGAATGTAACATGAATAACAATTTCTTGCGTAATTTCCGTTTGTAATGATCTCATACTCGATGATTAAGAAAATAATTGTTCGGACCTCTCGATTAGTGATAAAGATAACCGTTGCCTCTAAAGCTGTGTAAAGAAAATCATGATTGACAAAATAATCTGATTCCATTTAATCTTGGAACTAAGACCGTGCAACATTGGTTGAATTTTGATTGATTATTATTAAATCTAATTTTGTATTATCTGAATAGACATATTTAAATGATAATCTTCTGTAACATATCATATCTATTTGTAAATGCTTTTCAAAACATTGAGCTAAAGCTTTGAAGCAATTGAAGAGTAAGGGGTCGGTTCAACCTCAAACACTAGATTAACATTTACTCGATTAAATATTTGAATAACTTACTGTTCCTTAGCCTTAATATTCTTATTTTCGGGCTCTTAATTCCATGTCTATGCAGTCAAATCTGGACTTGAAGAATGAGGACCTAGACTCTATTAAAGGCTTCTATTAAATACACAGTCATGAAGTACTACTAAAATATGCATGGTATCACCCTAGACATAAGTTCAAGAGAAATTAAATCATACTTGACTTTGTTGATAATATTTATAACTTATGTTGCTATATAACGTCAAATATTTCTGGTATTTCACTCTATAATTCGAAAGTTTTTATCAACAAGAATCCTGCCGACAATCACGATGTACCGTATCACGATGCCTTGAACAACAGTCAAACCATTGAGGGGACAGTTCATTGTTTAACATTGTACACCTGTATGCACAAAGAAACAATTCCGTGCGTGATTTTAACCAAAATGACTTTCATAAATTTTGATAGTTATAAGTTATAACAAATTAATATCATTGCGTTGAAGTATGATATCATATGTGTACATGGACGCACTGGCATTTGGCTTGGCTTGGAACTTCGTGGATACACATACATAGTAGGGTTAGCAAACCTCTTCACGATGGTTTACCAATAGATCCACTTGATATGTCTTCGAACCATTAATTTACGAGGCTTATGGAGAAGATTGTATATTGGATTCCCCATACTTCGACTTAAACCTGTAACCTGATAAACACTTAAAACTATATAAACAAAGGTTCTTAACCAATGTGTCTAATCTTTTTTAAAAATGATCATTGATGTTACGATGATGTCCCCCAGTATTGTTACAGACAACATGGGCCTCTGAATGACAGATTCTTTCGTGTTAGAGTGTGACTAAATAAGAATCTGTATCGGAACATCGAACTCAGAATAAGAAATTGTCATCCATGATGTGTAACCCAAGTCGTTACTAAAATTGCACTCGACAAAGTTACCAAAATATAATGAAAAATATAAACTACAAAATTCATAAAAAATAAAACAAAATTTATTAATGTTGTCATCCATCCAACCGTGTCATTCCGACAACATAAATAGGATATGCATGAGAGCAGACCCGCTTATCTAAATATATTTTAACATAAGTATATCGACATAATCGAGTTTTCCTTTGTGTGATATTGAAAGCCAAACAGCACCTTTTCTCAAATATAAATACGTGTATAACAATATGAGTCACATCTGACACTGTCGAGGTCAATATTGGTGGATTTCCGGTAACCTACGTATCATTGGTAGAGACATCGTTTGGTCTACTGGTTTTCAAATGTTAAATTTTCAGGTTATTTTCTTACGTTTATATTCATTAACAAATTTCCTTGTTCATATTTGAATGATAATGCCTACATCGTAGACAGAGGCGATAAATATTGTGTTCGCCAGAAAGATAACGCTTTAAATTACTCTGTCAACACAAGATGTCCATGAATTATTCCAGAATCATTTGCAAAATAATTAAAAAAGGCAATTAATGTTAATGTGGCAACACGTTGACCAAACTGGGTAACACGATAGCGCAGCGCGTACCACTGTATCACCACTTTCACACAATGGCGGGAGGTTCTCATGACCGTGCAAGGAGGCCTGCTTGAAGTTGTCAGTTATGAAACATATTCTTCCTTGTTTTACACGTCGCAATCAGCAAGACATTACAAAATCATCAAAGCCTCTCTGAATTTATGATTATCCGCAATAATATTGTATAATATTTTGATTTTCTAAATCAATAACATAATGATATTGATCCTACAGACTGTGACTCCTTAGATCAATTTATTTTTTTAGTCCTTTGCCCATATCAGTAAAGATGAAAAACAATACTGTTTATACACCATTAAAAATCACTGAAATGTTCAGAAAAAGGCAAAGTACATCACGAGTCTGCGAATGACTACATCTTGTCCAAATTTAACAAAAAAGATTTTAAAAAATAAATCAGGTTTAACTCAAAATCTCCATTGAGGAGAAGACAAGACCTCAGAAACCACTCTATATTTTTCCAACTTTAAATATTGAAATTAATTAAAAATTATAATTACAGAGACTAGATGTATGTGTAGTAAGTCAACATAACACACAAATATCCATGATCAAATAAGTATAGCGGCCTAGGTGTTTCCGTTGTGCGTGTCTATCATCTGAAAACATACAGGTCGCATACAATATAGATAGACGTGAGCTATTTTAACTCTGCTGTATGAAGTACACGGTGTTTGAATGGGCCGACATACGAGTCGTCAAGTTAACAGCAAGGGTTACCCGATGGTACGCACGTTGTAGCTTTTTGGGTAATTGACATAATATTCTTATTAAAAAATAGATAAATAAAGGCAAAGTTTCAAGATATGAAACTTGTTATCTAATATGGAAATTTGACACCGATATTTTTTCTTACTTCCGTTTCTGCTAATAAGCAAACATAAACCAACATTAAAAAAAATCAAATTTCCATTACCAACAAAATTGAACTCTTCGGTGTACATGTAAAAATAATGACAATAGCATTGTTGTGAATGATGCTTAACAGAAAATTAAAATTTAATTCTTGTGACTTAATATACCAAATGATTATTCATTATCATTATCATACTACGTTACATGACTAAAACAATGTTGAGGCATGTGACACGTTGTAACAATACAATTGTTTCTGCTAATACGCAAACATATACCAACATTAAAAAATCAAATTTACATTACCAACAAAATTGAATTCTTCGATGTAAAAATTATTATAATACAATTGTTGTGAGTGATGCTTAACAGAAAATTACAATTTAATTCTTGTGACTTAATGTACCAAATGACTGTAGCATTATCGTACTACATTATGTGACTAAAACAATGTTGAGGCATGTGACACAGTGTGACTATACAATTGTTCCAATAAGTCCATATACACTAATGTGAGGACCCATTACACCGTTTGACCATAACGTATCTATCATACCATATAACTATGCCACAAACACTTTTCACTATCTAAAGCACTGTTCTAATATATTTCATGAAATGACTATTCACCAGGTAACGACGACCTGATAGAGAACACGCCATTATCATACAGCCCTGTAAAACTATTCATCATTGTGCAACACGACACAGCATGACTATACCTTTGTAATGATGTTGATGATGTTACCATTGTAGTAACACTATTAGTATTAGTATTAATACTATCACCACTATGAGTACAGCGCTGTCCCGACTAATTACACCATTTGACGATTCCAATATTGTGACATAAAAAGTTCTTTGATTTTACCTTTATTGTGATACATTACACAATATGGCTTTCCCTTTGTTGTGAACCAGAATAACTATTCTTTTATAAATAATCATGCACAAAACGACTTTATCACTCAAGTCTTTGAATGGCATCTTGAAATGATATACATACATTTTTCTGGAAAAACTTCTTTTTTGTGATATTCACAATAAAAAGTTGTTATATCGAAAATCTTGATTTACCATTATCATGACGCATTTTCAAATTAACTATACCGCTTGGTGGTTTTTTCTTTGCCTTTCACTTTCTTCTTATTCTAAACATTTCTCAGAGGCAAGCCCTTGGCATAGTTACTGATATGCTTGTAATGTGGATTTTTTAGACTAAAATCTACCCTCAAATATATAGGAGATTATAAAAGAAAAGAGCCCAAGAGTCATTTAATGGTGAACTTGCGAAAAAAATCGTAATATATGACTTTTCTAAAACCTTTGCTTTCGGGTTGTCATTACAGATTCAGTCGTTGTGTGACGTCACACTCTCCGTGACTCCTCAATGCTTGATAGCGACACAATAAACACGGTTTAGGGGTACCTATGGAACATAGTGGTCCTCTCTCGTGTACTCCCCTCATGCCGTTGCAGACAACTAATTGTCGCATTGCCCTGTCGATTCAGGTGAACACCATACTCTCGTTAGAATGAACTGTTTAACAGACGCTACGGATGCGTCGTCAAAGTAGCTGTTCTTATTGGGTAATGCATCTACTCTAGAAAACTAGCAAAGATATTATCTACTCTAACCGTTTTGAAAAAAACCCAAATAAGATGATCAATTATGTTAGCATACATTTTTCACAATGCACTTGTGATACGTTTTATGGTTCTGCCACAACTTCTATATTTTCATAGTCAGTTTATCTGAGTTTTTATGTTTTGCAATCACGTGTGTGTAATATTCTGTCTCAATGTAACTGAAAATTTTAAAAAATCGACAAAAAGGTGCTGTCCTCCATGTTTACATAACTAACAATTATTTTCAGATGTATCCCATGCCCTTCATTATGCAAGTGTTTAAAACGAAAGCATTTGCTCTTTGTTTTCGCTGGAAAGATCAAATATCGTTTGAAAATGAACAGATCTATTCAACGGTTAATGTTTATACACGCATATAAATTTTCTTTGATATGTGTCACCTTTATGTCCTAAATCAAGGAATCACCACCCCAGATGAAGCAAATGGTGGTGTATGCGATGTGTATCGAGTAAATCATTGTTGTGTCCTCGCTCTATGGCAGTCCTGTAATGAGTAGACAAGCTGTTGCAGCAACAATTATTAATTCTATTAACACGATGTTGTTGATATCTCGAGGTCGGCATGTGTAACACATACTGCAGAATATCTAACAGACAATATCGGCCTAATAATAGTATATTGCCTTCATGGTGGAAACGAGAAGTGACATCCATAGATTCATAAATAGAACAGTACAGTAAAAAATGGTTAATCGTAACCGGGAGCGGGAAAAACTGCAAGGATAAAAGACAAAGACAAATGTCATTTAATACAGATGCCACTAATGTCAAGTACTGCCTTGGACAAAACTCATCTATGTCATATTCCGTCCAGGATGAATGCAAAACAGAACCTGTGGAACCGAGGACAAAAGCCGCCTAGGACATAACTCCGAGGCCGAGGGAAATACAGATTAGGACTCTTTCTACCTAGGCCCAAATGCAACCTAGGACGAATTCCACCTTGGGCTTGACATAATATTGTGTCTATGATATCGCATGGTGAATTTAAAGAAATGTTGACTTTGGTTATTATTTCATTTTTAATTTTTATATGTGGAATATGTTTTCTAAATGTAAATTTTAACATTGATCTTAATTTTACCTTTTCCCAAAGGTTTTGGAATTTTATCACATTGCTGGCTTGATTTCTTCGCAAGTTTTTTTTTATGCCGGATGTTCCTTTCCCTCAGGCAAAATATTCTAATTTTAAGATACAATCAATACAAGGGAAAAAATAACATTGGCATCTCATTTGTTTACATATTGAACGATTGTAACATTAGCATATTTACACTGTCTGCACTTCTTTTTAGTACTAAAATATGTTTACATTGGTTTTCTGTATTTTTTCTCTTTATTAAACATGTTAAATGCCTAGGCCTACTTTTAATAGCTTATGAAAACAATGATAATAATCCATTTGTATCGCACTATTTCCATTCATAAGCATGCTTAAAGCACATGAATCCTATCCCTGAATTGATAATACATACAATGTAGCTATTAAACGCATCGCACAACTGTGTAGTTTTATACCTTCCCATGTTCTGGTACCAGTTTGTATATATAGCTGGTAGACTGGTGCAACTTGGATTAAATTTCTTGCCCACGGACACAGTATATGGCGGTGGTCGGAAACGTTTGGTGCCTCAAATGAAATTCAAACCCGGGTGGTTGGTGTGTAAGGCAAGCATGCAAACCACTACACCATGTTGGTCCACAGATAACTGAGTCGTTACTAAACAATCAAACTGAATTATGTTTCTACAGTTTTACATCATTGGTTCAAATTAGCCTTCTTAGTTGAAAAATTAAGTAATGAGTTACAGTAAGTCAACTCGCCCACCAGATTCACATTAAGAATGCGTATGTGCGTTAATCATTGGTCAATACACTTTCTTAACAGACAATGTTCTTTAAAATGGATCAATTTATTGGCCAACATCACAGCAGTAAAGGTTTGATAAGATTGGTTATACTCCAAAATGTTTTATAATAATTTTTCAAATATTTTTTTATGAAATATACTTGGATTTTTTTCTTTAAATATATATTAGGCATACATGAACCGTTTTTAAACATGAACGTATGCATCAGTTTGTTAACACATACTTCAATTACCTTCAGGGAGGGAGTAATACTGTGACAGCTGATGTGAAATGTGATGTGCGATATTTATTATAAATTTGCTATGCTTTTTATGTAACTCGTGTCTTATGGCTGGATCCTATGTTTTACCGGTTATTATGTCGCAATATTATATGAATAGCATGTGACATAAAACATTTTTCTTCTTCTTCTTCTGTTCATCTATGATTCGTATAACAACACTGTTTCATTTAAATCTACCATGGGGTTACTGCTTAGGAAGAACTACTTTAGAAGCATCGTTTCAATTTTTCGATGTTTATTTTTTTTAAATGACCCCCGTTGAATATTTTTTGACAACAATATAATCTTGAGAGGACATAACATATAAATAAAATTTCATTACTCAACCCTATTATCTGTAATCTTAATATTTCTCGTAATAAGCGAAAACGCCATTTTAGCGTGAACACATTTAAATCATCCCACCTAGGGCAAATGGTTCACGAAGCTTACCCGAACCTGGTCTGTTCCTTTCAGAATGCCTTTATTGATTAAAAAAGATTGCCTTGCATATTGTGACATTTGTTTTCCTTTTCGTGAAAGTTTTAAATTCCACCTTAAAACACGTGCTACGGAGCCTTTAAAGATATATCCAAAACATTACCCTGCGTTAAACACTAGAAAGGGAGAGTGAAGAAATGTTAGGAAAAATCAACTTCATTAATATCTACTGATTTATAAATGGTTTTGTTTTAAAGTGACTTATTGACAATGAAAATCATTCTTTGGAACTTTATGAAGTACATTAATATAAATTACCAGTTATGGGTTTTGTCTTTTTATTTATGATAATGGGTATAATAGTATATCAGTGGGCTGTCTAATTAAACTGATTTGTGACTAATGTGTTGGTTCTTTAAGAAAATTTCTGCCATATTAGAAGTAATTACATTTCACAAAGACGGAGTACAGTTCCTGTCTAGATTCTATATGTTATTTAAGCAATGGCGACGGTTACTTATTCACAAACCTTGTCCAGTTGCAAATATTTGGAGTATTTAGTATCTGTGTTCTATCGTACACGCTCTAACCAGCTTAACAGGACAAAGCTAACACAGGGTCAACCTAAATGCTCGTCAAACCACGTTTAAATCTCGTCTCACGCGGGAGTGTCAACTCCGCGACGCCGAATCCAATATGGCGGTCAGACGGTGCAATCTCGGGCTTGGTCGCCGATGCAACCTCGAAGGTCCAGCGTTTTTCACTAACTTTGGTGGCTATTTTAGACCAACGTTTATTTCTGTCCAGTGGTAACTTTTGATTGCATAACCGAAAGTTAGTAAACAGAGACATTACGGCGGACGACTCCATGCCAGGACACGGCTATGGGTCAAGGTTGGCTTTACACACTGAATAAGCTAGAGAGGGCATACTGTTCCTCCCTTACAGTCAGGGTCGGATATACACATATACTCTACACGTTCAAACGTATACACATAAATATATGCACGTACACATAGATATGTATGGGCATATGTAATTTGCAAAATCTAAAGTAAGCAAAACAGTACCCTCAGAAACATGTTTTGACTAGGAGAGCGTTTGCGGGACACCGTAAAAGCAGAGCAGCCCCGAAATTGAGGGTTCCACCTTCCGCTGTTCCGCCTTCTTCACAGTCCAAATATTCGCCAAAAATATATATCACAAAACCAATTCAGCATCAAAAGTCAAGAAATCGCCCATGGTTGTTATGACTTCTTGCGGGGAATTTCACACAGTTTTGATTTTTTTTAGTGATTTCAGAACATGTTACTTTGTAAACTTGTTCAAAGAATTCCCAGGGGCTATAATCAATAATGCTTTAGCTAAGATATAAAAAAGCTACTTCTGATTTCAAAATTTGACTTAGCCTATTGAAAGGACAGTTCTAACCAAATGGGAACATGATACTTATGATAACATTTTGATGGATTGAGATTTTGCAACTAGATAAATGAAAGTGCACACTCGGTAAAATAAAACAGGATGAAATGTGAAGCCATTCTAGCGTGAAAAGCCTTGCTATAAGTCATTGTTGATAAGTCTTATCATGAATCATTTGTTAACTTTTGGATATTCTATCCATACATATACTTTTACTTTTGTAATTTTATGAAATATGGCGGACCGTAACCGATAGGTAAGCATCTTTAAGTGTAAATATATATACCATTTTCGCGGAACCGTGAGTTGTTGGAATCATATATGCCAAACTTAATCAATGGTGTCATTTGATCGTGAAGTATCGACTGTTACCAAAAAGACATATTTTAAAGCTTATTGGTTTTTTAGAGTGACAATATGAAGGAAAAACGTCGCAATTATGATCGAAAATCGGACAGTAGCGCGCGTCAAATAGTCAAACGTAATTTTGGAAACTTATCTAAAACAGTCAGGAGGGCAGTTACGAGTTGATATCGTTTGTTAGGTTATATAACTAGTATCAATGATTATTGGACGTGATATCTACACCTCTGTGCATTTATAAGGCTGTTTTTAGATTTTCATGGAAAACCAGTATTTGTCAAACATATGTCTTTTTGACATTAAAAGTTAAGATGTTTTGATTTCATATCGCCACATATGACATTTAGGTTAGTATCAAAGGTAAATTATAAGTTATGAAAATCACAGAGTGGCTCTTTAAGTCACGATCTCTTTGTGACCTTTACTTTTGACCAATCATAGCGAAAACTTTGCGAAATCTTGTTAGTAGAATTAGAGCCTCATAGCACCAAAACTTTTGAAGTTACCGTGTAAACAAGGATTTTAAAAGTGATTTCATTACTCACGCCCTTGACAATTGACCTTAAATAGGAACATGCATAAACATTCCTAGGGAGTGTACTCAATAAATTGTTGATTTGAGTCCTCAATATCTATTTAATGTTTCAAAATTTGAAAAAAGGGTGAACATGTCCTTAACCCATATCTCGTTACCTTGTCCTTTGACATTCTAAGTCATAAATCTATGATCAATTTTCATTGATCATAATAATCATATAGTGATACTACTATGATTATAAATTGTTCATGATTAAGATTTCATTTTCCCAAAACTATAAGTCGTGACCCCGGTGTGACCTTGACCCTGAACCAATTGTAAAGAAAATTTTCCAAGTTATCTATCCTAGTCATGAGCTAAATATCAGAATTTAAATCGTGTATGATAAAATACATGTATAGGCAGTAATGTCCCTTCAACATTGTTTCTGCCTTTTTCCTCAGTAGCAAGGTTTATATGAACAATTTACAATGATTTTCAAAAAGTACAATTACATGAACATTTATTGGAAAAGTACAACATATCAAATATTTGTTTTCTCTAAATAGTCATTTTTGTTACTTGTTAAAACGAATATTGACTTAAGACTCAGCAAGCATCTTATGTATCACTAAAACAATTTAGAATTGAAATGGAGCTCTTTTTGATGAAGAGTTACACTTGGTACTCTTCCGTCTGTCACAGCGATGTTATGTGTGTCTGTGATGGATCAGGAAATTTAGCTTTCAGTTATAACATTGTTGAATATTATTCTGTAAAACATTCCCAGTCAGGATTATGCTAGCAAAATGTCTTATTTGCTGTCATATTCATATTATATAGTTTCAGAGCATCAAGCCAAGGATTTGCTAGTGCCAGCCCATGCTTGCAGGTTAGCATCTATAGTGTTGCGGGCTTTCTCCCTGCAATGATACTAGCATCCGTGATATAAGTGAAATGCTCTTGAAAAAAAATCACCTTACCCCACCTCAAAAGTAACGAACTAACGAAGTAAGCGATCCGTCCGCATTGCAGTGACCTTACTAAGCACTAATTGACAGAGAGTCACTGATGGAAATCTGTGACCTTTCATGACATGACGTCATATATTGATACGCTCTTCACCTACCCTTCATTTGCTTATTTTGGAGTAGTTTGTAATTCTTGGTTGTATTTTAGGTGCAATATTTGGTTACGTTGAAGGAAATAAGGGAAATAAATGAATCTGAAGAGAAGGAAATCAAATGTTATTAAGTACATTACAATCTTTTTAAATCAACACAAGAATTTTTAATATGAACATATCATTTTAGGTTAAGCTTCGCACCGAAACTGTTTTCCCCCGGTGTTTTCGATTGAAACATGAAACCAGGGAAACAATAAAACAATGTCTTTTTAATACGGAAATGGTTCTTCAGTCTCCGTAGCCATTTTGATAAAAATCGACCATGTTCCGAGGAATAAAAGTTTTTTAAAAAAATGACTCTAGCGGGATTCGAACAAAATATATCAGGGGGCTTTCCTCTCCACAACGGTCTGAAAGCAGCCTCACTGCTCAACACCAGTTTAACGCAGACAAAACCTAGTCTTTAGCGAACCAATCACATCATCGCGTTTAAAAAAAGGATGGCGGCGATCAAGGTTAACGAATGGTAAATGGGAGTTACTTGCCCCTAGCTACTGATACCGAATACTTTTGCCGCACGCATTGTGATTGGTTAGCTGAGTTTACTTAAGAACGTGCGCTACAGTAGGCTGCGGTCAGACCTTTGTGGAGAAGATAGCCTAGACAGACCGAGTTCGAATCTCGGTAGAGTCAATATTTTGAAACTTGTATTCCTCGGAACACGGTCGATTTTTCGATCAGATTGTCAAGAAGCACGCGGGTCAAGTAACTGACTTAAGTTTTAGACACAAGTAAATATTGAGTATTTGCGTCACATCGTTGAATAATGTCATGTCATTATAGACGAATTGAAAGAGAATGAATTCATAGAATTAAAATTTTAATTTTTCTAATTATGAATTCAATAGTTGTCTGGTAAAATGTGTATATATGCTAAATTTGATGCACCAGGAAGTCAATAAGATTCATCCGAGCGAAAACTGCTGACTAAACTCAACGCGTCATACATGTGACAGGTTTATTCGTAGAGGATTCGAATTCAAATTTCATGTATAAAAAAGGACAACATGAAATATAAACCAACTTTATTTACCCAACTTGAATAGTTTATAACGACACACGATACCGACACGTGCACGCGTTAGTGACTACACGTGAAAATCTAAATAATAACATGAAAACCAACACCTGAAAAGTATATGTCCGGCAAGATAGGTTCCCGTATGAATATCTCCTAGATCAGGCGGGCACCTGACGATGATGGCCTGGCTTTAGTGTGAGGCGAGGAAGCCAACCTGTAAGCAGGTAAAGTGACCCTGGTCAAGGTGTTGGGTGTCACAGGTGATGTGGTCAGTTGTCCGAGAGTTTGAACCAGCTGGCTGCAGCCCCTTAACAAATCTGGTCCGAAAGCACAATAAATTAAAATAAAAAGAAATTAGACTCTATAAGTGGAGACCAAAACTATCTGATACAGTCTGGTTAAATATGACCTTGTTGCGAGGAATAAATTGAAAGAGAAATGGCACTACCGAGATTCGAACTCGTTCTGTAAAGGGGCTTAGAACGGGATCGGATCTCGGTAGAGTATTTTCTCTGACTTTTATTCATTGGAACACGGTATTTTTAAATCAGGCTGCTATCTGATAATTTGCTATTTTGTAAAGCTTCTATGGAAACCAGCTGTTAATAGGAAACTTGTTAAACTAGAAGAACTAGTGAAAACGGTTACATTGTAAGCAATCCTGATAACACTACTTTTAGTTACAACAAATGACGTGGAATTTTAAAACGAATTAATTTGACCCTTTTCGTTGAACCTCTGTCTTTAAACAACTTGGTCATATACAGCACAATACAAGTATTCGTGTATCAAACATATATATTTGGTTGAAAACTAGTTTGTCTACTGTTTGTTGAGGTCACTGCTAATGAATGATAAAGGAGATATAGAAATCTGTCTCTCTGGGGTGTCGGTCTTCTTTATCTTACATCATTTTCGATGAACGTCTGTGTGTTTATAGGGACTTACCATGTCAAACTGCCCATTCCACAAGTAAATCCATGAACAAATTTATTATAATTACAATCGGAAAAAAACCTCAAATCTTCATAATAATAATTTAGTTTTGAAATGAACAATGGAGGTTCGATCAATTCCAATAAAGTATGAAATGATTCATTTTCGTGTTAATGTCACAATTTTAGTCATCTGTGTGTTATTTGTCAAAACTTTTAATTCGTTAGATCAATCCTATCCAAAGAATAGGCAATTACAAAATTCATGTAATTTAATATGTCTTGGTAATGCTGTGTAGTGTTCCATATGTTAGTCATAACAAGGAGTGTTTGCTTAATCAAATAAATAGTACAACAGTTGTAAACTGAAAATGATAAACAATACCATTCAATGATATTTGTAATTGATTAACTTTTTTTAGTGTCGACTCTCTTAGTTACACAGCTATGTACAGTTGTTACGATACTATTTGTTCTTTTATATTTTGGCAGATTACATTGATTGGCTTTGGTATTGATGGTATTATTTTCCCCCCTAAAGTTCCTATTTTGTTGACATTGTTGGGTTTCAGGAAAAACAATATCATAATGCCATCCAAAGTCACACAGTCGCCTGTGGGTGCTTTTGTAAGACAAATTCGAGTGTAGATTTGGGATGAACAAAATTTCATTCTTCTCATTCATGTTCCTTGTAACAGAACAAATTATTATATTTTTTGTATCATGGTAAAGGCGGTGATGCTATTCATGGTTTCTTTCTTTGTAAGTTACAATAAATAATGTCTAAATGCTAACGATATCTGAACAAAATGTTTCGCCTTGCAACATTTTCGGTTCAATACACATGAGTCTATTGGCGTTGAACCGAACTGATGAATGAAGACTTTAATGTAATACCACTGTGTTTGTAACAAAAATGGGATAGAATTCTCGTATTAAAATAATAAAACGCGTTCAAACACTCTTCCTTTTATTGTCTTCAGTAAGGAGGTGTATACTTGACTACTATAATAATCCAAATGTTATATTCAAAGTGCTCAAATATTGTCAGACAATTTAAGGGACAATTTATATTTAGAAGTTGTAAAGATGAAAGAAAAACTATTTCTTTAAATAATGAACCCCTTATGCAATAAAATTGACTGTCCATAAATCTTTATTTTCTTATATATATTAATAGCTACAAATTTACTGAAACAAAGTACACAAAGATGGGTGTTTACATAAGGTTATATTGACAAAGACGTAAGATAATTCAAATATCATCTCATCCGGGAAGTATTAGGCTTTCTCCTGCTTCAACCATCATGGACATAATCACCTTCATCAATCAGACACCATCGCTTACACAGCAATAAAGAAAAACGAAATTTCGAGAAAGACGTAAGGGAATTTAAAGTATCATCTCATCCGGCCAGTTTCACCTTCTCTCCCAGGTAACCATCATGGTCATAATCACTTCCATTATTCATCACCTGATTCTGACAATGTCTGTGACGTGTCTGCACCTTGAAGGGGAAACTCTTACGTACATGTTACACCAGATACTCAGGGGGATGGGAGATACAGCTGTGGCCTGCCCCGGGGTGGTGTACGGGCACCTGTTGGTTGGTGTCACATATGTCTCAAATATATATACTTGATCATTACGATCATCCTAACATGAAATTGTGTAGTGAATGGTAGTAAATGAACTTTGTGCCCATGTATATATCTAAGGAAATAGCGATTTTAAAAATGATATGCAAACGTATTAAGGAGAGAATGAGATGAGAGGGGATAGAAAGATGAACACATGTAAAGGGAATCGAAAGCAATTTTACACAGTAACATATGACAAGAACACAGCTTGCATTGATACTGCAGAAAATGAAGCAACCTGGTGAATTAGTTACGGTCAGGTATAACTGATTCGGATGAATCAGTCCAAGATATTTAGTTTACAACTAATCATCTTTTCAAAATATTACGACCAGATAGTCAAAATAGTCAGATAGTTCGAACAGTCAAAGTGAACTTTGAACAAGCTCACAACTCCACGTGTGTGTTTTGTCACTGTAGTGGTTTTATGTTGTGATAGATTTCCGATGACTTGAAAATATTTTAAAAAAATTTAATTTTACTTAAGCAAAGTTCGAAGATTGGATACCCAATCACATGCATTCTTAATATGTAAATGGTTTGGACTCCTTTAAATTTTATACAGATAAGACATTCATTGTATTCAAACCACTTATTGTTTAATTTTTTTGACGATTTTAATGGCTCATAGGTTATGATTGGCCGAGAACCTTTATAAGAGTGTGAAATCTAAATAAACAATCTTCTTCATCTTCTTTTCCTGTTAAACGGTTGAACGTGGAATCCGTTTCTTCATGTGAAAGTTCGTAGATTTGACAAATACAGTCAGTAATACATTACATCTTGCACCATTGTAAGAAAAAACCTCATGTATATCTTCATTTGTCACGATGAATTCATTTCTTATTTGACCCAGTCAACCAGAATGTAGATTTAATCTAACCCTTCAGTAGTAATATATGGGCTTGTATCTAACTATTGACTTCAAACTAACAAAATTTTTGCGTTTGTTTATTAGAAACATGGATTTGAGTATGATGATAGTCCATTTAAGAAGACAAATAATTATTTTCTCCTATCTTTTAACAAAGCTCTAGTAGAATTAGTATTTGCTTTATAAATATATTAATAGATAACCATTATTGGTACTAACTTAAAGAAGAATCGTGTAATTTAGTGCATTGGAACTTGATAGGAGCTACTTCTTCGATAGCAACCACGTGCAATTCGTTTTGACTAGGGCCCTTCCAATATATTACTTTACTCAGGTGCGAAAGCAACGTCGTCATAATTCTATTGGTGTAAAAAAACCTAATACACTAGTTCTAGGTAAAATGAAACATGAAAGGTTTGAAAAGATGTTTTTTTGTGTGTATAAAACAGTGAACAGAAATTCACACATCAGGGTATGCCTCTCAATGAAGTCAGAGTATGGTCCTTTCAATTATATATTTTTTCAAACTTACAAGGGGGTGATACAATCGTTTTTAAATGGGGGTTTGACGCAATAATTGTCATTTAAAAAAAAAGAGATAAATATGGATAACATCTTAGTTATAAATGCTCTCGACATATCAAATGCGCCTCTTTTTCAATATTATATGCTGGCGTATCATTGATAAACGACGTCCCAAAACATGCCAAAAAAGACACATCTACCCTCCTATCTCACCTAGTTAGGGCAAGTTTATTTTTAAGAATCTTAACAAATAATAATGTGTTTAAACTAAAAAATGCCTTCACTTGGCTTCGGGACAAATGGCAGTATTTGGTGTGAGGCGAATTCATAACTTGTGGGTTCATGGGGTATAGTGTATTTTATAAGTCAAACTTCATAAATAGTCTTATTTCATCGAAAAGTAGTTGTTGAATAAGTTTGAAAAAAACTTGCTAAAGTTCAGTTCATTATATAGGCATTAAACAGGTTAATCACGAAATTTGTGATCGAAAACCCGACATATTTACAGCAGACACAACGACAAATATAGGTTAGTAGTGTCAGGTAAGTTACTTGAATAATAAACATGTAAATTTCGACTTCATAACATTAATATGGCCGTTTTTCGATTACAATTGTAAATAAGAAATTATCATTATTTTGGCATCATAAAGACAAAGATTTGGTATTTTGGCTCTCGTTTAAACGACATACAATTTGATCAACATAGATTTTAATTCATCCATGTTAATAAACTCTCAATGAACTTCTATGGAAAACAGTTGACAATGTTTGTTTGAACTTGAATTATTACATGAAACTGTATCAAAATACATTTAACACATTATGGGATGGATACACGCCATACGCAATTTTTGGATTGGTTTCGATATTTACGGTATTATTTCACCATGGAACGGTTTACTTTCGCTTTTAACACAACTATCAATATCAGGAGAATTTGTGTTGAGTGAATTATTTCCTTCTTTGAAAATTACCCAGATATCGATTTATGTTCGTGTAAATCATAAATTTTCATGTTAAAGAAATAAGAGAAAACATAGCACATATCTTCAAATGTTGCATAATTTGCTTAAAGAGTAGAAAACAGTGTCCTTAAGGTATGCCGCATATGTTTCTCTGAAACGTGTAATTATTTTTCTATTGATGCTGAAGTAGCACATGTAGCGTCAATCAATTCAAACTTTCCCTAGAAATAATTATTTTTATCTTCTATATCAAAGGTAATATTTTGACATAGTTTGGAATGAAATTTAACAGATTTGCGGAGAATCAGCTCGTTTCTTCGATTTTGAAATTTATATTCATAATAACTTAGTTACCTTCCTGAACATTTAATTTTTTAAAAATGAGCTTGATTAGTAAACGAAGAAACTGCTTATCTGAATATGACTTATTACTATAAGTACATGAAAGTACACCACCCTGCTGTATACACAATACATGATACAAGTACACATACAGTCACAACTGATATTGAAAACATCCATCAAACTAAAAACATCGAAACGATAAATTTTAGCATGACTCCACATTGGTCAATACATGAATATTAGAAAATATTTTTTTATTCAACTGCTGCAAGTTGATATTACATAAAATAAAAATCCAGAATTGAATTAACTTCAAACAATGAACATATATAATGGAAATGAGGGCTTATTTCTAAGACTGGGTAATAGTTAAATTCTTTGAGTGATGTTTTTGATGTTAAAAGTTGTACGTTAGACACAATGGCTTGACAACGACACATGAGCTACATCGCAATCCTAAATAAAGAAGTCTTGGAAGGCTTTTAGGAGTACCGTACACCGAACAGGATTTCTGGATACCATCTTCTTATTTCGTGAAAACATGTTAATTGAGAGTTGAATTATCGGCTCAAGAACATGCTAAGTTATCATTGGCAAAAAGTAATTGTCATATGTTTCGCATTTCGGACGCTTATGTTATAGATAAGTGAGACAATTTTAACATGAATACTAATCAGACGAAAGCAATTTTTTTATGTGAAAAATACTCATGTCACATAAAAGGCGACACGTTTGCCCATTTCCAAAACCTTTCTCCCAACACTTATGTTATGCAGTTGTAGTGCGGGCGACAGTGTCGAACTATAAGGGTTGTTTTCGTATTTCGAAAAGCAGCGCCAACTCTTGTCAATGCATATGCTTAGTGTGATTCCAGATATATGTTGATGCTGGTAGTTGTTCTCTGAAACAATACGAACATATTCAAGGCTATCAAGGTGCTTCCAGTCCTTATGTAATGTTATTCAGGTGAGTTGATCCAGCCAGGTGTTACCAGTCGTGAGTAATCGTGATTAAAAGTCAATGCAGATGAGATAGCAGGTATCGACTGGAGCATCGGACTGGAAACTGGAAATACAACCTTTTATACACATTATACAATCAATAGACAGAATGTTACATACAGATACTACTAACTGGAATATTACAATGTACTGGATATTGCAAACGTTATCTTACTGCGAATAAAGTGTGAATTGGTCAAATGTTCCATCTTTTGTAATTGTTTTCGTTAGTTTTAATCTTCATGGCTTGGCTTGCTTTTACGAATCGAAGCTTTAAAGTGACACAGAGTATGTTTCATTCATGTTTTATGTGGCTTAGAAACGAGCTAACATACCTTATGCCTTGAGTTAAGAACTAAACGCCCTCAAAAAGTTACATCTTCATCTCTAAAATGCCAATATCATGATATTTTCTTGTTTTCAATTGTAATCGAAAAACGGCTGTATAAATGATAAAAAGATGAAATTTTGCAAATCATTTACATGTTTATTAGTTAAAGTGCCTACTATACACTACCAATCAACATTTGCCTTTGTGTCTTCTTCAGATCAGTTTAACAAAATACGTTTAAGTCATTGACGCTCGCCATTGTCCGGTTTTCGATCACAAATCAAGACTTTAACATGTTTATTGTCACTACATTGAAATATAAACACTTAGATGCTGATTTTCATATCAAACCAACTCTTCTCGAGTTTGACTCAAACAGCATACTCTTTTGCCCTTTAAGAAAATGTACATGATAACCATCACGCCCCTAACCTATAGAAGAAAAAATTCAAAATACTATCCTGTTTTGAATGAGAAGAATTCTTATGGACTAACAACTGATTAATGTCTTGAGGGCATTCGAAACAGAATTTACTGTCGATGACAAGCACGTGTTATTTAAGAAAATCGCGGAAAGGTATAGGTAACTGAAAACATTTTGTATTGATTTATTAATGTTTTCTCGTTCAATTATTGTCCTATTATCCATAAAAGGTATGATATGTACCAGTGTGAGTGTTTTAATCTAATAAATGGAATTGAACTGCGAAATGAATGTGAAGACAACGAGGATTACCTATGGTAAAGGTGTTAAATTTTGTTTCGAAAAATTGCATATGACAAACAGAAACATAAATCGTCATCTCAGAAAATAAAGTAAATGGAAAGAAACAATATTTCCCTCTTCTTTTACATTGCTAGCCTGTGGTTGGGGGAGGGGGTGGCGAAGTTGCTTAGTGATACTGAACTTGCTTAGTTAATTTCTACCTTGAATATGAAAGAATTATTTATTGCGAAGGGATGAGCAATACAACTAGAAGTGAACTGTGCAATGGATGGGGTAACAAAGGTTGATATTAATCTGGGTCCAGAGTGGGGAAGATAAAGAGGAGGACATTAACTTGGACAGAGCCAAACGCCGGGTCGGCTGCCGTGGCACCGGCTGTGCAGCACACAAAGCAACCTGTCTCCACCTCTATCACTAATGACAATTCAGCTCCAGAAAATTGAATATAACAAAAACGGATCTGCTATATAGAATAATTGTCTGTTACACACACGGCCGGCCTGTGATTGGCCGGGGAACGCCATGTGGAGCATCTGCGAGCTTTGGCGCGGTCTTATAGAGCCGGCGTGTGGGACGATGTAGAAACACTCGGCCTCGGTCTTATAGTGGGGACAGGGGAGACAGACTCGGGCTGCAAGGAGCTGGCACGCGCCGGCAGAAGGACTCAACGCGACACAAGTGTCCCCGTCTTGATTCAGACCTCAGTCGCCCCCATAGGCAGCTCATCCAAATATTTAAGTGTCCCCATCCCTCGCGACCTGTCACTGCGAAACGCTGTCTCCTCTCTCTGTTTATTCCTCGTAACGGGGCAAAGGACGGACGGACGGCGATTACACAATGCGCCGCTCCATTTCACACACTGGACTGTTAAGTGATTAGGCCTACTGGCCCTATGTACACTCAAGGAGTTGGGATCTCTTAGAACCGGTAAGTGAATTGTGCATCTTTAATTGTCGTCTGTGAATCGATACCTGATCTGCAATCAACAAGTGTCTAACGCTGCATTCTGTATCACAGCTATAAACCTATTTGTGGAATAAGATTTAATGCAAAAGTTGTTTAAAATATTTTCTGCTGAATATATTAATAAAAGGGTACTCAGAAAACATCCCTGTCTCACCCACTGTTAATTTAATAATTCTGCTAATATGCGAATAACAGAGTCTAGAGAGACCCTCGTCTCATCTGCAATTTCAGAAGTACTTCGATGGAAAAAAGTATGGAAGTAATATTTTGCCAATTGTCATTCCTTAGTAAATGTGTGTCACTAAAATTAAAATTTCCAGCTTCTAACGGACACGATCTGCATACATAAAGGAGTATGGAGCAGAAAGTCAATAGCAATGTTAATTAACAGATTTTATGTTAATTTTGATCAAATACTAGTTCAATTCTGTAAACAATATCTTGAAAATTAATTCTTTAGAATATTCACAATAACTCAGCCAAACTTTTATGACAGACTTGACCAAATAACTATACCACGTTTCTTAAAGAAATTCCTAATGAATGATTCAAAAATTTAGTTTGTTTGTTGAAAAGATCAAAGAAAAGTGCTTATAAAACGAAAATCGTTGTTGTCATTCTTCTCTATCTGTGAATCTATTGGGCTATTGTGGTGTAGGAGCCAGGCTGTGAAACTAGCAGTTTACATTGTGACACTCTACTTATTTTAACCACGTGCCGTATGCAAATCAGGACACGCGACAACGCGCGACCATGAAAATCAATCCGCAGTAAATGATCGTACAAAGGTCCCCTCCCTCCATCTCACCATGTGATTGTTGTACCTCCCCAGTTTGTCGTGACAATTTCCAGTCGACCCATAAACATTTACCATCAGCTGGTGCCACCCCCTAGTGGGTACAGGCTTGTAAACATCCCCACCCCGGGTTTTATTGATGGCGCAACTTGTGAAGAGAGCAGTTTATTACCCTCCCCCCGTTTTATTGGTGCGTGAACTTGTAGAGAGAGCTAATATCTGTCGCTTGCCCACCTCTTAAAGTGCACGCCTTAGGGATGTCGAACTAGGGTGATTTTATTCAATGGTATTACGAAGGGACAAATTTAATATGTCGGTTATCGTTGAATGACGAATGAGAGGGGTGCCGAGAGAGAGAAAACAGTTTGTCAGATTCGTTTGTAAATATAGTACATCCTACGTACAACTGTTGTGAGTTTTGACTAATTGTCCATTCCAAAGCGTCGTATTTCGTATGTATAGAAATTTTGAACATTATAGATAACAAAATTTTTGAAAGATTCAAATGATGCCTCTCCATCAATTCTAAATAGCTCCCTTTGAGATTTCAGTAAACAAGATCTGCAGTTTCTCGGGGACTATCTATTTTCTACTCTCACAAAGGATTCAACCCCGTCCCAGTCGATTTCCACCCCTCTCAGTTTTATTTCTGTAATTGCTTGTGCGAAGGGTATTTAAAATGGTTTTAGATTACCCGGCCTGTTACAAGCTCGTGCCAATTGTGGCTTAAGTGGGCTATTAAACATTTTAGTAGTCATTGTTTAAGTTAAAACCATACTGTCCCAATTTTGACCTGATTACAATTTAAAGTAAATGCAAATCATAATTAAAACCAAGAAACATTTTTCTCGCCTGCAATGAAATTAGGGAATTATCCGGAATTTCTTCCGTTAACGGTAAGGACTTCCCCGCGCTATTTTTAGATATTTGACACCGTGTCCATATAAGGAAAGCGCAAACCGACCTTGACCTTAGAAAAAGTGAATACGCGACCAAGTCTGTAACTTCTGACAGATCACACGACCTCGCGTTTTTTTCTCAATCAAATAAAACAACACGCCGAAACAAAGGTAAGTAAAGCATATGCATGTAGAGAGATGTTGTTATAGAGATGGGATAGAGAATTAATGCATACTAACAAATCTGGACCCCGTTTCACAAAAATCGTAACCTAGTTTACGAGTGTTTTTCACACGTAGGCCTAGGCCTAACGTAGATCTACGATTTGGATGCGTTTCACACAAAAAGTGCAGGTGTAAACTAGTAGCGATATCAGTCGTAAATCTAGGGGTGCTCCTTTCCACTCGTAAGTCCTTGCTTGTGAAATTTATTGCTAATATTAGGGATTTTCACACACCTGCAACAGGAAGATTTTGTTTTGTTTGGGAGAAAAACTTTCGTCCGAGTGACCGGTGAGATGTCAGTTTGTTGCCTGTGACTTTTAAAGGACTTTTGCACAAAACTCACATTTTATGTTGTCGAAAATCATATTTGAGATAAAAGAAAGATACAACAAACCAGTAAATAAAACTTATTATTTTCCTATCTACACTTAAATTGTCCTTGAATTTGTAGTTAGTAATGAAATAAAAGAGTTGCTTCCCTTGAATTCTAGTGCCGTGCGAAATTGAGTCCTGTGAAAATTCATACCCAACGCAGACTTGAGCGGATCGATATTCGTTTTTCAACTAGACCTATGCGAAAACATACACTAGTTGTTATCCAAGTAAAATAAACAATAAAATGTTTATGTTAAATAATACCGACAAATTACTGTTCATGACTCATGATAGTGAGATATAATCAAAATAAAAAAAGGTGTGGCTAAAAAGTGAATACGGGACCAAGTCTGTAACTTCTGACAGATCACACGACATCGCGTTTTTTTCTCAATCAAATAAAACAACACGCTAAAACAAAGGTAAGTTAAGTATATGCATGTAGTTGTTATAGAGTTGGGATAGAGAATTAATGCATACTAACAAATATGTCATGTCACCAGTGTCAGTTTGTTTCGTTATGCGATTCAGTGAATTTTGACACATCAAAACACGTCAAAATAATCTAGGCCTTCCGATTGTCTCTGATCGATTGGATATAGAGTCTAGGCCCAATCTACTTAGGTTTTTAAAAATGGATATTGTCCGTTAGGCCTAATTATAACACAAAGAAATCGTCAGTAAGATTTTGAAATTAATTTCATGGAACGGCGTAATGAACAACTAAACAATAAAATATGAGATAAACTTTGTATTTCAAACATTATTTCCCGGATGATAGAATATTCATAAGAATACACAGTAACTTGGAGATGTCCGTTTCCCTTCTTAAATTTTTATATACTGACCCTAATAAATTTAGGTATTCAGTAATACAGAGCTAATTAATGAATGAATCTAGAATTCTAGAAATATCAAATGGTCAAGATTTCATTATTTCATAATATAATTATATATATCATATGAATTAGTGTGAAGTTTGTAATAAGTTAGGGCAAAACTTTCTTGCAAGTTTTCTTGTTGATTGAAGCTGCTATGTCTCTTATTGATCATGTTGTTTTTAACATCCCAAAGTCATATAAAAAATTTCATCTCAATAAATGTTTATTTATTCAATCAAATTTTGTTTTTACTATTAAACATTTTCTAGTAAATTTTCCTATTCACTGATATAATCAGACTGAATCTATTGCCTATGTGACTCACTTACAAAATTAAGTTCGAATATGTGAAAGAGTCATATACAATTAATTTTAATTGAATCGAATCACTAATAAGTAAAAGGTGACATCAAAAATCAGGATGAAAGCTATCAGCCAGTCAGTATTTAAATTTCATTTTCTGTTTATTACGTTTAACCTAATACTTTTATAGCAGTTGGTATAATTTGTTTAAATTCTCTTTTCAGGAACCCAACCAGAGTTGAATTTTGTCAAGGATTTTCAGTTGGTAGTCAGTGCTTGACTTTTGTGTAGTCAGCTTTCCCACATGCAGTTCAGTGCTGGATATATATATCTGAAGATATGTTAAGTCAAGACAAATATCAAACCTTAAAAAAATTGGACATCCCTGTTTGATTCAGTCAAATTGTGTACACTAAAATCTAAGTACATCCAAACCCTGAAAGAAATGAGAGAAATAAAGTATGTAGTATATTTGAGAAACATGGTTCACAAGAAGTTTGTTAATGAAATGGTTGCATAATGGTATCATGAAATGGGCATGTGTAACTGATAAGCATGTATACTTGTAAAATTTAATATGATATTAATTTATTATTAATTAGTTACAAAATGTAATTTATTTAAGGTTTTTTCACTTGAAATAAATGTGATTAACCCCTAAAATAAGATTAACATAATCGTAATGGTAGGAATGGTTTGTAACATTTTAATTAAATCTCATTATATACTGATGGTAATTACAGTGTTACCCCTTGGCAGCCTATTGAGCAAACTCTTTCTTTAAAACTTTTAAGTGTTTGCATAGCACTTAATATTAAAAGAGTCTGTCTCTATCGGCAAGGGAGATATTTTTTTTAAAAATTTACTGATACAAATTTGATTCAATTTTGCTGTTTGTTGTGTTATTTAACATAAGACGTCCATTAAACACAATTGTACTTGACAATATATACAAAAAAAAACTTTTTTACTTTTCTCATTTACATGAAATAAAATTAAAGCATTAATCATAAAAGCATATTTTATAGGAACTTTGTACACTTTAAATTTCAATTTCACTTTTAGTAAATTTCCTATTATTTAGACATTTACAAGTTCTCAGTAGTAGGGCCTTACTTTTTTCATTAAGTGTGAAGTGAGGATCAACAGCTGTTTTTATTGATTGTATCTGAACCAGATTATCTCCACTATTTCAGCAGTTAAATGTTTTATATTTCTCAGAAGATCATATTAACGAAATAAAACCTCAAATTAATAGATAATCAATATGAGGATATACATGAGACATGTTTTTATGTATTGTGTCTGCCTGTAAGTGAGGTATTTAAGTAGACATGGAATGTGAAGCCTCGACAAGACTTTTTTAATTATCAGTTCTCAAGGGCAGTGTCTGCATACCCTGTAAGCTAATTGAAACAGTTTTATAAACAAAATAACACATGCATTGATAATATATTTGCAGCAATTATTCAAATAATTCAATGAAAGCCTTATGTTTCTCAATTAATGTCTCTAAGTCAGTTTCATGATAAATAATACTATAGAAAGTTTTCTTTTTTGTGTGTGCTAAATTTGTGATAAAGGAAAGGAGAAGTAACACTGGTACTATCATTTTTCAATCACATTATTTATTTTATGTTAGATCAAGTGCAATAAAACTTCTCATATTGCATACAGCTGATTTTGTATTTTAATCTGGCTTCTTTTCTTCCACTGGTCAGCCCCTCAACATCAATCCATCTGCTGTCTTGAGTGAAATCTTCCTCTTCTAACTTCAATCCTCAGTTTCTTCTCCCCTACCTGGAAATTTCTTAAATAAAAATAAAAATAATCTTAGTTGATAAAAAAACATATCAGTATTAACATAATGATTTTAAATCATAGATCTGCTTGTATACTGTAGTGGAAAGATAAGAGTCTAATGAATTCTGCAGCTTCTCAGGCTTTTTATATTATCGGTAATCATGTAAGTTGAAATATACATTAGCCATAAATATTCTAGAAACAGTTATTAATGATTAAATTTGTCTATAGTTTATATTACCCTTCAGCCAGATTTGGCAAAGCAGATTTTAATTCTTGGTCTTTTTAATTCTGGATAGGAAGAGAAATATAGCTTTAAAGGGTTTGGGGCTACTGCATCAACAAATATCTTATCCAAATTATCTAAGATCTTCTGAAACAACAATCAGAATTTAATTGCTTGTCATAAAAAAAGTTTCTGGTAGACCTGTTACTATAATTTAGTGAATAAACAATGCTAAAGAGAAACTACATATAAAGATACAGCCCGCTTATTATGCTTGAGATAATTGCAGATTAAAAAATCAAATGCTAGCCAATCTCTTAAAACAAATCTACCCTGTTAGCATTAAAATCTTCAGTAGCCAAGGAGTCTTTACACAAGATTTCAAGAGTCAATGGTCTTTGAGAAGTAAAAAAAGCAAAAATTATACAAATAGATGTAAGCCCATGAGCTAACAAAAATCTGATGGTACTTAAAACTTTTACTTTTTAATTTACCTTCATTTATGAATTGTATAATCAGTGTACATACCATTGGACATACAAATCCTCAAAGGATTCCATCCTGTCACATGATGATGTGTCCTTGGTCTCAATTTCTTCATCCATCTCACATGGCATGTAGTCTTCATCATCCATCTGAATTGTCAATACAGTCAAAACATTTGAGCATACTCTATGTTCAAAAACATAATAAGCCTTTAAATTCAATAGTTAACAAAGGCTATTTGAGATTATTTCAATTTCAGTCTTTATTTGCACTTAAAAATCAATATGTTTCTTGCCTATGAATAAAAACAATATGTTTATTCAAAATAAAGTACATTGTTTTCTGAGTAAAAAACTTAACACAGAAACAATAAAAACCAAATGTTTCTTAGTACATTGGCTCAACAAAACGTAGTATTGAGAAAAGAATATTATTTAAATAATTGATAAAATGCTTTTAATGATAAATTTGAATTAAATAACTAGGATTGAGTATTGAACAAGTTTTTTCAATGTATTAAATTGCAATATATTGAAAGAACTCTATATTTAACTTTTTATACTTCTTTCTTCAGTTAAAAACATTATACATTTGATAAAATGCCTCGAGATCTATCAAAATAAAGTTCATTACTAAAACGATAAAGCATGCAAGTACATTTTGATGGCATATACATTTAAAAAAATTTAACAATCACTTGTAATGCAGCCAAACACTTTTTCTTGCACTGCAAAAGAGGTTTTCTTACACATTAAGCAAATCAGAACAAGCTTTCTGAATAAATATGACTTGAAATCATTTACTGCGATATATTGCAATTAAAAAGATTTCTTGCAATATTTATTGCACAGTCCAAAAATTTACTACACATTTGTACTTGCCAATTGCAAAACTCACCCAAGCTTTGCTTCATGCCATCCAAAAAGAAGGTCACAGACTCTGAATCCTGGTAGTGTATATGGACATCTGTGGCACTTCCTCTAATTCCCTCACACATCTATTTGCAGAGATTTAATGATTATTATTAATTTGAAATTCTGCTGACTCAAGAGCATACAAAATCAAATCACAATAAATAAATCTACAAAATAAAGACAAGAATGTTTTACATTTATGGTTATTCATCATTTTTTATAAAGGCTCACTTCATTAATTTTGATAAAATTGAGATAAAATAAAATCAACACATATCACTGAGAATTATATACACAAAAGCGTCATACATTTCGATGAATAATTACATCAAATAGTAATTTATACTTAGTTACTAAACAGATTTCTCTTGAAAAACATGTTGCATAAAAGTATTTTTACTTTTCTACTAATTTGATACAAATTTAAAGAATACTAGATTAATAATTTTATTAGTTTTAATTGAGAAAACTAATGTTTATATTCAGACCTCATTACGTAATGCATAACGCACATCTGAAGCAGATAAAAATAATCATTCATCCAGTGTGTTCTCATCCCTAAAGCAAGTAGCCTATCTGTCCATGTGAGAGGATTCAAACCTGTAAAAACCAATGATGAAATAATGATTTTGTTATGTAAGTTATAGTTAATAACTGAATTGAAGGGGACCTTTTTTAACAATTAAGAGTGAAATAGACATGGGATTTGAACAACATCATATGATACTTTTCATAATAGAATCTAATCATAATCTGTCCAATATCTTTTGTTCCAAACACAATATATCTTTTAAATAAATGTTGAAATAATTAATTTCATGTACAGGAATATTGCATGTGACTGTATATTTGTATTTAAGCATTGTGGTGATGTAACACAACCAATAAAAGGCAATAAATTATTATTATTATCATTATTAATAATATATTATTATTATTGGATACAGAAAAGTATCGAGTTTTTACAGGCATATGCCGACACTTGAGGAGAGAAGTACTTGTGAACTATCAGTGTTTAGCCTGTCACTATTATTTGAATAAATCAACTACTTTGAATGAATGATGACCATATGACGACATGGCATGTTACTCAAACTGACTCGGTGACTGACGGGTCATATTCTAGTGTCAATCGCAATGAAAAACTCAATTTTGCGACGTTCACAGCAAGATTATCTTTGGAATTTACCAATTCTTACCAGGCATTTAGCAGTTGTTTCCTCGGCATCTCGTGACTAAAGCCCAGCCGTCCTCCTCGGGAAATTACATCGCTCAAAATTCGCCCGCAGACAAACTCAGCAAGTGCAGCCATTTTGTTTATGCTGTCACTGTGCGCATACAAACGCGCGAACCAGTTACGTTGGTGATTCCCTTATGTCCGGACATGCGCACTGGGCTTTGACCTAGATTATGTCAACAGCGAATTTCCGCTGGCCACCAGCGGGATTTTTAAATCCGTTGAAATCGCTCTTTCTGTATACAATCTGTCCGTAAAATCGCGCTTAATATATCGTACGAAGTCTGCTCTTTCATTTGAAGACATATAATTTTTTTCCCATAGGCGTAATGTTAAAGGGGACATTATGGTTTTAAGGTATCTTATAACAGATTGTAAGTTGTGAAATTCGCTTCTTTTCATTCAATATTGTTTTAAACATTTTAAAAAGGTTATTTTATTTGTTGAGTAATTTAAAACACGATCAAATTCGTGTAAAGGGTTACTCTCTGTCATATGGGGTTTTGCACATAATATTGTTGATTTTACCAAATTTTGTTTCTATCTGTACAAACTGTGTAACTACCTTCCTACCCCTTGCCACATTCAATAATATATCCATTGGAACGATATACACGCTAGACATGAGTGACTGTACGTGGTGGGACTGACAGATCAGCTGACACGTGCTTACCATACATGCCATGCTTTATAGGAACTTTTATCAGCACTATATACATCATAATTATAGAAATATAAAGTCAGCTATTTGAGTTTTATTAGTTGAAACAATGATAGATAGGACAAGATACGACATATTCTAGATAATATAGTTACATGATAGGAGATGTGTATACGACAATATGGTTATCCAATGTTAACCAACATCAGTGTAGTGTTTCAAATCCTCTGCTGAAAGATAAGAGCGAACATACTGTTAATTACAGAAATGATATTGTAAACTATTTCTAAGTTATTTTATTTCAAATAAACAAAGTTAATGACTTGAGTAAATTTGAAAGTCCTTAAACGTCATTAAGTGTTTTAATATTCTCATTTATATTGTGTATGAAGATTTAAGAAGAAAAGTCAAGTCATGTTGTGGTTTCCTCAATTCAACGCTTGACATCCTTCATCATACGCTGTTCTTATCTTGTAATGTGCTTTATATACTCCAGACTTTATGGTTACTCTTCAGGTTACAGCAACGTTTATTGTACTTGCTATTCAACACAATTCAAACCATAAAGCCCAGCTATTTATTCAAGGGCCAATATAGGACTCAATAGTTCCACCTGCGCGTTCGCACACCGTTTGTCCAGGTAAACGCGCACCTGCACATCTGTTGCACAAGTGCCCGGATGTTGAATAGTTCAGCGACACATCCCCTAGTTCGATACCGCCATTCATCGGGTCTTTTCTTATCCATCTATGCAATATGTACATTTTGTACGTTATATTGTGCTTGAGATGAATACCAAATTCTTCTGACATTTTCATTTTACATAGGGTAACTACGATATTGTTATTGTAACAAAAATACATACCAAATTATCACCGTAATGTGAATTCGTAAACATATTATGATCACCAAATCGTTGCAATTTTGGTGGCATTAAGCGTTTTGAATTAAGGTTTTTACTGTTTATCTTTTGACACATGTTGAACAAATTGATTACTGCTTGCTTCAGTTGCTCGGTTTTAAAATGCATCGCGTAATGCCAAATATGTGAGAACTCCAAGAATAAAATGACAATTTACAATACGCCTTACACACAAAAAAGGCTCCATTTACATAAAAACGAATTATATGACCAAGTAAACATTCTAAATCAAAATATATCTTCCTTTCTGATACGTTAGATTCGAATAATTAACGCTCAGCCAGCCAGCCACTTTGCATTGTGCGGTTTTCGAAAAAAGATTCACAAATAAACAGCAATTCATCTGAAGAAGAACAAGTTCTTATAGATAGCCATCTTCTTTATTGCACGAATTGCGATGTTTTGGTGTAGATAGATTAACCTCTCCGTATAGTTCACATAATTACTTCATATATCTTACATCATACAACAAGAGAAAACCTTATAAGTGCAATAAAATGAAAGCGTTTAGACTGGAAATATGAAAATATTCTTAATTCTACAAATGAAAGACCCGCGAGGCCCTTCAGAACAAGATTGAAATGTAAAAGTGCCTTGTTTCTAACTATATTTTCTTAGAATTGTAAAAATAATAAGTAAGGGACATAGGAGGACATACTTCAACATATTATATAGATGAATAGAACATATATATAACAGTATCGTCATTGGTAACGTTTACTACAAATGAATAATAACAGTAAAATGTTCATACACATTTGTAAATCAATAGTTTTTTGTAGAATATTTTGATGCACCTTGAACTTTATATTGCCTCTGGATTCATCCGATTACATTTTAAATGATACTTTTCAGCAACGTTCAGTAATTGACGATAACATAACACCATTAATAACATTTGTCACATGTGACTACGATAGACTCCAACAACAAGCAAGTGGAGACAATGCTGTCAGTTGAATCTATATGATATTAGAACGGTATAATGTGTGTATGAATGATTTCATATGAAACTTTTTTTAACGTTTACCTCAAATGGTTAAGAATGAGCGACTCTTTGTATACAATATCAATACAATCTTATTTTTAGTTAGGTCTTCTATTTCATAAATTTTAAACACAAAATAGAAGAAAACCCCCACTGGCTTGAAGTTGACACAAGATAACCAAGGGGATTACTTTACAGGTGTAACAATGATATTGCATGTACCTGTTGATTGCACGTATACCTGGTTTCAGAGATTGAAAGATGGGAAAAGCATTATTTGGTTAAATGATTCATTTAGTGATAAATAACAACATTGGTTATGGCAAAGGTTTTTTTTGGCACTTTAACTTTGAAATTCAACCTTTGTGAAATGTATTCGTTTGCGTCTAACTGTGTATATACAAAATACAGTGTCGAATTCATTTTATCTAAAAATCGGAGTTATTTGAAGCACTGTTTTTACTTCTGCGAGAAATAAGTATCATCTTAAAGTTAGTATGTTTTTAGATAAATAAGGTGATCTCAGTAATATAGAAATAAATGTGTCAATTTGCAGTACAATGTTTATTCAATCAAAATAAGCAGTTTTTAAAGGAACGTACGATGAACGGTTAATCTCTGTCAATCCATTCACATGCTTAAAATATATTCAAACAAAAATGACCGCAAGCGGTTTTTGCTCGATACTTGATTATCTCCTCAACGACTAATCTTTTTAGGGGGACATTTTTAGAAATAAATGTTTAAAAAAACGTTCTTCTGTCCCTTTAAAATGTATTCAAATATCCTCGTAAATCGTAGGAAAAAAAGAATAAGCATTAGAATTGTTTACATCAACTATTCCACAGAATATGTTATCAAATAATACATATGAACGTTTCATTTTGGGAGACATTCAGGAAAGACGTATTCGATTATGGATGACATAGAATAAAATCGTGTTGCCATGGTAACAGCTGCGACAGCTGCGTAGATCGAGGGATGGAGGGTAATTCTACCATATCTACACTGCACCAGTTTAACATGCGGGCTGCCTGTTGCATCGTGATCTCTGAAACTTGGGTCGGTCTCACAAAGCTTAATTAACATTTGCCTTTTTGTTGAAAAATAAACGATATGACTGTTGAGAATATTTGATGTTATCACTGGCTAGGTTCATTTATATTCCGCACAACAGATGTCAGTATGTAGATGAGCGAGATGGGACAAGAATAGAGAGCAAGTATCTAAACGTGAGGTGAAAATAGGAGTACTTTGGTGGTTAAAGAGCCACTTCGTTACTTTCATAACATATTATTTACCTTTGATACGAACCTAAATGTCATATGCGGTGATATAAAATCAAAACATCTTAACTTTTTATGTCCAAAAGAGTATGACAAATGCTGGTTTTCCATGAAAATCTAAAAACAGCCTTATAAATGCACAGAGGTGTAGATATCACGTCCAATATACATGGATACTAGTTATATAACCTAACAAACGCTATCAAACTATTAACTGCCCTCCTGGCTGTTTAAGATAAGTCTCCAAAATTACATTTGACTATTTGACGCGCCACTGTCCGGTTGTCGATCATAATTGCAACGTTCTACCTTCATGTTGTCATTGTAAAAAACCATAAGCTTTAAAAAGTGTCTTTTTGGTAACAGTCGATACTTCGCGATCAAATGACACTATTGATTAAGTTTGGAATATATGACTCCAACAACTCACGGAGTGGCTCTTTAAGCTTCTTCCATGCAAAACAAAACTTTGAATTAGATAAAATCAACCGTGTGAGCTCATTCATCAAAATCGCTAACTTTGATTCCGTTTACAAAAGTTGTATACTTAATATAGCAAACGGTTTATATTGTCAGCACTGGCCGGTCTTTCACCAGTTTTCTTTTTAAGTAATGGTTAGTTATTTGAAAGTTGAAAGTTGAAAGTTGAAAGGTCAATAATGCAGACTGTAATGTTTGCATGTATGTTTTAGGGGATTAATAAAACAAAATAAACGTTTGCCATACACGTAAAAAGAGTTTAAGTCAATATAAGGGTTTTAAAAATAGTTTATTTAATTTTTGTTGCTTCGAAATAGAACAAACATTTTATATATTTTATATTATTTCATAATGCGTGCAGATAAGTAAAGATGTGTGAAAAGACTTTAAAAGAGGCACCTTTCAGAATCTTCGATACGACATTTGCAGATCAGACAACGAGGCTCTGATGGACCTCTGGTGTGACACTATAGAATAATCTCTGTTCTTAAACCAAGAAATAAATGAGCACTTTTGAAAAAAATATCTAAAACAACACATTTTTAAGAACAGTCAAAACTACAATAATATAAATATATGTATATAAAGACATGATTTGTAAATATTAATAACCATTAATTCAGATACGATATATATTTTTTCATTGTAGTAAATTATATTGGCTTGAATATGCTGTCTAAACCACTGACTCATGTTATGATTTCCATGAAAGGCAGCGGTTTTAGACCTGCCTTTTGCCTTCTCAACAAGAGATCAACTTCTAAGTCATAGATATTTTCTATGTCAATGTTTTTTTACTTTTTAAAGAATTCTCAACACGAGAAATAAGATTTGACTTTTTCACCCTTAACCATATAACATTTATAATATTAAATTTTAATGCAAGTTATTTACAGGAACGTATTTTTTCTACAAAGGCAGATTAACTAATTTTATGATAAAGCACACGCAAAAACTCAACAATTATAATCCCAGAACAAATTATGACTACGACAATGAGTACAAGACCATCTTACATTAATTACCTGCACTCAGCTCACCTGGAAAATTATGATAAGATTACGTCACCCATGCTAAATTTGACCTCAGTTTGTCTGCTCAGGTGACACATAGAGACTAGAATACCTGAGCGCACCGAGTCGCTCGCTGTTGTGTGTCGCAGTGTACAGTTAGGCACGGGCTGACCGCAGGGGACTGGCCCCTGGCGAGCAGAGTTACGCTATATAGTTGTTGGTTTGGAGGGGGGGGGGGGGGGGGGGGGCGTTTTTGATCATTCGTTGTCTCCGAAAACATAATAGTCTTATTTAATGTCAGTGATAAATTATCCTACTTTTGAACTTTTGGATTTATAATTCTTAATTCAACTATTATAATCGTCAAAGAATAACTAAAACCTATATGACTTGAGTAGTTTCAGATGTGATTTACATGTTATGTTGGTTGTCGGTTACTACATTTGATATTGTTCCTTTTCTTTAACAGTGTACACACACTTAAAGACAGCTTCGTTAAGATAACATTAACCAAGTTCAGCATTATTATTATGGATGCACAAGAGTTTGAAATTGACAACTTTGCATGAAAATGCATGAAAATGTAAATATTGACATCAAACAATTAAATAAAATAATCAAACTTTCACTTAAACTTACTGGTTATGCAAGCGTTATATTATTGTATTATCATTTACATTTACATAAAAATAAGTCCTCAATCTGTAGAACAACTGCTATCTCCCTAGCCACAATAAGCTCACCAATGGGAAAAGACCTTGCTGCGTGACCATTCAAAAGAAGCAAATTGAAGTAAATTGTTCGGAAAATATCCATTGACTTTTCTAATCATAGATTAAAAAACTTTTAGAACTCAAAGTATATGAAATCGAAAATTTGTTCAAGATTATGAATCCATATTGAAAGCATAACATTAAATACTGAATATGACAAATTTTAGAAACTTTACATTTAGACTTTTATCGCACTGATAACAAAAAGGAATAACATCGAAATAACTTGTAAAAAAAAGTTTATTTCAGATGTTGTAATCATCTTCGTTTATATACCTTAAAATTATTTCGTAGTCTCTTATGAAGATGTTGTCTATTTCTAGTGTTTTGGTATTCCTTTATTGATGTGTGCCAAACTGGGCAATATCAACTCCCATCTTGAGATACAGTTTATCAAAATAAATTAAACTTGTTTATTTTATTAGAACTTTTATTTCATGCCATATAATATACCATCATGCATAATTTAACTGGTTGTTGTGGAACATTATAAAGATCCGAAATGAAATGTATTTAAAAGGACCTTTATGTGGTATACCTAGGTCTGGTTTATCTTCGGGACCAACCGCGGGTATTGTAGCTTTGATAAACACGTTTTGAGTGTTTGGTATCAGAAGGCACTACATTTTCTTTTTGTTTGATAGGTATACAGAAATCAGTGTTGTATAACCTACGTTGGTTTCTTTCAGAGGCTTTGTAGCATCATGTTATGTGTATCTAGAAGTGTTCGCTATCATGGATATCTACTGGATATGATTAATGTAATATCGACTGTCGTGTTACTTGGCCTGTGTTGCTGACCCCTGATGCTGGTCCGATTTGTTGTTGCGGTTTTGTGACCGTTATAATGGGCATTTCGTCTCTCAAGTGCTCCTTGTGACGTTCACACTACCGCGGCAGTGCTATCGAGTTTGGACAAGCGGAAGTCAGGTATCGGCCATCTTAGAATCACCCTCGTGTGGTGTACATAAATTGGGTATATAGTTCATCCCAATTATGTTCAATGAAGCAATTTGATATGAATGGGGGTTATTGAGTTTAGAATATACCTGTCAGCGTTCTTAATTCATGTGTTCAATTTTATGATCATGTTCTGGTTGAAAACAAACTGAAATTAGAATGACTCTTACATGTTCGAAGTCTTAATTAACGTAAAAGTTTGTTGTTGACAGTAGGAATATAAACTTTCAACAAAAGTTATTAGTAAAAGATTGAAATTGTTGATTGGTCGGAGGAGTTATCCTATGTTGAAACTAAACATATAATTAATTTTCGGTAATGAAATCCCATTAATCTTACACCAGCATCACAATATAACTGTTTGGAGTGAGATTCACCTCAATTTACATATAGATACTCAAACAATGCACAGTTCCGTTGTTTTCGTATTTCACATTTCATCTGTACATTACAGCTATATAAACTCATTCTGATATTATTCAAAATGTACACGCCTGTTGTATATTAAAGCACGTGTATTAGTTATCTTGACAAGCTGTTGCACAAAACAAGGCTAGTCCATGAATATAAGAATAATCAACCTCATATCCATTGCAAAACGGCAATACCTCTAGATAGCTCCACCTCAATGCTTTTGTAATGTTTGCTTTGTTGAAGTGAAGACTTTGCGTTTTATAACATAATACAATGTCAGGATTTTAACTTCAAACCCATCTGGAGCAAATGAAGTGGATGCAGGGTTTAATCTAGCAAATGTAAACGTATTGAAATGAAATTAATTAACTTAATATGTAATTAGTCTCTTAGTATTAATTCAGTAGTAATAATCAGTAAAACAATGATAGTTTCTAGTTTCAAGTCAAGTATCGATTCAGAAAGCATTTTGAGTCATGAATACGGCACGTACGGGAGTGATCCTTTTTTAGCGAATTTAATTCTCTTTATGGTTCTCCATCCATAATTTTATTTATATTTCGAACTAGTTTACGTATTTTTACCAATCTGTAAACAATAAGCTAGATATAGAATATTCTTCTTTTTTTCTTTCTAGTTTTTGAAAAGCGGTAGGTAAGATTAATAAATATTTAGTGATTAACACTTGAGTTTGATCATTTCCCAAAAATCGTGACATTGAACTAGAATATTTAACTTCGGCTGTTTATAAAATAACATAATCTGGTTTGTTGAAACGGGATCATTTACTGAATAGTTGAAGACCCACGAAATAAACGCGGTGACAGGCGTTTGTGTTCTGAAAGTTCCGTTACATGAACGTGAAGCCATTAAAACAAATTAATATTCAGGTGGTGATACATTTGGGCCTGAGAATCATTCAGTTGAATTGAAATTTATCCTAAACAGATCCGAATACTACGATCTGAACCTGATTTTAATATTAAGAGCGTTATGAATTATTGAATAAAGGTATAGAGGGTGAGACGTGACAGAAATAACGAGACAGCCTTTGTCCAACTGGCAGTGGATAGAATCCTCCTCCGTCAACCTGTTGAAGCCGACAGCAGCTGGGACAATGTTACATCGCAACAAGTAACCCGGGCATTATCATGGAAGCCCGTCTCGCTCAAACGGTTATAATTAACGGAAAAAAATTATGCAAATGCCATTCAGCCGAGCATGAAAATAAGGCAGTTATGGTGCGTGTCCAGCATATTAGATCAGTGCTTTGTGGTGTATAAAACACCGAGCAGCGGGCGACTCGCCACAGTTGATCTTCCCCTTCGATGAGCACCTCATCTCTCCCGTCGTCTCACACTTGACAGTCTCTTCCATTTTATACTACGGTCCAGGGAAGAGACTCTACACAGTTGACGTTCGCTTCCGATGAGCTCATCATCTATCCCATCGTCTCACACTGGAAGTCTCATCCAAAGCAGATTTCAGCCTACGGTGCGTCCTCTATCTCTTTGTGACCTCACACCAAACGCCGTCTTTAATACGAACTACGGGCCCGGGTAGAGGGACTGTCGGTAAAGTTGGTCGCAGTCTCCATCTCTCCTGCAATCTCTCCAGGGACACTTCTTAAGTATGACCCTAGGGAACAGAAGACCACCAGAACTCCCATAGGAGGATGAACAGACCACCAATATGGAAATATAGGGAGCTAAGGACACTGGTCAAAGTTCCATTACAAAGTGGATGCTGTTTCCTTTCGTAATTACTTGTTGATGTAAGTTGATCTGAGTTGTTAGTGTGGAATTTTCAATCATTCACGCCAGTTAAATTTCGAAGGTTTTTATTATGTTTATAAATTGTAAGAGGCGGATTTTGGTTCTTTTTTGTGTGTCATTAATGTTTGGTCAGTATTGTATTTGTCAGCCAGAAAGGGTTTGAGTTTAATTTCTAAGTTTTTTTTATGTTTATGAATCGTAAAAGGCGGATTTGGATTCTTGTTGATGTGACAAAAATGTTTGGCAAGTATTGTATTTGTCAGCAAGGAAGGGTTTTAGAATCAGGGCCAATGTTTACAAGAGTGCCAAAGTAACACGAGAAGATGAAGAAAGTCACGTGTCTACGTGGAAACGTTATTGGCAGTTTCGATGATAAGTAGTGGTGCCGCAGGTATGGTGATTCTACTTGCACATCATTGCTTACCGTCGAGACTGTCGTGCTCGTCGACGGAGTATCCACCACCCGAATCTCTATACAGGTATTGTTGCCGTAGGTGTTGTCTCTCTACGTACACGTCAACATGCTGTCCAACCTCCTGAACCTTCCAGAACCAATCTGTGATTAGGTCTACCGTGCATGTCTGTTTGCTATTTTCTTTCAAGTACAAGTGTCTCTTCATGACATTAATAAGCATTCCAAACGAGTGTGAAATTAGGATAAATGCCATTGTAAAGATATTGACGATGTTCTTGGTCTAAGATAACTGAGGACCGTTTTCTGCTCAACTCCGGTGTTCTTTATGATGCTCGATTGTACCTACTCGTTTCAGTTGTTGATGTAAAGTGTTCTTGTCTATTGTTTCGGTCCATTTGCGTCAAAGTTTTTCTTGCTCAACATACGTACGCGAATCTGAAACCATTGTACTAAGTACAGTTCAGAACTTCAGGACTGATTTACTTTCTGTTGATGCCAATTGTGCATGCAGACTTTGTTCAGAAACAAGTAACAGATGAGGCTGACCTATTGATACAATACTCCAGATACGTTCTGGAAACTTAATTTTTACATTAAAAAGATGGTTATATTTTTCAACCAAAGAGGTGGATTTACAAACCATTTATTCTAACATCAGATCCGTATTTGTTCCTCTTGTTTTGTTGACTTCGTGACTTAAACGTTCAGTTAATTAGGAAGTGATCCCCAAACTATATAAATGCTAGCCTCACCAAAGTTGTTAAACATGTCATACGCTGATTGTAAATATCCCGTTTGAGTACAAAACCTATTTCTTAGTTTTTGTTGTCGATTCAATACAAACCGTTTTATATTCTCAAACTACTGCTTCCATTCTGATAGACTTTAATTGCAAAATGAAACTTTTATCAATTAAAGCAAGTTTCTAACGCAGTAAAACACGATACATTGTAACCTTTCTTTGACGTTTCATATATATAGGAGTATACTTAATCTAACCCCATTAATCTCGTATTACTGTGATACATCTTTTGTATGTCAAATGAATCAGTGATGAACACATTCGGATGTTTCTTGGAACCCAACACCGATGTGGCCTTTCTCTATTTCATTCTAACTTCTTGAAGTCGAGATTAAACATTTTATATAACCAATTTAAACTTTCAGAAGTAAGGGAAAACACTAATAATCAAAAAAAAGTTTTTCAGAAAAAATTATAAACATTGCTACATCAGTTACTCCCTACATTTTAAACGTTCTTAAACGTGGTGGATTTTATCATTCGTAATGTCTGCATTCAACCTTCTGATGATCTTGATTAAGAGTTTATTATCATTCCGTAATCTTCAAAAATTCGAGTAAAAATAACTCGTCTCATAACTTTGGAAATGCCACAGTGTGGTTGACATACGCTGTACAATGGTATGACGTCACTATCGAAACCATCATTAAAGGATCTTGTCACCAGAAATAACTCCAGATAAAAAGTTTTGGCAGCGCACTCAGACAGATGGTTAAAAAGGCTCTCTAATTACATAAGAATAAATTAAACACATACGAAGGTATTGGTTTGGAGATTTTATTTACAATTATATACTATACATTCATATACATCTTATAATAATAGAAGAATCTACGGATGGTAGAACCAATTAAGTCTGATGTAAACAATGTGTTTATAGCATTACCTCATGGGATGAAACTAAGTTATCAATTGTTATACAAGGATTCTAAAATGTTACATATGTAAAAGTGTGGGAGCATAACACTTAGTTTCTCATCACAGGAGCATATAATGAACAGAATATTTAGGCATATTTGGTTAGTGCATTTTCACTAATATCGTCTGGTGCAGGATGAATGTCAAAATTTCGATATCGTTACTCCGAGCAGAGATGAGTGAAAACAAATTATTCTCGTTGTATTGTATACATAAGATCTTCTGTCCACACAAAGACGTACGTACAATTTTCGGTGTCGTTGGTCCACCTGTCACAATACTCAGCACTTGAAACAGGTCACGTTTTGAAGGACAATTCTTGAATACTATTTCGATTGGTATAATTACGTTATTGACCCGTGGTACACTCGATGGAGTAAAGATACTTAACGTCTTCTATAGCTACGTTAGCTTATACACAGTTGAACGTCTGAAAATATTAAGTGATGAGCCCCTGTCTCATAGGAACATGGGCCCCTTATAAGGAAAACGTTTCTGAGTTGATCTGTTGAAATATTTGAAATGATGAAACAAAGCAAGAAAACAAACGATAAAAACATGAAAGAAATAAGTTATTGTATGGTAAAGAAATGAAACAAGCAAACAATGAGAAATTGGTTAAAAACGAAATGAGAAAAATTTTTTGTAACAAAACAATCAAGTGATGGCATAAGTAAGGAGGTTCTGGAACAATCAAATAATGAAACAATGTGTGATGAATCAATATAATTAATGAACAAAACAAAATGTAAGCTACTACTACTACTACTACTACTACTACTACTACTACTACTACTACTACTACTACTGCTACTATTAAATATCCACCAAATAATTTACTTAATGAGTGATATAATCAAGGAAGTAATGAGGCTTAATGAAGTATTTGTATAGAAAAATTCAAATGAAGTAATTAATAATTAGTAAAATGAAAACAAATGGTGACATCTCTTCAATAAGTGCACATGTGCACATTTAGACACATGACTTTCTCCTAGCAACATGAATTATTCGTCGTCAGTTATGTCATAAATCTTTGCATCTCAATAGCAGAAGAAAGTTTCCGCGCTTATTCTATGCGATCAAAATGGAATATAAATTGTAATAAATAAATTATCATACTAGAAAGGGTGCATATGACTTTTTACGAAATTCTTAAAAGTCATTTTACACACTTCTTTGAGTGGCATTTTAGAAGTTGGTATGGTGAAGAAATAGGAAATATGGGAAATGGAATATTTAAATGGGAAAAAATTTACATTGAATAAACCATACAAACAACCATATTTTTAAACATATTTGAATCACACAAATATGATATAATATCATATATCAACAGTGACAAGTAACATTATGAGGTCATACAATTCTTATACGCTTAAAACATTGGTAATAATAAATGTGCTTTAAAATTAGATGTTTGCATATATTTTGCCATCATTTTTTAAAGCGTGGTATAAGAAAATTGCCCACTTAAAGCTGAGACGATATCTTGTCAGATTCCTTCAGAAAGGAGAATACAAATGACTGACCGAAACCACATAATGATTGGAAAGAGATGCTTCAACGATAGATAGAATACATTTATTTTACAAACTGAAAAATCAATTAATTATCAGTCGATATGCAACTATTAAATGGCTTTAGAAATTTAAAAAAACGTTTTAAAATCCTTTGAAATATTTTCACAGATGACACACATAATCTTAATTACAGCTTTAGTCCTATTAACAGAGAAATATAATTAAAAGTAAAAAAAACGAGCAAATTTTACCTTTAAGAAATGAAAGCATGTTTTTTGACAATTTAATTTTTTTAAATGTCCCAACATGAACATTAGATTATGCCAAATATGTTATTTTCTGAGGGTCCAACATCTCATTACACATTCCGATCATTCGGGCAATATTCAGATATAAAACAATATCCACTGGCGGCCATTTTTGTGTGCACACCTTTAAATAATTTGAGGGAGGGAAATGGACTAGCATAGTTTAACCGAACACGGCACGTATGATTTAGAACTGGTTGTGATGCCATTGGTAACATTTATTTTCGTGAGATCACTTTAATTGTGTAAAAAACCCGTGGTATTGCCCCTTTAAACACAAATAGGTTACTTTACATCGGTGTTGAAGAGAAGTTCTATTGAAGAGAAGAGGAATGAGTTTTTACATTTGCGAGGTAGGTTGTTATTAAAGATTGCACATATTTCATATAGTGTACATCGAGGCCGGGAGAACTTCTCTTGAGGAGAAGAAGCTAGAGCAACAGAAATAATTGACATTAACACAATACAGAATAATTACATTTCGACACCGCAAACACGTTGACAGAAGTCACCAGATTCCACTAAAGGCTGAAATGGAAATAGAGTTTTACATCTAAAATATATCGGAATCCTAACTTGATATGAATATGAACCATCTTGGGAACACATGGCATATATGATAGAGTCACATGCTATTTTTTATGATCAACCGACTTTTCACGAGAACTGAATCTGAATGTGGCTTATCCTAAAGTTGAAGGGAACAAGTGTATATTAGTCAACAAATATGGCAAAATATCATCCACAAATGAAAATATGTTATACTATAACTAACAGTACCAGATAGCTTACATAATAAATTAAATCATCCACGTTTTTAATAGAATTGAATAAGGCATTCTCACTGTTGAGCCAAAACCTGAATACAATGAGGACATTACTTAAGAACGCCATCGGGAAAATGAGTTGTTCACAAGCAAGTGTCCACTGCTAGTGTTTTCAGGAAATAATTGAAATAAAGTTACACATTTACATACAGGAAGTTATCTCCCACTTTAAGGCAACAACATTATTAAAGTAATTCATAAAATCCCTGCGAAAATAACTGTTGGTTAACCCATGATTTCTTTCAATAACTAGCTCCGAACGATACAATTGGTAAAAAAATAGAATTCTAAATGATATATATTCACACTTTATGCGTAAAAATGCGAGTTAACGTCGTCTAAAGAACATCATCGTAAAAATGATTGTACTTGAAGTGGTGATGCATATAACTTGTGCACAAAAAAATTGAATAAATCTATGAATTTTGAAACCTTAGAAAAAACACATTCTCACCTTCAGATAGGATGGAGCATCACCGTAATCAGGTGAATTGTTGGTTTTAATGAGATATGTCTATCTTCCCCCCTCTCTCTCTCTCTCGTATTATAATTTGCATCACTATCTAGCTGCATAAGGTTAAATGAAAAATATGTACACGTTTTTAGAATAGGGGAATCTCACCTTAGTCGGAAGAAGCAGGACGAAAAGCCGGTGAGCGGGATGGAGGGAGGTGACCGACGTTTGAGTGACAGCTAGGTGTCAGGACGTGACTCAGCCTGGCTATATTGGATACTGAATTGACACTAGCATGTCGAGCCTACATCTGTGCTGACAATAACTATCAGAAAGATGCACATATTGATTAAAGCGTCGTCGTAAAGAGATATATTTAATTAACGCTTTGCGTCAACACTCATTTGCAAAAGCTGTCGCTTAATAAAGAGAAGTGAAATAGTTTAGTTTTGTTGTCTTTTCGCAGTTTGTTCGCGTAAAAGAGTAATCAGAGGTTATGATAATAAACAGTGACTTTAATTGTGATTTTATTAACAGCTATGCTAATTTCGCTTGGTATATATATACTACATCTATCACTCCATCGAACATCGAGCATCGGAGCGGTCAAACGACATACACTGGATCGTCTAGCGAAACTTGTGATATCGAGGCAAGGCGCTGGTGAGTTACGTTTCACATGACCATGCATGCCTACCTATATAGCATTGAAGATAACAAGTTTTAGGGAAATATGTGAAATATATAGAATTATAAGGAGTTTGGTAGAGGTAGCTTTATTATCTATAGAGACTTATCTCTATGTAAACCGATCATTTCAATACAGAATGTAAATTAGTAAAAGTAAAGTTGTTAATACAAGATTTTGTCTTTCATACTATTTACTGAATATTCGGAAATTGGGAGTCGTGGTGATCATATGAGTAATACCTTTCACGAGCTTTGGTGATAGTGTTACAAACACTAACCTAATATCGAAAATATATGAAATATAAAATATATCTCAATTATGATAATTCAGGTTTGGAACGCATCCCGGCAAAAGACATGCAACACGTACTTATTTAATGCAGGTTTTTTTAATTATAATTTAACGGAAACAGATCGCTATAAAACGTTGTGATAAAACTTTACGCTTTACAAAACAGTGTGTCACATAAAGATATTCGAAGCAAACCATTAATGATATGAATTATGTTAACACAAAAATATTCAGATAAAACCATTGTTATAAAACGCATAAATGATATGAATTTTGTCAATACAGGAAATAGGGTCTAAGATATGTTACTTCGTAGTAGAATGCACTACTGTATGTGAATAATGAACGGTGCTCGGATAAAACACTTGCGGTGCATGTCGCCATTGTGAAAGCCTCTTATTGAATGACAACAGGTGCGTGTTAGATCGGCGTGAATGGCGGTATGAGAGCAGTGGGTATGGATTTTGTCGATGTTCACTTTTATTACCTTGAGTCCTGTCAATCTGCAATTCCCATTAACACGTCTTCACTGGGCCCAGTCCTCTTGGGGTCGATATAAAGATTGTATGAAATGTACACGGTTTATTCAGGGTCATGTCACCTCGTTAACGTAAATATAAGTTAGCAGTTTTGAAAAAATATTTCAGTTTAACAAAACATCATATAATCGTTTAACATAATTGGTTTAACACGGTGATAAAGTTTTCTAAAAGCAAACAAACTGAAAAGCGTTCAGATTATGTTTTTTTTATGTTGAGGGTATAATACAGTTACCGTTATGAATTGTATTGTATGTCGTACAGCGGTCGATATACAGATTTTATTAAATGTAAATGCCTTATTTGGGGCCACATCACCCATGGACGTAATATTAAGTTTTAGCTATTTATTGTAGTTTACGAAATATTGCATTGTCGTTTTATAACATAGAATTTATTAAAGAAAAAATAAAGAAGAAAGGTGTTCAGGTTTTAAATTTAAGTTTTGAGGATCTTTAGAAAATTACCGTGTATAATGTATGAATAATGAAAGTGAATAATGTTATTCTCATAAGATAGACTTCTCTAAATAAGCATTTGTGTGAAGAATTAACCTTTCGGGGAACATGGCAACATGTGATCTGTTTCCTCTCCGCCCGTCCACCTGACACCAACTGCACAGCCAGCTGATAAGGAAGGTACAAGGAGCTGTGCACGTGGGTGCTGGGTGTGCACGTGATGCATTTCTGACAACAGCGTTAGGAACCTTGTCATATAGAAGGTAAGTACCATCATCCCCACTGGAAGAAGATCCCTTTATATTACATTATTAAGCTTTCAATTTATAGATATGAAACCTGAATGAAGATTTCTAATTGAAGAAGGACGAGAAATGTAACTCATTATAATAAGTTCTGAACTAAGAAATATTTATCCTGTTTTGCTTGATTAGTAGTTTTTGTATTTTCACGGAAATGTGGCAGTAAAGTTGCATATCTATAGAACTAGTACCAAATGAGCCCTGTCATAATATTGAGGCATACGACCAGTGTATCTTTGACCAACAGTTCTTTTAGGACATGCATTAACGTCTCGTGTAGTGAGAGCACTCAGTCAAGATTTATCAAGAAGAAGCGAGTTCTATAGCTGCACCGGTGTAATTGTTTCTCAATACTAAGGATATCATGTTATAATGTCATATTCCAGAAGCGATCACGTGATCAGCTGCTGTCTCAACAAAAGATGAAATCGTGCAATAATCCATAGCTCTCTCTCGTCTAGCATGTGAAGGTACACTTATAGGTCAATTGCGAGATGTGACCGGCAAACTTGCATAGTGTACACAGATCAACTCCAGATATGCGATCAGTCAAACTTTTGAAGTAGTCAGAGATCGAGTTCTATGTGGAAGCTTTTACTCAGAAGTCACTTCCAGATGCAAGCATCGATTGTGCTTTTCATCAATACGACTATATGTTTAGTATAACATAGGTACAGCGCTTAGATGATACAGGTAAGTGTCATACTTTCCAGTTTTTTCGGTACTGTTAATTGTAATTTTCTATTTTGAGGCCCTGTTCATGCGCATTGCGACATATGTTTTGGATTTTCTGATGAAATATTCGCTTAAGCGTTGTCATTTCATGAATGGTAATTGAAATTGTACGTTCACTAAAAACCTTAAAGTAAAAAAAGACATTACAAGCGGTAAGAAATTAGAACAAATATGTTACAGTTTTTAAAATAGACAATTAATGTACAGCAACGTAGCAGAAGCAAAGAACACCAACGGAGCCGAAGAAATAATGTATGCCAACGTAGCTGAAGCATCAATACAGAAAAGAAGCAGACGACAGTTGAAGAGGACAACGTGGCCGACCATCATGCACACGGCGCAGACTACAGACATCCTCTCTCACTGTCTATTACTAAGTACTGGTGCCGCAGGAGCTTATTGTATACACACTCCCGCGACTCTGGTGCTTACTATCGTGGCAGCTTTTGCATCAGGATCACGTCTGTCTTTCAGTCTGTCTGTCTGTCTGACTTTCCATTAGAGATCTCCAGAAACGGCAAACGGTCTTGTGACCTTCCTCGTCGAGGCATGTTACAGACATTGGACGTCTAAAACGTCATCGATCTCGTTACAGCACCTGATGAGAATTTTGTTTTTAGTAATATTACGTGTGATGCTATTTTCATTTCAAAAGAAGCACAACACCTCTTTGTCAAAAGGAGACGGGTTTCTATTAGGAAAAAATGCGGTAGTCTTAATACCCGGGGATTAAACAAGTTTACCTTTTTTTTCTAAATGTATAATGGTTGTCAGTGAACAATTATTGTTTTTATTTACATAGGGCATATTTATTTTCAGAAATACAAATCCCTTTGCTTAATACTTGATATCTGATCTTGTGGTTTGTGTTATTGTGATTGTCTGTAAGCCATCTTGCGATATCACCTGCCAGCCCGGGGCTCTCAACGGGGTTTAGTATCAACTTAAACTGAAATGAAACACAAAACAAGTGTTTTCGCTGCCCCAAAACTTGTACAAGCTGTTTAACGTAAATAGATGAAATTACAATATCAATGTGAAAAAGAAACATATCATGCATACAATAAAAAAATGTTTCGGATAGAGCTAAAGAAACTGTCAACATAAGTATCAGATGAAAACTAAAAACGTTTCCGGGATATGATATCAGTCAAGATTCGGATCGGATCGCCACGTGGATCAAAATGGATCATATAGGCCGCCACCGTGTTAGGTCATAAAGTGGACACAAAGCGATGAGGAAATCTATATGTGTGATCTCAGTCTCCTAACACGTACACACGTACACACACACGTGCACCTGTCTCCACGTGTAGCCAGCTGTTGCACATGGGACACACACCCAGACTCCAGCTAATGAACAAACAAACCCATACCCGCTACTAATTGATTTGATAACGGAGTCAATATCCCTAGAACAATGCGGTTTTCATAATATTTTTCGTATTAAACGTTTTTAGAAATGAAATGGGAAATCAATTTTCTACAAAATATGTTGATAAAATGTTGGAAAATAAGATTTTGTAGCTAGAAAAGGTTCTTTATCATGACAATAATTTCGATATCGTTATGTAGCCACTTGCATGTACCGATTCAAGCACCTGACATTATGTTCAGGGATTCGCAGATGAGGTAGGTCTTCATGGCCATGTGAAATATTGAAATATTTGCTAATAATTTGGTAAAAAAGTCATTTTCAGCCGACTTCAGGCGGTCATGACCATTTCATTATTACATTAGTTGTATTGTTTCAGAACATTTTCATTATCTCAGTGTGATCATAAAGAGGATGATAGCATTGATAGTATAGATTGTTGCAAGAAGAATAGTGGTAACAAATGACATAGTAGTTTTGATGTGATAATGCTGTTTATGATAATCTATCAGGATTGAAATAAATATTGTAATGATTCTTTCTCTTTGAGAGGTATTCTAGAAGCTGGTAAGTGATATGCTGAAGATACAAGAAAACAGAGATATTCATCAACATTGTAACATCAAAATATTATTTTATCGCTTTTGAAATTCATAAATCTTACTTTTACTATAGTTAGCGACACATGTAGGGATAAGGGACTACTAATATATATGTATCGACAATCGCAATAGAGATGGTGTTGGAAAACCTTGATGCTAATAAACATGACTGCATCCCCAGTTACCTTTAACACGGTTGATGACACTACCTACACAAACCCGGAAGTATAAGTGTACCGACACCCCGGGTACACGCGTTCAGTATTGGGTCATCAGGAAGTCCATCTATTACACTAGTGGATGGTGACAGTGTACTTACAGCTCACATACAAGAATACAGGTACTTCATCGCTTCACTGACTTACAGTTAGATTGTATTAAATCAAAATAATGTACAAGCAGATTATAAATTTTCAATAATATGTTACGATCACGCAGACATCAAGAAAATATACTTGACGAAATAAGTTATGGATATTATCATTTCTATGATTATATTCCATCAGGTAGTCAATGTAGAGATACGTCATCATCAATAATTTCAGAATTTTCATAAATCCATAATTTGTTTTGTCCAGTATAAAAGATATAAGCACATTTAAAACAGTATATAAGAAGAGGTTTGGTAGATAAAGAATAACTTTTTAGGTAGCTGTAAAACAGGCGAGGACAGTACGAAAACAAATTTCTTCATATCACAGAGGCCTAGTCAGGACAAGGAAAATCAGCCGGTGGTGTAAAATATTTCTCTAACCTTGATATCATGGAGACTGAGATCAATCGAAGGTGAGACGTGAATCACGGACGCCGAAGTTGTCAGGCCGAGGTGCTGATATTTCACGTGAGAGAGGGTTCATTTTATGTCAATAAGTATAAAACTATGTTCATCTCATCTCAATAGGTAACTATATTAATTATACACTAGCTCCTTTGTCTTCATCGGGGATTTACTATTAAAAAAACCTCAAAGTGTCTATATGATGCACGCCCCGAGGTGTCAAAACTTTTATTTGCAATGAAAGTGAAGATTATAAATTGTAATTTGTCAACGTAAGACATTCACAATGTAACAATCGAAACATGAGATAGACCCCGCGACCCTTTGGTTTCAGGCCAATTTAACGAGATATTAGACCTCTGAATGCATTCAAATTATAGGCTGTTTTTTCGTGACCAATTGATTCAGGTTCATTTATTGCTTTGAAGACTTTTAAGACATACTAATTCTGTTAACTTCTTTTGATCTTTGATGCAAATGAATATTTCATATTAAAATTGTGTTATTTTAATTTCTGTGATCATATGTATAGACAATGACCATTCAATCTATTGTGGGAGCGTGTATATTTCAGCACGAGAGGCAAATGTCTGAGCTAGCTATCTGACATTGACTCATTGTTTGTCCTATTGGGAAACAGAAGAGAAAACGTTACACCTTAAAGAGCCAGTCCGTGATTTTCATAACATATTATTTACCTTTGTACTGTCCGTGAGTTTCATAACATATTATTTACCTTTGATACGAACCTAAATGTCATATGTGGTGATATAAAATCAAAACATCTTAAGTTTTCATGTCCAAGAGACATATATATGACAAATACTGGTTTTCTATGAAAATATAAAAACATTCTTATAAATTCACAGAGATGTACACTACACCCAGAAACAAACTACCCCCTTTCTAGAAATTTCTAGAACGTATCTAGAACGTATCTAGAAAATTTCTAGAACGGATCTAGAAACTTTCTAGAACGGATCTAGAAACTTTCTAGAAACTTTCTAGAACGTATCTAGAAACTTTCTAGAAATTTCTAGAAATTTCGAGTTTTTATTTTTTTAGAGATATTAAAACAATGAAGATTTTTTCTGAAACTGTGTGTTAGCATTTGCACAATTTGAAAAGATGAACTACTTATGTTAATTAGGAAAGAAGATATTCAATGTTAAAGTTTCCCTCCTCTACAACGCATCCTCATTATAACGTCCCCTGCTAGCGGAATGCTACGCATGCTTACGCGCTTCCGGCTCCCACTAATGAGCTGTTACGCGTCTTGTCCTGCATCAAGAATTGGATGCATTGACTTATGCAATGTGTTTGACAAGTTCTATGGCTGTAATTGATTGTTTATTGCTTATTGTTTATCTCATATCTCGATATTACAGTTGGTGCTTCTGATAATATTGAATGTTAGCTTTTGTCAACAACTTAGTCAGCGAACAGCTTTGCCTTCAAACGTAGAATAAGAAATGAAAAAGAAGTATACTTGATATAATCAATTAATGTTGTAATGTAAAAAAGTTGTAATGGTTTTGATTAGCTTTATAAGGCGACATAAACAAAGCCCTTTATCACCTCGAAAGAAAACGTACTTACTATCTATCTAAATCTTCTATGTTCATTTCAAGTAAGTCAAAAGCATTGATCTTTCTTAGAAGCCTCGACTGAAATAAAAGCTTTGTATCATAAATCTTGTAATTGATTCACTTAAAACGAAATTTGAGAGGGTGTTGTATTATGCATTTTAGTTATGTGAGGTCCAAACCTGGGTCAAGACCAGCATTCAAATATTTTTGGGGAGAAAAAGTTTAAAAGCTAGATTGGTAAAGCTTCGTTCTTGCATACTCGACATGTTTCCATCAAAATAATAAATACGTTTCCCAAATTTTGCTATTTATATTTTTCATTGATACATGAAAAAAGGCCATATAAATGTAAGGACGTCGAAATTCTGCATACATTTTACATGTGTACCAGTTAAAAGTCCCAATTAATCAATATTTACATTTGTGCTTGATGTAAATAGGTTTTAAAAATCACGTTTGAGTCATTGACGCGCGTCACTGTCCGGATTTCGAACACCAATCGAGACTGTTTTATTGTCACTATACTGAACTCATAAGCACGAAGGTCTTAATTTTTCTTAAACAACCATCCCTTCTTGATAAAATAGCACTACAAAGAAGTTTGGCATATTTGACTCTAACAACATACTCTGTGGCCCTTTAACTGTTCTACGTTTTACAGTTATGCATTTGGAACTTTACCAAACAGAGAGATACAAAACTGAGTAAAACAAATCACTTATGTAACGTACTGTAAATGATCCTTATCGTTCACCTTAATTTCCTATTTGACCCAATGAAACAATAAAACGATGAAGGTTCGTTCCTCATCCCCACAGCCTGAGTGGTGTTAATTGGCTCATTGGCTTCTGGTTCAACACCGCCTGTGAGTGTGACCCTGTGAGTGACCAGGCGTAGAGCCGTGAAGAGAGTCCAGTGTTTAATGAGTTTTGAAATTTAGTTAAGTAAGTTTAACCTGCAATCAGTCTGAAATGTAATTTTAATAACCTAATGCTCTAATATATATAAATATAACCTTTGTTGCTCACGGGGGCTTTGTGATTTTCACAGTAAATTAAATCACTTTTTATTTTAGAAAACTTATTTAATTTCCATCTGACATTGATAACAGGTACCCGTTTAATAACCATTTCCTAATTTGATTAAAAACTGAGGAGGTATCCTCAAAGATTCCCTTAAACCCTAAACTCCGGAGTTGCTGATTGAAACCTTATACATAATTATAATTTAATATGTTATAAATCAATAATGTTTTCAACGATAACGGTTTTTTATGTCCATGTGTTTAAAGATACATATCAATTTGTATCATAATTTAGTAACAACTCAGTCATAATGACATGTACGCAAAGTTATGCTATTCACATATTTTTGTATGCATTTAATTATGTAAGAAAACAACAAAGAGATAATCCATTTACTGTCGATGGATTCTGCGTATTGATAGGAACAAAGTAGAAATTACATTCCTTTTCCCCTAACGATTTTACGTAGAAAAATGGATTCAGATGTATAACCGCTTTACTGGTAACGTCGGTGTTAGTAATCTACATTAGAATGTTTTGTAAGTTTGCAGTCATTTTAAAGTGACACAGAGTATGCATTCTGATTTTTCATATTACACAGATAATAGCTCAATGACCATGGCTCCTTAGTAAGGTTCTAATTGTCTCCCTTAACATTCATTTTTATCTCTAAATGCCAAAATCAAACATGTTTTCCCGTTTTCTAAATTTGGAAACGGAAATGTCTGTTTAAGAGTTTAAACTATTTGGTCACATTTACATGTTCATTACTCAACACTTATTAAACACTACAAAACCATATTTGTATTTTTGTCTGCTGTAATTAAGTTTCCAAAATAACGTTTTGCTCAATGTCGCAAGTCACTGTCCGGTTTTTTTATCACACATTACGGCTGAAAATTGCTTATTGTCGCTGTACTTAACTGGTAAAAATCGGGATGCTGAATTTCATAAACCACCACTACTTATCGATAAAAACAACACCATTCATAAAGTTTGACATATTTGACCCCAACAACATTTTTTGTGCCCCTTTAACAAAAAAAAATTGCAACAAGACATAGCGTCAGTACTATCATGTAACTTGTGAGTTTAAGTTGAAGTTTGTTCGACTGTGTAAGTTATGGCGAAAAACAAACATGTAAAGTCATAAAATGCTTAACGAGATTTATCAAGGCTTACTATCTCTTTCACTCTTTCAAATACGAAAGGTTTTTAAAGGAATGATGACGAGTAACTGCAATAATAATTATTGTTTTACGTGCAATTTACTCAGTGAACCGTATCTCCCGAACAGGCAAGTGTACGGAGAAGCGTAACCTGGAAAGAACATGTCGAAATGTCAAAGTGAATTAACTGTGTATTCTACAATACACAACCGGGCTGTCCAGACATAGACGGGAATGCTCATCTTTTGCTGAAGACGACTGCGACTGTGTTACGCAATTAGGGTCAACTAAAGGGGACATTCTTATTACCATGGGACGGTAGAGGTCACAGTTTTAAACACATTTATCATATTCAAAGTAATGAAATTCGTTATATATAAATATGAATGTTATATCTCGCCTCGAAATATGCATATACGGTTACTATTTTCACTACTTTTATGCTATAAGAAATCAAAATTAATGAACGCACGGTGTATTTGACTCTCTACAAAATCAAACCATACAAAGTTACTTGGAACGATGAATGAACAGTTGTTGAACTTTCATAGCTGTCATGTCTATCTTCGACATTTTAAAAACGGTTATTAATATCGAAACATACAAATACATCAAATGAATAATTTTCTTATAACCGGGTAGTTCCACGACGGACAAGACTCCGTTCAGTGTATCCAGCGTTAAATGGTGTTGCATATAACGGTGTGGACGATATAAGAGGGTGTCAACGTGAGTGGCAGGGGAGTTGATAAATGTTGCCTTAACAAAGTCATGAAAGACTACAGCATTGAAATATGTATCCAAAAGCCGTTACCGATAAAGACGATCGTTAGTTTTGATCATAAGCGGTGTTGCACTTGAAACAACGTTAGCGTTATGAAAATCTTCTCGTTAAATGAGAGAGTGTTTTAACTGTACCGACTGTGTTGAAGATGAGATGCTTGTTTTTATTGAAACATTTTTATTCATGAAAATGTACAATTCATGAATTGATTGTCCAACAAGCTCCAAGGTGCTTGTTTTAAGGCCACTCCGAAGCAATTACATATGCAGTCTAAATGAAATGGGCTGGGCATCTTGTCTAACAAAACAGAATATCGAAATACTAAGATTCTGGCGTCGTATACAAACGTCGCAGTGTAACATTGTATCAATCATTAATGCATGGTCACACAATTTTAGAACTTCCTGGTATAATCGTGTTTTCAATTTGATTTCAAATTGGAATTTACCACTTGTAGATATTTTAAATGTCTCAAATGTTGACTTTGAGGTTGCAAAACAGTGGTTGTTACTCTTAGACAATGACAGTTGGCATGCTGAATTATGGAATGATAAAGGTTTGATCAATGGTAACAAATTGCGGACTTACCGTCGTTTTACGAATGTGTTGCAAGCAGAAAATTATGTCACCTGTAACCTGGATCGTACTTTTGGCATGTGAAGAAATAGTGAACAGCGTTATCGACTGGGTGACCACATGCAGGAACAGGTCTGGCTTTCTATGATATGTCTGTTTAACTTATCAGCGTTCAAGTCACCACAGCGGGCGAGAGTTGATAACCTAGCTAATTCATTTGAATTAACAATTTTATTGCCAGGAGTTAATTCCATAGTTTTATTGTGTCAGGAAAAACGATCTTGCATTTAACGCTGTCCTACATTTTACTGTTCGAACAGATGAATTTTATCTGTCGTTATTGTTAGGTGTTGTAGGTAGAAGGTTACATTGATATTCAGGCGCGGGATTATTCTTACTTTTAAAGAACGTTGTCAATTTAGACATATCTACGTTCCGACAGGTTTTAATAAGTTTGTTCATAAATACTGTTTGGCGATCCATCGAATTGCACTTGTGTGATTTTGTGCCGATCGGTGGAATATATAAACACTGGGAAAAGCTTAGTTCAATAACGAGCGGTAAGCGGGTTGTGAGAAGATGTTATTTTTTAACTGGGCACCTAAAAGTTTTCCTCATACACTCATAAACAAATTAAACAGACTTAGAGAGGAAGTGTATTGACAATGTTTATTCCAGCTCGTCAACTGAAGCAGGGATCGTATAGACACGGATATGAAACAAATAACTGACTGTACTACATTACTGCTAAACGGGGGTTACACAACTCGTCTCGCTCATTAGCAGGTCACGCTCCACCGAACATGTCTATACGATCTCTGACTGATGACACAGGAGAAGAGCGAGATTACAATTACTATTTTGACCAGACTTTCCAAGTACTAAATAACTTCCTTGAAGTGCTATAAACTACGTATGTCGGCGATCTCTTACATAATATCTTTATTATCATTTCCTGTTCCGAGACAGCTGTGTTTTATTGCTGTATGCCTCGCTGGCTGGTTGATTAATTAGATAACATCATTGTTGAATGAAGCTTAACCGGTTCGTTCATGCAGGGAATAGCGTCTGATAAACTAGGTGGAATATGATACCGTATCTATGACAAAATGTAAATTATGCTGTTTTCATTATGTTCAATTTTAATCCAACTATATATTTTAATTTCATTATCTTTTTAATGTCAAAAGCATGTATCCATCTACATTGAATTGACGGAAAAATATTAATAACGATAAGTTAATCCAGCATTAGGACGAGATAATGTTTATTGTACTTTTGCTGAAGTGAATCTATCATTACTGATGGCACAGACCGTTGGTGTCCCTTTCTCTGTAAGAGTGGTAATTACGTTAACCGGCACTGCCAGGTTTGTAAATATAATTTTTCAAGTCATTCTGATTCCTATCCATTGATGATCAGAAACCCATATCGGAACGCATTTCGTGCGAGGTGAATCCCCTGTCGAAAGTAATGAAATAATGAAAATTTTAAATCAATCTCCGATTGTATCATCATAAGATTATCCTTAAAATTTCACAGACAAATATTTAACTTAAATGCGATTTTATACACAGCGTTGTAAGACACACTGAACCAGACCTTTCATAACACCTGTCTTTAAAACATGTTAAAGATAACTTTGTATATATGTACGCCTTAATGTTGTTGACATAACATAAACATTATTGATTTAGCGTAATAGCTAACATCATTTACGTCACTATTTTGATTTGGCCACTTGCAGTACATTGTCTTGAGAGATGTTTTGATATATTAACAAGCTTGTTCACCATTCCGATGCCGTTTTTATATGTAATAAAATGTTTATCCATCAAGTGATAATGTTATATTGAGGAACGATTGTTCTACTTCGCACATTTCATAAAAAAACGATTTTTGTAAGCACACTTGCATTTCATGCTTCTTTTACAAAACCTCGCATTTATAAGTTGGTAAGCGTCAGCATTTTCCTTTTAGTATTGAATGATCAAAACATCATATGTTAAGCAGTTTAGCAGTTATCTTAAGGCTTTAGGACTTCAAAAGGATTGCATAGACGTAATAACAACTAGGATTCTCTTTCACTATATAATCTTTTCATATTCGAGTTGGGTGTAGTGATCTTGATAGAGATCGGTTCACTAGATTCATATCTAATAGACCTGTATGTGATAGAGGCTATCACTTTGAAGAAGCCTTAAATTCCTTCATCACCTGTCCAAATGTTAATGACATAAGACTTAAGGCATATTTCTTTCAAAAAAGGTTTAATCTGTCGTCAAATCAATTTTGTCACCCGGGCTCATCACAAGAGGCTAACCAAGGACTACTGAAATCTGTTAATTATTTTATCACTTTATCAAAGAGATTTTCGGAATTCATCAATCGTTGTCCTATGTGCCCTGCACATATCAAACAACATGTAGTTATCAGCGGTATGAAATATGTTTGTAAACATTAATTGTATCATTGAAAAGTGTCCAACATAATCATGCATCTATTCCGTCCTGTTTACTGTATGTATGTCTTCATTCGTCCATATGTACGTCACTTTTGATGTAATAGTATATTTGTTAAGAAGCGCTATATAATGAAATAAAATATGTTTAAACCACAATATAATTCATGTAGTGACAGATTAATACATGTCCCCAAAGCCTCTTTCTTCATAAGCTCGCATAAATTATCTATAAAAAGGCAATCGCAATGTATATACGTTATGTCAACTATAAATACTTCTTTTATTAATGCTTTATTGCAAAGTTTTGTATTACATATAATTGTTATAATATAACGACAACAAAATCAAACTACATGCGTCGGAACATCTTGAAGACGAGCGATCTAATTAACGCCTATCGCTGTAATAAAGGACGTAAGCTATAAATAGACTGCTTCTTGTGCCGCGGAAAGGGACGCGTTAAAACGAGGAAGATTTAAAGTTCAATATTAATTATCTCTCTTTCTATTGATGCAATCTTGTTCAAAATTTCACAATAGGCAAAGAAAACATGAGGATTTTAATTAAGATTATAATTTTTGAATATTTTGAAAAGAGTGAAAACTCGAAATTTCTAGAAATTTCTAGAAAGTTTCTAGATACGTTCTAGAAAGTTTCTAGATACGTTCTAGAAAGTTTCTAGTGCGTATCTAGTGTGTTTCTAGTGTGTTTCTAGATACGGGGTATGTTTATTTATGGGTGTACTGTAGATATCACGTCCAATATACATGGAGACTAGTTATATAACCTAACAAACACTATCAACTCCTAACTGCCCTCCTGGCTGTTTTAGATAAGTCTCCAAAATTACGTTTGACAATTTGACGCGCGCTACCTTCCGGTTTTCGATCATTATTGCGACGTTCTACCTTCATATTGTCACTGTAAAATCCCAATAAGCTTTAATATGTGTTTTATTGGTTACAGTCGATACTTCGCGATGACATGACACTATTTATTAAGTTTGGCATATATGACCTCAACAACTCACGGAGTGGCTCTTTAACACAATATTCAGAATATTTTAACGACACAAAGAAAGAAATACATTTTCTGCATTACCAAAACCTATTTCGTTTCATATGCAGATTCGTGTAACTTTACGCAAGTGTGTCAATGGAAAGAATGGAAAAGCAGGAATGTTCTCTACAGAGGTATTCCGTGAAGCTAACTGTGATCTGAATCTTTAAAGGCGCTTCCTTGATTTCGCGATGCAACGTTTCACACTCTCTTCTGTCTCATGTCCGGACTTATTCTGTTTGATATGCGAACGTGGTAATGAAAGGTGATTTTCTTCAAAACGTACTTAATTTGATTTTAGTTCAACCTTGTCAATAAATATGTATCTAAAAGGTATTGATTGAAACACACTTTAGCATTGAGGCATCAAAAACAACTTCTCTGGATAAGTGCACAGCTTATCTTCGAGCTGATACCTATGACTGGTTTTGGATAAGGCCATGAGAAACAAGACATTTTCTAAAAACTTGATCAGAATTAAAACTAGATTTTTTTCATTTATTCATTTATTAACAAATATTTCAAATAGTTACCACTACCAGGTAGACAAGTTCTTCTTATGAACTTCTTCACTTCTGGATCCAACCTGTTAGCCACTGCCAATCCCAAGTATTGGGTCTTCCTCCAAAGGGCCAGACTCTGTCTCGAGTGCCTGTATGACTGCCATCTCAAGTCAAGACACGACTCGGTACTGGAGGTTGACTGATGTGCTTCTGGACACTGGCTTTCAGGAGGTGCATGGAGCAATATGGTATACATTGTGGCTTGTGCCAAGAGAGCGTGGACGACGTCCTTACCGATAGTGGTACGTGCTCTTGCCAGGAAAGGCAACTTATTATCATGTTAATTGTACATTCGACATTTTAACATGATAGAGCCGTTTTCCGAGTATCATTGAAAACAATAAAATATCATAATTGTGGCATTTTAGAGAAAAAGATGCAAGTTTTCGGAAGCGATTTGAACTTAACTTAGGTCATAATTTTACTAAAAACACATGAAAAATCATAAATCATACTCTAATCTGTGTCATTTTAACAGTGTTCAATAGGATGACTTGGCGAAACGACACTGTATGAGTATGTTGTGCGCCGGCACCAAAACCACATCAGGGATCGAACTCTTGGGTGTTATACACCTAAGACAAAAGCCGGAACTTGTCAAGCGGACAAACCTCTTTTGTCTTCAGGCGCCGAAGTTTGACGGAACAGTGTCACAGGTGTTCTTTTTCGGTTCCTACTCCGGTTTCTACTGCGGTTTCTACTCCGGTTCACGGCGCTTCGATCATCGATAACGGAAAGCATACAAAGCATTCCTCCATGCGCTACGGCTTTATCACTATCTAATGATTATGTACAAAACATTTCAAAACTTCAACAGCTGTCCGTGAATTACGAAAGTGGAAACCTTTCTTTGATGTTATCAAGGTCTAGATACAAGTTCTTTATGTTACGTGTAAGTGTTACAGGAGTGGCAGTCCATGGGCCCCGCTAACAGAGTCCCCTATGTATAGACTATTGACAATAGTCTATACATAGGGGACTCTGTTAGCGGGGCCCATGGAATTACCCTGTCAATAGTCTATACATAGGGGACTCTATTAGCGGGGCCCATGGTCTTAAGCCACTCCGCTGGTTGTTGGAGTCATATATTCCAAACTTAATCAATAGTGTCATTTGATCGCGAAGTATCGACTGTTACCAAAAAGACACATTTTAAAGCTTATGGTTTTTTACAGTGACAATATAAAGGTAGAACGTCGCAATCATGATCATATTCATTGTCATATGTTACATTGAGATGAATGAAATTGTGATGAAGTAACTTGTCAATCAATACATCTAGGTTTTTAAAAGTTCTATTCGAATGAAAGTTATCAATGGACTGTGAAGTGTCAAGGTAAACAACAGTGACACATTGAAGTGTTGGTGATGGATCTGACATGCTTTAGTTCCGCTGTTGCTCCCGGACACATCGTACTATTAACCTATTATCTACAATTTCATTGTTATCTTGGCCGTTTTGCCGAATTGTTGAATTTGAAATAAGTATTGATGTTTTAAATAACTCAAGCCTGAAAGGTCATATTAGAAATAGTTAGTAATGAAAATGAAGAATTTTGGTACCTTATCTGTTTATAATCTGAAGGCAAGAACCATTTTTTACCAATTTGTTTATAAAGACATTTGATTGTAATTTTCATCATATTGACAGTGTTCACTGTTTTACTGAGGAAAACCAATGTTTTGGGAGAGAAATATACCAATAACAATACACAATTTATATACATGTATATGACATTCATTTTGTTGTATTCACTTGGACTAATATCTATGAAACATAATGGTCCAACAGAGGATGCATCTGCCTCCCTTGTTCCCTTTAAACATGATGAACTCAGATATGCATGCATTTGCGTCCCTTGTTCCCTTCAAACACGATGAACTTAGATATCCATGCATTTGTCTCCCTTGTTCCCTTTAAACACGATGAACTCAGATATGCATGCATTTGCCTCCCTTATTCCCTTCAAACACGATGAACTCAGATATGCATGCATTTGCCTCCCTTGTTCCCTTTAAACATTATGAACTCAGATATGCATGCATTTGCTACTCGTTCCCTTGGAAAAGATGAACTAAAGGTATATATGCATTTGCCTCTCTTGTTCTCTTGAAAACGATGAACTCAGATATGCATGCATTTGCCTCCCTTGTTCCCTTCAAACACGATGAACCTAGATATGCATGCATTTGCCGCTCTTGTTTCCTTTAACACGATGAACTCAGATATGCATGCATTTGCCTCCCTTGTTCCCTTACAAACTCAAAATTGATCATTCATCTGTTTTTTAAGTTTAGACTAGTTTATGTCATTGTTCAGTTTTTGATTTGAATCATAAATATATACATTGATATGTCACTGAATTGATTAACACTTAAGAGACTGTCAGTACTCTTTGGTAAGATTCATGTTTGGCATACAGGACTCCAACAACTCAGACAGAAACTCCCTCCTCCAATGTATATTCATGTTATTAGGCTTTTTCAAATCCTGTGTATTAGAGGTTAACAGACAACAGTCAACTATCAAGGGGACAGAGTAGAGAAGAGTCTATGAACTTCCCTGAAAATCAGCCTGGTATAGTTGGTGATTTCTTTGATGTGTTTGCGATCATCACGAATTTGTTTATCAGTGTATCCCTAGTTTATGATCTTAGAGACTGTAAAGGGATGGAGAAAGATGAAGTTTTTTAAAGATACAGAAAGGTCTAGGGAAGCAAGCAAAGAAGAGATAATTAGTTTTCAGAAATGTGTCTATTGTGCAATGGTTAGTATTTTACTATCTTTCTTTACATTTCAACCAATGAAAACAAGACACAACAAGAATAATTTAGATCTTTTTATTGATCATACAGTTTTATTCATATCACATGTACAATTTATTTATTGATAAACCAATTTCATTTCATATCACATACAGCAACATTCACCAGCACTGGAACATAAATATACATATACATATATATTGAACAACAGAGGAGAGTAACATGATTGACACTATATGAATCCAAGCTTAGTTTCAAGTATTCAATGTGGTCACTAGATAAGTAAGACGATTGAGAATAGCTTAACAGTAACAGTAACAGTAACAGTAACATGTATGGTTCTTTATAATCTCAGAGATGTTATCCAATGAGGTTTTCTCACATCAAACTGAGTTGTCTTATTGCACCAGAGTATCCAGCCAGTGTCAGACACGTGTTTAAGGCAATAATTCGTTTACGATAATCAAATTGTTTTTCACAATTACAATGGTTTGGTAGAGATCCTTTTGTAAGCATGTTATGTGAACATAAAGTTCATCTCTCAAGTAATGATTTATTCTAACTGTAGCACTTTGAGCATGCTTTAGATGCACTTCAGCACAAAAGAAGTATAGACTCCTTATCATCATTATTATCAACATCATAAGTATCAAAAACTTCTGGAATGGTACTCAAACAGGAAACAAGACCGCCAGTTAGGTTCTCAAGGAGTACTTCAGCTAAGAACTTCTCCACTTGATTCATGATGCACTCAAGGTTTGCCCTTCTTGAATATGCCAGAGTGATGCACACAAGGTTTCACGATCTTGAACATTGACAATCATACTGAGGTTCCTTCTTGGTCCGTCAGTCATTGCTTGTGATATCAGCCTCTCTCACAGATCAGTTCAATCACCTGAAGTACAGAACAAATACAAGTTACAATTGCTTATTGTATTACATATGATTTCCATCAAAACAATACCATTATGAATATTATAAAAACTGTTATACCATACCCTAGTTTTAACAACCATAAAAGTCAGGTTTGGCATTGGTTTAGGACTGTCTTAGTTGATTACATGCACAAGAGGGTAAACATGGCAAAAGTGAGTGCAGCTTACATAGTCCTGCCTGTAGTTTGACTGCCTAACATTAATAATTTGAAAAGCAGGTAGACAATAATATCAATGGATCACATTCAAATAAAGAAGGTCATATTATATGTTTGGACAGATAGAGATAGACTCATAGTTGACATCAAACAATCTGGTAGTTATCAAGCAATGCTCTAGAAACAAAAACAAAGTCAGAATATTAAGGTGCACCCTTGAGTTGTTATAACTAGAAGGCACAATGAAATTCAACTAGTATTATTTATAACAAATTTAAAGTTTCCAAGTCATAATGTTTTTGGGTAGTGTTCTAGAAAAACACATAGTTATGAAATTTGGCCATTTTTAAAAATCAATATTTCAACTATTTGGGTACCCTGGAGTTTTAGCCCTTACAAGGCACGTCATCATCCCATAAGAAACATTCATATCGAATTTGAAGTTTAGAATTCTTAAGAGTTTTTAACTATTGTTCTGGAAAAGAAACAAAGCCATGAAAATAGTCTGTTTTGGGTAAAAATTTCGCAACTTTTTGTCACCCAAAAGTTTTAACCTTTAAAAGGTATTTAAACCCCCTATAGGCAACATTCATACCAAATTTTGAAGTTTTCATGTAACAATATTTTGAGTAATGCTCTGAAAATGATTTGGAAGCAAAGATGCACGGACGCACAGGCAGACACGCAGAGTTCTATATACCCCCACTATGTGGTAGTGATTTAAATATGTAGTGTTTAACTGCAAGGATCTTACAGTGTCAGGTATCATCACTAGTTACATACAACACGACATGTTTCTGTGTGTCTGAAGATGATATTTATTTATCAAACCACCCTAAGTATTCATCTAAACTTTACCTAAGTTGTCTATGATTACTGACCAAGTTCCCTCACCTCATATACTGAACAAAGAAAGATAAGAACCACCCAAATGGAAATTATTACTATTCATACGATAATGACTAGCAAGTACTGAATATGTTAATGGATTCTATTCCCATTGAGTTATAATGGTAAATGTAATGTAAAGACAACCAAGAAAGAAGTAATAGTCTCTAAATATTTGTCCTGGTTTGACTTTCACTTTCGACAATACCCCAAGCAGAGAGCACATTGTCTCGTCTCACTGCACCAATGTACAAAGCAGATGATACCATGTCAAGTGTCAGTCACAGGTGCTCACACAGACAGGTTCCAATTGTCAGCAAATTTATTGATTATCTGCTAATAACCTGGGCAAAATTCAGTTAACTTGGCAACATGTGTTCTACATCGAAAACCAAACAAAATGTTTGTTGAAAAATGTTTCCAAAACATCAGATCATCATTACAATAAATTCTCACAAAAAACGACGAGATGAAAAGTCAAAACCCAAATGAAATTTTTGCAGTATAAGGTTAATAAAAAGATTCACAAATTCACATAAATGCTTTTATTACAAAGATTAAAAAAAAATTCTAATATACAAATCATATGACCACAGCTTCATTATGTAAACAATGCGATGATATATTTTCTTGAAAAATAGACAGCAACATTCATGACAAAAGCAAACATTTATGTATGATTAACTGTAGCAATGTATGCGTGGAGCTTATTGAGTTTATGAAATGCTATATGGGAATCTATCATCAGCCCAGCTGCCGCCAGTTAATATCAAACATCCCATCACTCCTGCTTTCCTGACAAATGTCCCGGCCACCTCACTACTCATACTTATGCACATACATTATCGAGAGTATGACTGCCACCTCAGTCGCAGAGAGATGATATAGCAACTTAATTAGAATATTTTAGATAAATAGGTACTGCTCGAACAGTCATTGATTATAATGTTATTGTTCATATCATGATCACATTTTGAACCATGATAGTGTTATCTTTTATTCCAGTTCACTGGATTGATTAAACAGCCACAGGTTTAAATATTGTCCAATGATGCTAAAATATATTTAATACTATTTCCTCATGGATAAAAGACATCTTCAGTAGTGAAATTTTTGAACAAACGAATATACAGACTTCATATGAAAATCAAGGTCTTCAATGAGCAATGAACTGTCAACTGACAGGCAATCATATTCCTTGTCTTTAGTCTTTCTACTGCATTGTCTGTTTGTAGAAGCAACAATCACCTTTTTTCAGTGACTGCTATTCGTTTATACATTAACCCTCACATATTCAATTTTGCCTTTATTTCAAAAACTGAAATAACAGAAAAATAATAAATGGTTGTCTCTTCAACTGTTTTTTTATGTGGCTTTAGTAAGAGCTAAAATACCTTATGACTTGAGTTAAGTTAAATCACATCTCTTCACATGTATCTTTATCTCTACCAAAATAATGATATTTAAATGATAAGCGGATAAGATCATTGTTTAAAATTAGAAATTGTGTGTCAAATTTATGTTTATGTTTTTATTCCTTCAAAAGCATATATAGGAAACATGAAATTTTAACATAGTCAACTGTCCAACCTCTCCTGTCACTGACAGATGTCTAAGTAAAACATTGTTGCAATTAAAATTATTCTCAAGCCCACAATCTGAATCTTAAAGACTAAAGCAAAATCATATGATCTGTGGCGAATGTTATCATAACTGCTGAAAGGCTTCAATCTTCAAGGAGTCACAAAAACCATATTTCCACCTATAGGGACCCAGACCCTTGATAACATTGTAGGGTTCTTACTCCCTGGTGGTTATTGGACGCCCGACCCTTACTCTTTTGACAGGTTTAACCAAAGTTAACTCCAGTGTTCACATGGTTGAAGCGTAGAAAAATGTCCCACGCATATGAATCAGTGGAACTTATATAGTATGTGTAGCTATCAAATAAAGGCATAAGGTGGTGGAATTGCCAAAATTGATAATTCATGAAAGATAGTGTCTGCTAGAGTACTCACACTTGGCTCCATGAGGGCAGGGTCGAGACAGCGGTGCATCGTGCTACACACGATCTCGTCCAGCAGCACCTGCACCAGGCTGTGAGAGACAAGAGAGGAAAAAAGTTGAAGATTCATTGAGGAACAATGGCACAGACAGTACTTTAATGGTTAATCTAACAAATTTGGGATCAAATCTACAAGTTTAAGAAGGAAGGTAACTGATTCACTTAACAATAAATTTTTCGGCTCCATGAATGAATTCAGACTGAATGAAAATTAGAAATTGTCACATGGACAAAGGCAATATCTAGATGGAGAGCTTTGGTCCCAATATCTCTGAAAATTTATAAATGTTTAAGAATGTCATGTGGCCAGCTGAAAAACTAACAACAACAACAGCTAGATGGAGATCTTTTGCACGACAATCTCCATATTTACAAATGTTTATGAATGTCATGTGGCTTAACTTACAATACAAGTAGATACTCATACAAACCGATTGTTGCACTACAAGCTCACGGTCCAACTACCCAATATTCGGTGACTTGTTCATTTACATTTCTCAACATTTTGAGGTAGATGAACTAGACGGATAACAACCTAGAGAAGATCATTGTGCTACAATGGAAAAGAGACAGCTCTAAAGAAGAGAACAAAGTGAACTCACTTCTCATCGGAGACGAACCTCCACAGGTAGAGCTGCAGGTAGTGGGTGTCCACCTGGATCTGCTGCAGACCGTACCGACCAAACGTCCGCAGACGCACACACTCCAGGAAGGTCTGAGGATAAAGCATAATTGACTTGGAATATAGTTCTTAATAAGATATATTTGCTATATATTCATTAAACAAATATAACATTATTTATAGGGTGAAATGGTGTACAACAATGCAACAAGTTTGGTAAGTCTTAATCAGGAACTACCGGGGTAGGTCTTAGCCTAACCTCAAGCCACATCCTTAAATTATTCATGTATTAACCTTTAATGGTTGTGATTCATGTAAACAAGATTCCATGGAACACTCGGGCATGAATCAAATCATCAGGTGAAAAGACAACTCTGTGGAGACGTACCTTGAGACTGATCTTGATGATGCCGGTGAGGACGGACACCTTTGAGAACTCCACCGCACTGAAGATCTCTATCTTCTCAGAGAAGAGCTTCTGGATGTTGCTGATGAGGCTGTTGTCAACACTGAAAGACAACATGGCATCTCTTGTATTCTAAGATGTACAAAAGTATCTACCAAGAGTTGTGGTTTTGAATACTACATAATGAATTAGGGCAAACAATTTGTTATTTTTGTGTACACTCAAACCTTATTCCCCTAATAATTTACTGAGATATATAAAAGTTTTTGTTTCAAGAATTGTTTTTTTAAATGACGTGCTGTCTCCAAGAAATAAGGACCTTACTAAGACAAAAAGCTAACTTAAGTATTGTAGTTACAAAATAAAGAAGACTTAAGTTTATGACATAAATCAACATCAACGTCAACCTCCAAGTGTCACACAATCTTGTGACAAGCAGCTATGTGACTTCCCTGGGCCAATAAATGACTTAATCATGACAGTGATACAATCAATCACTCTCTCACCTTGGTGAGTAAGACCAGGGAGTCCTGCGGGGCTGCTGTGACTGGCTGTACGTGTGTGTGCGACGACTCGAGTCACTGCTCCTCTCCTTCCTCACGCCCTCCTCGTAGAACTGCCCCACCTGGTTGTCGATGGCCGAGATGTCCTCCACCACCCGCTTCATCACAGCACGCACGTTCCTCGGCTCAATCGTGTTCAACCAGTCTCGGGTCTCAACGCTCTTACGCATCATCTGTTGAATGGTGTCATAGTATCATTTTGTAGCTAGTTAACAAATAAGGAATCTAAGATTATTCTTGGACATACTGGTAAAACATTACCCAGCCTCTTGTTTCAAAGCTCTTCAAAGCAATGCATCATCATACAGAGGAATTGTATCACTTTCCATGCTTGTCATTAAAGTCAATAATCAGTCATTGGCTTTATCCTGGCTATATTTTGCTCTTGCACAATCTCTCTTTTTTATGAAACAGAGAAAAAAAAATCAGGGATGGGTCACTGACTGAAGGTTGACTGTCCTGAAGTATTCAAGCACCTCAGGTAAAGGGTTAAAATGAGGCCCACCTGAGAGATAGTGAGGCCCTGGACGCGGACGTAGTGGTTGAGAAGTTTCTGAGCTGTCTCCTTAGACATGCTCCATAACTCTGCTACTGGGGTCACATGACTCCCCTCAGCCAATAGGAACTGTTCTTCTGTCAGCGTTATCTGCAATCATGATTAAAATTATCAGAATTATAAACATTATATCAGAGACGACATGAGAATAAGTTCTTTTTATAATCTTTTGAACTCTATGGGAAGTCATTTCAATATGGGCCAAGGGCTGTTTATATGCTGAATATGTAGTTTAGATTAAAAGACAACAAGTGAGGAGTTTCTACTCACGAGATAGGAGATAGAGTTCTTCTCCAGATCGAGGCAGTAGCGGGACAACACCAGAAGTAGAGCCGGGGGGACTGACCCTCGCTCCCCCGACCCCTCACAGAAATCCTGGCCACAATACAAGCATTTGTTTGTTAGCATGATTTGGTGAACATCGTATATAGTTTATATGTTATAATAATTTCTTCACCATATACCTTAGGTTCCAAAGTCTCTAAAGACAAAACCATTATTTTCACTAACATTTAATTTAAATGTCCTGTATTGAAAACATGAATTTCGGACATATTGTCATTTAATTTCTAAAACATTTTCAGAAAAGTAACAGAGTACTGGTTTTACTATAAAATATTTAAAAAGCCTTGTATTACACACTATTAAAATGTTTATGTCAAATTTTCTATAAATTCTACAGCTAAATCTTGTTCTCTTCTCAAGATGTCTGAAGATGACATGGACACACAGCAAAGTGCATAGAATTCTTTGAGAAAGGTGGTCAGTAAAGCCACAAATCTTCAACATGCATATTGTAATTTTCAAAATTGATCGCTCTGATCTATGAAGAGTAAAGACTCCTTTTCATTGATTTGAATAGGCAATGTTTCATCACAGATTCTTACGTCATTGTCAAGTGAAATTTTGCCAATTCAAAATAAATTAGTTGGACATCAATAATGATAGATGAATAAAAAACCTCAGCAGGATTTTATTTGTTTACTATATGCAAGAACTTCTGAAGATCTGACTACTTACACAGCAAGTTGCAGCGATATGTTTGAGGAAGGCGACGACTAAACCATCTCTCACGTCCTGAGTGCAGAAAGGTCCTCGGAAATACGGCTTCATTGCAAATGTGATGTCAGTCGCCAGGAAAGCCTAAAGATATAAATGGAATTGAATTATCAACTCTTGAGGCTTCTTTCAATTCTTACCACGGCCAATATGAAGATATCAAATCCTGACATCTAAAAAAAATAGAGCCATGTGCTCAGTAGCTCATCAGCCTTTGTATTGTTTTATGTTCAAGATTTTTGAAGATTTGATTGAGGACAATCTGCCAAAATTTCCAAAATTCTGGAGAATTCGAAAATGTGGATTGTTCACGGGCGACGCCAGACAGATGTTGGATGAGAGACGATAGATGCCTGACAATGGGCTTTTCAGGTCTGATGAGCTAAAAGTTTATAAAACATTTGGTATATAATTTTGTATTTGTTATTGGTGAATACCTCAGAAATAATCTCCATTATACCGGTTTTATGTTTAAAACAAATTTTGGAACAAAGGAGCAACTCCCTCAAACTATGAATAAACATCCAATTATCTGACAAAGCAGAGTTTAGCCTGCGTTGTATGGTGATTCATGATTGCAATAGCATGTAAAAAAGTTTTGTACAATAAATTTCAAATTTTTGACAGATTTTAATTATTTGTACATCTAAGCAGCCCATAACATAATAAAAATGGTTGATACCTCATTTGTTTTATTGCCCCATTATATTCCGTAATTACCATTTCATTAAATTGTTTAACTCATTTGCATAATGCAATTAGTTTTCTAATTGATGCGTAATAAAATGAGTTCAAAATAATGTCAGGGATAAACAACATTCACGGACACTTGTATACACATAGCCATTACTTAGAATGTAGGGTTATCAAATTGGACTTTACCAGTTAAAGTTGAGGTTGATAAAATGAGTTTAAAGACACAAAATGACAACCCAGAGAAGAGATTTAAACAATATGAAGACTTTCTGACATGATATGTCAGGGATATACAAAGTTCACGGATGCTCGGATGGAGAGTCAGACAGACAGCCACATAGCCATTACTTAGAATGTAGGGGTATCAAATGGGACTATAACATGAGCACAGTAATAAATTTAAATTTATTTAAAAAGAATTATGAATATGCAACACACACGATATTTCCACCGAATTTGATAAACATGAATATACGCCAGCAATAAAGAAAATATTGACAGTAGCATGGAATTGGAAAAGGGCGACACCTGTTAACAGCTAATTGAATTTGTTACAAAACACTCCGACTTAACCCTTTTCCTGCAGATAGGATAGAACTCTGGATATAACAAACCCTTTAACTGCTGCCACTGTAATATTCTGGGTATGTCTATTATCAACACATTAAATGCTGAAAGTCTATGGCTAACAGTTAAGTAAGTAAGTTAAGAAAGTTATTTTGAAAATGAAATGAAATCTTTAAACACTGTTCCATGAAAGCAAAGAACAAAAAAGAACATTTTATTGAGATGAATATGGAACATATATTTTTTTTCAACATCAGTTGTCAGAAAACTAGATAAAAAAAATTTCTAAGTCAGAAAAGGGGCATTGCTTTTGCTAGCTGCAGAACTGTAGCTATATAACCTCTTCCCCAAGTATCATCGAGTTTAGGCGACATCAGGGTATCAAAGAGCCTATTTTGGCGAAGCAACTGTAGCTATGCTTTTGCTTAGTATATTCCTTCAGTATACAAAGGTCAAATGTTAAAATGTCCAATATCAAATTTAAAAAAACATTCAATAGTTTTGTTTATATCTACTAACATTTGAGGTTGAACCAATTGAAAATCAGAAGAGCGTGAGATGGTGGTTGTGATTCTTGAAGGGCTGTTGCAAACTGTTTCTATATAGTTAATGATTTCAAATAGGACGGTTTGTGTAGAGACTGGTGTCATGCTACAGGATCAGGTGACATCCATTGATCTCGGTGTCAACAGAAAACCATGTCACATCAAAATCATATTTTTATAGAAATGAAACAAATTACACTTATCAATTTCTTTTGATCCAAAATTTTGAGTATTGCAAATTATTATCTGTATATGTTTCACTAATAGGAATAAAAACTTCCAAATATGAGAAAATATGAACTTTAATTTTAACAAAATTACAAGTATTTTGTATATTTTTGAATGATACCTACCTCTAAACTTATATGCATTTCCTTGTTTGTTTACAAACATCTAACAACAATCAATACCTTGATCAAGTCTAGAAATAGACATGTCAAACTTTTGAGTCGCAGCCGTCGCACGAACTAGCACGTGCAAATGGCAAAGCCACGCCCCCAACACCCCAGCCTAAGAAATCACTTTCCTTGTAGAAATAAGCAACCCGATAAGCTGGTCTCCGTTTTGTGGGGAGGTCCGGGCGGGTTACCAACTATAAGTTTAGAGGTAGGTATCATTCAAAAATATACAAAATACTTGTAATTTTGTTAAATTTCTTTCATTCACTACCTCTAAACTTATATGCAGATTCCCACAGATCGGCGGAGGGTAGGAGATCAGTCAGCGATGCTGGGACTCAAAAGGAATCATGCCTTTAACCAAAAACCTAGATCACAAGAACGAAGTTCCTGCTAAACCAAGTAATGGTAGGCTGGCCTGGACAGTCGTGGATTTACAACCGTTAACTGCCGAGGCCAACATAGGATTTCTCAGCGAGAAGGAGGAACTCCGTCCTTACAACCTCTTCCAAAAAGAGTTGTAATTACCTATGTTACTGTTTGGATGACTGGACTGCCCCGGCTGCAACGAACGGTCCCAGTTGGTGGAGGCCCTGGAGGTCCGACTGGACATCTCTAAGGTAGAAGGTGGAAAAAGTTGTGGAGGAGGCCCAATATCCAGCGGAGATGACGTCCTCGACCGAGGCAGAGTGCCAGAGGGGGGCTGACGTAGCCCAGGCTCTAATCTCATGAGACGACACCTTACCATAAATCGGCGGAGTGGATGCAGATTTATGGTAAGCTGCCTTAATCGTCTTTTTCAGCCAAGCTGAAACGGTATTCTTGGTTATGTCCTTGTCGGAAGAAGGGAGGCAAGGAAGGAACAATCTATGCCTACCCCTTCTAAAGGACTTGGTTCTGGTCAGGTACTCCCTCAAGGCTCGAACTGGACAGAGAAGAAGATCCTTTTCCATGCCGTCTGAAATAGCAGCGGACAAAGCCGGAACAGAGAAGCATCTTCTTCCCAAGGGACCAGCGATGGACTTCTGGTTTTTTGCCACGAAACCGGGGAGGGTCGTTAGGGATACGGACTGCCAGTTCTTAGAGTGTGTCATGGTGGAATGGTCCAAAGCATGTAACTCTGAAACCCTGCTTGCCGAAGCCAGCGCCAAAAGGAAAGCTGTCTTCCAAGATAAAAACTGCAGGGGAACGTCTTCAATAGGCTCGAACGGATCTGCGAGTAAAGCTGAAAGAACCACCGACAAATTCCACTTGAGCTGAAACTTTGGGGATTTCAAATCCTCTAACTGGAACGATCTAGCCAAGCGATGAATGGTCTGGTCTCTGGACAAGTCAACTCCTTGTAAGGCTAAGGCAGATGTCAAAGCCGACTTGTAACCATCGATTGTTCCAGCCTTCAACTTCTTATCCTTCCTTAGAAAGAGCAAGAACTCAGCGACGAGTGGAATGGAGATAGCAGCATCAGGCTGGAATTGCTGCTTCCACTCGGTGAATTTCCTATACCTGCAATCGTAGAGGGCTGAAGTGGAAGCTCTGAGACCTCCACGGACTGCCTCTGCAACTTCTTGGGAGAAACCACTTTTCCTGAGATTACGTTGGATAACCTCCAGGCGTGAAGACAGAGGGACTCGGGGTTTCGATGAAACCTGTCGGACCTTGGTTGTCTTAGTAATGTTGGAAAAACTGGCAGCTGTACCGGCGGACGAGTTGACGCAGTCAACAGATCCGGAAACCAAGGACGATTGGGCCACGCTGGAGCAATCAGAACGATGATGCAGCTGTGACGTCTCGCTTTCTCCAATACTGCTGGAATCAGCGCTGGTGGAGGAAAAGCGTAAGCAAGGAGACCGTCCCAGCTGATCGACATTGCGTCTACGTCGAAGGCCTGAGGATCCGGAACCGGACTGACGTAGACTGGAAGCTGCGTGTTGAGCCTGGTCGCGAACAGGTCTATCATCGGGGATTCCCATAGGCCTGATACCATCTTGAAGGAGGTGGGATGCAGAGTCCATTCCGTTGACTGGATCTGGTTCGGACGGGACAGGTTGTCTGCCAGAACGTTCAGATGGCCTGGAATGTGTCTGGCTCTGAGTTGACAGTCGTTCCTGTCGATCCAGTCGAACAGCTGAAGACAGAGATCTAGCAATCCCTTCGATCGAGTGCCTCCTTGGCGATTGACGTAAGCCACTACCGTGGTGTTGTCTGAGGCCAACATTATTTTCTTTCCCCTCAGCTGGGTCTGCCAGAACTGAAGAGACTTCAGGACGGCTAACAATTCCAGTTGGTTGATGTGAAGAGGAGCCTCTTCCGGAGACCAAGTTCCCTGAAACATCTGGTCCCTGAGGTGAGCCCCCCAGCCGACTGTGGACGCGTCTGTCACTAGCAGAACATCCTGCACGAAAGGAACCAATTGAACGCCCTGCAGAACGTTCTGGTCTTGAAGCCACCAACGAAGCGATCGGAGAATCTCTGGTGGAGGACAACAACGAGTTGAAAGCTCGAGCGATCTCACGGAGTTGATCCAGAACTGAAAGTGACGGAGTCTCAGCCTCCCCCTGTTGGTCAAATCCTGCATGCTCGTGAGCCTGCCCAACAGGGACATCCATTGCCTTAAGGTTTGTGGAGACTGGGACATGGATAGGATCAAGTTCCGCGCTACCGTGACCCTGTCCTCTGGCGGAAGAACCTTCGAAATTCCCGTGTCGAAGATGGCTCCTATGTACTTTACTCTCTGGGACGGCGTGAAGTCCGACTTCTCCGGATGCACAATGAAACCCAGATGTTCCAAAGTAAAAACGGCAAGCTCTCTGTTCGTCTCCAGACAGCGATGAGACTGGTCTGGTAAGAGGAAGTCGTCCAGGTACCCATGAATCCTGATGGCCCTGGAGTGTAGAAAGCTCAGGACCGGAGCTGTGATGCGTGTGAATAGCCAAGGTGCTATCGAGATCCCGAACGGAAGAACCCTGAACTGGAACAACCTGCCGTTGAGAGCAAACCGAAGGTACTTCTGGGATGCTGGATGAATCGGGACGTGGAGATAAGCATCCCTGAGGTCTAACGAGACCATCCAGTCCCCTGGTCGTAGAGCCAGTTTCAGCGCCGGAATCGACTCCATCCTGAAGTGCGGTGGTCTCTGCAAGAAGTTCCGGTTCAGGATCTTCAGATCTATGATCATACGTAGCTCGTCTGTATCTTTCTTTGGAACCAGGAAAACCGGCGAATAGAACCCGCGTGAAACTGTGGCCGGGTCCAGTTCTATAACTGCCTTCTTCAGCAAGAGCTTCTGGATTGCGTCTTCTGCTGCTATCAAGGGAAGACCAGATAGATGAAAGCGGGGTCCCTCCGGGATGAAGGTAGTCGGAGGTAACGAATCGAATATCAGACGGTAACCCTGCGAGATTACAGATAGGATCCAGGGGTCGTCTGAAACAATTGGCCAATTGATGGCAAATTGTTGAAGACGACCCCCGACCTGACCAGGAACCACATTCAAAGGGAAGGTCGGGAGACGGGCAAGGGTCGATGACTGGTTGGGAATGGGGGTAGGGTGGTCAAACCCGCTGCTGGCCTCTGCCACGGCCTCGTCCACCACTCTTGCCGGGAGTCGGAAACTTCTCGTACCGAGGGAACTTGTCAAAATTCTTCTTGGGCGTAGAAGTAGTCTGGCTCTTTTGAAAATTCTGTTTCCTGGACGGAGTGGACGGCTTGTTCCTGGGAGACTGTCTCCTTCTGGGTGAAGCGGACAATACAAGATTATGGATGTCTTCGTTCTTTTTCCTTTCCATCTCCTTGTCCCTCCGTTCCAAAGCCTTGGACACCGAATCGCCGAAGAGAGTGCCTCCGAACAGAGGGGCCTGATAAAGCATCTCCTTAATCTTCGGGTCGGTGTTCTGGGGTAGCTGCTTCACGTAAGCGGACCGCCTTAGAAGAGTGAGCTGTGACTGTATCCAAAGCAGATGTCTGTCCAGGTCCAGAACTGCATCGCCCAGGGAGTCGAAGAAAGCGAACGCAGTGGCCAAAGATGAATACGGCACTGAGGTAGAACCAGTGGGCTCCGCAGAATCCGGGATGATAGGGAGCTGCCTGGCTGCGGTGGCGGCGAACCAATGGATGTAAGAAGAGGTCTGCATCGCTTTATTGACCGATGTCTCCACTTCCCTCAGGCGTGAGTCGTGCACTTTTATCTGGTCCGACGGTGTGCCCTTACCCATGAGGTATCTGAAATTATCGTCCAACAGGGTCTCCTCCGTGTTGGCAAACCTTGCATTATGGGTCTTGTACGGAAAGCACCTGTAGAATGAGCTACGTGCTGGCTGTTTGTCAAAGGCCAGAGTCCCCACCCTGTCCGAGAGTTGAGCTGCCAGCTGAGCCGAAGAGTCTGGAGGAGGAAGTGAGTTGGCTGGAGTCGACGGTGCCTTGGGTACACCCCTGCTAATGTCGTTGTGTATGGGCAGGGACGGCGTCGGGGGCCTTGCGAGATCCGGGAAGTGGCGGTATACCTCGTCGATCTTATCGTACCAGCCCAACACCGGGAAGACAGATTCTTCTGTCCCTGCTTTCTTTGACTTCTTCGTAGGCGGCTCTGGCTGAGAGCCGTAGAAGGAGATCTCCGGCGGGTCCGCCGACTTCCTTTTGGGAAGTGAGCCATTGGACTGTTGATTGGGAGCCGTACGCTGGCTGTCCGATGGAGTGTGGCTGCCCTGCGTGTGCTGGACGTTATCCAGCCGATGGGGATCCGCGGTGCGCTGGGGATCCCTGGAACGCTGTGGGCCACTTGTTCCTTTCGGATCCGTGGCATCCCGTGGGCCCACGGAGCCTTGTGGGTCCACTGGCTGCTGGTCCTTCCGCGCGGGCCGCCGGTCCGAACGGGACGATGAAGAGGAGGAACCAGAGTATTGCACAATACTGCTGTTGGTGGCCGACGTGGGTGGAGCGGAGCCGCTGGGTGGTGCCGTACGGTTCGCCTTTTTGGTCCCACGAGCCGAGTCGTTGACTGTCTGGTCCCGCCTTGGTGTCGTAGCTGACCTGGGGAGCTTGCCCTTGGCTTTCTTCAAAAGTCTAGGGTCCCTAGATGATGGAGTAGGTAGGGCCGAGTCGATGGCAGAGGGGGCGTCGATGGACAGAACATCATCTTCTTGCTTCTCTTCACCCCCCCGCCGACCAGTTATGTGGGAGACTACGTCTCGCCCTGGCGACGGGGGAAGCCTTTGATCCCCCTGGACACCCTCGCCCTCCAGATCCGGTACCCTCAACAGACGATTCATCAGAGGCATCATTTTCTGGGCCATGACACGGAACTGAGCTAGGTCTGCAGCCAGGTTCGATGGAGGAGGCGTAGATATGGTAGAAGACTTCGACGAACTCTTAGTCAAACTTCTCTGACGAGCAGCAATGTAGGCCTGGAAATCTGGCTCTTCCAGATTACCGCAGAACTCGCAAGGCCGGTCAAACGAGCAGTTGGAGCCGTAGCAGCGAGGACAGCAAGGGTGAGGGTCGACCGCAGACATGAACTTGTGACAACCCTCGCACTTCTTGGAATTGTTCATGATTCTGTGAACAGTTAAGGAAAATCATTAACACACAGACAGAACAAACAAAACAATCCAATATATATAACATGCATGGATATATATAACGAAAGTGATAATAGATATATATAGATAAATATATATGAATATGAAGTTCTGTGAAATTCCCGTACATAGAATTACACAGAAAATAAGAAAAAAAGGGATTAGTTATATATATACAATATATATATATGAAATAACATACTGTGAAAAATTCCACACAAAAGAATCAACACAGAAATATAGGAAGTAATAAGAATTATTATGATTACTTACGGTATGGATATTTCCCATACACAAAGTATATAGTATTGAAGCGAAGTAAAATGAGCGTCAAGACGCCCTAGCGAATACTAATTATAAGCCTCTGTAGGCGAGAGAACTACGACAGCTGTCAGTCGCCCAGGAGAAAAAAATCAATAAATGGGAAGACAGGCAACGGACATTACCGAAACCCGAATACCCACGAAAATTATTAGAGGGAATTATAATACATGAAAAATATTTAGCTAAACATGATAAAGCTAAATAAAGGTATTACAATAGCATAAAGTAATAAATACCCACGGATATTTAATACGACAAAAAAAACATAATTGTAACGTGTGCAAAACACGTGGAAAAAAGGTCGCCATATTGAACGAGTTAGGAAGAAAAACGTTCAAGAAAAAAAGGCGAAATGCATGATTAAATACGATTTTAAACATGAAGAAAGCATATATGGATTAATCTCACAATGTCAGGATACGAAAAAAGTATCTGGGAGGTTTCGTAGAAGGTAAGATTGCTAAGAATCAGCAACGTCTTGACAGGTTGCGAACAACAAGGAAAGTGATTTCTTAGGCTGGGGTGTTGGGGGCGTGGCTTTGCCATTTGCACGTGCTAGTTCGTGCGACGGCTGCGACTCAAAAGTTTGACATGTCTATTTCTAGACTTGATCAAGGTATTGATTGTTGTTAGATGTTTGTAAACAAACAAGGAAATGCATATAAGTTTAGAGGTAGTGAATGAAAGAAATTGACCTTTTATACCCTGGTTTTGGGTAATTGCCTAACCAGACTGGGAAAGCTTTGACAAAATCATTGATCGTGACTCGAAGCCACGTCAAGTGTATTCTGTAGTAGATGGCCACTGAAATTCCAGCTCTTTGTTTTGTCTGTATTTGTAAGCTAATTCAACAGCCAAATAGAGGCATTGATATAAAAATAATGGAAAATATTCATAAATACGATATATTACTGTCTCATGATATCAACTTGCCATCTCAATCGTCATATCCACTTTGACAATCCCTGTAAGCTGTTTTTTTGGGTGGGTTTGTATAAAAACAGTTAAGAACTTTGGTGGTGAGAGATTTGAAAAACATGTGTTGTTACATCATGTGATTCTTGATGAATAATTATTTATTTATATGAGGATATGAGGTGTAAATTGTCTCGGAAAATGAAATTTTTAAGTCTTAACTTGCTAAACCCATGATATTATAGACGAGAGGTAATTCGATATAAATATTTAATGCTAAATACATAGATGCGCCACCTGAAATAACGATACAACTTTTGCCGCAAGAAGGTGAATTTCTGATATTTTTAGATACATACCATTAATTTGCCCCATATTTCTTATTACATTAGCGCATTTTGACAATTTTTATATAAAAAGAAAGAGAAAAATATTGGCTATGCTTGATTCATTTAAGCGGCGTAGATCCAGGACACGGAACCGGCGTCGGCCGGGTCAGTAACAGGCTCAAGTTGAATCAAGTATGTAGACGTACACACAGGAAGCAGTCATCATACCTCAGACTAGTTTCAAAATACGTTTCGTCAATATGATATAAATATTTTTCAAACATTTTGAAATGTGACTTTAAATGTCACTATCAAGTTATGGATGGTTTATAATAATTATACATATTGCCAATTAAATCATTTTGAGTTGTTATTTAAAAAAATAATGATGACTATAAAATAGTTGTGGAATAGTCGCAACGAAAATATTTGTCTGCCATTATACGCCGGGTATAAACCGGCGAATCCGGCGTGCTCCTGAGGCATACGCCGGTTGCCAATAAAGTGACTCGCCACTTTCATAATTTAAGTCATACTCTGGATAGTTCACCGGGTTACCAATCAAGCATAGCCATTGTCTTAAAATCCATATAAAATTTTTATATGCCTGAAAATAGATAAAGACACAGAAAGCGCAGCACAAACAGCTAATTTCTATATTCAAATCTTTGTAGCCGAGTGAATGCTACCATTTACCTCTGCGCACTTCATATGTACTGAACTCTGTTTTAGATTTCAATGTGTTATAATCATTGTAAAGAGCAGAAAATAGTCTTCAAATTGATATAAAATTAGTATATGCTCAACCTGAAATGAACATACATCAAGTGTTGCAAAAAGAGTAATTTCCAGTTATTTTTTCATGATATACCATTATTTCATATTGCATGAACTACTAGGCGCAATTTGTCAATTCTTACATTATAAAGAGGAAAAGATGGTCTCTAATTCAGTCCAAAATCAAACCACAAATTTTTTACTAAGAGGTTGCTTTGCAGCAAGGTGTATTGGAGACTGGAGAGACTTATTGCCATGTTGAAGAATGTAGGTAAATGTAGACACAAATCTATGCCAAAGAGCACGTTTTAATGAAGCATTGATTATCAACAAAGGAAACACTAAAAGAAAGAATCCAAATTGCCAAACTTACCTGTAGATTAGCAAGCACAGACTTGATCTGGTCGATGATTGATGACTGCATGTTGCCTAGCAACTCGGACAAGTTAGTGCTGCCATCTTGCTTTCCTACCAGTCTTGGAGCAGCAAGACTCTGACGTATATCCGTCAAGCAATCTGAAATACAGAACACCCTCTTATCAATCCTTAGCTATGATTTGTAAAATTCAGTCACTTATTAATAGTTATCAGGAGAGGAAGGTTTATATATGATATTTCAATTTGAACATTCAAAAATAATTTTCAATCCAAGCAATCCACTTAACATAGATAACAAACAAGAGTAAAGAATTATGCGTTGATTTTGGTATTTTGATTGGCTGTGTGTTGAGAAAATGATTAAAAAGAGATCCTAAGGGTTATCAAATAACTGCTGGAAATGTGAAATCTAAAAGGCCTTACAGTCCCATACAATCTTTCAAAAGAGTGCTTAATGAATTATATCAAATATTTACCTGCAAAGTGTTGTTTGAGAGCTGTCAGGTAGTGAGATACTCTGTCTTTGGCTGCCTTTGAAACTATCTCTGTGCCAGCTCTGCAGATAACAGTCAAGAGAAAGTAAATACTTTGACCCTAAATCACTGTATTTTCATATACTGCACCCATAGCAAACCTTGTTGATTATCCACAAACGGCACAAAGGCAATCATATAGGTTATGATATTTTTCAAGTGATAACTTTTAGCAACACCTCACTGTCATGGTGAAGTTAGGATACATATCATGCTTGAATATTGTGTTTAAACTATTATATTTTATTCTAAATCCTGAAAGAGAGATATTCAGCCAATGACTGCAAGGAGGTTTTGTGGCACATTTTGTCAGCTTTATTCTAATCAAAATGTCACCTTGATAGAGCCTTTGACATTTTACATCCTTCTGGGTTCAAACTCTTATATGAATTCTTTCATCCCTTTCATACATATCCTAGTATATTTGCTAGTCCACTGCAGACGATTAATTTCTCTCCTTTGCCTTTTGCTTTCATCTACATCAATTGAGCTGCAAGTTCAGAGTGTGAAACCTATTATTACTTGTCCTGCCCAGCACAGAAGGTTGCAGTTAGGAATGCAACACTGTATCCCCTTATCATTCAGTACAGAATCTACCAGGGCAACGTCAACATTATACCTGAAAACCTACAAACCTTGATTATTCAGTATTAAGATTTTTGATACTATCATAGTTGTCTGTTCATATTAAACCTGAAGTGAAAAAGGTTAGCTATGGCACCATCCTGTCCCATTTATTTACCTGGAGAAGTCTGTATCAGGGAGAAGCTTGTTCATGGCCTGCAGTCTTCGGTGGAATCTGTCCAGAGCTCGAACCAGGATGGTGTTGTCACCGGTTTCTTTCTGGAGTTTTAATAATATAAAAAAATACTTGTAGAATAAATTGTTTGGTAAAGAGTAAGATTTTTAACATGGAAACAAGCTTATAAAATGAAGGATGAGGATTGACAAGTATCTTATGTAAAATCAACTTCATTATTTTGAGTAGGTGGTATGTTTCCTAACATGAACAAAATGAATTTAAATGATTCCAGTTTCATCGAGGATATGATGAACTCGAAGCATTTACCATCAGATACTTAACCTCTCCATCTCTAACAGTGTTAAGGTAAAGCTAAAACCTCATCTATTCAGAAAATCTATTTGTGAACACAAAACTTTCATGTACATAGAAACTACATATACGTTCAGTGCTTCGAGCATGTCCCTGATTGATGTGGATGGAGACCTATAACAGTTTTCTTATAACCTAAATTTATTTTGAGTTGAAACTAGAACATTTTTTGTATAATTTTCCATAATTTTGTACAGGGCCCAGGAAGTGTACTGACTGACCTCCAGCTGGACTCTCTTCTGGACGTAGGTGAAGTACTGTTCCATCAGCTCGTTGACAAAGTTGACCAGCTTCTTCAGAGCAATGGTGTCCAGGTTCTCACTGCACAGAGCACAAACAATGAGGATTTATCATCTTGAAAATTCTCAAATAATTGGACATAAACAGTTGCCCTCTTCTTATATCTTGGAAGATTTTTCTTTTTTTTTTCTTTTCAAAATCAGAGAGTTACCATTTAATTTGCCTCACATGATTTTCAAGAAGTTTTCCCTTATGTTGACAAAGGAAACGAAAGAGATGTATGTTCATCACTGTTGAGAAAGTTTTTTCGGACTAGTTGACATCAAACAATTAGGTCTTAAAATTTTGACAACTTATCAAATGATAACACATATAAACAGTTCATCCTCATTGTAATATCGTTAAGGTTATATAACTATCACATATTTTACCTATAGGTGAAGTGAGGTGTCTTTGTGTTTAATGGCATTTTCAAAAGAAATTTACTGCAAGAAATATTACAGGGAGAAAACATGAGGGTATGCGTTGCGTTGAAATAAAACAAAGAAAAGAAGCAGCTTACTTCTCCGCCTGCCTGTTGAGGAACATGTCGTTGTAGGAAGCGATGACGAGACACATGTTGCTGAGGAAACCATTACAGCCTGAGTCTACAAACTCTAGAACATCCTGCAAATACACACAACAATAAGGACAAGTATTCAAGTATTAAAGTATTCTGAGCACATCATTTCGATACAAGAACCTGTAATGAAATGTCATGCTCTAAGAATAACAGTTTTTATCCATAAACACTTATTTGTTTTCAAACTTCTGATATACCATTGAAAGAAGATATACAAAAATGGTCAACAACAAATTCTTGATCCTAGACTGAAAGTTCAGGATACTGGCAATAACACTGTCACTGTTTGTTTACCATTGATGGAAGATGTGCATTTCATGAAAGTTGAACAAATCACCAACTTTCATCAAAAGTCAAAGCTTTTACAATTACGTATATGTAAAATTTGAAAAAGCTTTCTTACAGTAATAATTAAAATGGCAGCCTATCCCTTTCACATAAGTGATACTGATTGTAGCCTTGGCTGACCCAAATAATTAGGAATATGTAATACAGGTTACAGCGTTGTTCCGGGAGCGGGTCATGAGGAAATTTGCCCACCTTTGCCTTGTGTCCATTAAACATTATAGAATTAGGATACCTTAACCATTTAGAGCAGTCCCATTATTCAGAATCTGCCAAAATTACCCCCTCATCTGATCATCTAGGAACAACACTGGATTAAATGGACTGAGTAACATCAGAGTACATGTACAATCATAAAACTCAGGTAAAACTAATAATTCTGTCCTATTTACCATTGGGGTGCTGAGATAAGCTTCCGCTGGACTCTGGTCATCACCCTGAGACACTTCCCCTGCCTGAAGACGGATTTGACGATCAAGCTCATTCAAATCTTCGTCAATTTTCTGTCTTGCACTGAAATAAAAGACCCCTTGAAATATTCACATTGAGTAAAACTTTAAAGCATGTTTAAAAGATCATATTTATGGTCTTGTCAAATTCAAAAGCTACAATGAACTGTTTCTTGCAAATTAATGAATGTCATAATTAAACCACAATGCAGCACAAGGGAGATAATTCCCAAGAATTTTGTTTATTTGATATAAAAAAAAACCAGCCACTATGGTAATTATCGTGATAACAATTAATAATCTTTCAATAATGATCTTTTAAGCTATGGCTATGTCATTTCAATGAACTGAGAAAAACTCCTATTATTCATCTCTTATAAATAATACAAACAAAAAATCAAATAAATGTCAATGAAACTGAATGCTTGAAATATGAAAACTGAATATAACTTTCAAGCATTGTAAAACTGAACGAATAATTGGGTATTTGCATTTTAATGACACCTTATCTAAAATCATAATACACCACAAAAGAAATAATTCTGAAGAAATTGCCATAAAAAATTTCAAAATTAATTCTGATAATTAATATTCATGAATAATCAACAAGCTATGATTCAGTTTTGGATTCATGTAAACAGAAAAACAAATATGGGTAATACCTCATGGGAAGATAAAAAAACACAGATAAAATGATTGTTTGATAGGTAGTTTCATATTGTTTATAATAAATGAACAAAATGAAGAAGGCTCCATTGCAACTCACTGAGAGATGAACTCCTCACACAGGACCTCAGCAGGTTCCTCCAGCTGCAGCAACAGATCTACACACTCCGCAAGCTGCTTTGCTGTTGACTGGTGGATATACACAACAATGATTGTAAGTCATGGAAACATTTGAATACTTCTACTGTAATCATAATTAATGCAATAGAACTTATCTGTGATTGCTAATTAGAATGCTCTTAAAGGGGAGGGATTGTGAATGGTTGTTGAGTTGTCCCATTTTAATTCAGAGGGGTGCTAATGTCTAATCATGCATGAAACTGCAGTCCCACGACCGAAACATGTTGTTTTAGGACTGTAGGCAGATTTGGATGGTGGCAGAATGTGAACCACTTATGTCAACAACATAATTATTTTGGTCATTCATTCATTCATTCATTTTTCATCATCGCCTTCACTTAAGACACCATATTTATGTAAGATTTACAGGATATTTTGCAAGTGGATTGTGGTTGATTGAAACCAGAGTCCTATGAAAGGGGGGTGGTGAGGGGAGGGGATATGGGTTTTTTAAAAGAGAAAAAAGGTTTGAATATAATTGAACAGCCTAAAGTATCTAAAAAGGTTTGTAAATGAAAGTTATTTATCAAGAGAATCTAAACCTTGGTCACAAACTTACAATATACATTCTTACTTGGTGGAAAATGATAATCTAGCTAAATATTCATAATTAAGGTTGCCAGTGGCTCTGATAGGTTTACCTACATCTTTGTCCTTGAACTGTTCCCTGAGTTTGTTCTTGAGTTCCTCTATGATGGCGGTGCAGTCCTTGTTGATGCCCTGGAAGCTGGGCATGTGCTGGTACTGGAGTAGCACTCGCTTGGCCTTCGTGTAATATCTACATAGGGAACAGGTTTAACACAAATTTAGACAAAACAAAGGTCTATCTTTATTTCTGCAAATTCAGCAGTTAGCTAATGTATTTTACTAGTTTTCCAGAAAAATTTAAAGAAATATTTTTCATCAAAAGGCATCTATCAAATACTATGTTATGCCATGTTAAAAGCGAACGATAACAACTAATAATTTTTTAGTTTATAGAGAGGCTGCTAATTTCACAATCAGATTTCAAAGAAGTTAATGTATCATTTTATACAGATATATTTTCATACTTTCCAAAATCTCAAAATATCAATATTAGGTAAGGCATATGCCAGGTTGCCGAAGAATATCAAAAGAGGTTCCATAAAGGAAGGATTACAAGATTCATTTAACTTGACTGACAGTGATAATGTTAAATACATTCCACAACATTACATTTGGACGAGATGATATACTGGCAATCAAACATACTACTGACCTTACTGCTTGACTGTATGCTTGCAGTTCAATACACTTCTTCAAACGAGCTGGTAGCTCAAACAAAAACTGAAGCTGTAACAAGAATAAAACAACTATGTTTAAGAGAAATGGAGAAAAAATAGAAATGACAAAAAGAACTGGAAAAGAAAATTAAGATTGCTTAGTTGGTTTACTATCATTATAAATTTCATCATGAACAAGTCCGAAAGACTTTGATATACTTGAAACCTACAAACATAAACAAATGGAACAAGCAATCTTAATATTTCACTCTTTATACCAGATTCATGAATTATGTAGTAAACAATAGCAACTGGTCCAGTCTTTACCCTTTTTTTAAATATTCAATCATGATTTTCCGCAATCCTAAGGTCATGTAGATGTTACCTTCTTGAGCAGAGAATGAACCCCTGCAAGTTTGGTGATCTGTTGTCTCCGGTCTTGCAGCGTATCACTGATGTTGGCGCTAAAGTCTGTGATGGCAGCCATGTTTGTAGCGAGGTGATCCATTTCATCCTCCATCTTCTTAAAGTCATTCTTCATCTATATGGAAATAATTTAGAAGAGGTATGAGCGAATAATTTCCCATTGGCATTATTGTCAATTTGTCATTATACAGTCATACATCAAATCCTTCTTCAAAGGTAAAATAAATTAGTAAAAAAAAGTCTTTATCAACTATTGTTAACAATCACTTCTTGTTTGAACAGTTAAGCAATACAACATCCTACTGAGGTCAAACCTGTTAAAAGATATCCCACTAACTGGAATTATTATCCTAAACCACATCCATTACATATATAAAATCAAAGACATTTCTATCTTCTGTCAATCAGGTAACAATGCAAACAAATAGTCAATATTCATTCTTAAATGACATCCTCTCAAAGCCAAAGTAAAATAAAAACACATACCTTACGAATAGTGTCAGTTGCACTGATGAATTTGTTGTAGTTTTCATAAACCAAGGTCTGCATGTCACTGTCAAGAGCACGAATTTGTCTCATCATCTCATTCTCACGATCCATTAAATCTGTCAGTGGACTCTTCTTGATGAGAGTTGTCAGGTAAATATCAGGCTTGAAGTGAGCCCCGTCGATGTCGCACGGGTCCACAGTTGTAGTTCCCGGCTTTTCTTCATCAATCCCATAATACATCTTAAGAACCTCATGCCTTTTTCGCTTGCTGTCAGCATCCAATTCATTTTCTATTTGCAACATATTTGAAGTAGAATAATGGTATCAATATCATGAAATGATGAATGCCAAAACAATGCAGATTACAAATCATATGATGACAAATCAGTGGGCAAGTTGAAGTGTATTGGTACAGGCCAATTGGTTATGCAGAAAAATCAATGATTGTTGACATGCATTATTAAAGAGTTCATTGATGTAAAGATATTTATCATAATCGATTAAACATTAAACGATATAGAACTGAACTAATCAGTGCTTTTCATAAGAGTGACTTGGCTTGATGAGCCTTGTCAGCTCCACCAAAAAATATCTAGTTGTGAATATATAGTATTTCAAGTAACTATCAACATATAATTAACCCTGTCCATTGGATCACAGATCATGATACGTTATCCTAATGGTTATCAACTATGTGGCTACTGTCAACAGCGCTTCAAAATCAAATATACGAATCTTTCGAAATCGAACCCATTCCATATTGAATAAAATTATTTATTTATAAGTTTACGTCTTTAAATTAAAGATTTTAAGTGAAAAACCTCCACAAAAAGCAAAAATAACAAACTTTCTTAAATTATTTAGCCACGAACCTTGTTGGTCGGCCATTTTGAATAGTGTAAACCCCTCAAGACATAAACAAATTTAATCATCTTAATACTAAACGCCCTTTTAACTCAAAATATAGATATAAAGAATACGAAAAGACAATTATTTCAATACATGATATGTATACTAAAATTTTATATTTGGTTATACATTTGTTTGTATCGTAGGAGGTATGATGTCAGTGGAACTTCCGGTTTGTTGGCGATTGCAGAAATATGCATTAAAATTTGCTTGAGGACGAAGTAGATTGAGATCGGGTAATTAAATATTATGGATCGGTCGATAAACAGTTAAATTGTAATATAAGAGATGCATTTCAGTGTTATAGCTATTTCAGTAACAATGCAGATGAAAACAGTCGTTAAAGAAACACCGAAAATCATGCCTATGACAGTTTTACGCCATCTATGAGGACAATTCCAATACTTTGTTTGCGATTGTTGATTAGGCATAACAGTTTTTAGCACTAATTTCATTTGGCCTACTTGTCTGTACTTGCTACTTGTAATGATAAGCTTTACTGCCTGACATTAAAGAGCCACTCCGCGAGTTGATGGAGTCATATATGCCAAACTTAATCAATGGTGTCATTTGATCGCGAAGTATCGACTGTTACCGAAAAGAAACATTTTAAAGCTTATTGGGTTTTTTTTACAGTGACAATATGAAGATCAGCATCACAATAATGATCGAAAACCGGACGGTTGCACGCATCAAATAGTCAAACGTTATTTTGAAGACTTTTCTAAAATAGGCAGGAGAGCAGTTAAGAGTTGATAGCGTTTGTGAGGTTGTATAACTAGTATCCATGTATATTGGACGTAATATTTACACCTCTGTGCATTTATAAGGCTTTTTTTAGATTTTCATGGAAAACCAGTATTTGTCATATATATGTCCTTTGGACATGAAAAGTTAAGATTTTTAAATTTGATATCACCACATACAACATTTAGGTTCGTGTCAAAGGTAAATAATATGTTATGAAAATCACGGAGTGGCTCTTTAAACAAGCCGAAACACTGGCACTGTTTTGACTGTTGGCCTATGCTTGATTGGTAACCCGGCAAACTATCCGGAGTACGCTGCCGGAAATGACGAAAGCGGCGAGTCACTTTATTCGCAACCGGCGTACGCCTCAGGAGCACGCCCGATTCGCCGGTTTTAAATGACAGACGAACCCGGTGTATAATGGCGGACAAATATTTTCGTTGCGACTATTCCACAACTATTTTATAGTTGTAATTATTTTTTAGAGGTGTTAGACTTGACGCCATTTACGTTTACCGTGACTTTTGCCAGGCTGGCGGTTTTGGAAATTTTAGCCCTTTGGATACAAATTGTTGATCTCATTTTGCACTTGGCCCCACGCTAACATCGTATCTTGTGGTTACTATAATTGTTCAGCGATCGTCACATTCAAGATTTCAATAACTATTGTTAATTTTAGTGTCAGTAGGCCTAGACGAAGGTTTTCCTTGATTACGACAACACACTGGTTTTTACCGGGCGTCTGATTGACGCTTTGCAAGGCCATGGATACATTTCGATGATGTTATTTAACCCTTGGATCCCCTCTTAGATGATTCATTTAACAGAGGTTAAATAGTAATGTCATTTTAGGTTGATGTCAGTCATTTTGTGTAAGACAAAGAATTGCCATATTTATTTTTAACGTGACTTAGTGATTCGGTGTTTGATTCCCGGTGCATCTAGTTTCGATTACTGACAATAGGATACGAGTTAACCCCTGGACACATCATGATATTCTCATCCCTTTGATTAGATGCATTTTGTTTCAAGGGTAATGTTAAATGATGTAGTAATGTAAGCCTAGCTTTATCTTGAATAGTGAATATCCCGGCCCGGGGTGTAAATTTCCTGGCTACGAGTTGTCACAAGTCACCAAAGAAAAAAATATGATTAGATCTTATAATAAAATTTACTACAAGGTAAGTTTCAATGAAAATTTATCCATATATCTATAAGTGTTTTAACAATATCTTAAATGCATTTAGTAGCGTGCGAATTTAGTTTCATTTACCGTGGAAGTTAATGAAAACATTGACATTTTCAGTTAGGCTAGGTCTTTCCTGTGAATCCTTCCAAGTATTGTTTAAAAATAAATATGTTCATTCAAAAAGTGTTACACAAAATAATTCCATACAGATATAATGATACTTAGTCGTTAAAACACTAATATAACCAATATAGGCAGCATCATAAACGGGAAATTACAAAAACATAACGTAAACAAAAACATCACCGATTCTGTCATGAGATTTTCCCCAAGTAACCTCTTCCTTATTTGGAAACATTCGTCAGGTAAGGTAAGAATTGACCAATCAGCGATCAGATACGTCATCAGGATTTTCCCTCAATTGCCAAAGATCGGATGGATGTTTTTGAGTAATACTAAAATTCGTGTTTAAAACTATCGTCTTTTAAACTTTTGCTGATAGACACGAAAATGACCTCTATTTTCGTCTAGAATGTCTCCTTATGGAGATCAGCCCGCTGGCGCGTGCTTCTCTTATATACAGGGCCCCGCAGGCGTGTGAACTGCCTTCAGTGCTATTATAAACATTCATCACGAGAATTTTATGGTGAGGGATTCTAAAGGTGCTCACCGAAAACAGGGTTTAAAATGGACCCAGGTTTTCTACAAAAACATCGTTTTTCACGCTTGCGTTCTTCTGTAAAACTAGCGAGAGTTGACACATGGACAATTTAAAACACGTGTAAACCAGAGAAGGGACAGGTTGGTAAACATGAATTCCGGTGTAGATTTTTAGACAGATTGGTTGTTGGTTCTTAGATGATAGTTGACAAAAGATAAAATCAATATCAAGAAATTATTATTCGTGAATTTAACACTTTAATGTTATCTGAAACTGAATATATCAATAACATTTTTTATTTGTCTGCTGCATGTTTGATAAATCTCCACTGTCTACAAACTGGCCCGGTGTATAAAAATACTGTGTCCCTTTTTTGTTTGAGTATTTTTCCTTATTGGTATAGTCTGATGTTTGTTTCTTACATCAGCAGTTACAGCAGTTATTTTTACACTTTTAGTAATAATAATTCCATTTAGCATTGTTGTACGCTCAACGCATTTATCCATTTACACAACTATTTACATTCCACTTACAATTAAATCACATCAGTTTATTACCACATAAATAACATACATACCTTTACAAAACATGTGCTCGTGTTTACAAACAAGATGATTTCAGCACTTCCTTTTTCATGACATCATCACATAAACTAACACGTCATATTATTACGTCACATCCTATCATTCTTTATTGCCATTTTCTCTCTCTTTGCCATAATGAACATTCATTTATCCACAGCCTGTATCTCTAATTACCTGTTTAAGTATTGTAATAAAATCAAGTCGGTTGGCAAGTTTTGGGTGGATGCAGGACCATCCCTAGCTCAATATCCTTTACTCCCTGCTGCTGCTAGGCTGTCTATTTTCCTACCTGTCTCAAATGTTCAGGGTCCAACGGAGACCAGGCAACCCCCTTGCTTGGTCCTACGCCCGCCTTCGCCTTCCACACCTGGCCTTTTTAATCCAATATCACTTCTTTGTTGTACTTTTATTACTTTGTTTGTCAGAGAGTCGAACAATAATAAGAAACTTTAAAGAACACAATAACTCAAAACAGGCTTAATTTAAAATAAAAGACAAACTAGTATTACCCTTGATAAAATAAAATAGCTCTAACATGCAATCTTAGAAAAAGATTCATTTTGCAATTTATTTTTCTTGAATTAGTTACAACGGAGCAATAATGGCAGAGAAGCCCATCAAGGTTGGGACGAGAGTGGAGGTGGTTGGGAAGGACGTGAAGGGTGTTGTAGCTTACATAGGCACAACACTCTTTTCTGGCGGTGAGTCTGTCAGCACAGCACAGGATTAAATTCATTTAACAGCAGTTTAGTGTATTTTAAGATATTTTATCACATACTCTTTTAGTACATAGTAGAAGTGATATTCTTAACTCTTACATCTTTTAATTACTTTTTTCTGCAAATTACATTGCAATTGTGTTCTACCTCATTGCCGACTGGTCAATCACAGTGTAACAACCAGCAATGAAGAATGTGTCAAGTAACAAATTTATGTTATTGTTGAGACTTAGATGAATAGAATTTCTATTTTAATACTTACTGTGCTAATAGATAGTATGTACTATTTTTTGTACAATTCTTCTTGCAGGAAAATGGATTGGCGTTGTATTAGATGTGCCGAAAGGAAAGAATAATGGGACTGTTCAAGGGAAAACTTACTTCCAGTCTCCAGATGGCCATGGTATCTTTGTTAGACAATCTCAGGTAATATTATTTTAGTTGCTAATTTTTATGTGTTAAATCGGTTAAATTAGCATCCTGGCAAAGCATTTCAAAATCTTAAAATATCTTTATCTTATCTAGGACCGTGTACAAGATAAAGAGATGAATGAAGGCATATATCATGCACTGATCCAAACAGAATGAGTGAACCCACCTATAGAATGGAATGCGTGAGCTATCAATATATTGTGTATTTGATTATGTATTTTACCTACATTTCCTATAACCAAAGTAGCAGTGTTGCTTAAAATGGTTGGTGTTATTTTGCTATTTGCAAACAATATTTAAGAATGTACCCATAAACTGATGAAATGGTTCTGTTTTTTGTCAAGATTGTAGCTATAGAGGACGGTGCTGAGGGGTCAGTTCCCCCAGCTAGTGCTCCATCAACCCCTGCCGCTAAACCACGCCCTGCCTCAGGGGACGGTAAAACTCCTGGACCAAGGAAATCAGGACTCAGACCTCCCAGCTATGTTGGAAAAAGTGAGTTTTTTTCTGTAGACAAGGTTACTTATTAGTAAAAAATATAATGAAAGAAAAAAGAGACCCTAATCTCAAGTTAATGTCATGGCTTGCCACTGTATTTCAAAGGACTAAAATTTCTTCAAAAATGAGTTTACAGTTCTTTTTTATTTTTATCAATGTATAAATAATTTTAAGATTCAGTGCACAGCAATACAAAGCTGCATTTTACTTGCTGGTATGATGGAAGATAAATATTCTTTAAGTGACATTGCTTCCCAAAGTGCCTCATTTCACCTCTTTGTTTAATCTTTTCATCCAAGGCTCTGAAAACATTGCTGACTCGACCCCAGCTCCAACCCCCAAGAAGGAGAGCAGTATACCGAAGGAAGCACCAGAAAGTGCCCCCACCCCCAGCCGACGTGAGAGTGGTATTCCCACCTCCCGCTTGCCCAGAAGCAAGGAAACAACTCCAGTGGATGACAAACCCACCACAGCCATTCCAACCATGTCCAAATCAGCCACTGAGATTAAACCAGAACCTGAACCCCCCAAGAAGGTGGTCACATGAGTTTCTTGTTCAAAATTTTTTGGTTATTAGTGGTTATTATTTGAATGAATTTACGACTTATTTGTTTGAAATATATCCTATAATCAAATTGTTTTGGTTACTTTTGCAAAATGTTTTTTAGAGGTTTGATGGATATCAGATTGATAACATAACCGAGGACAGTTGAACTCTTTTGTTTATCAATTTATTACTTGAGCCCTAAAACTTTTAAAATTGGAAGTATGGTTATAACTTTTCAACATTTGCAACAACATAACTATTGTTTTTCCAAGTCACCATCAAAACCGGACCTGATGAGCGCGTCTGCGACCTCCCTGGAGGACAAGATGACAAACCTGCAGCAGCAGCAGGAGATCGGAGGTCTGCAAGCCGAGGTGCGCGACCTCAACGAGAAACTGGACACACTCCGCATCAAGCGTAACGAGGACAAAGCCAAGCTGAAGGAGTTTGAAAAGGCCAAGATTCAGCTGCAACAGGTAGATTACCTGGTTATTTCATGAACACTGACTGAACAATGGATTGTCGCAAAAAATAAGCACTAAGTTTAACAACATTGCCATCTTTTGAATTGAAACCAAGGCTACCCATTAGATCACCATAATGTTTTGTACAACAGGACTATGGTAACGTTTTTGAATGGTTAACTAAGTATTTAATTGCTAACAGATTCTTTGCATCTAAAATTGTCCTTTTATCTATAAGACCATTTTGGCTTTTGCTATCTACCCTCATGCATCACCCCTCCATGTACATGGGAACTTTGTATTTATCGTCTGTGTGTGTGCTCCAGCTACAAGAGTACAAGAGCAAGATGCAGGAGACGTCTGCCGATCTCCAGAGACAACTTCAAGCTGCCAAGAAGGTGAGTTAAGAACATCAATAAATGTTTTTGAGGTCTAGTCCCTCTCCTTTTAGCAAATATGTTGAAACTTGCTGCCATGATTAGAGGGAAAGTAAGGAGAAAGCAAGGAGAGGGATGATGTGACTGTTGTCACTAATGTGGTAACTGTTACTTTTGTCCAACGCAGCAGATAAGCTTCTTTCATTTGTTAATGTTCAGACCAATATAGTAATTATTAAGACATATAATTCTTCATCCTTTCATCGATCTCCCAGTGTACAGGAGCTGTACAAATCTTCTTTCATTTGTTAATGTTCAGACCAATATAGTAATTATTAAGACATATAATTCTTCATCCTTTCATCGATCTCCCAGTGTACAGGAGCTGTACAAATCATTGCTGTTATCAATGTGTTGATAATTAGTCTTCTTCTCCCTCTTCAGGAATGCAAGGACATTCAGGAGGCTTACGAGAGGTATAAGGATGAGATGGCTGACGTGTCGGAGACGATAGAGATGGCAACTCTGGACAAGGAGATGGCTGAGGAGAAGGCGGACACGCTCACTGCGGAGACTGAGACGCTGAAGGAGAAGTTGGAGGAGCTGACCTTGGACCTTGAGCTCCTCCGAGGGGAGATCAGTGAGAAGGGTGCGTTTTGATTGGAAGAATAAACTGTGGATAAAACTGTTTGAGCCAGATTTAACTTATGGTTAATTATATACAAGTGTTTCAAGCAATTCATTGATTTGTTTTCAGTCAAAATAATTAATATGACTTGTGACACAATGAATTGTGAGATTAGGAAATCGAAGAGTAGCTTCTTCTATGACACGCATTCTAAAAGTTGAGATGATGAAGAATGATGATGGTATAGAGAACTTTCTTTTTCTGGTGATGCAATGCTTTGGGATTTATTCTTATTTTTATTTCACCCGAACAGAAAAGATGTAGAAAGTGAAGTAATCATATTTGCTTGCTTAGCTAACTATGCAACAGAAATTATATTTTGGATGTATCTCAACAAAATTTAGACAAAGAGGTAGCTAAACAATTTCCAAAGTATCTTGCATTAATGTAGATGTCTTTTAGTCAACATTGTGTCAGAATAGTCGTCAATTAAATTCTTTTGTCTGATCTGGTTGTTAGTCATCTTCGAATAGTGAACTAGGACTGGCACTATGTAAATAATGATTTAGCTACCTGTTGTCTAGGGAAATGAAGAGTGCCACGTCCATGCTAAATAATAAGATGCTCACTGTGTTGTGTGGTTGCAGGTACGGAGGGTGTGGCAGCCAGCTACGAGCAGAAACAGCTGGAGCAGCAGAACGAGAGGCTGAAGGAGGCCCTGGTCAAGTGAGTCTTTGTCTTATGCTGAGCAGGGAGACACTGATTCTAGTGAACCTTTTTAATTATGTTAAATTGGTTGAACAAGTGATGTGTGAAATGATACGTAATGGTGAATAATGTAAATGGCATTATATCAACAAATGTATGTTGAGTGTTGTACACAAATGTGCAGGAATAAAGTTAAAGTTTTAAGGCACTTGGTAAATGTGATAACTTCTTTATTACCCCAACCAGAGATACATTGTGCCATGCTCACCTTTTTGCTTGAAAATAATAGATGATACATGTTGTATTCAGAATGCGTGACCTGTCGAATCAGGAGAAACATGACAACCAGAAGATGACCAAGATGATCGAGAAGATGGAGAACGAGATTGCCAACCTGAAGAAGGACAAGGAACGCTTTCAGCAGGAGGCTGCCGAGATGCAAGAACAGCTCATTGAGCTCAAGGAACAGGTCTGTTTCATTCTCTATTCACGGCAGCTACTCAAGTCTTATCTTCCCATGTAATCTCTGTTATATAGAGATTATTACCCGAGAAAGTGTGTCATATTACTTTTACGAAACATTTACAATTTTGCATGAGTTTTGTAAAAGTCATGTGACCCACTTCTTAGTGTAATAATTTCTTAAGTACCGATTTTATTCCAATTGATTTCCACTGCAGACATAACAAGCATCAGCCTCCATGTGTGGATGGTTTTAGCCTATTGTTAACTAACCTTTGTGGTATGAAAACAGCATTCTCATCAGTGCTATGGTGCATCCTCAAGGGTATTCTCCAATTTGTGCACTCTTTGGTGAAAGACTATCACAGAAAAGTTTAGGAAATGCAACAAGGTTTGAATTAGCTGGTGGTGTAGATGAGTACTAGTTTTGGTTGCAGGGGAAGTTGATCACTTGTTTTGATGGCCTGAGAGGCCAAAATGACCTAGTGATATTTGGAATTACAGAAGGATTTTGATCCGCATCATGTTGTTCATCTACAAATTAAAGTGATTTCTTAATGATTTAGCTCTTTAGCAGAGGTACCAGGATCATTTATCTCTAATCTCACCATTTTCCCTCTGCTGTCCGATAGAGAAGACATGTTTTATTTTAAATAACTTTTTGCATCATTTCCTCTGCAACAACTGCAGGTTGGTGCAATTATATCTGCATAAGTTAAAGGAATATTCCACATGTAGAGATGTTAATTACTAGCAGCCTGTGTTCCATGTTGACACAATGACTTGTTGATGATGCAGGTTGATGCAGCGCTAGGCGCGGAGGAGATGGTGGAGAAGTTGACTGACCGGAACCTGGAACAGGAGGAGAAGATTCAACAGCTGATGGAGGAGAACGCAGACTTGGTTAGTGAGAGGGATACCTGGACTGTTTATGGCTTCACTTGTGTTTGGGAGGGGCCTTTACATTGTTCAAAATGCTTTTCTGTCTTACGGCTTGTGGTTTGTAAAGCTAGAGCTTTTCATAACTGACAGTACCTTCACTTTTTACATAGTCTATTGAAAATCTCTTTGAAAGTCTTTGATCTTGCTCTTACAGTGTGTAACTAGCCCTATCCAATAGAATTTTTTTTTACAATCTGTTGAAAACTCAAAGTCATCAACATAAGTTCATTGTATGTAATGATCCATTTGATGTATTATGATATGATTATGTTTAAGTCATGTTAGACTGGGAATTGGCTGAAATAACTAGTGCCAAACCCCTTTCATTAATGAAAGGGGTGGTGGAAGAGATACGCTGTATATACTGTATGAGCTGGCGGTGTTGTCAAATTGAAGGTGTGGGTTTAATTGCTTTAAGGAACTTGTTCAAAATACATGAATTCATAAATTGTAATTGTGATTCCAAAAATAACAATGTTACATCGTCATCATCATCATCATCATTATCACCAACATCATCATCTTCATCATTATTATTTCATGAATGTCCTCTGTTCCTACAACCCACCAGGAAGCTCTCCACGACATGAATGAAGAACTGCAGGAGAACGCTCGGGAGACAGAACTGGAGCTACGGGAGGAGCTTGACCTCACTCAGGCTAAGGTCACGGAGGTGAGAGATCATTAGTATAATATTGATATATCATATCCATGATGGAATGATCTGGAAATCTTGAACAGCTTGAGAGGAATCATTTATTTCTGTAGCAAATAGATTGTTGTTGTCAACTCTGAACTCTTTCTTTCAAAATAATGTTTTCTGTTGTTGAGGTATACACATTTACTATCCATGCTATAAAATATAACTGGTGACATAAGTACATACTTGTGGAAATGTTATGGTGGCGCAATCAACACAAAGACTGTTAAGAGCACAAGGACTTTTTAAGAACAAACCCAACAGGTACAGCGGTCATGAGATTCCTTTCAGGGAAGAAATCAAAGGTTACTCTTAAATAAGTAAGTTCCTATCCTCTTAAGTGAAACATTTAGTGATTCCTGTCAGAATAAAGTCAGGTAAAAAGGTAACACTGCTTGCAGACGCAGAGGAAGCTAGATGCGACCCAGGAGACGATGGCGGACTATGAGGGAACCATCAGCAAGTTCAGGGAGCTTGTGTCCCAATTGCAGGTGAGGACAGATATATGATATACATTGATGCAGGGAAAGTAGTATTAAATACACCAAATTGGTGGGGAGAAAGAGGGATATGGACATTTTATAAATGTTTTGGGTTGTTTAGAGAGTGGATATGATATACATTGTCAATAGGGGATATTGTATATATTGGTAGGAAGGGGGGCGGTGTGCAGAGAAAGTTGCTTTTATTGTAATATAGGCTTGAGTTTCACTGGCTCAGTTAAAGATACAGGTTTGGTTCTGTTTCAAAAATAAGGGGCTCACTAAAAACATTATTATTCTTATTTTTCTGTAAATTGTGTTAACAACAACCACATTGTGTGCCAGGAATCTAACCGAGAGCTGCGCAGCAAGCAACAGGAGACGGAGCACAAGGCCGAGACCCCATCCATGGAGATGTTCGACTTCAAGACCAAGTTCGCTGAGTCCAAAGCTTACGCTAAGGTGAAACTTTTTTCTCTCTCAGGGATTAAACTGTATGCATGTTTGTTGTCAGTGTTGATGTCTCATATTTATTTTGTGTATTTGACATCATGGACGCTAATTACAGAAATATGTAGCATGTAGAATCTACATTATATATGTTATTCAATGAGTTGATAGCACGGTATTGTCACGTTGGAGTACATTTATTTGAGTGTGGATCTCTACATTACTATCTGTGTTCAAAAAGACAGTAAGCCACGTTTTCTCAGTGACAAGTTCAAGAATCACATGTACATAAGACTTGTTAAGATTTTTATGAGGAATTAATCATAACTGTTAGCATATCATTAGATGTTTTTTGTGTGACATAGAATAACAATGAAATTCATAAATCGCTTTCAAAGTTATTTAGTAACAGGTTTTCAAAGAAGGTTAAGTATTAAGTTCTTGAATACATTCACATGTTTATCATCAGTCTAGACCAAAATTAACAGGCCGACCAGCCATATTTCATACACTGATTGCATGATGTTTCAAATTATTATTTGATTTAAATGGTTGCTTATATTAAATTGCTATATCTGCATGATTATTTAATGATGATAATGACTAAATGAGGTAATAACGTGTATACCAACTGCCTGTATAGGAGGAGATGGTAGTCAGTACACCAAAACGAGATCACTCGTCTTATCAGAAGGTAACCAACATCACTGTGGATCTCCCTTCACCGGCTGTGGGGCTTATTCTCTTTGCTCTCTTTTTATTGATTAAAATGATTAAATTTTTTATTTACAGATTCGATTTTAACAGTCTTGTTTTCAAATTCTACTTTTATCTAGAATTACACATGTTATCAGGTACTTAACAAAATACAAATCAGCTATTAAACTTTTTTTTTTAAAAGACTGCTGTTGTATGTAAAGAAGGTTGTATGATACAGGCTAATTTTATGTGATGTTGTTGGCATTTCTCTTGTTTTCATGTGGATGGGTTTTTTTGCTTGGGGCTTTTTAGGTGTCAAAGTTATTTTTTCAAATTGTCCGGACTTGCCCCTGATTTGGAATGGTTTTCTAGCACGTGAACTTGTAAGGAAATATCAAATATCAAACCATGGATTCAAATGCATGCTTAAAGGTTTTTCAACTGTTTTTGGAACTTGAATAAACCCTTTTACATTTTCATCCTTTACTGAATAAAGGGTTGTGATGAAATTAGGAAATTCTTTAATTTGTAAGCTAGGGTCCAGTTTCCACGCATATCGAAGGAATGAGGTGAGGTTTGTTGCAAGGTCTTGGTTTTCAAACAGTTTATAATTTATGATGAAAACACTCTTTTGTCTAAGAAATATATTGTGTCTGTGACAGAAATTCATTGAAATAGACTGTAATCTCACCAGCTCTGAGACCAGGTAATACTACAGTTATTATTTTCTTGATTGCTTGCAAGGACAGTCCTCATTCAGGGTTAATGTCCTCCATACAATGTACGAGGGAGAGTTATCACATCATGGTTGTGAAGTGACATCATGAACGATACTCCGATGTCATTTCATGCTTACAATGTTGCAGGCAATGAGGCTATGACTGCCATCAGCCTTTGGTGTGTTTCCTAAATTTCAGGACTTTTTTGTTTACAACATTTGTGCCTCCTTATCAATATCTTTAATTATATACCAATATTAAGGCACTTTTATGGTAAATGTTGCATGGTGGGGACACTTGTGTAGTATCCATTGATATGTATACTCGTGTAATATACCCTATATATTCTATAGATGTCATGTCAACAAAATGTTTGTAAAGCACTTGCCCTGGAAATACTGATATATGACATATTGTAAAGACAGTCGGACCAGGGAATCATGTTTTCCTCTAAATATGTTTCAGACGATCGATATGGAGCTGCGGAAGCTGGAGGTGAACCAGGCCAACAACCAGGTGTCCCTGCTCCTCTCGTTCATGCCAGACTCCTTCATCAACAGGGGAGGTAACTCATGCAAACTTTATTCCTTTTCTCCTGTTTTCATAGAAAACTTGCTGTCATTACCTGCTCTTTTAAACATTGTAGTTTTGTGAATCACAGATTGCATGATCATGCTTTCATCGTATGGCGTCATGAAAATTAGCATCATGACCCTATTAAAACCATTGTCAAACATGTTGCTTAACCATCAAACTGTATTTACTGTTCAAAGCATGCCAATAGTGGCTGAAATATTGCCCTGCTGGTTATTGACAACCATTCACTCCATAACAGTTCAAAGAAAGGTATAAATAGATGTACTTCTCTGGCAATTTCATCAACAATTTAACTTCATAATTGCCATCGCCCAAAGTTTAACGTACTCTCTGTCCACCAGGGGACGCTGATGCAGTGAACGTTCTCCTCATGGTTCCGAGGATAATCAACAAGACGGATCTGCTCGCCTCACAGGTCAAGGATAAGGTATGCACATCCTTTGTGTTCTTGTCTGATTTCATTTTAACCTGAATTGACTTTTTCCAAAGTTGGTGAAATTATAGAAGTTGACACTCAATAAAGCTTAACATTATTGTATAGCTGCTGAAATAATTTTGTTAAAAACCATGTGGATTGGCTATGTTACGGAAGTCAAAAATAAAAGGAATTATCTTGGGTCAAATATTTATTAAAAATTATTGAGCTTGGAATATTTTTTGCATTTTTAAAAAAAAATTTCCCAGAAAATAAGACAAAGTTGGTTTTGGCCATGGTTAAAGGAATATCCAAAGAATATTTCAAATTCTTAACTTAGTGTCATTGGAAGTGTTGTCTGCCTTCAGTTTGAAGTGATTGATGCCATTACGCGTGACGATGTCCTGAAGAGTCACAAGGCTGACCAGACAAGTTTTGCAAACCATCTGGTGCTCATGCTCAACTCCCTGCAGAGCATCATGCGCCAGTATGACAGGTCAGATCAACTCCCATCTTATGACTTTCTTTATTTTTTTCAACATTATCAACAGTGACAAATGGTTGCCTTGATGAGATGTGTCATGAGCTCATAACCAGATGAATTCACAACTTGGTCAAGTTTACGGGCCTAAATATTCCGTGAAGCTGATTTAAAAAAAATATCTATATAAGTCTGATGAGCTGATGATCCTTTGTCGCAGTGAATGAAATACGTTTGAGTCTTCACCAGCAACAGAGCATGTAGGTTGAAAATTAAATCAGCCCTTCTCAACATTTGACTGTGTTTGTAATAGATGTAATACATGTATGTATCCTGCAATTCAGATGGTCTTGCTAGCCATTTTTGTAGCTGGCCCCATTTTAAATCATCCAAGAATTGGCTGATGGGCAGCCAGCTACCATGTAGAGTTACAGACAGTCTTGATTTTGATAGATAGATATAAAGAGAAATGTTTTCTTTTGTTGCTGCAGTGCTCTGAGTAGCTGCAGTACAGAGCTGTTCACAAAGATTGGAACCCTGCTGCCTGAGATGATGGCCCATGAGAAGTCTGTGGACCACTTTATTGACCTCCTTCGCAAAGATCAGGTAAGGGGACTAACTCTGTAAATTAAAGGGAATAACTCTTAAGAAGGCAAGGAAAGCAGCTGTTAGAGAATAGCTTATGGACAAGGGGAATTAGTATGAGGAATATCACTATAAAGGCAAGGAAAGCGGCTTTTAGAGAATAGCTTATAGACAAGGGGAATTAGTATGAGGAATATCACTATAAAGGCAAGGAAAGCGGCTTTTAGAGAATAGCTTATAGACAAGGGGAATTAGTATGAGGAATATCACTAAGAAGGCAAGGAAAGCGGCTTTTAGAGAATAGCTTATAGACAAGGGGAATAAGTATGAGGAATATCACTAAGAAGGCAAGTGGAATAGCCTTTAGAAGATAAGGAGAATGAGAATGTGATAGTGTATATCTCTTTCTTAACTGATTGAAGGCTAGCAGGAATAATGTATTGGAGGTAAGGGGAATAACTCTCATGGAATATTTGAATGAATAATTCTGAGAAAGTACAAAAATACTCTCAAACAAACATTAGGGGCTGTTGTTATGGATATTTAGTGAAATATTTTTCTTAGAACGTAGCGGAATTGATAGGGATTATAAAGCTTAATTATTCTATTCTCTTGAATGCTCATAGTTCCGGATGTTGACCTATATGAATCATTATTATGATATTTTTGTCAATCTTTATTGATAAAAATGTTTATTTTCAGCTTGATGAGACAGTGTCAGTTGAACTGTTGGAAAAATCTATCAACTTCTTCCAGGTATGATGTCATTACATTTTTTATATGTGACCTATCTTCTATTTTAAAGATTTCCTTGAATAGATCTGTAATATTATTTGGCTTAACTTGTCTGTACATTATAATTCTTAAGATAATATGAATAAAACTCTTTCTCTAGTCATGTTAGCATGTTACATTATGCAAGTTGTATGCCTACTAAGAAAATGGGACAATATGTGATATGTTAAAATTGAGCAAAAATGTGTATATACTCCATGCATTGGACCTTGCTGAGTTCCTGTTTGTCTTGATTCTATAACATTTTTTCCTCGGTAAGTAGAAAGCTGAACTCTTTCTGATTCAAAATAATGAGTTCCACATGGAGGTAAGACATGACTGTGTTACAGCAACTTGTCTAAGATTGAGCAATGAATTAGAGTATTACATGAAGATAATCCATGTACCTGTGTATGACAGCAACTGTACAGCGTACACCTGAACAGCGAGAAGGTAGACTGCACGTCTCTAATGGCCGACCAGGTGAAACTTGTCCTCAGTGCCTGCGACTGTATCACTGTTGACATCGCTCGACTCAAGATTTTACTTATGGTGAGTTCAATCTATATTAATTATGATAATATCCTTAATTCATTTCAAACACAACAAATGAGTTCTAGTTTCTAAAGCGGCCCCTTACTCAAAAAGTCCAAGGTTGTTTTCATTTTGAGGTTTGGTTTCATGGTTAGCACTTGGATACTTGTAATTCTCCAGAGCTTAGGGTCACATGTTCATGACAAAAACTATTCTGATTTTCTGAGGGTAATGTAATGAAATAAAAATCTTATTTCTTGACCTTGTAATGTTGGAATATTCTTGACATAGCTATCATAAGTTCCTCTAGGTACCTGTAGAATTACCACGGCTAAGGTCAAGTTCCTATAATGCAGCCACTAGGCACTGTTTTAGTTAATAATGCATCTAAAGCTGTGTGTCTAATATGTTTCAGACTGGGCAGGAGCAGAGTGAGTTTTCCATCTTACTGAGAGATCTGGAGACCTGTAACAACGACTCGCGCATGTGTGCCCGCAAGGTGAGAACATCCAGTCTCTTTTTGACTGGGGCAGTGAATTAGACTCCTGCAAGTATTGAGGAGAATTGGGCTTCATTGCTTTTGGCCTCAATGAATTCGAACAATGACATTACAAACAATAGTAGTATTAAAGTATGCACAATCGTGGTTGAAGGATTCTACATCAAACTGTTGCTGGTTAACATCAGAACCAAAAATCATTAAGTGAATTTAACTTGGAATGAATCATTTGTGGCTACGATAATCAAAACTTTGAACGCCCATTTAACATAGATTAGCGCTGTCCCTCACTTACTTCACTTCTTAGATGATGTTGTTCTGTTCCTGTCAGATCAAGAGACGACTTCCTCAGGAGGGTTCGGCTGTCATCACACCACTCATGTTCGGCAAAGATGTATGTATACTTTTCTTTCATATGATCTTATTTTTGCAACATTAAATTCAACTTTAACAGACATTTATTATTAGCACTTGGCCTTCGGCCTCATGCTTTAACTCTTATAGTTCACTGCAAAACTGTACTTTATTGCAAAACAGATGATGGTTGATGCTACTCTATTTCTTAATTAGACAGAGAAACATTTTCTTCTAAATCTTTCATTTACTTTCCTATAGTGTGTCTTCAGACTTGACCTCATGTCTGTGTGTTAGCCAGATTATCATCCTGGTATAACACAGCACTTGGCATGTACAGCAAATAATTTGAATTCAAGATAGGCAGAGTCAGCCTCACAACTCATGCATTAAATACCTTTTGTATTATGGTTCTGAATGGAAGAACAAAATTTTCCTAGAAATCTAACACCATTATTTTTTCAACTTGATCCTATCTTTGATTTGCAGTCTAGATGTTAGGTTGAAGAACGAAGAATATATGTATGGATATACAAGTTCTTTTGTCTGAATAGGATATGTGCTGACATATGTTCTTAAGTCGTTGTCATCATCTGCTTGACAAAACAAAACATTAAACTTGATCAGATACATGTTTGTTAACCAGATCATAGGGCTGCTACAAGACTGCACGCGGAACGTGTCCCGTGTGGCCAGGTCTCTCATGCACATCGCTGCAGGTGGGATGCAGCAGGCTTCTGTCATGACAGGTATGATGTCACCTCTTTCTCTTTATGTACCATTGTGTGTATATCTTCTATTGTTATTTGACTTTTACTTTTTGAGAAAACTTTGAAACAAAAACTGAGATCTGGACAGATTGGTTGTCATATATAGGGTTATAATGTGTGAGTATGATGACAGATAAATTCAGATTGAACCTAACGCTTGTAACTGGCTGCCTCTCTGAACTGAGTACTGTTACATAGGGGTCATCTTACGACCTTTGACTCCAGTCCTTCACAAATGAGGCTAGATGTTGTCAGCATCGACTAAAGTCTGAGCAGGGCTATTGATTGTAGAAATGATATTAGACTGAAGGTCACTCTCATCAAAAACACAGCAAGCATATATGATAGGTTCCATCTGTTTTTATTGAAATTTGAGTTTAAGCTTATTTTTCCATAAACAATAAATCAAGGAATGAACAGTATCTCTAATTAAAGTTCAGTTTTCTTTCTTAATTGTCATGTAGAGTGTATCATTAGGTTTGCTAATTTTGGTGGATGATTATTTTTATCAACAAGCAAATATGACTCACCCACAGAGCCAATTGCAGCCTTTCCTTTTTAGCTCATCAGGTCTGAAAGACCCGATGGGCTTATGGCATGGCAAGGCGTCCGGCGTCCGTCCGTCCGTCCGTCCGTCCGTCCATCCGTAAACTTTTCACTTTTTCGACTTCTTCTCCAGAACCAATGACTCTAGAGAGCTGAAAATTTATGTGCATACTCCTTGGGCACTGGAGATTCTAAATTGTAGATTTTGTGACCCCATGACCCCAAATGAGGTCACAGGGGTCAAAACATGAAAAACCTATTTTCATCTTCTTCTCCAGTTCCAAAAGGTCCAGAGAGCTGAATAGTTGTGTGTAGACTCCTTGGGCACTGGAGATTCTAAATTGTAGGTTTGGTGACCCCATGACTCTAAATGGGGTCACAGGGGTCTAAACCTGAAAAACCTATTTTCATCTTCTTCTCCAGTTCCAAAAGGTCTAGAGAGCTGAAAAGGTGTGTGTAGACTCCTTGGCCAACGGGGATTCTAAATTGTAGGTTTGGTGACCCTATGACCACAAATGGGGTCACAGGGGTAAAAACCTAAAAAACCTAATTTCATCTTTTTCCCTAGTTCCAAAAGGTCTAGAGAGCTGAAAAGGTGTGTGTAGACTCCTTGGCCAACAGGGATTCTAAATTGTAGGTTTGGTGACCCCATGACCCCAAATGGGGTCACAGGGGTCAAAACCTAAAAAACCTAATTTCATCTTTTTTCCTAGTTCCAAAAGGTCTAGAGAGCTGAAAAGGTGTGTGTAGACTCCTTGGCCAATGGGGATTCTAAATTGTAGGTTTGGTGACCCCATGACCCCAAATGGGGTCACAGGGGTCAAAACCTAAAAAACCTAATTTCATCTTTTTCCCTAGTTCCAATAGGTCTAGAGAGCTGAAAAATTGTGTGAAGATTCCTTGGACATTTGGGATTCTAAATTGTAGGTTTGGTGACCACTTGACTCCAAACGGGGTCACAGGGGTCAAAACCTTAATATCCTACTTTCATCTTCTTCTCCAGATCCAAAAGGTCTTGATAGCTTAATAGTTGTGTGTAGATTCCTTGGACAATGGGGATTCTGAATTGTAGGTTCGGTGACCCCTTGACCCCCAAATGGGCAATGGGCCTTTTTTATTTGTGAATAACTCGGACGTTGGGACAGGCTATCTTTCCTACACTGCCCATGACCTCATGGTCTAAACCCAAACACCTATTTCCATCAAAAGTCTGATGAGCTACAGAGCCCATGGCTCTATTTTTGATTCTTACATTGAATTTGCAGTTTGATCAAGCCCTGGTTTCTATGCTGCATATTTCCTGTTAGCATTATGATTGAATGACATACCAATTCATGAAAGAGTTTCAGGATGCTTTTTTCAAGTTTTCTATAAAAAAAAAATATTTGAGTTATTTATAACATGTATGATGTGGTGATATATGAACTGATGTGTTGCTTTTCATTTAAATTTTTTCAATGGTTTTCTGTAATTTTTATTTGTTAAAAAATAATTGCCGAAGTTGTTGCCATTTATTAATAAAATATCCTATATGATGCTAAAAGTAACTTTATTGTGGTAAATTAATTGACTATTAATATTATATAATGTTTGGATATAAAACATTTATAATGTTTTAATATTAAAAGGACAACTAATCTGTGTCTTTTCCATGTGAGTTGATTCAATTGAATAACCTCTCTCCAGTTTATGTAACTACATGAAGATACAGAAAATTCTTTATTTGCTTTTTTATACATTTTATTTTCAATGTGCTCAGCTTTTTCATTTGCTGTAAAGTGTGTTTTAATTCCTAGGCGGGAAGTTTGATTTGGAGAACTACGCGGGTAAATGCTTGTGTTCTTGACTTGAGTTTAACATTTGCCTTGTTGCATCAGTTCGATCTAGATGCTTGCTTCGTACTTTGTTTAGCAGGAATTGGTCCACTCATTTAAAGGCATTTTGTTTTATAGAGTTATTTCGGTGAGAAAAATAAAGAAATCCAAGATTTTGGTAAAAAAACCACCCGAAAGCTAAAGTTTTGTATATTAAATATTTTTCCGAAGACCATTTCTGTGTAAAGTCTTTCTGGTGGACCTATTCTTAGCCAAGCATGAAGGTTTGTATGTTTTAAGAATGAAGGATGTGCCTTTACTGAGATCTATCAACCCTTCAAAGGTTTCTCTTTCAGATGTTTCAGCGTTGAATCTTTTCTATTGATGTCCGCTCTTTGTATCTGTTCTGTTGAACTTGTGTTCATTAAGTATCATTTAATCTTTAGTCATCGAATCTATGCAAAGTTGAATCTGTAGTTGTTGAATCCAAGTTTTTTCAGCTTGAATTCAGTGAATCTATGGTCAGTTGTCACTGCATTCATTTAACTGTTTCATTGAATCTGTTTTGATTCTATGTCTTGTTGAATTCATATTCTTTGAAATTGAACTCTGAGTTCATCTTGCATTGTGTTGAATCACCCTGATCTGTTTATTCCCAGCCGATCTTTTCTAAAACATATTGCTCCCTCTCTTTTCTTCTTCTTAAAATGGAAAGATGTCTTCTCTCCAATATTTAAGAATTGAGTTATAACAATATGTATATGTGCAAGCATAGTGTTTGAAAGGAAACTCATAATGTTTTGAAAGTGATACTCAGTTGGTGTCACAAGCGCATCACGTGGTAATATGTCTGTCTCCACGTATTGCAGAGAGTGAGAGGAAAGGCAAAGCCAAAGGTATTTCTTGTGTAGCAGCTTCAGTACAATCTACATCACTGGTCTGATAATTTTCATCCTTGATAACCCTGAACTAATCTCAACAAATACCCTGGAATAATTGAAGCAGTTTTGACTTACAGGAATTACCTCCCTTGCTGTATGACACTTGCAACCTATAGAGAGTTGTTGTGATGCATAATGCTGCAAAGAAGATCCTCTAATTGACTGAATGATTACATTGGAGATTAATTTCATGCTTATGGCACATAACGTAACATTAAGTGTTGTATTTTCCTGTATATACAGAGTGGAAAGCATGATAGCAGCATCTCCCATTTTAGACCTCTTTCTATACTGAGCAAATTTGCCCTTGAGGTGATAAGATGATACTCTACCAAGGGGGTAAATCAGTTGAAATAGATATGGTTGAACCCAAGTTTAATATTTTCATTTATTAAATTAAAAATTTTAACATTTGACAAATTAAAAGTATGTAAATAATAAATGTTCATGGTAAACTGGGGATCAACCAGTCATGACTTTGCGGAAATCAAGGGCAGGGGGAATTCAGTTAGTGCAAAGGCTTCAAATATGCCAAGATGATTGTTAATAAGATTGGAGTTTTAACCAGAGTTATCAAAGATGAACAGATAGTCACCTCCAATATGTGCTCATCTTTCATGTCATAGGATTTGAAACTTTTACTTGGTCATGACTTTTAAAAAATTTATTAATTTTATCCATAAATTGGTGAAATTTTAGTGATTTTTTTACATTCTAATGAAAGAAAAATAAATTATGAATAACTTAAGAAGAATGATTTAATAATTCATTAAAGAAAATCATACTTGTATTTATTATTGCTCATGTAAAAAGCAACCAGGGACCTTATCAAATCCTTAACTCTTGCAGCATATATGGGAGATGATTTACAATGAGACTGCTTACATCACATGTATCACCACTAACTCTTCATTTCTACAGCAGCACTGTAGCTGACCCGTCTATATTACACGGTATAACACTGATCAGTCTGATTAAAATCGACCGTGTTCCGAGGAATAACAATTTTTAAATATTAACTCTAGCGGGATTCGAACGTCTTCTGTCAGGGGCTATCCTCTCCACAAAGGTCTGAAAGCATCCTTGCTCGGACGTTATTACACCAGTTAAGCGCAGACAAAACCTAGTCATTAGCGGACCAATCACATCATCCTGCTTAAAATGACCATAGTGGCGATAAAGGTTAACGAATGGTAAACGGGAGTTACTTGCCCCTAGATACCACATACCGAAAGCTTTTGCCACTGTCATTGTGATTGGCTAGTTGAGATTGCGTCAGAATGTGCGAGCAAGGAGGGTGTTTTCAGACCGTTGTGGAGAGGATCGCCCCTGATAGAATACTTTTGAATCCCGCTAGAGTCAATATTTACAAACTTTTATTCCTCGGAACACGGTCGATTTTAATAAGACTGTAACACTGATCAGGTGTAGGCCCAGGTTTATTGTGGATTTACTTCATGGATATGGTGGATGGTCAGAGAGACAGGGAATTCAAGTGTTTTTTCTCTACATATAAAATTAGTTCATTAATATTTACTGCATTTATAGTTTGTATGACCATAGCATTTATTGGGAAACTAAATCCAAAAGTATTCCAAGATGTGAATATTTGCAAGACATAAAACATAGTCATTTAGAAACATATAGTTTGGGTGTTAATTTGTTTAGAAATAACATCTTTAGAGCATTGAGAAAACCCAACTTTTACTGACAGGTCAGGGAAAAGTCTATGATATCTGAAGCCAAGCATGTGAAGGGTTTCAATAGAGTTAGCAAGATGCCTGAATTTGCATTTTGTCTGTCAAAACTTGAGTAGAACAAGCTAGATACTGTAAACATCAATTTCATTGGAATAAGATCTAGGCATTCGCTCACATTTCTGTTGGTCGTTCATCACAACTTTTGATGTGCTAGATCAATGGTGGAAAGCAAAACGGTAAATCTTTCTAAATCAAACAGATTTGGGTGTCCCAGTGGAAGAGATATTTTATGAAACAGATAGCTTGATACCAGTGCATTTCCTAAACTCTAAACATCGCAAGCCTGTTTTGACAGATGCTTTAATACTGTGTAGAGTAATTAGGGGTCACTACAGGGCAGCAAGTCACTGAGACATCCATACAATGCTGAAGGCCTGAGATATTAAAAGAGGGATCTAGTGGGGTATATCATTCATACGAGCGAATGTTAGAACCTATTTTAATGAGATTGCTGGAAATGTAATAGTTGTATCACCTAATTCAATGTACATAATCTGCCAGGATGTTTGATAGAAATGAGGAGAGTAATAATATCTCAGAGTTGTAAACATAATAATTACGACATGTGTAAAATGGTTGTATTCAGAAGTCATGAGCTTGAGCAAAGAACTTCAAACATTACTTCACAAACAGATAGCTAATACTTCTTTGTCCCAACAAGAAATCCAGATTATGGAAGGAATGTGACACATGGTATAGTTCATGTCATCACATCATAGTGACTCTAGTGATGGTGTCATATGGTGCCACAATGTGTGATATGAAAACATGTACCTCGTTCTGGAACCCTGAAAAGTGATAACTGAAATTCTATTCATGTTTGAACATCAATCTGACAATGTGATTCAGTTCACCCAAGGCAACAAAATGTATATAATCATGTACCTCTATATTATGCCCCATGTTGGTCTTCACTTCACAATGACAGTGTGATATTGTTGTTAGTGATATGACGTCACTATATAAAGTGATATTTTACCCTAGGTCACCCCATTAAAATTATAAATCCCTATATGGTTTCACTTTCTGGTAATAAATCCAAATAAGGCAGCCCTTGTAGATTAAAATAGGAAAGTAACCTATTTTGTTGACATTTCTCTCCAAATGATAAAGAACAGAACTGATGAGAAGATTGGTGTGTTAGGAAGTATCTATTATCTCTACTAACTGGTTGTCTGGTGCATGGACCTGCCTGTCTGCCGGTCTACTAACTTGCATGGAAGTAACTTCTTCTTGCAGCATCTGGGCGTAGACTTCCCTGTAACCGTGACAACCAGTACTGACATGGTGACATGAGGTCGTGCTGACATGCTTTCTCTGTAATACTCATACTACTGGTATACATATTTTAGATTGACGTTTAGGATAGATTGTGTTTAATTACTTCATATATTCTTTATCATTAATACTCGAAGTATTGGTGTATATATTTTACTTAGATTTACGTTTATACTAAGATATTTGGGATATTTTCAATATTTGGTAGTATATGATTCTAATGTTGTTAAATGTTGTTTGTTTTCATTCATTAATAAAACTGGTATATTCATATCTAAACCTTATTGAAATACTATTGGATAACAATTTGGTTGTTAATTTTATTTTATAGGTTATGATGGAGCTGTATAGGAAATTCAAAACGACATATGTACCAGTAGTTTTAAGATCTATGGTCATTGTATAAATTTATAAACAATACTCTCTTTTTTTTTGCAGTCAATTATTCACTTTTATTTTAGATCAAAATTCTTTGTTTTGATATTTTGGATTTGATTGGATTGTCTAGATCGTTTTCACTTTGCTGTTTAATCACGCAAAGTAGAGTTTGCTTTAAGTACACCTTTATGCATTGTACATTTGACTACATTACTTGATTACCTTATGCTGACTCAAATGAAATACTCTTCTACTTTGTTTTAGTGTTTAAGCACATATTTTATGTTGGGGAAGAACCTTTGTTTAAATTGTTTGCAAACAGAAACTGAAGAACGACTAAGTCTATTTCTGCTGCTCTTAAAACACACAGAAATGTTCTCATTGACTTGAAAAGTGCCATCCTACAAGTCAGTTAGTCATTTCAATTCAAGATTGAACAGAAACAGTTACCAACCTTGAACAGCCAGTAAAGAGCATTACTTCATATGATTAAAATCTAGAATGAATACTTCATTTCATTTAACCAATCATGTTCATATTTTTCAAGTGAGCTCTTAACTTCAGACTCTCTAAGTTAGAGCTCAGGTGATAAGTAACACAGTACCAATCATGAATGTCCGTCCACTTCAGATTCTGAGGGTCTGATGCCCAAGAAGCTGGAGGAGATGGCGTACCAGGCGACAGACCGGGTCTACGGGAAGGAGGACAGCGGACCCTACGAGTGTCTCAGGTATATGGAGGACTTGCTTTTGGATAATCATACTTTTTTAGTTTTGATTACGTAGGATTTGCATGCACTAAACTTCCAATGTAAATCATAGACCATAAGAGTTTCCACAACTGGCTTATTGAAGTTTTGCTGCATAACGCCAAAATTCATGAGTGATTGCAGCATCTCATAAGTTCTGATTAAAACATCAAGTCAGAGTGCAGTAGGCTAGAAAGCTAGCACCAAAATAGAGACAAAAAGCAGATTTATGCAGAGACTTGAATGCACAATACCTCTCAGCTATTATGTCCTTAATCACAAAAATAGTAAACCATTGCTTTAAATCAGTGTGTTTCTATCCTTGCTAGGAAGAAGCTCAATCTTCATCTTCTTCTATTATGAAGACAGTACACAGTAGTCACTTTATTATCCTTACTGATGCACATCCTTATGCCCATGTTTACTAATTACAACAGGAGAAATGTGAAAAATGATGTTGATTATTTATTTATTACAAATTTCTTTTGATTCAACAGACACTCGTTCGGCCAGGTGGTGGGCACCATGAACAAGCTGGCCAATGCCATGGAGAACGGAGAGTATGACTTTGACGGAACCAGGGACAAGAAGGTTAGTAGCTTCTGGAGGCACAGGGCATATGTTGACAGGTGCTTGTTGACAGGCGCTTGTTGACTGAAGCTTGGTTATCTCATTTCCTCAATCAATAGGCCACAGGTCTTCCATGTGTAGCATAAGGAAAAAAATTTTTCTGTCTGTTCAGCAGCGAGCTAAATGACAAAAACAATTTGGCTCATACTATCCTTGCACCGGAAATATAACTCATTGATGTTCTAAAATATGTTTTTAGGCTTTTCCTTTGATAATTCTAGGCTAGCTGCTTTTATATAACTCAAAAAAAAACTGAAAAATTACATCTTTGCAGTTTTGATATGGCTTAGGATATTTGAGGCAAAGATGTATGAATTTCTGAAGAACTGTTGACAGTCTGTTCTTCTTACATAGATTCATGTTATTCATATTTGCATTAGTTGTAAGTTTTGTATTTCGGAAGAATGAAATTGTTTGGTGTTTTGTCCGTGAATAGCATAGTCACTTGTTCATTGTAGTGAATTTTGGAATGTATTTATTTGCAACTTCAAAGTTGAAATGGTTATTTTACAGCTGACAGGATTCATAACATCAAAACCTTTGGTAAACACCAGTATTGTAATTGAATGATATTTTCAGTTTGTATGCTTTAGCAATGGGATTATTTTGAAAATGTGTAGGGAATTGACAAAGAAATTATTTAAACTATTTTTAAAGGAAAGAACGTTTTAAGTCTTTTACACAAGTGAACTGTAACCTTAAGTTTTTATTCTCTGCATGTCACTTTAGATGTTTTGACTTATTTATAAGAGCAATGATGTAGGTTTTCTCATAGCACAACTTATGGCTACAGATATGTCAGCATGTTTGTTGTTTGAGAAAATTGTTATTTGATATCATGTTTTTTTTCTTTCGTGTTTATGTATGTTTAAAAGATGTGTGCATATATGATTCAGAAATCAGGATGTATATTTCTTTATGATATATTAAGTATTGCATGTATGCAAAAGTATATTTGATGTTTTGCTCCTCAGGCTAAAAAGTTTGGATGAGCTTATGGCTTGACAATACATTTAGAAACTTTAGGTCATACACATAAAAACCTAAATAGACCACTTAGACATTACATAATTACTAATTTACAGTATCAAGACAAACATCAATATGATAGTTGTACTGACAACTTTTTGCATATGTTATGATATCAACATTTCAACTAAGTGCCTTCTCCATAAAGAAAAGCTATCAAACTTAACATAATATATAAGTAAAAAATATATATATTTGAGAAAATTTAATTTGACAGGCATTATATTCAAACCTGACATTGGTTTAAACCCTGCTTTGACTTCTCAAAAGATTTTACAGTTGCCTTTTTGCCCAGTTTTACCTAGTACGTAAACAATTCACATTGATTGAAAAATGTATAAGCCCAAGATTCTAGAAAGGAGTTTGTACTGTTGGTGATGTTGCCTTGTTGTTCTGCCTAAATCAGTGGTGGGGCCATTGTACACCTGTCAACTAAAGGTCTTTTGCAGTAATGATGAAGATAAAAACAAAAGGAAAGATAAAATATATTTTAATCCCTTTTTTGTCAAGGGATTTTCAATTTAGACATGCATTTATGTTTTCAATGTGATTTTCCTTGCTGTAGGGTGATTTAATTGATTTTACTGATATATCAAGCAAGCACATTTCAGCTCTTCAGCCCCTTCATTTTGGATCATGAGCTTTTTGCTTCATCACATATAAGACCTTTTAACTCATCCAGTAACAAAACCTCTTCAAAGATTGTTGGTGACTTCTTGTATACTTTCAGTTAGAGTGAGGTGACAGGTGTGCAGGCCAGTGTCTTATTTAATGTTTGAAATGATATTCTATGTACCAAAGGTTTAATGTTGTCTCAACCTGCCTGTACATGATGTGACGAGCTGTGTTGTGTGTGGCAGGCGGTCCCCCCAGTGAAGCAGAGAGCCAACATGGTGCGGTCCCAGATTGCTGACATCGAGGTGATGAAGTTCAAGATGGACAGCAAGGACGAGGACATCAAGGAGCTCAAGAAGCAGCTCAGAATCAAGGTAGGATTTCCATATTCTTGTTTTCCTTGCACTGTACAAGCAGTTAATGGCTGAGGTATTGCCCCAGCGGATCTAAACAATAACTCACTCACTCAACCACTCCTTGCACCGCAAACTTCTAGAATGAGTAAAAGAATAGTTTAGTTTGCAGTTCAAACTCATTGAAGGGGGTCCCTGTTCTGGACTTGATCATCCTTCAAATATCCTTGTCTTCCTTACACTACAAATTTCTAGAATAGATATGATTGGAGAGAGCTCATACTCTTGGTGTCGCATTTGTAGAACATGAAAGTCAATAAGATTAAATCTTCCAACTGACAGAATTTTTTTAAATTCTGTTTAATTGCACATTTAGGAAACATCCTTTGTCTGTAGTGATAGATTTGGATTTAGAATGGGTTTGGAGTTTAATTGTAGTTGTCATCTTTTAGATTTTGGGAGACATAGATTTTCAATTGGGGATTGAGTTTGGCTATGGCTTGTGCCAGGATAAAAGTTGATTGAAGACAGTTTTTGATAGATTCAGCCACAGTGTGAGGGTCAATGAAAGGGTCTAAAATTTTTGGGTGAATTGGTCAGTGCCTTCTGGGCCACAGAGTCCTCTTATGAGACACTACACACACAATTACTCTATCAAATTCTTAAAGCTACCATAACTCATATAAAGCCTAATTACCTCCAAGATTCACGGCGCATAATAAGAGATTATTAGCAGGGCTGATATGTCATATGGCATGCTTCCAAGTCTAATAAAATCCACAAAATGACCTGTGATGGACCGCTACAGTGACATCACAGGCATTTGTTTTATGATATGACAGACAAATACATACAGGAAATCAAGCAACAACATTCCTGCTAGGCAAAACATTATATGTGCTGATGTTGACATATGGATGATAGTTCATTACTTATGTTTCTCCCTATGGTAATACATAGAGGATATTTGACATTTCGAGTGAAGTAAAAATTTATATTTTTGTCACTAGTGTAAACATATCATTTTCTATTTCAAGAGAGAGGTATTCATGGTATTCGATGAGAAATATCAAATGTGCTATTTATGATACTTCCAAAAATATCCATAATGACTTTTGACTTATGAATGGTGAAGCAAGAATGCTTTGATATTTTATGGTGTCTTTCAATTGTTTTTTGAGGCTATGGATGATGTCATATGATTTCAGAGTTATTTCACTCAGTAGAATCTCATTGCTATTTCACTCAGTGAAAATTCAGATATATTTCACCTTTGAAAATGTGGTAAGTCCCTGTACTATCTGGCTGCAGCAAGAGGAGCTGAGCGAGCAGCAGGTACGTGTGGAGCTGGTGGAGAAGAAGCTCGAGAACGCCTCCAAGGATGGAGACACGCGGGTCGAGAAGATACAACGCAAACTGGATGAACTCAACATGCAGATGAAGAAGAAGGAGAAGTGAGTCAATTTCAAATTTGTAGTTTTTGTAGATTGATGATTTATCAATATTTTTTGTTGTATGAATGTCGATTGAAAACTTCATAAGTATCTTGGAATTTAATACCTTGTGGATGTCCAATGAAATCCTTGTCAGTGTTTCTTATCAGTCTTAGGTCAAAACCTTCAGAACATCCAGTGAAGACTTTATTGATATATATATATATATATATTGTTGTATGAATGTCCCATGAAAGCCGGGGGCGGGATAGCGCAGTTGTTAGCACGTTCGGCTTCGGATCAGAAGGTCTGTTGTTTGAATCCCGCCAGGGGCTCGGCAACTTTGTCTGCAGTAGAGAACTGTTCTACATGCAGTCAGGTTTGGGTGCAATGCTACACTGAAATTCAGCGCAGTACCACCCATGGTTCGCTAATTCCAGCCGATGATCGCAGGTTTCACCGCAATGCATAGCCACATTGGTGTTGCGGGCTGTCTCCCTGCAATAATACTAGCAGCCGCGATATAAGTGAAATAATCTTGAAAGCGGCGTTAAACACCAACTCAACTCACCTCACCCATGAAAGCCTCATCTTTATCTCTGAACCAAAAAATAGTGAATGTCCACTGACATTCTTGTCAGTGTTTCTTATCATATTACCAGGTAGGTGTCAAGCCATTGAAATGTTCAGGAAAGTCTTTATTGGTACATCTGTCCTATTTAAACTTCAGGTTTAAAAACCAACGAAACACAATTCATCTGCATCTGAGTAAATGTTTTATATTCATTATAAAATGATTTACTCATTACCATTTTATCAAGGTTGCTTTGTGTTATGATCTAGCAGAAACCTGTTTCAATGATAGTCATTTGCAAGATGAGGCATTCTTGTAATGGAGATCTTGTTTCTATTTTATCTTGTCAAGTTATATTGGTATTTTTATTGAAGATCTCACAGTAAAGATTAGCTGTGTAAAGGTGTTACTGTCAAGCAAGCATTTTGTCAAGGTGATTGTCAATATAACATGTTACTGTAGAAACCTACTTCTCACCATTTGAAATAGGATCAAGTTTTCTAATCCTTCATCCTGCTTGTGCTCACATTGGAACCAATTTTCACCATAAAGTCTAGGCATCTAACATTGAGTCAAGCTTTCTAATCCTGAAGAGTTGAAACTATGTGATTATTTAGTCAATCCTTATGCAAAAACTCAAGGGGCTTGTCTCAGCGGTTTTCACCATTGTGTGTCTGTATGAGAGTTTGATGAGACAATTGACATTCTGTTTATTGCAAGGAATCATGTCCATAAAGAGTAGAGATTCAGCAATTTCTCAGTTACTAATTGTACTCAGCAATGTGCCCCCAGTTTTCACACCTGCCTGTTGACAGATCATTTGGAATGTTTTTTCATTGTTGATTTACCGTAGCAAACTAAGTTGTAAGATTAGTCTGAAATATTAAATGGTATTTATAACGGCTTAATGAGTTGTCAGTAAACAGTTGACATTTTCTAACAAAGTGCCCCCAGTTTTCACCTGGTGCCTCTGTTCCAGGGAGTTTGAGGAGACGATGGACACCCTGCAGAGCGACATCGACACCCTGGAGCAGGAGAAGCTAGAGCTCAAGGACAGGCTGAAGGTCCTCTCCAAGAAGACTCTCCTCGAGGGACTCACTCGCCAGTCTTCCGGACAGCCAGGTACTGTAGTTAGGGTTATCACAAATGTGCTGTCATATTTTGTATATGTGCACATGCATATCACTTTTGCATAGCAATGAATGTTTCTATGCAAGTTTATGTCTTTCATTGTCTGAGACAGTTGTCACAGAAGCAGCAGTTTCTTGCAATCACTCCGGAATTTTAAAGAATAAAACTGAAAAGAAAAGATTACACTCAAAATCATGCCATGTATAACTTTTCAAAAAGTTTGAAAACTTTATAATGATTGCTCTAGCTCTGGTAATACATAAATTCACACTGACTGTATTCTTAGATATGATAAGATACTCCCTTGGATAGTAATGTCTATGGAGGCATCTGTCTTTCTTTACACACACTGCTAATGGCTGAAATATTGCCCAAGCGGCGTTGACCAATAACTCACTCTCTTTCTTTACAACCAGTTATTGTAACCATATGTTTTTGACAGCTAGGTATTTTAGTCATATTACTGCAGCTTAAAAGGACAACAAAATACTTTAACAAAATTCTACATGCACAAATATCACTTTTGCATACAGTCATTGTTTCAATTCAACTTTTTCTAGTTTATTGTGTGTGATGCCCTCAAACAATACTGACAACTGTATGAGTGTGAGATGTATGATCATTATAATCAAGGCATGGCCTCTCTCTACAGGCTCCCCGTCCCAGAGTATGAGCGGAAGTGTTGACCTGACCCCGGTACAGGATTCTCCCTTCCTGCAGCAACAGGTGCTTGTTCTCGTACATCTTGTTTATGTACACATGCTAACAGGACAGGGATGATACATAGAGAATACTAAACAATGTCCCGTTTAATAACATATTTATGAAACAAGTGTGTGGTTTGGTATTTACCATTCACGAGTGTCATAAAAATGTAATTATACGGGACTGAGTTTAGTATTTTATTTATTACTTGCTAAACTATATCAAAGAAAAAGCATGAAAGTCGCCGAGATTATCATTGTTGCCACGCCGCTGACATTGTGACGTCATGCTTAACGATAGTGATTTTCCTTGTTGAGAAATTAAAGTCAGCTTTTGATATATATTTTTCTCTTATGCTCTTTTTTAAATACTATTCATTTGTATAAATCAATAAGATATGCAATTTGTGAGACTTATTCTCATTGTTCCTCCCCAGAACAACTGTTTGCGTGAAGCCCTGTGCTTTGTGAAGAATGAAAACATTCGACTGAAGGCTGCCAAGATGAGGGTGAGTTACCTTTCTTAGTTTATGCTCAGCCCTTTGTCTACCCTTTAACCCTCTGTCTGCTGATATCAATGATAGTATGCAAATTAGTAGTCAAGAATGACTTATGAATGATCATCGTCATTAAGGTTTACCGGCCCATTATTCATTTCATAATACATGTCATACATTGTCATGGTTGCGTACGTCGAAGTTGTGTCATCTTTTTCTTCATAGCGAGAAATATAAATTTTGCTAGGGAATTAGCTACCTCAGGATTAAGTGATTATAAAAATTAATCAAACTTATAACAGGGAAAAGATGAATTCTTAAGTTATTATAAAATGAGCATTTCATACAAAAATTGTAATCTGTCTCAATGCATGGTATTATACTTATTTGGCAAAGTCTTTCATCACTAGCGATTCCAAGTTTTCTACCTGCTACCATGATTAGTCAACAGTCTGCACGTAAACTCTCTGTCTGTTGATATCAATGATACTATGCCAATCAGTAGTATCTGGCCTAACCTCAGTTTTATTATTTTGTCGTAGCAGCTTCATTAGCGAATGAATTTAGCATTATAAGGGGACATTGTGCTGTCCTTAGAATTAAAATTAGGCATGGCTTTTTCATCATGCTGCTTTATGTGCCATATGCATAATCGTTACTGAAAGTTAATAATCTTAAAGTTCCCCGGCCATTGCTACCAGTTGATTGTGTTGTTCTTAGACAATGTCTGCTTTCTTCATTGCTTAAAATCTATCAATATTATTGGAACATTACACTTGCTGTATTAATAATTATGTTTGTGATTTGCCTCCTGTCAAGAAATAAGAAAAATCACTGATTATCCATTGACAAGAGAAAACCTATCCCTTTGGAAATAATCTTTCCTTAGAATTGCTACTGAAAATTGACCTATCTGGTTATGCAGACTTAGTATTGTGTGAAGCCTTATTTAAGCTTTACCCCCCTCAGGGGTTATTAAATTGGGCACCATTCATGAGTGAGTCCGGCTCATAACTTTGTAACTAATCAAACATTTCTTTCAAATTTGTTGTGGAAATTCAGAAATATGTAATGATGTGTCGTGATCAACTATTTTGAAAAAGTCTTCAAAAAACATTTGTAGATTTGGAAAATTTGTAAGAAAACTGTTAACGAGTTAACTTCTAAACTAATCATGTTATTTTGATCAAATTTGGTAGTTAGATTCATGATAACTTTAGGTTTTTGAAAAATAATTGGGGCTCTGTTAAAAAACCTGTTTGAAATCCTGTCTGCTTCATAACTTCTAAACTACTGATCATGGGGAATTTGCAAATATTTAATCAACAAATATATTTTATCTTTAATAAGTTGTAAAATAAGTAAAAGTACATTGTTTTATTTCACGCAATGGCAGGTTGGCAAACTCATACATGGCATATTACCCGATTTCGGCGGGTTTACCCGATTTCAGGCCGCCTAACCCGCGTACCCGATCGGGTATGGAAAAAACCCGATTTTAAGAGAAGTGCTAAGAATGATTTTTCTGAGGCTGTGTTACCTATTTTAAATCTTCGATTTAATAAAATATCAAACATATCAATAGTTTTAAGTCGAAATTAAAACAAATATTTGTCAGAAATACGATCGCAAGAGCACGTTGTTATTGTACACCGGTGATTCGAGAATTAATTATCGTGTAGTTTTTATTTCTATAGGATAGCTGAGGCTCGATGAATTACGTTTAAGTTAATGATGAGATATTACAATAACATTATGATAGACTAATAAAGATCGACAACATACCTCTTAAACTTCAAAAGATTTAATAATCGCACAAATTACCGAAAATGAACATTGAAGCCGTGAACATTATCTTACAGGAGCTCTAAAAAGGAAACACCGTTTGGAAAATCAATGTATAATATCAATTATTCTCTCGTGTCCATGATTTTCTTTACGATTGTCTTTCTTCGAGAAATATATGAATAAATAAAAGTATTTATTGGATAATTCATTATTTAAAAAAAATACGAATAACTGCTAAACAGATTATGGTTTATTTAAACATTTTATGTTGTGTCGGTAATATGTTGCCATGAAATTATCACGACCACGTGTTAACTTGTAAAATTTACTTCGGCAGTCCGGAGTCGTATTTTCGTACATAGTTTTAGAAACACGATCTAATTCATGTTTTTAGGAAGAATATTTGTAAACAAAACATATTATCGATGTTTTAATGAGCCAGGTACGATTATTTGAAATTTCGGTTAAATTTACGTGGAGTAAAAGCCCTCATTCATTCAAGCACTGTCGGTAAACCGCCGTTCATCAACACTTAAAGTCATAGTCTCATTTTTGCAAGGCAAATTGTAATAAATGCCGCAGAAATAGTTCACCACTCACAGAAATCTTTCCTCTGACGTTTGCAACAATTTTTAGAACTCTACAGGCATTCTAGCCCTCAATAATGAAGTTCAAACTACCCTACCCTACCCGAATATTATGTCTTTTGCGAGCGTTAGTCCTTACCACGTCATTTTGTTAAGGCCGTGACGAAGAACGCATAAAATTTCCAGGCTGAATATCCAATGGGAAATAGCTAATAGCTTACGCTTTTCAAATAAAGAAATAACAAAAAGGTGGTAAACTCAAAGAAGATTGCGTCTGTCATAAGTATCGGCGCTGCGATGACTAGATTTCCGGTGTTTCATACTCGCGATGGGATTGCACTTGATTCGGTACCTCATCGGTCTGAAACGGCATACACCAATAAGCTGTTTCATCCAAAACTGTAAAACGGGCATAAAAATGAAAATGTTTGCAAATGCGACAGGAAATATTTGTGTTAGTGATCAGATTTTGTTCGTGAAGAATAATTAGTTCAGTTTAGTTGCCTTACAAAAATGAGACTATGACTTTAATTCTATTATTGCAAGAAGTGCATTTGTAAACAACGTCCTCTCATCGATCGGTAAATAATTATAAACGATCTGTGATTTTTAAATTTCAATGTGACGATCACAGAGTTGGACTTTTCTAAATGAAGTCTCACTCAATTGATATTTTCAATTAACTGTAAATTATTTTGATGTCAGATTTAAGTGATAATTCAATCTAAGTTGATAAAGATAATAAGAATAATAACCAAAATAATTTTGCATGACGGTCACAAACTTCTCATGTTAATTATTGAGATCCTGTTTAAAAGACTTGTATTATGATTTATGTTAGAAATAACTGTCTGGATTCTTATAGATTTATATGTCACAATATAAAGTTATTTTTCAAATAAACATATAGTAATTTATGGATAATATTTGTAATAAGCAAGTACCAAAATTCCTGCAATGAGGTTTGAAATATCATCTAAAAATAATTAGATATTATCTTGATAGATTATCTGCTAAACAATGAGTTGTTATTTTTAAATCAATAAATCATATGTTCCTCAAAAAAAGGAAAACCCCCATTTCAGACCCTAAAAACCCCCATTGAGAAGGAAAAACCCCCATTTCAGTCCCTAAAAACCCCCATCGCCTCTGTTGGATTATGCCATGTATGCAAACTGGTTGAAGTGATAGAACCCTCATATCAAGCTGACAATAAGTAGTTGTAATGATGTCAATTAGCAACAAGCAGTAGTTGAGTATGAAGTGCTCGCATCTTTAATGAACAACATTATGAAGAAGAGGAGTTACCCTTAGGAAGGGTTGCTTCATAGTCATGATCTCCTAGCTTGTTTGACTATGATTATACAAAAAAGTCAGCAAACACTGTTAACACAATTTATCTAATTCTGTAAATATCCAAGTATGATAAAACCCCGAGGACACATAATCAAATCTATAAGGCTGTAAGAACAAGAGTGAGAGTGTCAGAAGAAGTTTCATCTTCCCCAAGGTATCCATGTTTTTCTCTTTCTCATCTCCTCCACTTCCTCCAAGATTCCTTCCAAACAAACCAAAAAGGGAGAATTATAAGTGCGATCATTCCCTCAGGTAGTGTGTGGTTACTCCCACTTTCCGCACACCTGAATATTTTCATGAAAAACATTTAAATAACCCGCTTGAAAAGAAATTAAAACATTTGCTTATATTTTGAACCTTATTTATATGAACACTTCTATTAAAAAAAATATGATATGTCACATTTTTGTAAAGAAAAATTTAGATAATCTTCTGCTCAAGTAGCCTTCTGGCAAACATGAATATGAACTGTGTACCAATGCATGTGGAAGGTTTGAATGCAGTAGACCCACAATAAAGAGAACACACTGAGAAAATAAACATTTTTCATCACCTAAAGTATCAAAGGATAATTTTTGTCATGATCATCAGTACAAGAAAAGTGGCCTTAGGGTATTTGGAGAATAATTGATTGATGGTTGCTGATGTAATAGACATAAATAACCCTGACTAGAGCTGTATGTATAGGTATTTCAATCTGTAAGTGTATAGGACAGTTAATAAAAGACCTCAGGCTCCAACAAGTAATATATTTGTTTGGTAAAAAAGATGTTGGTCAAGTAGGAAATATGAATGCTTTTCAAAAGTTTAATCTGAAAGTGTTATGTTTTACTTGGGCTATGCTTTGTTTGTTTTCAAGGGGCGTTTACGCTTGACATGTGACCGGTGTATGCCGGTCTATAACAGGATTAAGTTGAATCAAGATTGTTGGCTTACGCACAGGAAGCAGCCATGATATCTCAGAGTAGCTCCATTATTATTATTGTCAATAAAGTGATTTGTGGCTCTCATCATTTCCTGATAGTTAGCCAGGTTACCAATCAAGCATAGCCTTGCAGAGTTTCAAAAGTACAATTGTTAAACTTTTAGGCATACATTACTACATTATAGAAGTAAAGTATAAGACAAATATTAATAGTGACATCTACTTTATTGAAGTCAAAACATTTCAGCGCTACTTATTGCACCTTTGTCTAGTGACAAATGTAAATTTCTCGACAAGCATTTAGAAATTGTGTTCAAGACGAGACAAAATATGGTGACACTTTCATTTTTAGGAAAACATTTTTGCCTCTGATTAGGTGAATTTACTAGAATGAGGGGCAATAGCCGAAAAAAGTTATTATTCATACTAATCATCTTTCATCCACACTTGCAGAGCCAGTTGGCCAGCCTTCCTCCACTGCGTATTCCGAAGAAGCCAGTTGGTATGGGGAGCCAGACCGGTCACGTTGATATTGGTGATCTGCCAGAGAGCACTCCCGGCAAAACTGAGTTGTCGAAACTGGCACGGAAAACTGCCTCTCTCCTCTCAGTATGTTCTGTTGTACTCAATTTATCACTGCGGTGATTTCTTTGCCATTTACTTATAGTTCCTCGAGTTTTAACATAATTTGATAACATTTATGAAACAGTCACAAGTGAGTCAACACTGTTTGGGTAAAATTTTATTGTCTTGTTCTTACAAGTGTGTGATGTCATTTGGAACTGATATAATATTTAAAAAGAGAAATTGACCATAACAACTGTACAATACAACCTTGCCACATTCAGGGAAAAATTAGCTTCAAAAGTACCTTCAAGTGGCACAGTGACAGTCCAAGTTTTGAGGTACATCGCATCAGAGTCATTGTGATAAGATTATCCATAAAAAGTGTTTTTTTTAAATGTAGAGAGCACAAATGGGTTCGCTCACTAACAAATCTTTAAAGAAATAGGTAGGAATAATTGAAAATAACAAGCTCATCATGGACCTAGTGATAACAGTTTCTTCTGGTTGTACAGTGGTCCTGTGCCACTCTGTGAACTTGTATCTGACTTCCTGCTGCGGTTGCAGGAGGCCAATAAGCTGAGTTGCTGCCCGACTGTCATCGACATCTCCAAGAGGAAAGCAGGTCAGTACTATTTCCTTCAGATAGAAGTATGAAATTATTCTACAATACCATGTCAAGTTTCGTAATAACTTTGCATTTTGCTAATTGTTAATTCACCATTATTGTTTATTTATGAGGTAGCAATGTAAGCAATGCTTGCTACACATCAACTTTGATACACATCAATACGTAATGAAACACTTTGATAAACATCAATACACAGTGATACAAAGTAATGCTCTTACAATTTGTTAGTGTTAGCGTTAGTTATATCTAAAATTATAACTTCAGTTTTCAATACTAACATTTTATGAAACTCATGAATGGTATTTGGAACTAACCAATGGTGGTGTAAGACACTCACTCTCACTCATTTCAATATGAAAGGGAAATTGTTCAGTACTAAACAATGAGGACGTGTTTTGGGATAAGCAACTTCTTTATTCTGTAAAGTTTTATGTATATACAAGTTAGCTAGGGTGGTGGACAGATTAAGAGTACTAATCTGTGAAGATTTAACACAATGTGTACTACAATATACTGCAGGAAGCATACCAGTGACTGATAGAAGCAACCCGGCCAGGCAGCTGGTGGAGCAAACGGCAAACCTGACGAGTATGGAGAGACAGCTACAGGAGGTGAGAGAGAGCCTTGAGTCGGTGGGGGACAGGGAGATGCCGGACATAGAGCAAAGAAGTTCTTATGCATAAATATTATGGGAAAGTGGAAGGAGTTTTATGACTACTGATGAGCGCATATTATCAACTTGAAGGTTTAACACAAAGAGATAACAGTCTACAGGAAGTTGATTAGGACTGAGTAATAGAGTTGAGCTGGCCACACTCAAGATGACAAATGGGAAATGTCCTCGATGGATGATGTTTTTTCATTGGTCTAATTAGGATGATAATTGTATCACCCCCTGATCTCTTGCACAACTGTAAACCTCTCTGTGTCCTTTGTTCCTCTAGGTACAAGTACAGGTGACCACCCTGCTAGCGTCGTGTCGGACGGGCGGTCAGGTCCGCACAGACTTCTCAACCTTCCCAACACCGCAATTTGCCAGGGTGAGTTATTTTTTGGATTATCAAACAATCACATCCTGTCCTAGAAGGAATTCCTTTGAGTATTCAGAAGTTTAGGGAGATTTCAGAGACCAATCGAATGAGTCTTGAAACTTCTCCACACTCTCTTGGCAAGTGCAACATTTGAAAAGGAAAGGTGACGCTAGAAATCATGGCGGCTCAGACACTTTCCTTTTGTTAATCCAAATAAGAAAATAAATCCTTGGATCATTGAATGAAACTTATTCATTCTTTAAAGTTTCCCACATTCTTGATAAGGTAATGTAATAAATGGATTTATTAGAGCTTAGATTTCACATTTATAAATGTTTTTGCTTTTAAAAAAGCTTTTTAAAATCTTGAACTTTTCAGCTTCTCCATGAGAAGAGTCGAGACAGCATCAAGTTGGGGACGGTGTGTGTGCCCTCTACTGGAGGCAAAGGGGAGACAATCCCAGTCAATGTCTCCCCTGATCAACTCCGCAGGATTCATGGGAAATTCATCAGCTAGAACAAATACTGCAAGCCATGACAAATGCACAAACGATTAAACATCAAAGCAATTTCTTGGCATCTAACACAGATACTTATTGTTACTGAAAATTATTCAAGTTTACAAACATTTGGTATAAAACAAAATGAAATAGTAAGTGGTTTGATAAATTTCACAGTTTCAACTTGATGTGACATATTTCAGTATCTTCCGTAAGTATTGAATTGATGTAACAATGTTAGCACTGTTCTTGTTGTGAAATTGGAATTGAATTTGATATTTAGTTTCATTTGTGTTTAGGCAACCTATTTACAAAATGTTAAGATCAAGCTACCCTGATGCCAGAATTGCTTACAGTGCTTCGTTGTGGCTTCCTCGTGCAATATTTTATCATGTATCAGTCTGGGATGTATTTATTGTGCTATTGTGGTGGTAAGCTTCTTCTTGCACTCAGTAACATCAACATAAATTTTTATGCTTATTTGGTCAAATTACAATCGAATATTTTTTTTTCTCCCCCTTTAGGTAGTAAAAATTTATTTCCCCTCTCACTTATTACCAGTTGCTGTAAAACAGTGTGAAAAGATAAAAGTAAAAAAAAATTTTCTTGTTACTCACGCTGGCAGTAAATCAAGTAATGACATTTCTAACAGATCTGTAAAACTGAAGTGGTATCAGAGAAAGCCTTGCTTACTTTTGAAATTAAATTTTTCTGATTTCTTTTGCAAGCGATCCAGAGGTATAGACTTCATTGTTGTCTCCTGAGATTACATTTAATGATCGTATCATACTATTGATTTTTCTTTCTTCTTTCCAATAGTCATCTCTCAAATTTGATCTACGAAACAGTTAAGAGATAACAACTAGAAATAATGTAATTTTCACTTGAATATTTCTTGTTTATTGGTAGGTCCTGGGTATTAATTTCGTGCTTTTTTATAGCTACTAATTATATTATGAATCCATTCAAGTGTATCAGTTTTCTGAGAAATCTTGTCAATTCACTTAAGATGAGTTCAGTACTGTATTGAAATCTGAAGGGGAGAGTTAATTGAATTTGTGGAGTGTCAAAAGTTCTCATTCAGACTGGTAAGTTTAGTGACTATAACTTTGAAGAAGTAGCAAGAGACGATTTTATGTGTTTTGTGAAATAAGAATGAGCTCAAGCATGAAATGGCCTCCCTTACTTTTGCCGCTTCAGTGAACAGCATTGACTCTCGGTGAAACCAAATAATGGATCCATCAAATTCATCGTCTGTAGATCAGGAGGCATCATTCTGAAAAATCATTTCTTGATAACCCTTTTCAATTTTCGTTGGGTAGTCAAGAAAATCTCGCCCTCGAATTCTCAGACCAATGGACTTAAAAGCTTTCTTAATAATAAGATAATGTCAATCATATATTCTAGAGATAAACTGAATTTATCTGGCAAACCATTTATTAAAATAGTGTAGTATTTTATGAGATAGTATCACATACAGAACCTCTGTGGATTATCAAAGGGGCACTAAGTTTTTTTATTTCTTCAAGTTTCCCTGATAAACATTAGTTAATGCAAAATGTAATATCTTCAGAAATCAAACATCTGATTAGTCAACCCTGGCGCGCTCCATTGTCCGGTTTTTGATCATAAATTACAAATTAAACCTATTTATTATCTCTATGCTGAACTGATAAGCATTAAGATATTGATTTTCATAAATGACAACTACTTCTTGATCAAATAACACCTTTTACAAAGTTTAACAGATTTTACCCCAACAACATATTCAGTGCCCCTTTAATAGAACATTGTATGTTCTTGTAGAACTGCTTCTTTAGATTAAATTTTTTTTCTTTTAACTGATAAGACTTTTTTTTATCACTTTGTTTATCGGAAAAATGTGCTAATGCCCCTTTGGTCCAGGAGTAATTTCATTATACTTTGGAACGGAGGAAGCCAAGGAATCAGGGCCATTGGTATTTAAAGACAATGTGTTCAAGATTTCTTCAAAAAATTTCCAAGAGACGTTGCGTAATTAATTAATATCTTATTGCTCGGGTTAATGGCTCCCTTCCGTTCCTCCTCAGTAAATTGTGACTTATTTCAGTTTAATTTGTTGTGTAGGTGTGAGATTATTTGACCCCCCTCTGCTTGATGTAAATGTTGATGACCAATTCAGCTTCTCTGCCATTAAACTCATTATATGAACACATCTCTTATTGTCTGTCTACCAACATCATGGTCTTAATGGTGGTGATATTTTGTCTTTCAGCTTCAAGAAGCTTTAATTGCTTCTTCAAATATTTCACAGTAAATTTTCTTATGTTGTAGGGGTTAATTACAAGTTGACATTAAAGGTCTACATCAAACAGGACCTACCGTGAAAGTTAATGAAAGAAAAAAAGCCACATTAAACAGGGCTTTTTATATATGTGATGTAGGTTAATGTAAGAAAAAACTTACATTTAATAGAGCTTTTAATGTATGTGATATAAGTAAATGAAAGCATAACATTTAATTACAAGATATCACAGAAGATATAGCAATGTTTTTTATTGAAATAAAATTATTTCTGCTTCATGACCGTTAAACTCTTTACTGACTTTCAAGTAACATCACTTCAGTGAACTTCAGACTTTCTGTATAAAGCGCGTAATGAAATTTAAAAAATAAATTTGACTTTGTGATCTTCTAAACTATCGGTAATCAGTTTGAAAGAAATTTTAATATACATAAGCCAACAAAAGTAACGCAAAATCTTCAACTTCTTTATTACTTTTGGTAATGGCTGCTATGGTTTATTTGTAATTCTACCATGAAAGTTTCAGGACAACAAGGAATGTTATGGATAATCAACTTCTTTATTGTACTGGTAGCCGAGTCTCGGTATAGATTCTTATATCGTTTTCAAGCAATAATTGAAAAGGATATAAGAATCTATACCGAAACGCCGCTACCAGTACAATAAAGAAGTTGATTATCCATAAAATTCCTTGTTGTCCTTATACCGACAACTTCTAGAATGTCACCAACAGCTTATGAAAGTTTCAATTTAAAATTTACTCGCTATCACTCCAGTATAACATGTCTCTGATTTTTAAACACACAAGGTTTATCTCCTAAATGGCTTTGTTTCAAAATGACCCTAAACAGAAAAAAAGGGCAGAAGACTTATCTGTAATTTAAATGATACAGTCTTGATTTGTGTTTCTTTTGAATTTCATCAAACCATTGATTGCAGATATAATCACAACATATTTCTAAGGCATTTTTCCTACAAATAGTTTATTCATGACTTTCTTCATAAATACAAAACACAGTTTAAAAATCATCGTTTGAAAATGATCTCCAATTGATTACGATCCATGAAAAAATAGATACAAGTGGTTATGAATATAATCTTCGTCTAACAGAACAAGAAATGCATACAAAATCATAAACATTTCAATACCACAAGAAAATGACTTATAGCTGGTAATCACATTGAAGGTCGAGAAAATATTTTCTTTCCAATAACAAATATTTCATAACAAGATGATTCTGAAGGATGATCATCAGTAACATTGTAAATACAGACAAGGTCTTTCATTTGTTCATAACTAATTGTGCAAGATTTCTTTCGCTCAAATTTCAGTTTTGGAGATACAGTAACTTTTGGCAACCGATATTTACAGATTTATGGAACGTTCATCCTGGCCTTAAGCTCAACCTTAGCCAATGTTAAGATTGACTTATGATTGTTAAACAGCCGAAGCAAAAACAAGTTGGAAAAGTTAGCTGTCACTTCAAAAGAAACCTTGTTTGTAATTGGAAGGTGACTAGCTAAAAAAGACCTTGGATAACATCGAGACATGAAAGCTATGATGGACTAGAAAATAGCATTTGGAAGTTTGGAAGTGATGAAATACTGATAATTAATGCTGTAAAATGCTGTGACTGATGTTTGGCCTAGTTTGGCAAATTTTATAGTGAATTATACAATTGAATGATAAGCCGTTATTGTAATAACCATTCTAACTAGATATTAAGACTATTGTATTGCTTAATATTCCTCATAAGCATGCAACTCACATTTATATAGAAAATCAGTATCTGATTGTCAACTTAAGACCAATCATGTTTTTTGTTTTGTAGCATGCTTCTTAAATCATTTCATGTGTATAATCAAATGATCAAAGATTATCCCAAAAAATTTTCTGTGTCATGATAGGTCTTTATATAGCAAGAACATGGAAGAAACACAAAAAAGCCAAATTCTGAAGATGATTGTTATTGGGGTTGTAATTATTCATTGATAAGCTTATTCAACTGTTATAGAAAGGTCTTGGTGTCTTCTCAAAGGACCTTGAACCACTTGTCTTTAAATGACTTGAGGATCATCTTTAAAGGTTATTCAAATCCATCAACAACACTTTTGATCTGACTGGACGCAGCAGGCCGGCGCTGGTTTCTCTCCTCTTGCTTCTAGCTGAGCCATATACTCAAAAGGATCGATTTTCTAGAAACAAAAAAATGATGTAGATAAAAAATGAAAATGGATGCAAAAAAGGTTTTTGACTAAGAAGAAAAAGCCTTTTCACATGACACTTGAGTGATGTCTTATTGATAAAACCTAGTCACTCTGACACTATGATCACTTTGATCCTGCCCCATGAGATCATTCCACAATCTTTATTAAGATGCTCTGTTGCTTTGGAGACTTAGTAAAATGATTGACCCTTCAACATATCATAATTATGCAATATTCAATATCCATCTTGCCCTTGCATTGACATTTAACCAGAATACTTTCATTGAATCAGACATTGACTCCTTGTGAGCTGGGAACGGTTCAAAGAACTCACAATAATGACATTATCATATTGAAATCTTGCTTCTGTCATACAGCTGACACCAAACGGTGACTCACCACTAGAGTGTTAGGCACACAACACTCATACAACTGACACCAAACGGTGACGCACCACTAGAGTGTTAGGCACACAACACTTGCTACCGGGAGCACACGGTGACTCACCACTAGAGTGTTAGGCACACAACACTTGCTGCCGGGAGCACACGGCTGGAAGTCAAACTCATCCTTGAACCGGGAACACGACAAAATGGTGGACAGTTCCGCCCCAACTGGCACCACATCCCCTTTCTGTGGAGAGGAGAATATTACATTACCTATATTGTATGTCAAGGACAATTGTTGAGAAGGAGAAGGTAGTTGTTGAGAAACTGAACTAATCATGTCACAGGTTATACAATCTGGCATGTATGGGAAGATCTGGTAGCAAAATTTCAGGACTGAAAATTTTTGCTCTATTTACAATAAAAAAATTAAGTAAATACACCTTTGATGATAAAACACAGGGAAATCTGAAGTGTTTGCAGGAGTTGCATCTAACAAATAAGTTATAATAAAAATGCTATATCCTTGCACAGAATGAAAGTTAACCCATAACTTGCTGATTTTTTCTTTGCCAACCAATGTTCCGGACCAACAATATGTTATTGTTTGTTAATAAGTTATTATGTACTTTGAGCAAAGAAGAAATGGAGGAGCACTCTTAAATTAGCCTGTTAAGGGTTAAACAGTATGTTCAATACCTTGAACGTTGTAGCATAATCGAACTTGAGCTCGTCCTGGTGTTCGGTGATCTCACCATTGTAGATGACCTGTCGGGCGGGCTCCAGCTTCTCTGGTAGCTTGAAGAGTCGATACGTCACTGATACAAACTTGGCATCTCCTGCAAGAGGACATTGGGACAGAAGGTCACAATATTGAAGTTTACAAACATCAATACACTAACATCTATCAGAAAGCTAACATATATCAAATAGAAAAAGAATTAATTGAAAAGATGATATAAACTAAGGTTGTCATAAACCATTCTCAAATCCATTGACAACACATTGCCTGCTTAAACAACTGCAACAGATAGCCAACAAAGACATAGAGACTGGATTTTCGAAGAACTCTAAGCACCAAGATAGTAGAAAGAATATATTTGCAGTGGCTTATAACTATCTATGCACTTAGAGAATGTTCAATAGAAGTTATAAATAACTCGTATCGTAATCAAGACATTGAAATTGAATTATTTAGTGTTCCTTAACAGTTTTTGTTGAGTATAAATTGCTGTACTTAATTAGGAACACTCACCTAGGACCTGCTTGAAGTCTTCTCTCTCAACGGGTACTGGGGTTGCCATCACAAGTCTGGGTTCACTGAAGCCCACTTCCTTTGCAAGTGTGTAGAGATCTTCCCACCAGAGGGCGCCACTGATACATTCACCTGGTCAGAGTGTGCAGAGCTTAGAAGCCTATACTCAATAAATATCTGCACTATAATGTCTTCAGCTTTGAGAAGTCTTATCAAAGCCATGAGGTAAATATATAAGCAGGTGTTAGATGAAAAAATGTTTTTTTTTCAGTTATTCTATTTTTGACAAGGCATACCATCCAGCTCCTTCAGGGTATTTTTTATCTGTGAAACTCATACAATCACCTGTCTGCCTTCACTAGCTGTGCTCCTTCCGGTCTACAAACAAGGAGCCAGTGAAATGACTGATGATAATGTAGTATATTTGACAGTGTGTATCCAATGGGAGAACCCCAAATGGGAGAACTGATTGGCGTCCCATTGCAATAAATATCTATGAGCAACCAGCAAGTAGTCAATAGGAATAGACTGAAGACAATCAGAGGGTTGAAGCAGCCTCAAGATATCATACCCTGATGGGACAGGACATTCCAATATGCCACCAAGTTTTTTTATATAGATATTTTCAAACTCAACTTCATCGCAAGATAGAAATGCAAATCAGTCTCCATTACTGACTAATCACCACCTTGCTGCTGTCAAAGTGTCAAAATCTGAGGTTTGAGTGAATTGCCCTCTGTGACAAAAGGTTGCAATTCTCATATGACTCTTTTTTGGACGCCTAAGATCCGTGGAAGCAGCCTCAAGAGAAAGCACAGAAACTTTGGGAAATGCTGCAAGGTCTGAACTTGCCATGTGAGGCAGTTGTAGTTGAATATTAAATTAAAAAACAAGCCTTTTAACCAAAATATGGATAAAGTTTACAATTTGCCACAACTATGATAGATTTAAAACCCTTGTTTTTAAGTTTGAATAACAAAGCAATTGTTAAGATTTTAAACAATGAAGACTTACCCCATAACACTTCATGTTTCCGTGCAGATTCCGGTAGATTGCGGTCACCATACACGTCGCTGAAGTACAGCTCACCCCCAACCTGAAACATCAAATAAATATAATGAAGTCACAGAGGTATCAAAGCTATACTTTATTGAATTTATTATTGAATTTATGAGTTAGACCTAATCAGGCGATTGCATCAACCAACAGGAAAAATTCAGTCATTAAGGTTACACAACAATTAGATATTGTCGATAAAAAGAGACAAAACACTGGATTTTGAAGAAGTCAAAAGGTTCTTACTATAGTGGCCTATCTTAGGTTGGTTGTTAAGTGAAGTTAGATGAGTAAAAATTGAGATAAAAATCAAATATCTGAATGTTGCTAACTTGCATTCACTTACTGACTGCAGTGTTCTTGTTTCATGCAGTTTTGAATTAAATAAGAGATATGGATGAAATGTTCACCTTTAAGACTTTGTATGCCTCCTTTAGGACTGCTCTCTTGTCAGGGGAGAGATTGACCACACAATTGGAACTACAGGGGGAAAACAAATATGTAAAAATTATGCTTTCTTAAAAGAAAAAGAAAATATATTGTACAAATAGTAAAGGAAAAAGATTATCTGACTGGAAATTATTTTTACAAAATAGATAGTGACTAGCATACCTGCTAAAAATTTATTCCAAAATGACAATGTAATGATTCTTGAATATACACACCTAGAATTGTTTTGTTTTTTTAATTTTTTATTTTTCAAACACATTTTACAAAGTTTTTTACAAACTCAAGAGTTGACAATCCAGTACAGCATTCAGTCAAAGTTCACATGAATAAATCATGCCAAGTAAGTAAGACAAGTACAAACTAAGTAATGGTCAGTTTAAAGTTATTTTACCACACAAATATTATGACATCCTTTCTTTCTACAATCTTCCAATTGATATTCTATTGTTAATATCTTCTCAACTTAACATTAATAAATAAAAAAACAAACATTTTTCATGTCACTATTGATTCACATTGATGAAGTCCTTGATCTTTCACGAGCACTGTTTTGATAAGACTTCAATAATGATAAACTTCTCCAGCATATTCATGATGTTTTCCATAGTACCACTTAGATGTGAACTCACTGACGTTTTCTGACGCGTACAATCTTCACAACCCATCTATTTTCATGTCTGAGCACATGGCAGGACTATGATGTTTTTAAGCACTACTCACATAATTAAGTCCATGCTGTTTTCCTTGACGCCAGCTTCTGTCAACTTTTCGATGTAGCCTTTCACAAACTCTGTATTTGGCTTTGAATAACCAAACTTCTCTCTGTGGTAATCAATGTATTTCCTCGCCACTTCCAGCTAAAAAAACATTTTAGGGGGTCTTTACAAAATAGTTGTTTCTTTTGTTACGTATTACAAGTATTTAGGACTTGTTTTTTCAAATCGACTAAATTGGTCCACGGCATGTAAAACCCTTGAAGCACCAACCAAAAAGTCACTGTTTTCCATTTTTAAACTCTTCAAGATTAACAAGTTTATTTCTTATGATTCTGCTTGTCTACTTTTTGACACCAAAATAGCACCAATTTTATTCATATGGTTTGGAAATCTGGGGAGCACAGTATTTTGAAGTTATAGAAAATGTTAATGCATCTTATTTCAAAAGGTTTTTTACAGTCGGAAAATTTGCTTCAAATAAAGCTATACTTGGTGAAACAGGTCGCTATAACATGCATATTGAAAGTCAAATGAGAGTAATCCAATAGTGGATCAAACTTATTAGAATGCCTGATTATCGCAACACCCACCAATGCTATCAACTATTGTTATCATTAGATGATCGTGGAAAAAATTCATGGGCTTCAGATGTTATAAATATCTTATTTTCAAGTGAATTTCTTATGCCTGGTTAAATCAAGACGTCAGTGATGGAGAAATATTTTTGTCAATGTTTAAGCAACGAAAAAGAGATATATACAAAACGAAACAGTTAATTCATCCAATTTTCTAAGTCATTATTCCCGTTGTAAATCAGTGTTCAGACCGGAAAAGTATATAAGCGTTTTCAATGATATGTTACTTTTGAGAAATTTCTGTAAATTTAGAATTTCACTCCACTCCTTTAAAATACAGTCGTTTAGAAAAAATAACAATACAGTAGATGATTTGTCATGTTCGTATTGTTCGTCTGGTCAAACAGAAGACGAATTTCATATATTGTTAGTTTGTGACACATTTTCAGCCTGTCGTAAGAAGTATTTACATTGTACTAATGTAACTTATCAAAAGATGTATAAACTGTTATATTCAAATAATGCTGATGTCATCAAATATGTCGCAACTTTTATAAAACAATTGATGTCCATTTTGAAATATCAAGTGAAACCATTGTCTATGTCACGTGATCAAAGTCTGTCATGATGCAACTGCAATTGTACTTTGGGCCACTGGGCCTTCAATACTGAATAAACCTGTCTGTCTGTCTGTTTCTTTTGGTAAGAGTGACATTAAATTCAAACTAAAGATTGTAAAAACATTATAACTTTGTTTATACATACTCTACTGTCAAAGGCTGCAATCTAGTTTGAAAATGTTATACATTATTTAAGATTTGTTATGTAATTATTAGATGTCTTACAATGTTCCAAGGGGCAGTTACATGGTTTTTTTTTGAAATTCTATTTCTTAAAATTTTCCTACATAAATATATGTTAATGCCTAATGCATTAGTTTCAGAAAAATAATAACGCCATTAAGGAACCCGATTATCTGTACCAGTAGAAGAATTATCAAGGATAAAGCAAAAACTGTTAGTATATACACCTTTAAATAGTGTAAGGTAGGGGAATGGATTAATGTAGCTTAACTGAACATGTTGTTTGTTTTAGAAATGCTTCTTTTATTTATTACAAAATATTACCTTGCAATTGTAAACATTAATATTTGTTTACTTGTGATCTCTTTGTTAACCTTAAAAACATGCTAGTGCCCCTTAACATTGTGTAATACTATGTTACAAAATTTCACTAAAGGTAACAATGTTTAACAAACTTTCATACTTTGTACTTGATATACCAATGTAATGAGTAATGACATTATATTCCCAGCTTAACGTCCCCTCTGTAACACGCACCTGCTCATCCGTCATGTCGATGCCTACCACCCTCCCATTTTCTCCAACCAGTTTACTCAGAGCAAAACAGTCGCGACCACTCCCGCTTCCAAGGTCAAGGACATGTACGCCTTCAACCTTCTCAGGAATGGTCAGTCCACATCCGTAGTATCTGCACAAATTGTTGGTAAATAGTAACTAGAAATATGTACTATGAAGTCCCCCTCCTCAACTTTAAATCCAAAGTTCAAATTGTTTCCATGGGAAAATGTGAAAAAATATAAAAAACAAGCATAACCGTAGCAAAAGGCACAACTCCACCACTATGTCTAACCACATACCAAGTTTCATAAAAAAATAGTATTTAACAGTTTTTGAATAATTGCCTGGAAATGAAAGCATTTTGGAATTACGGAATTATGGACGGTTGGAGGTGAAACCATTATGTCTCTCGCAAAGCAAAGGGGACACAACTAGATCATTAGCTTTGATGATAAATGTATGTACCAGAAAACTGTTCAATGAGCTTTGATTCATGACAATTTGATAAGTTAAAACATAAATTGAATCATATGTAGTGAGTTGGGGTTTAACACCGCTTTCAAGATTATTTCACTTATATCGCGGCTGCTAGTATTATTGCAGGGAGAAAGCCCGCAACACAATTGTGGCTATGCATTGTGGTGAAACCTGCGAGCATCGGCTAGCGATCCATGGGTGGTACTGCGCTTATACTCAGTGTAGCATTGCACCCAAACCTGACTGCGCGTAGAACAGTTCTCTACTGCAGACAAAGTTGCCGAGCCCCTGGTGGGATTCGAACCGCAAGGGTCTTGATCCGAAGCCGAATGCGCTAACCACTGCGCTATCCCGCCCCCGAATCATATGTAACTTGCTCAGTCATGTTAAGTGTATAGCAAAGAATTTGGAAGAATACTTAAAAATTAGACGCAGAGTATAAACTCTCCAGTTTCAAAATTACAGGACCAAAAACTGGCAAACTACAGAATGATGTGAGAGAACACACATGGGAGAAACTACATAAAAATTGTTAGTTTGTTTTATAGAGGTTTGCTATGCATTGACTTCTCTTGTCACAACCTCTGTGACAGCCTAAACCTTGTTAACATCAGAACAGACAGGCAGTTGAAAAAAATCGGCCAGCAAGTGCTACTGGTTTGTTGATTTCTAAAAAACAATGTATTTGAGGACTCTTCTTATATTTTTTTGCTTTAATAATCATCAGTTCTTTACTTTTATGTCTTTTTAAGTCTACCGGCTGTCAGATTTTTAAAAGGATTGTTTACAAAGCACATGTCAGATTGTCTGTTCAGACAGTTAACAGGAACTAGCCTGACTATAATAAAGTACACATATTGATATTTATCTACTGGCATACAAATAAACAACGTAAGACATGGTCAAGTCTTCTCTATGACCACATATTTTAATGAATGATCTCTGTGCAAGGTTATCTGTTCGAGGCAGACTTCTATTCAAGGATTTACAGTGTATATGACAAAGGGTACTACGAGATTATATATATACACTGTTGCCCACCCTTTGCATCATGTCCCATAAACTTTTGAAAAGCAAGATACTTTTACCATTGCAAAGGGACCCATTTGTTCAGAATTGACTAAAATGACCCCTTCAGCTGATCACCTAGGAACAACACTGTATATAAGAGTCTGGTGCCAGTAGGACAGATTTGTCCACATGATAAAGCCATAAGCCATGTGCTCACTTGAGGAGGACCTCCTCGTGGACCTCCCCCAGAGCCTTCTTCATGGACTTGGTCATCAGGGTAGAGGGGGTGGTGCACGCCCCTGTCTGTAGGTCATCAGTCGTCTTTAGCCTCTTCCCATAGTAGTCCTTCACAGAGTCCGTGATTGTGGAGGGGTCGGCCATCTTCTGCGGATCAGACATGGAGTAACTCATACTTTATGGGATTAGAGAGAGTTATTGTTTAGCGCATATCAAGCAATATTTTAGCCACAGGATTAGAACTGGAGGTCTGAGGTCATTGATCTACCATATTTAACATTCAAAATTTGGTAGTGTTATATGTGCATTGGTATTAAACTGTTCATACTGGCAAATAAATACTAGTGCTTTAGTACATTGCACAGGCATGTATTTACTATACCTATACAATAAGATTTTTAACAAAGGGTGTATATATTTTTGTATAAGTTTCAAAAGGGAAAGAAACATTCATCAGATAACGAGATGCTCTTGCTAAGTAATCCAATCCTACTTAATTAGCGAATACAGAGTTTACAGTTTTGAACATGAGACATAGCAAAAAAAATAGGTGAGGTGAGTTTCAAGATTCTTTCACTTATATCGCGGCTGCTAGTATTATTGCAGGGAGAAAGCCCGCAACACCATTGTGGCTGTGCATTGCGGTGAAACCTGCGAGCATCGGCTGGAACTAGCAAACCATGGGTGGTACTGCGCTGAATTTCAGTGTAGCATTGCACCCAAACCTGACTGCGTGTAGAACAGTTCTCTACTGCAGACAAAGTTGCCGAGCCCCTGGCAGGATTCGAACCACGGACCTCCTGATCCGAAGCCGAACGCACTAACCACTGCGCTATCCCGCCCCGCAAAAGGAATAGCAACAGAGGATAGATAGAAAGTCAGTCATCGCAGTGTTGATTATAAATTAACGTGATGTGCTATTATGTAGTCCTTTATAGAAAAAATTATTATAAAGTCTGCCATAAGAAAACTCTGTACAATAAATGTGTATTTGAATTCATTTACGTTTGATATTGGCAAGAGCCGTAAGTGTGTTAGCTTGAACGTGACTGGAGGGTGATGTGAAATGTAATGAGTCTGTTCCCGTTATCTATGTTAACTTAGCAACACCTATCTTCATCAGGAATGTTGGAGAACTCAATGGATTGTCTTATCTGTAAGGTTTTATCAGAAAGTTGTAGCCCTGGAACAACTTTAAATTGCTTGTAATTCCAGACTGACGAAACACAAACTAAAGAAAACACTCTGTGACCGACATATATTCGTTTAATGAGTAACTGTGGTATGTGTCTAATCTAAAGAATCATATATAATAATAAATATTGTTAGGTCTAATTATTAAGTGAATAAGAATGAAAGAGTCTTTATAGTTAGAATTTAATAACTGTTTATATGAAAAACATAAATCAATGATCAGACAGATTTATAAAATGACCAAGAACTTGAGCTCAATTCGGACCGAGATCCTGACCTCAATTCGGACCGAGATCTTGACCTCAATTCGGGCCAAATCACCCGTGGGGCTATTTTGTCAGCGTGATCAAGATTCGCTGTGTACTACCCTTTCGACATCGTACATGGACATCGCAAATTATCATCCTTTACTAAATCATTAATTCCGTATTAAGCTATAAACAAACCATTTACATTTATGAGCTATTTACCTTTTCTAAATATGATCTAGTAATCACAAACAGCACGTGTAAACAACGCAGTGTCGGCTACATGTATTGCTACCCTACCGCCGCACAGGTGCTCCCGAGACCAAGATAAACGGTGTTGTGTCAAACTGTTTCCTGTGACCAATGATGCCCCCCAAAGTGCAAGATGCAGGATTACTTTTTGTTTACTGGTAGAAATGTGTACGATCTCGTTCATATAGGACTAACCTTCTGATCCTAAACACTGTCAAGCCCATAGCATATTTCACAAATGAAAGTCGTATTCAAATTGCCTGCCCTTCATATTGATGTTACAATGCAATTAAAAAATATCAATAAATGATACAAAAGGTTACCACCGCACATTGTAATTATATATTTATTGGCCTACTGACTGTTTCCCATGAATGAAAATGTGAATATGTTTGCGCGTGAAAGTACTTAGATTGATGCTTCTTCATATGGACCAATAGCATGTGATGTGATCAATTTATTTTCTTTTTAGAAATAGCTGTTGTGTTTAGATTTTTTTCAGAATAGAAAATAATACGTAAAATGAGATTCATTAATCATGTTTTATGGGTTACATTTAAAGTGGTTTCATTTAGCCTTTACCGGAGTAGATCATGGATGGTTGTTCGTGTGGAGAGGTTGTAACCAGCCGGACACGTCAGCAACTCGATTGACCTCTGACTTCTGGATCCAACATGCCCTAATGTTACAAATAGAATTGTGTCAAATGGTCATGATTTTGTTTATTGACATGTACGTGTTCCATTTTAAGTCCTCTTCATAAACCGTCAACTTACTATGAGAAGGCAGAATGTTTTCAGAAGCGACCGTAAATTGTCCCACAGTCAGAAATCAAACCTTAAGGGCTCTGTGAATGCCATCCCTTCAGCTCAACCGTTGTAGTACAGTGGTATTAGTGATGCAATGTCGGATGTTTGAAGTATTATAGGGAGTATGCGGGTTCGAGGTTGCCAAACAGCCAAACAATTGCAGATTGAAAATAGAAAGTTTGCACAATTTTTATAAGTTAACACTTTGACTTTAGCAAAAAATATAAAACTCTCTTCATTTACAATCATTTGATGAGGGATGTTTCAACATAATATCTTTCCTTGCAAGGCGATTGTGTTGATAATAGCCTACATCCGAGGAACATTATGTGAATAATACCCTTGTTCTGTGAGGCAGAAGGCCATTGAACTGTATAATGCCCTCCAAGAATAATAACATGACGTCACTAAAGGCTTATAATTCCAGTTAAGGCCAGTATTAGAACAAATTTTCTAATACAATAGGTTATTGTCTGAATAGCTGTATTTCGTGTAGAAGATGTTCATAGTTCTCATGCTCTATCTATTACACGGATGGAAACGGCACACAAGGAGATTTAGTTTCGTTGGTTTGTTGTTAGCCGTTATATCCAAATATCACAGTTGTCTTATTCAAACTTCACCTTTCGCCGAAAAAAATTATCATGTGGCCTACAGCCCAAGTCTTTACACAAACAAGAGAAGATTAATTGTGAAGACATTGACCCTATAACATTTCAACAAACTCAATGAAAGAACGCACTGAGAAACCTCCCGGACAATCCAAGGTACAGTACATAGTTCAAAAGATTTGATATGTCGAAACAATTATCCCTTAGCCTCTTCTTCGTAATGTTGTAAAATATAGAGGACAAAAGTTTTATCGACAGTCATCAATCATATGTTTTTCTTGAAAATTGTGTTACATACAAACACTAGCTGTACGAACAACAAAACTGTAACATTTATTCAGCTTTTTACACAATCATTCTATTGGTCTACGGTCATTTTTGTATGAAAATAACATTCCTGTTAATATACGTACATGTAATTTCTATGTGATTAACACAATCCAATTGACACACTTTTCTATGGGTATAATTTTATTGCCGTAGATTTTCCAACTTTACAAAAAGCAGTGCAAAGTACAGAAAATGAAGCAATCCATTGGTGCTACGGGTCTGGAATGACATGGCGAGGCATTGCTGATTGTTATATCATTATCAAATGTTTGTTCCATCTTTACGTATGTGTTTTGTTAGGTTGATAAATTAGTTAAAGTTCAGCTGTATTTGTACGCAATGCTGAAAAAAAGAACGCCAACCGGAAGCCGACGTAGGCTATCTCTGTCTTCAAGATTACATTTGCTATTCAATTACCGATGTACATTTGACCCATAAGCACTTTGCAATGGCGACTACTTTAGTGGTTAATGCTGCTTTTGTAGGCCCAAAAACTCTAGATCTTATCAGAACACAAAAGATGTAACTCGTACTGAGCGTTGTACTAAATGATACAATTTGTTCAAATAGCAATCGATATTTGAAAGGCCAGATTTAGCTCATTGGTCGGGCACAAATAATCGGAAGATTTAAGAGATGATTGAACAACAAACGATGGGCAAATTAATTGGTCGTATTCAAAAGAAGCATTATATCAAGACCGTCTTGGCTGGTTAAATGAAAACATATACACACTAATGTAACCGGGTCTTATCGGGCCATAAGGAACAACCAACAAGGGGTCACGGGTTGTGAGGTTTTAATGACTCGTGCTAAGCCAGCACTAGGTGGATATAAGACACCCTGCAAAACACAATTGTATACAATATAAAATCCATCACAACATTGCAGAAACATACATAAAACATATATAACTCACTCATCAAAGCATCATTACACAATATATTGTATTATGTAATTAAACACAACATATAAACATACTTTGTGATAATTGATACAAAACCAATTACATTATGTGAAAATGGATAAATTCCATAATAAGTGCTTCATGTGGCACATACCAATCAAGGGAGGTAATTTATGAGCTTCATTTCACAATACATATTGAGAAATATTGAATTACAACATACACGCTCATGATATTAATATTAACTAATCATCACATTGTGATTATCATTATCAACAATATGAACATTATATTATGCCCTTAAATGCATAATTGAAAATATATACAATGCATATAAATATAAAATATTTAAATATCATACCCTGAATGTGGTTCCGGGGTGTTAATCCATAACCACGTTACGGCAATATGTCATCAAGGTGTCCTTAGTAAATGATATTGTAACTTGAATTCGTCAGTCTTGTCTTCTTGCTGTGCTCAGTGCAGTGAGAGATGTGTGAACAATATGGAAGAACATTGACTGATTCAAATCAGCCAATGAGAGTATAGATTGGGTTAATTGACAGAAATAGATTATAGTAAAAATGACTTAACCCAAACTCCCTTCTAATAATAGATGGACTGACCCAATGCATAAGCAACCTAACCTAAAGGTACTACTTCTCAAACAACTGGAAACTAATAACTTGCAACTTAAAAGTTATGAATAAAAACAGAAAGACTTGAAGAGAATTACAACTTTATTATAAAATATACATATATACAACTGCCTGCCACACTAAGTACATTCAAACACATAAAGTGAATATTGATCCTTCCTCAATTTTGTTCTGATTTGCATAAAGTCTAAGATATGGAATGCGTTCCTACAGAAAGAAACGAGTTAAGATATATAATTTCTCATTAATACAGGTGAGATAGAACAGTCTTAACAGGGAAATATGCGATAATAAGTGATTACAACACTAACTAAATCCGACACCGGATAAAATGACCATTCTGAAGTATGACCCCTGTTTCTCTTAATTTGATTAAGATGAAATTAAATATAACAATTTGGTATGGCAAAGAAACGTATTCACAGAAATCCATTACAATAAGACTTTAAAGTACCTGTGGTCTAAGACACTGTCAAGAGTGTTTGTTCTCATTATTCTCAAATATATACTTCTGAATATAAAGACGAAAATAGTTATGTTTGGCAATGTGTCCGTTGTTAAAATGCATTGAAGGTATGACGTTGAATGGCATTCTAGAAGTTGATGCGATGAAGAAATATCATTTTTATAATTGATAACCAACCTATTCATTACCTATAAACGATTTTTCGACATAGATTATATTAATATTGTCAAGCAAGTGATACATAGAGAGAAAGTTGAGGAAATAATTATTTATATGAGTTATTTCAAAGACTATATCTGGTACGTTTTTTGTTATTTATACAGAAGAGATTCAAACATAACATAAGCTCGATGTGCAATCGTTGGACAAGAGAATGAGCAAGGTTAATTGGAAGGAATTTGTGATGGAAAACAAAGATTAACTTATTAATTGGAAGGCAGTTGAATGACGTTAAAGTTTAAGAGGAGCTTGAACTATTAACAAGATCAACCATTTAAAGATGTTGTACTGACACGAACCAATGAGTTTTACCAACATCACCTTGCTGAATGCATATGCCAGACATTATCAAAGATGTTATTTTATCGACAAGCACTGAGTTTCGCCTCAGTTGCTACCTCAATATAACCTGATTTAGTTACAGTGTAGTATTTAAGGTATAGAGTCGTGGTTCCTTCACCACGGCCAATCTTTATGTCACAAAGTTATCTAGTTCATGGTTAGAGCACGTGTAACTTCGGCTTCTTCACATATATAAAACCCTTATTGATTTTTTGTAAAGTTTAGAGACAGGCATCGAATCTTATAAAATCTCACGTCAATTGTAAAATAATGCATTGAAAATACTTTGTGTCAATTTAAGCAGCCAGTGTTCTTGAAACTGCTGCAAACTCAAGTGCAAAGTTCTATTTTGTAATAGAGAACTTGACATAGCATTTTATTTTCTCATTTTAACTCTATGAGTTTCAAACACATGTCAAACGTAAACGTGATGTAAGTTTGTTTATCTCGACTTGGACAGCAATGTCGGATACTCATTGGTCAAAAGGGGTCACGTGCCGTAGGTATATTTTTCTATGTTAAACTGTGTCACGCGCAACCCTAGTAACGAGAGACGACGTACTGTCAAGAGTTATCTCCCTTGTCCCATTGTAAACAAAGGCTACGCTACGCTGGTTTGTTGAAAACTACCTTTACACGCTCAGTGTATCTTCCCATTCCCAAATCATATCTTATAATCACACTGCTGGGACAAGTGTAAACTCTCCTACAAATGAAACGTTGGTGCCGAGAAAAAATCGTGACAAGTCAAAGGCTTGCTAACGGCCTGTCGGTTCACTAGCTCGCAGCGGGGTTGTCCATCAGCGAGCTGGAGATTGGAATGTTGAACCAGAAAACCAATCTATACACATATCAGTCGAGGTCATCACCGACTCTTCATTCATATTCATTCATATTCAAACCAACCAGTGCGTTATGCAGTGATGCCTGCATGTTCTGTGCGCCCGACAATTTCACACTAACTCTCTCCTTTCACGACGGTCGGCCATGACAGTCAGAAAACTTCAGAGATTTTAGCGCCGCTTCAAATCGAACGTTTCCAAGGTGGAACGCTTATACGAGGACACGTGACCAAACAATCAAAATTAAATAAGCCCTGCAATACTCGTTATGTTTATTTAATTTTGTTAATCCGCATTTACCGTCTAGTACCGCTGCACGGTACTAGACTATACTTTTTGAGTTTTAAACGGTGATGTAAAAATCATTTTTGTAACTTGATAAATAAAAAAGTTAAACTGACAAGATCAGCCGCCATTTTGACCCATCCAATCTTTCAAGCCATATTTAAAGCATACAATAAGGGTCCTCGTCGAGATAAATACGTTACCATGTGTCCGCGAGTTTGATATGGAGATATATCATGTGTCCGAGCCAAATATCAAACTCGAACTTCGTTCTCGTTTGATATTTAACTCGAACACATGATATATCTCCATATCAAACTCGCGGACACATGGTAACTTATAATCTCTATATAATCGAGATACTGAATGCTTCATGTGGCAGACATTAATCTTAAACATGTTGACATTCAAATGTATAATGCATATGTCGAGGAAATAAAACATTGCAAATTCTGAAGTCTGCATTATCAATGTCAAAATAACGTCAATGTTCTGCTGGCCATACAACTGTGGTGATCGGCGGTGTCCGGAAAGTACATCCGGGGACAGGTCATGACCTCGGAGACCCCTATGCAATCACCCAGGCAGTTTAGCAGTACCTTTCGCCGTGTCAACACGTGTCTTTATCGAGTGACGAACCATTCCACCCGATACGAGACCTCTGCCACGGATATGATAGACTCCATTGACTTTAAACCCTGAAACAAGTGATATATTCGGGACTTATCCCGGTGTACCCCAGGGACTTATCCCTGCACCCGGTAATGGGACGTAAGTAACTTCCTTGTAAACTCCAGGTTTACAACAATGGCGCTGTGACAAACAACGGAAGGGAAATTCTGGAACCGGTCACCACTAATTAGCCATGGACTTCATTTTTTTTCGAAGGGGAGTGGAGGGTGAGTAAAGACTTTTGAGACTTTCTCCACTGTCATCCTTTGGATATCGCATTCATCGCATTCATATTTCGCCGGGCATGTTTTCATGGTGACATATCGACCTGTCAACTTTGCCTGCGAAATTGTCTCGTCTGGGAATGTCGAGAAGTTTTCTAGGTGACATATCGACTAGTCAACTACAGATATTCACAGACACTGTCTTTCATTGAAAGTGTTTGAATGTACTGCAACCAGTATTGCGTACATTTTTCATGTAATTTCCTGATTGTGAAACACGTGGTGGGAAGCACGTGCAATCCGTGCTTGGGTGAGTGGAAGTTTCTGTCTCGCCGTTATCTCAAGTACGCGAAGTAAGTGATATTTTTGAATTTATTCATTTGGAAATGTGCTCAAAATTAATTTGAAGGAATTTCACACAATGTCATATCGTTTGTGAACTTTAATTACCATTATAAGCCCGCTTTCCCGTTTGACATTTTAGCGGAAGTTGCCTTTGCGCAGAAGCTCTGCGTTCCGATATTGTTTACATCCGGAACTGTGTTTACATCCTACACGGCGGGTGGACGCTTCAAGTCTTTTTGTCACTGAATTTATTTTTAGTGACAATTCCAAAGATTAACACTACTGTACTGTTTGATATTTGTGACAAACTTTGTTGACATTTTCAGAAATTGGGAATCATTTCTCACGTGTGTTTACGGCATAAATCAAGTCCATTCCTGTAACGTTTTGAATGATTTAGCCTACATCTTTCTTCAGATATTTCCAGCAACTTTTGGAGTGAAAAGTGGTATATTGAATTGCAGTTTAAGATAATGTACTCTTCAATTGTTGGACGTTTATGGTATTGGCTATCTTTGAAGAAATCGCACATATGTAAGACATTCAACTTGATTTCACTAAATTATTTTCATGTTGACATTGGATATAAGAAATCATGAACATTAGCTCACTGTTTGATGATAATCCTAGAAGGGAAGATCAAGCCATTAACATTAACTTTGACAATGCTCAGGAAATGAAGATTAAGGGTATATTAAGCAAATTCGGTCTATTCAAAGTTTGAGGAAGAATGGACATAATATTCTGCTTGATGACCTTGAAGGCCTCAGTCATTTTCCTGATGAGCTGTACGACCGTCTAAATTTCAACCCGTCTGAAAAGCTGGCATCCCATCCTTCCCTAAAACATAGGAGGGTGGAGGGAGAATCAAGCGAAGATGTATCTCCGGAGAAATTATCCGGAGCCACCAGGACAGAAAGCAGATTTTCTAATCAGCTTGGTGGACAGGGCTGGCAGCCGCCGCTTGATGTAAAATTGCTGGGTAAGGTACTTCAGGATATGTTAACAGAGTATGTTGGGGAATCAATCAAGTCCTTGACAGAATCAATGCACACAGATATGACTGTCTTGACAGAAACTATTGTCCAGTTACTTCATAAAGTGTCAGATTTGTCAGAAAATATGTCCAAGGTTGCCTCAAGAATAGAGAATAGAGTGAACGATTTGGAAGCTACAATGAACGGTAAAATTTGCAGGTTAGCTGGTGAAATTGAAGCACTCAAACAGCAACGACCTCAAGCTGATGATGGGAACAGACAACACTATCGAAAAGAGGTTCAACACACCAAGACTAAACTGTCTGGGCCCTTGAATGTCGAGGATGCAGTACCGGAAACAACGTTGCCCTTTAATGGAAGTAATCCTAAGAGCAGCTTTAGGACATTAAAGGAAAATTGTCGTGACCCCAACCACGAGGATAAAACAACTCCTGATAGAGACACTGGGAATCATTGTGGCGTCAATCGTAAAAATGACAAGACTTATGTTAGAGACATTACTTTTGGCAGACACAGTGCAAGTCTCGAGCGAGATTACTATGAGGATGACCTGTCTTCAGAAGATGACTTTTCCAATGACAGAAACAATGGGAAGAGTCCAATTCAAACCATGACCAAGAATAAGAATTTCTGCATAGCAACAAATATGATTGAGTTTGATGGCAAAAGTTCATGGTCAGTATTTGAAGTCAAGTTCTCATTACTAGCGACTTTGTACGATTGGACTGAAGAGGAAAAGCTGATGCAACTATGTTTTGCATTGAAAGACGAGGCAAGCATGTATTACACATCCTGCATGAGTATTGATAACATAACATTTCCCATCATGTTAAACAAGTTGAGGAGAAGATTTAGTATCACTGAGTCAGCATCATCAGCAAGACTTCGCCTGTCCAGTATGACGCAACAACCAAATGAGACGTTGGAGGAATGGGGTGAACGGGTGTCATCAACTGCTCACAAAGCATATCCCAATTTACCAGAAGACTTTGTTGAAAAAGAGATTGTGAGTCACTTCTGCTGGGGATGCAACGATCAAGATGCTGGTACTCTAATTTACAATTTCAGACCACCAACCTTGGAGGAAGCAATAGAGGACATCAGTCATTATCAGCAACCATTCCTCTCATCTGGTTCATCTGATCATACATCACTGTCATCTGAATCTGTGGATGAATCTGGACCTTCAGCAACAAATCAGTCAACTGGGCGCCATGGAAACTCAGCTGGATACAAGATTGACCAGCCTTTAAACTAGTTTGGGGAGAGTCTGCTGACCCACCCTTTCCCCTCTACGGCCTTAACCTTAAAGGACCGCCCCCGTGGCCACCGGATGCTAATGCTATTATCGACGACGACCACCCTTAGTATTGACATCGCCCTCAGATTGTTGTGTTTTCCCGGTTCTGTGTCGGGAACTGTCATGATCTTATCCCCCCGCAGGTGGAATTCTTGCAGGTGGTTATTCTAAGTTAAACATTTTCACCAGATCAGCTAACAGTGTCACACCTGAAAAGAATATCAGATGTGAACATTCTCAAAGAACTAAGTGAAGATTTGTGCTCCTCCAGGTTATAAATGAGACCCCACCGCAAGTAAGGGGGGCCTTATAAAACTGGGAGGAGTGTGGTGATCGGCGGTGTCCGGAAAGTACATCCGGGGACAGGTCATGATTTTGGAGACCCCTATGCAATCACCCAGGGAGTTTAGCAGTACCTTTCGCCGTGTCAACACGTGTCTTTATCGAGTGACGGACCATTCCACCCGATACGAGACCTCTGCCACGGATATGATAGACTCCATTGACTTTAAACCCTGAAACAAGTGATATATTCGGGACTTATCCCGGTGTACCCCAGGGACTTATCCCTGCACCCGGTAATGGGACGTAAGTAACTTCCTTGTAAACTCCAGGTTTACAACACAACTAATGACACGATTGTGACTTTTGTAATTTGGATTATAGTTCTTTGTTTGTCATTATTGAAGCTTGGAAGACATTGCCAATGGCAATTTACATATAATTTAAATACGATTAATATGTGAAAGCTTCACGGGATAAAGGTATGGATATGGAAAGTGTGAGACTAAACCAGCATCTCATTTACCTTCGAGATGAGAACTGGCACATTACAAATTGGAGTCTTGAATATTTAACCATTTACCAAATCGAGGAGTGATGAAAGTTTATAGATTTAAAACAAGCAAAACAACATTAACATCCAGTGGAAACACTTTCCAAGAATAAAGAAGCTGTCTGTCCGTACACTGTAAACTTGCCTTCATCCTTCCTCACTACCTCAACTAGGATGAATATGAAAGAAGTCTCTTGCTAATAAACAATACAAACAAATAAACAATACAAACTGCTATGCTGGTTAGCACCACCGTTGTGATATATCTGACGCAGCGAACTAAACTATAAGAAGGTCTCCAACATGCAATACATTTGATGATAGAGTGGCTCTTCATGTAATCCTTCGACAAGTCGGCAAACCTGTCAACTATCATTTAACCTAGTAAAATATGTAGTTTAAGGAAATACAATATACATGAAACACATTCTGAAGTCAAATGTACAGACACAGAGAAAACAGATTTATTCATATATTTTATTATATTTGTCAACCTAACACGCCTTAGTGTGCGGTTTATATGACAAAAAGTGTATGTGTACATAGACATGAAAATGTGAATCTTGTAATAAGAATTATATTTTGAATACTTTCTATGTAAAATGATTTGTTTAGCCGTCTTTGTGTCACAATAGATGGGCAAATGTAAAACTGGTGACTCAGCAACTTCAATGAAAGGCCTAATCTTTGAAGAGCTGTCGCCTTTCAACATGTCTTAACGGCAGTTTCTAGTTGATTCTGGAATGGCTCTTATGATTGTTCCCTGCTTCTCCCCGAACCTGTGTTGGTATAACATGTAAGTGAAAGATAAAGCATCGTTCTTCATTTACCGACCTCTTATTCAGTCATAGTCCATCATCACTGTCACTATCTCATGCCTCATTCGAACCACTAGCTAGAACATATTCAAGGAGTTGGTAAATGTATTTCGTTGTACCTAATACTCTGATCGTGACCAAATTGTATTTTTCAGAAGTCCGTAATGTCATTTTGCTGAAAGTTTATTTAATCAACATAGACCTGTCTTTGAAAATTGATAGACGTGATGTTTTCATTAGCTGTTTTCATTAGCTGTTTTAGCTTTGATAATCTTCCACGAGCGATATCTCATATAGAACACAGTTTTGGATGATATAAAAGTTTTTATAGTATCTAGATACATCAATATTACAAGAGCCTCGTGGTCAGTTTTTCGCATGGAACGAGTGACCAAAGACGTGGTTAATCCAGAAGAGATTAATGGTTTATGATTTATGGGAGGGGGGGGGGGGGGTCGTTGATAGTAACACCCTGGTATACAACAGAAAGAATCTATTTCGAACACTAGGCATTGAATAGAACCTGACACGAGGGTAATTGGGTGATGAAGTAAATATGACCCCGGTTTTGTATTCGAGGAAATACGGTATATATTTTTTCAAGCACCTGGTGAAAGGTGTATCCAAACATAACAAGGTTACAGGAGCCACGCGGTAAGTGTCCATGCTTTGATCGAATGAACAAAGACCTGGTTGACCCTAGAACACATTTGTGTCCATGAAACTGCAATGTGGGTTCAATCACTTGATGAATAAACGTCGTATTTGCAGACAGAAATGGTCATGAACTTCATTTGTTTATACAAATCTCAGGAAGTTGGGCTTCTTGTAGAATATTATATTATGAAACTGTATAGCATATATAGAAAACACTTACATTTTGCATAAACCTATTAAATTCAATCTAGTAAAAGAATCCTTAAGGTACAGCCTTAAAGTTTAAAAATCAAATGACGTGTTTCTTCATTTTAAAGAAATGCAAGGCAAGGCAAAAATGCAAATAGAAAACTTATCATAAACGTTTTTAAAAACTTGTTTCCAAAACTTTTCAATCCGTTTACCCTGACTTTGCAGAATTTGTTAGTTTTAGATTCTGATCATTATATTTATGTATTACCTTAGGAAACTACTCATCATTTCATGTAAGTAAGCCTAGGTTCCTCTGTACACAATTTATCTAAATGACATATACACACTATCTTAAACACTATGTCTTCAACCAAAAATCAAATCTTCTTTAAGTTTCTAAATTCAATCTACTACGAATTTCTCACTAGAGAAAGAAACACTCCCTCTAATTTTCCTCAATCATCCATCTTTTCAACTGAACTGCACAGCCATTGGAATTAAAAATGTCCTTGAGAGTGGGAACACAGCTTGTTGCCTTTAAGAGTTTGTTCTTTCACCAACACTTAACACTTAATATTGTGATGAATGGAACAATCTATCACTCAAAAGTGCTCTAGTGTCTGGTTTGAAAGGTTCAGGTGCTATGAGTACAATTATCGAGCCTTTGCTTTATCCAGTTAGCATTATGTAAAAGATTGCTGTTATAAAAGATTCACCAGGGAATAGTCTGTTAAATGATGTTGCATAATTCGAAAAGAAATTGTATTCTTAACTGAAGAATTTTTATCTTATCACTCTTTTAAAATAACAAAAAAGATAGTAGTTTTAGTTAAATACCTTTCACAATTTTAAAGGTACACATACGTTTTTCTGACCAACGTTTTTTTAGGTTGCACATTTTCACAGCAAGCTGACTTGATAGCAGACAGGTCATGAACGTCAAACCAAGAGTTATCTCCCCAAAGAGGATTTAAGCATTTACGGATGCTTCATTTGTGTCTGATCCTTAGTATGACAACATAAGTTTTGACAAATTCTTTGTCACTGCATCTACACACTGACAGAAAGCGAACCTACCAATCAAATTTCGATAGGATAAGGGTACTCCTCACACTGCTCTCATCACAAGAGAATATTTTAACACAATTAAAACTGGTGTCCTGTCTTGGTCAGGTCAACCGCCTGTTATATCTGCTATAGAGTGCCTTCAGGTCCACCTCATACGTCTGGACAAGAAGCCTCAACGACTCCTGTTGACCAGAAATGCTTTTAAAAACTGCAGAAGGAATAGCAAATAGTACCAAATCATGTGATCAATTCATTTGATTTCTGCCGTCCGAGTTATTAGGATAAATTATAAATAATGCATGTGGTAACAAATGATTCTCTGATTTTTTAAATGTATGAATACATATTCCTCTGTATTTACCTGCAAATCTCCAATTATAGCCTGCTTGTATTCACAGGCTAGAAATTGCAAGAATTTGAAGGGAACAATGATAAAGATCTTTATTATATTTCGAATGGTGAAATATGCCATTTTTCGGTGAAAAAAACCCCCGTATTTTCACTGAGTGAAATAAAAATGGTATTCTACTCAGTGAAATGGCGCAACAATCATATGACGTCGTCTGTGACGTCATGAAACAATTGAATTACGTCATGCAACGGCCGTGCTAGCGAAGCGTTTTAGCTTCTCCATTCATACAGTAAGGGTCTTTTACGGGGTTTTGGGAAACATGATAAATAGAACATTTGACATTTCTCGTCGAATACCATGAATAACTCATCTCGTGAAGTAGAAAATCATATATTTACACACGTGGCTACGCCACTCGTGAAAATATAACTTTCTACTTCACTCGATGAGATATCCATGGTATTCGACGAGAAATGTCAAATATCCTCTATGTATCTTATGGATAAGAATAAGTTCTGATGATAATACTCAATGGGCTTTGATTAACTAAACTAGAAAAAACGCACGCTTAAAATTGAAAACATTGCTGAAAATTTGGAAATGAAAAATGTTTGGTGTTTTTAATCTGAAAGGCTATTGAGGACAGTTCCTGTTCTTGCAAGTATGTGATGGTCTATATTCATATAACTTTTGACAGATTGATTCGATTATTTCTTAAATTCAGTTTTTAATAACTCTTTGGAAAAATTTTAAGCCACATTTAGATCACTGTAAAATCTTCAACAATGGTTTTTTAATAAACAGTTTGTTTTTATGTGACTAATGTGGAATATTTCAGTATACAGTTAATGTCATGAAACTAAGAAGTTTAACTTTTTTCTTTCAAGATACGTTCTTGCAAAAAAACCCAAAGATCTTCTTAATTTTTTCCATTTCTCTATTTTTTTCGGAGTGGCTAAACCTACTTGGAACCCATGACAATGGTAATCCTACTTGGCGAAATTGATATGGGCTCCTTAACCAGCCCATAGGCTTGGGCTGCCAAGATATAATCCCATGTATTTTCTCTCATTCAACCAGAAAATTTAAGTTCTCCACCTAAAGATCCCATTTTGTGCAAGAAGTAATTGGTCCAAAATCCTTTAAGACTATATTCAAATAAAAAATGTCCTTACGAAGTCACTCCTTGATGAGTAATATCATCAATCATGTTTAACTAGTTTTCTTCAACAGCTTTGGATTTTAACATTTTTGACCCTAGTGGTAAAAAAATCCCTGCCGAATTTGTTCTTTTAGTACTATGATTATCATCTTTAGTCATGTCATAGGAATATGTTTTGTCTTCATATTGGCAAAAATATCGTAACTTTTGGATGATTGAGGCTTGAGTAAGTCGATCTTCAGTGAATATTTTATATGACACTTGCACTAAATTTGAAAAGTAGTGAATATAGAGTGTATAGAGTGCTGTACTTTTGAAACATAAGTTTAAGATGTTCTTTCATTTAACTCATTCCAGAAATTAACCCCTACTTCAGCTAGATACAAGTAATGTTGAAATAGATAGGACGATATAGGGAAATTAACTTATTTTACCTGAAAGGCATGATTTATAACAAAATAATCTTTGTTTTTGTATACAATCTCTTTTGTAATTAACCTATCACCTAGAGTTAAAGCAACAAACAGGAAATGTTGATTACTTGATGAGTTTGATGAATGAGTAGTTAAAAGAAGTTATTTGATCTCTTGATATTTCTTTCTCTTTTCACGTGTTCAACAATGTCATCATGTTAGAATCTAATTATTATTGACAGTAGTAATCACACACAACCAGTCAGGATAACCTCTATACATGGAATTTTCAAGTTTAACTTCAATAAAGTGTAAAAGAACGCACAACTGAAAGCATTCTTTACAAGTACAAAGCTGTGCAATCTTCATAGGATCTCTACCTGAAAGATTTAATTATAGCGTCGCTTCAAGTAACCTAATAAGTCGTTTCCAGGATCTGATCTCAAGTTCTCAAAAATCATGGTCGGCTAAACTCGTTGCATTCTTTTTACCTGTCAAGTTGAATTATTTTGTCAAATCCAAATGATTTAAAAGCTTAAATTTTGACTGAACACTTCTTTATAAAAAGTGTCAATGTATTGGTGTAATTCTATCTCATTTCGAAATCTTTCAGAATTTAATGACGCTCATTGTTATGTCTAGTGATCACTCTTGTTAGATCTAATGTCATGGTGGGATAGATATAACACTAGGATATGACCTTATGTTCAGTCTGGACTCATTATGAGACAGTTACCTTAACCTTAGATTAAGTGAACATTAGATACATACATGAACGTTTCTTAAATAAACAACAAACTGTTTGCGTATTGCCAACTTAATTTCGATATGTTAATCTAAAGTTGGTTTTTAGAAAACAAACTGAAATCAATCTCAAGTAAAAGACAGCGTAATTATTTCGTCAAAGATTTAAAGTCATTTCTAGTCCTTATGAAAACAACCCAATTATGCTCGAGAATATGGATATGTTTACCTTTTAGATCATATAATTGATGAGAGTAAGACATCTTAACATTGAATAAGCCGTTAAAGCACAAACAATTTGGTCGCTCATCTTTAACCACAGGGAGTTATTTTATAAACTATCTTTGGTTACGTATCTATTCTCCCACTATAAGGGAGGTTGCAAACAAACAGCATGTGTCAATGCTTAGTGTAGATAGACACTTCCAGTATACTGATAAGAAAGAGTGAGATGTTGTTTGGTTCGCTCCTCTTTGGCAGTGTATGAGCCAATTTTGGTTTTAATTTGTTATTGTTATTTAGAATTTTGAAAAAAGGTGATAAAAAATCAACTCATAGATGAAAATTGATTGACACAAAAGTCATAATGCAACACCCGAGGGTAAGCTGATTGACTGAGTCTATTGGTTCATCTGTGAAGTGATGATGAATTCCAAAATGATCACCATCTTTTATGATTTGGTAAATTATTTGATGTCACTGCAAATCTGACAAGAAAAATAACAACCCTTTGCTTGACAGGATGTAAACTATCTGACCTCTTGATAACATGTATTCCTCTGCTCACCGTCAGGTAAACGATATAAACATCATGTTTGTCAGCTGAATCTTTTTCTAAAATGATTTATAGTTTAGCTCCGTAAGTATTACATTTTCTGTATATAACTGTTCGTTGTAGTTGTAGTTGTATTCTGATGTCCTTATCCTTACTTAGTTTGGTTTGGGTATTGTTCAACATATGATAACAAAGCATGATGAAAATGTATGATCAGTAGTGTTATAAAATTCAGACTTAAGCCTCTCAATAGAGGAACAGGTTTCTTTAAACTTAACCCGTATATGCATAGGGTTACAAAATTTTCTAAAAGTTTGTATAAATAATGTCCACTGCACATAATGGAAGGAATATAGTCAATTTTTTCAATACTTATTATGCCTCAAAACAACGTCCCATTTGTGGGACGGTATGCACGGAAGGGTAGGGATATTTTAATGGGTAGCGTAATTCGTATCATCTTTCTGCGGCTCTGATAATTTTCATTACGTCAAGATCCCATGAGAAACATCGTCGATTGAGGGCAGTTAGGTGAGTATATATATACATGCTCAATATATCGTTGTTTGTCAAAATACACTAAGTAAAATTACTTTAAAAGCTACTTTTTGTTGTTTTCTATTATGATAGATTAACATGCTTTGTTGATTGTGTAAAAGTCATGAATATTTGTTGCATGTAATTATATATGAAATATGCTATATGTATTATAAAATTTGCGTTTTCACTCTAGTTTCTAATTTCATTTCCAGTAGATCTGTTAGCAAGAGTTGGAACACGCCCTGCTCCACCATTGCACCTCCCGTACTCTAGTGGGTAACCCAAATGTACCTAGAACAAGTGGTGATTCTCTCACATCATATTGGAAGCAGTATACAATAGGAGGGATATAAAAGGCGGAATTTTATAATGAAATTGATAAAAAAAACCACTTGCTCAAACTATTGAACAATGATTTAACACGTTTCAAGGCAAACACATTGGCCTGGAGGCCATGACAAGGCATCGCTAAAGGGGATTACAAACCCAAGCTCTCCGTCAACTACTTATGATTTGGAGAAAAAGAAAGCAGACAGAGTATTGACTATAATAAGATGTAATACAAGTTTGTAGCTACTTTAATTGCAATTAAACTCAATCGAACAAATCACAAAGTTTTTTTTAAGTATTTGTTGTAATCTTGGCACAGTTTTGAACTGACCAACAGCATTATTTTCTTCTTCTAGGGGCCCCAGCTTGAACTTCTCAATGTTATGGTACGACAAGTCCTTGCCGCCCATGTTCTTGTTTCACTTGTTCAATACTAGGACATTACTTGATGGACATCCTGGTTCTTGGGTAAGGACCACCTGTTCACAAGTCAAGACACTGTTTTCTACCTATCTTACAAATTCATATATCTGCAAACTTCAGCAGAACACCACTCAGACTTTTTCACAACTTAAGGACTTGTAAGAGGACATTTTTTAATTTCCATCTGGTCTAAATTTCGCTTTGCAATGGACTCCTCTCTTAGTAAAAGTATCCATTTGAGGCACGGAAGGGAACAGATAAAAATAATCAAATAAAACAGACACTGGCAGTTGTGGATTATTTTGATTATGTTGAAAGTTAAGGAGTCTGTGTCATTGATGTTTCTAACATCCATTCTTTTGATGCAAGGTCGCCTAGTGAGTGAGGACATAGGACATCCACAGAGTTTCAATCCTCCTCTTCTTAATCATCATTATCTCCATACATGTCCTCAGATACTTTATGGTGTTCTATGAAGAGATGTTTATATAATCTACCTGAGCCTATTTATCAAATAAAACATCGCGGAATGGGTTAACTACCGTTGGTCTGAAAGAAATATACCATACATCTCTTTGGCATATGGTGAAAATTGATGATGGTCATTGTAATATGATTTCTAAATGTTACCCAATTTTTGTCAAAACCTGAAAGTAACTTATTTAAGCTGCTTAAAAGATTAATTATATGCATTTATGACCATACTTACAATAAATAGGTATGAACATGTGTCTCCAAAACTCCCAACCCATTCGTGCATACCGTCCCACATGGGGGCAGCAACTTACTCAATAATCAATCATGGAAATATGTATAGTTAGAATTTACATTAGATTGTCATTTATCCATAGAGACCTAAATTGTATCCTCACGAGGTCAGTAAAAGCTTATTTTCTTATTTTGATTTTGGTATTAACTTGAACTCAATGGAACTTGCAGTTGACAACTACCCATAGATGGCGCCACACTGTTCAAGGGTAGATAATTCTATTAAATCGTTCTGCGTTTCTTAAAAGGAACAAATACCTAAGCTTTAAAATACAACTGGTGTTTCAAAGAACCCGTCCCACAAGTAGGACGGCATGCATAAATGGGTTAAGCAGAGTTAATCATTGTGGGTTTACCATATTGGAGATGTATTGCTTAAACTAAGTCAAATACAAAGAAGCAGCCCTAGAGGCAGTTATATAAAAAGTTATTTTGATGATAATGTGGGCGCAATTTTCCATTCACTACTGCATCCTCAAGGCGCTGTCTACATCACTACCCTGATCTAATCATAACTGGCATATTTGTCTCTATAAGTTCACAACCAAAAGATTGTTTTACCAGGTATCCATTTCCTGCTTTGTGAACAGAGGCACATTATGAACTATGTATCTTCCATAAGTAGACACGACAGGTCTCTATACTCGTGTCTCAGTGTGGGGCAGGGAATCATCCTTCAAACTCTCAGTTTATGAACCATAAGGTTTATGCAGCATCAGCGAGCCGCTGATATTGCTGAACATCAGTGATAGAAATCAACTGAGCTATGAGCAACGCGCCACAATCATTTATTGTTTTTCACTAATTTAAAAAATATAATATTTAATTAATTGTTTTAATACTTGATAGATACGACTCATATGACAGTATTCCATTATGTTGTCAACCCTTATGAAACAAAGGAATTCGTTCATTTATTTAAAGTATTACAGGTTTTGTATCTTAAGTCGGTTTAATATTTCAAATGTTTAAAGATTTGGTTAAGTAGTATATTGAATTATTAGAAGTATTTAACATCTGGAAGGAAAAAATATATTAGGCTCCTGCTGTTAATGTCAAAATCATACCAGCATGTCAGGAACACGAACTTCTCATGAACTACATTGATATGCGAGTTCAAAACGTCCTTCCAACTGAACCCTTGATTTATATGTAACAGTATAATCAAAGGTGTCCTTTAATGTTGTGGTGTGTTGGGTTAAATCCAATGTATGTGTTTTCTGTGGTCTGATAATCTGAATGTTTTTACGATACACAGAATTATACAATTCACCACGTTATATTACCATATCGCTTCCATCACTGACAACAAAGATATTCTAATCACAAATCAAAAAGCATGACTCTCTGCCTTTCGCATTTGTTTAAAAAGATCAATAGCTCAAACCAAGTGAACGTGGTTTCACACTTCATATTAAGCCAAAATAATTCATGATAATTAGTGAAATAACTGACCAAAGCATCGTTATACATATTCGAAAACAAGAATGATATCAGAAGTTGAATTAAACCAAGTCAAATTTGGAAGATGTTGATCCTCCTGATTCCACTTTCACTTCAGAATGACTGAATTACTGAAAGCCAGTTTAGGTTCATATGGAGTTTTTTAGTGTTTCCTATGCTGACAAGTGCTCAATTCCAAATTCCAGATTTTTTTCAGATTGTTTCTCATATCATGATGTGTGTTAATGGAAAGATCTTCAACATCATTCGTCTTTGACATTGGTGCCTAACTCAATCAAAATTCTGCTTCGAATCCCATTGGTAGAAAAACGCTGGCTGTTTTCCTGCACAGTATGTGTTATTTTCTTCAGTTCAGACCAGTTGAAATGAGAACCTGCTGTGGATAGGAGCCATTAGTTCAATATGGAGAGGAGTCAATAAATAGATGGCAATGGTAGTCGATTTCATGAAATTCTAAGGCCACAGGACTCACTGAGCTACAATGATGTCACAACTTTTTCTGACTAGCAGATATCCATCATTATGTTATTTGCAATTCAATGGAAACTAAGCTCATAATCTACTTAGAAAGTGATCTTTCAAATCTAATTCAGATGTAAAGCTAGAAGGCCATCTCATTTGTCAAAAAATATTCTACTTATTAGTTTCTTAAAACCTTTTGATTCATGCTGAGATTAATTTGGTTTTTGGAATATTTTAATGAATAAAACATAAATGTTTATTGTTAAAAAAATATGAATTTTTCTTCGCTTGATGTTTCCTTACCTTTCGACCCATTGAATTGAGAAGTTGTTCAATATTCGATGCTAAACATTTAGCATCAGTTTCATTGGAAAAATAAAATATCCCGACGACAATGGGTGTTTATATTATGAACTATGCTGACAAACGACTGATTTCTGGGGCTTTATCTATTACTTCCTCTTTATGGAGCTCATAATACTAGGGGATATCAAAAAGTTTCAATTATTACAAAGAATGTACTGGTGAATACGGACCAAATGGTCACTTGTCTAGTTCCTTGGTCAACAATAGTCTTTTTTGCGACGGCGAGTTTTACATCTGTTGACCAAATAGCACATTATCCCCAATTATGGAGAAAATTGATTTCTTCAAACGTCTTGTTACCATGTATGAATGCTGGGTCTATCAATATGATCCTGAGACAAAAGAGATGAGCAAAGAGTGGAAGCATGCTACGTCACCACCTCCCAAAAGGCCAAGGTGCAAGTCTGCAGTGTGTGTGTGTTTTTGGATTGTCGTGGAGTCATCTTGACGGATTATCTAGCTAAGGGCCAGACCATTACTGGAGCTTATTACTGCAACCTGCTGAGCAAGTTACGAGATGCCATTCACCAGAAGCGCCGCGGTATGATCACCAAAGGTGTACGCCTATTAGTTGACAATGTCCCAGTTCACACTTGTCAAGCAGCTACTGTAAAGGCGCGGCGATGTGGCTTTGAAATCTTACCGCATCGCCCCTATCCCCCGATCTTGCACCAAATGACTTCTTCTTGTTCCCCGAGATGAAAAATCCACTTGCTGGACGTCGTTTGAGGACGCCAGTGACATCATTTGAAAGGTGGAGGCTTGGTTTTCCATGAAATCAGGGGTCTTCTTTGTAGACGGTCTGCGCAAGGTCAAGAAGCGATGGGGAAAATGTTTATCTCTTGATGCTGACTATGTAAAGAAGACTTAAATACATGAGAACAAAATAAAGTTTGTACCTTTGATATGTGTCTGTGATAATTGAAACTTTTTGATATCCCCTCGTATAGTATTTCTAAATGTTTTTAAAGCAACGAAAAGGTCCATTTGAAAAAAAAAAATACAAATAGTGTGATTTCTTCTTTTTGTAAAAAGGTAATGAGTGTCACGCATTTATAATCAAGTACGAACCTATCAGTCTTTTACGGTTTATCATTATGATCTTTTTGATCCTTTTCCAAAATTTCTGCTTCAACACATTCACATAAAAACAGAGAGCCTCAAAGTAATTTTTTTACATTCGATGAAACGTTACTGCAGTTAATTCTACTGAAAGTTATATGATTACCTAAGATTCCCATTTGTCATTCTTTCCCTGAACCGAAGAAATCCTCAGTCCATTACTTTGTTTAACTGTGGATTTGAAAATCAGACAAAAACACACCAGAAAGTCAACACTTACAGAGTTTATGAAATAGAACAAAATCTAAAATAATGCTTACAAACTCTAAAATATTAAGGTAAAAGGTTATTATTGTCACGTCAGTATAATTTTTCATATCACTTTTGACAGCTTATTATTTCTAAATTACGAAAAAGTTTGCTTCTTAACGTTTTGAAGGAACGAAAAGATCCATATGCAACTTTAACAAACATCTTTTTGTAACTTAATTTCTCATATAATATCTACTAAAGTATATATGTATCATCCTAACTTATTTATGGATTGCAAAACCAGAAAAAACACCTGAAATCAACACTTACAAAGTTTAGAAAAATAGCAAAAATTAAGAATAATGTTCACAAATTTAAAAAGATTAAAACGAATTACTCTTTTTGTTTACGGGTAAAAATATTATTTTTGTCACAATAATATAATTTTCTATATCACTTTTGACAGTCTGATTATATTATTTCTAAATTGCGGCAAATGTTACTTCTTAACGTTATGAAAAAGAAAAATCAGTATGAAACTTAACAAACTAATTTTTGTAAATGTAAATAACAATTTTTTATATATCAGTGTACGCAACTTTATACACTTTTTTAAATAGAGAGATGCTATACTGCAGTTTGAATGTAGAACCTTCAACTCATGTTAAGATAAAAAAACACCTTGTGTGTCAAAGGAAATGTTCATATTTTTTCCAACTTTTTAGGGCGTCTTCAACAACTTGTGAAACCATGTGTTTTTAAAGCCACCTTCGGCGAAATAACCCACTTGTAGTCTCATCATTTACACTCCGTGAACCATTCTTAGGGCTTTATTTCCCGAGAAATAATCCTATGAATTAATTCTTTTTCAGTCGGAATATTTGGGTAAATCTCATAAAGATTCCCATATAGCTGACGTTAAATGCTACAGAAAATGATTCTAATTTCTTTAACACAGTTTCAATGATAATCACTTCTTTGAGAGTTAACATTCACCCCGAGATTCAGATCACTTCATGTATTAAATGTTGTTGACAAGAGTAGAAAATACATAAGTTGGATTAAAGGTACTTTATTTTGGTTTATCTGTGAAGCTAGAATCTATGAAAAGGTAAAGTTCTTTCTACTTTTGTGAGTCAAATACAAATCGCCCTTAAGGCCGATAATTTACCTTTTCTGTTCCAACAGTTACTTCAGACTTACAGGAAGATTGATTGGTAACCTACACTAGTGTTTCAGGTATATATTAAAGTGTTTTAGTTTTCAAAATGTTTTGATCATTCAGTACAGCAAAGAATTAGAAGTCTTTTGACCAAAGTAAGGCCAAAAGCTTTTCATAGAAGAAATAGCCTCGTCAATGAAGTTTCTCTCGAATGAATCAGAATGGCATCACCTATATTGTTTATTTAGTAAATATAACATCATGACAATTTAAATTTCTATTGGTATTATTTAGAATTAACTAATCTTGATTCATGATGAATACAAAAATTTTGCTCAGTAAATAAAGTGAATGTCCAATACAATAAATTTAACTACAAAACCCAAACTATCTTGCTTCACGGGTTGTAATGCAGTGTTAATATGCCCTCGTGAAATACCAAGCTGAACCCCCTATTCTTCATCCAAATCTTCAGAGGAAAAAAAGAAGAAAAAGTGCATTATAAAGAAAGTGTCTCTCAGCTTTAGCATACTTAATCAATGTGGGCTTTAAGAAATACGACTCCTCCTGTTAATATGACAAACATACCAGCATGTCCTGGAAATAAACTACTAATGAACCACACTTATATGTGGAAGACCTCTCCAATTGAACTCTTGAATTAGCTTTTTGCGGGACGCAGTATGATGAAAAGTGGCCAACATGTGATGTCGTGTTTGCCACATCCAATACGAATATGTGTTTAACAATGATCTAAGCTACATATACATGTCTTTTATATACATACGATTGTAAATGTAATTTATTCCTAAATCTTCTATAATATTATTTCAGCGATATACACCTGACAGCAGTGGTTTATAGTGATTTTCTATCATTCATATACATATTTATTCAAAGATTAAACATGACAAACGGCTAATATTACTCCAAAGTCCTCCATTTATATCGTTAGGCGGTATTTTAAAAAAACGGATTCACACAAATGTGATCTTCAGGGTATTATACATGTTGTTTCTACGCAATCTGTCCAATCTATAACATGCGCACCGAAAGGGAATAACTGAGGAAAGTAAAAGAACGATCCTTCATTAAAGGATATAAGCCCTGACCGAACCGACATATATTGACATCGTGTTGACGTCGCATTTACTGTTTTTTTAAAATCATTGGGGTATGCACATAACGTTATGAATTACATCTCTTACCATTATTACCGCTACCTCAGTTTCAACAACATGTACAAAACATATACCCCGACATTCACATTTGCATGCCAAGATTCATGATCAGTATATATATCATACACTATCACATCCAGTTGATCGAAGTATTCGTAGATGAGAAAGAATTTCAAAAATATGTTCAGAAGTCACCTGAATTCTTAATAGATTATAAGTATCCCAAGCTTTCAAAACATTTTTACAGTAAGGGTATTCAATTCAATTTGAATAGATTTTTCAACATTTACACCCAATCTAGGATTGGCCTCCAGAGGAATATTGCAGAGATGCTCAATGTTTTCCTTAAAAACATATGATCTCACGGCAGTTTCGGTGAATTACAAACGCTACTGGCATTGATCATCATTAATCAACCATCTTTGTATATCCTTTTCAAAACGTTTTTTTAATTTTCTTCAGCTCTTTCCATAGAAATTTCAAAAACAATATTATCAAATAAAGCAATTAAATCTTTTGCATGATTGGGCAAGATATTGAATATGTGTACAAGTTTTGACATTTGCCAAGGATTTAATAACAGTTATTTGGGCAATCAGGGTGAAATGTCTTTTTACCTTTCAGCCAGTAATCTATTTATGTCTTTTTTGTATTGATTACCCACATAATTCATGTCATCGTTGAATTTGATTTCTTAAACTCCAAATCTTAATATCTCTACATATTTTTTCAGAACTTTTTTTTTCAAAAGCCTTCTCGAAATCTATTAGAAGAATGAATCCTTGTTAATTTCTTTTTTTTAATTAGTTCTATAGATTATATCCTAGAGTTGTCTTGAGTGTTTGTAAATTTTAAATTTTTAATTGCAAAGGCTATTTCATTGATGTTCTTTACTCGTCATTAACAGTTGCTATTTTCTAAATGGACACTAGACAATACAGCGATAACTAGCCAATACAGCAATCACTAGCCAATACAGCAATCACTAGACAATACAGCGATAACTAGACAATACAGCAATCACTAGCCAATACAGCAATCACTAGCCAATACAACAATCACTATACAATACAGCGATCACTAGACAATACTGCGACCACTAGACAATACAGCGATCACTAGACAATACAACAATTACTAGACAATACAGCAATCACTAGCCAATACAGCAATTACTAGACAATACAGCAATAACTAGACAATACAGCAATCACTAGCCAATACAGCAATCACTAGCCAATACAACAATCACTAGACAATACAGCAATCACTAGACAATACAGCGACCACTAGACAATACAAAGAAAGAAAAAGGGGTTGTGATTATGCACACAGAAGAAGTGGCGTATAATGTACTGTTACCTGATGACTAATAACATTGTTGTCACTTTCACTTTCATGTTCCTTATAGCAATATATCTAACAACTTTACTCACTGAAATCATTGCAGACAATGCTGTGTTCAGATGTTTGAGAATTACTTTCAACTTTCAACAATACTTTGATGTTCTCTTATGTTTGAATATTTAAGGGTAATAATTAAGGGATCACTTACGGGATGGAAAACTCTCATTCCTTTTACAACTTATTTGAAATAGAAACATTAATGACTGGATAATGTGATTATGGTGGCCATCAATACTAGAAAGTGAAAATTTAGTTGCTAGCATTTGTTATGGTTAATAGGATTCAATGGAACTGATGAATCGAGATGCTTTCTTGAAACTTTTCAAGCTGATCACACTTCAAAGCCATCTAAACAAGTGCTGGCATCTAAATGTTAATGTCGCTTGGGATACACTTAATAGTTTTTATAATTTGATAGAAAGCAGGCTCTTTTGTCATAATGAAAATATCTGTTGTCACACTTTTGTACCTTGTGCATTTATACTCAGATAACCCGCCCTTGAGTCTTGGTATAGTGAGCCTTGTTGATGAGAAATCTTTACATTATTTCTTATTTACATCAGTGCATCACTTAAGTCTTTTTGAAATGACAGGGAAATCGAAATTCGAAAATTAAAACTTGACAAATACCAAAACAGAACGGTAACTGATTAAACTCATTTTGTCAAAATGGAAGTATCACTTTTTGTCAGATGAATAAATTGATATCAGATAAACATACAAGTAGTGACTTTTCATTGAAAGTTTCTTAGAGGATTTCAAACCAATTACCTCTGCGAATAAACGTCAGGTATTTTGTTATTTTTGTATTTCGGGATCTAAAGCCCTCAGGATGGTTCAAGGAGTGCATATGATCAGACTACAAGAGAATTTAGTTGAAAAGTAGTTGAAAACTTTTAAAAACGTTGGGTAAAAATGATGAACATTTCCCTTGACAGAAAAAAATTAAGTTATCTTGACATAAGATGAAGGACACCTACATTCCAACTTTATCATACAAAGAAATTCTATAAACTGTCTAACATTAATTGTGTAAACTTTGGCACACTTTGATATAAATAAAATCATACAAAAACATTAAAAAAAGGTTCGCTAAAGTTTCATATTGATTCAATCGTTTCTTGAAACGTTAAGAAGTGAAATGAGTTTGAATTTCTAAAGGATTTAAATTAACTGTCAAAAGGATTATGGAAAACTATGTTAGCATGAAGGAACCGTTCTCAATTGCCTTTAAACTAAAAACACTAAATCACACTATTATTTTTAATCTTATTAAATTAGTGAGTTATTTTAGATTTTTTCTATTCTATAAACTGTGTAAGTGTTAATTTGCTGGGGGTTTTAGTTCTGATTTTCAAATCCATAGATTGATAACGTCATGGATTGAAGATTTCATTGGTTCAGGTAGGTCGAGAAGGTTACCTATTTATCTTTAGAATTGATTGCAGCACCATCTTATAAAATGCAAATTGTTTACTTTGAGGTTTTTGTTTTTATGTGTAAATGTGTAAAAGCAAAAGTTTTGCTGGAGGATCAAGTAGAGATTTATAATAAATTGTAAAACTCTAATAAGATTGTAGTTAGAGGAAGAACAAATGCCTGTTTAAGAAAGCTCTAAGATCACAAATTGTGGAACCCCACTTAGTGGCGCTCTCTTTTGTGATTGTGAGTGAGTCTCTTCTAGCCAAGCTCTAGGCGGAGGCGGCTCAACTCTTTGAAACAGAAACATGGGTACCTCCTCAATGTTTGTCGGGTTTGCTCTAATTCTCTAATGAGTATCTAAGTTTAGGAAAAACATAAACTTGCAATAATGTTTTCTTAATTGCCAAATGTTTACTTTGAAGCTTTTGGTTTTAGGTCAAAATCTTACCAATTTGTAAAAGCAGAAATTCTGCAAGAAGATCAAGTAGAGTTTGATGATAAATTTAAGTTATAGTAGTTAAAAGAGAACAAATGCCTGTTTAAAAGATCCCTAGACCACAGATAATGGAACCCCACTTAGTAGATTCAGAGAATTGCTCTGTGCATCTCCATGATCAGTAATCTCACAAGACTCTCTTGGCCAGCTCGCAGCGACTGAACTATTTGAAACAGAAACATTGGTACTTCCTCAGTGATTGTCGAGTCTGTTCATATTATCTAAAGAGTATTCAAGTGTTTCATGATCGGTTGAAGGAAAACTTGAATGAGTACATTGTATAAACATATGAATAGTGAATTTCAGTCAAAATTCACTTACATGACATAAGAGTGTTTCCATTCAGGGTAAGTGGTTTACACAAAGTGATTAATTCATTGAAATTAAAGATCAACCAATTAACTTTCAACAAAAATTATAGTATAAGAAAATGTAAGTTAAAACATTTTCTATTCAGGTGTTTAAGTTTTATTCATATCCTTATCATCCAAACCATTACCAAACCAAAATAAAATTCATCATCAATCCAAAGGTTCTAAGTAACTAATCAAAGTTCTTTTTTGTTACAAATGAGATGCCTTTCTAGATTTTCGTCTAAATATTGATTCTTAAATTGAATATGAGCATATTTTCCACTTATAAGTAACATGATTTCTTTGCAAAATGACAAGGAGAGGATGGCTATTATTTTTAGAAATGCCGTGACGTCATTGTTACTCTGTGATGGTACCCTGTGTACCCTAAGTATTTCATTAAATAAACTCCCTTTGTTATCTGATTATTGTAATCTCACCAAATGAATCTTAGACTTACTGTCTTCAATCCCCTGTTGATCTAGATTGCATTTCTAATGGTCATAACTGGATAAAAACACTTCTGGCGGTAAAGCAACCAGCAAATTTCTACATAAAGCGATTTGAAATAAAGAATTCTGATTGAGTAAGTAGCCAGTCCTAGCTACTAATGATGTTGACTCCAATTTCAATTCTACGCATGGTAAAACAAAGATCTGAAAAAAGGGAGATGAACACTTGTGAGCAAAGGAAAGATGTTCAAATAATATACTTATGTCCATAAGAAACTTGACCCCTAAAAAAATAATTATTGTTGGCGAAATATGACCACTTCACCACTTAAACTTAATGAAATTGACAAGCAACATACCAAAGTTCAATAATTTTATTTTGTATTGTTAAATGCAATGACGAATTATTTACAGTAGGGGAAAGTATTGCGATTTACAAGACCAAGGCAAATAGAGATTTCAGTTCCATAAGAGTTCTGGAGCGGTCAAACTGCAATTTCAATAACGAGTATGTCCTCCTTGTGTCTGAATACAAGCGTACACACGTCTACGCATTGATGACGCCAGGCGCCTGGTGACGGCATTGGGGATTGTCTGCCACTCTTCCCTCAGAGCTTGAATTAACTGGTGACGAGTTATTGGAGGTGTCTAACGTTGTCTGATACGCCGATCGAGGTGGTCCCACTGGTGTTCTATTGGGGACAAATCAGGCGATCGTGGGGGCCAGGCCAGTACATTGATATTGTGCCTATTCAAAAAGTCCTGCACCACTCTAGCAACATGGAGCCTTGCGTTATCGTGTTGATAGAGAGGTCCCTGGTGTTGCTGCCGTAGAAATGGGATAACGACAGGTCTCAAGACTTGGTCAATGTAGCGTTGACCGGTCATTGTCTCGTCAAACACGACGAGATCAGTAGTTCTGTTGGCTAGAATCCCACCCAAGACCATCACGCTCCCTCCACCAAAAGGCTCAAGATCCTGGATGCCACATGGTGCCATGCGCTCCCCTTGTCTTCGGTAAACTCCTCTCTCATCGGAAAACATCACCCTTTGCCAGTCGCGTATCTGCCAGCGTCGTACTTGACGTGCCCAACGTAGTCTCTCTTGCCGATGTCTAGGCGTCAGAACAGTTCCTCTGTAGGGTCTATAGTTCCTAATACCGAAGGAACGGAGACGTTTGGCCACTGTCTGTCGGCTTAGACGGCGACCCAACGCAGTTCTTGCAGTTGACGTTGCCGTCAGGAAGCGGTTACGTAGGTGCAAAGTACGCATGTACCGGTCTTCCTGAGGTGTTGTGATGCGGGGTCTCCCTGATCTTGGCCTGTCTCTTATATGACCAGTGTGTTTGAACCGATCTATCAAGTTGGTTACCGCTGTGGTGGAGCAGCCGAAGGTTCTGGCAACATGACCTCTTGAAGCTCCCATGTTGATCATTCCTATGGCCCGTTCGCGTTGTTCTGCTGAAAATCTCGGCATTCTTTTTGTGGTTTTCCAATGACAGTGAGGACAGTGGTTTGTGTTTGAACCTTTTATACCAAAGGCTACACGTGTGGATCGTGCAACTTAAAAAAATTCGATTTTTACAGAAACTTCCACGTGAAGCCTAATTAAGAAATGTTGCGTTTCTGCAATGCATAAAACGGGGCCATGAACACTGGCAAACTCAGGAAGTACCTATTTAAATTATTAGCGTTAACAAATTTTCTTTTAAGTAAATAAATCAGGGGCGAGTTTCTTATGGACCTGAGTATATTTCTGAACCAAAAGTGACTCCAAGACAGTGAGCTTTTGGTACGTACTCCAGAAGAAGAAGTGAATTATATAAGTATAAAAATTTTCCTAATCTGGCTACAGACTAATAGAACTTTCGTTATCATTATTTCTTATTGTAACATGACTTCGTTGTATTCTCGATTCTGATTGGTCGGTTCGAAAAAAATACCCTATGTTGAATGACAATGAATACCCGCAAATTATCAAAGGCGAATCACCGCGAATTGATACAACATGTTCACTAGTGCCGGCCCGACTCAAGTTTTAATTTTCCAGTTTCTTAGAAAAATTCGTGCCGTACCCCGATTTGACAGTTGTCTTTGTCCTTTTTTATATAGTGTCTATCAGTAGATATCACAAATACACTTTAATATGATTTATTTTTGAAGAACGAAAATATTTTCAACTGGCTCAAAGTTTGTTAGTCAAAGTGTGCCGCAGAGTTTCATGCGGCCGCCTTCTTTCGAATGCCGTTCCCATGGTATGACGTCACAAAGGACAAACGTTTTGATGTCACAATGTTTGCGTCGCTGTCACAATGACTTTCAAGACTTTTGTACTCGGGGTATTACGATATTTTTCTACGAGCTTTATAAATGCTGATTTCGGTCTCGAATTAAACAAATATTTTGACAGGTATCGCTGTTACGAATGCCACTATTTGCTAATATCACAACGATGTTTGTAATGTAAATAATGCCGTGAATTCACATTAGTAAGACGTCATCTCACCTCTTAACATAAATAGTTGCTTTTGTAAAATATCAGGGATTCATTGTTATTCAACGCCTGCAAATTTAAGCGTTTAAAACCTCCGGCTAACGCCGTCGGTTTCAAACTAAATTTGCGGGTGTTGAATAACAATGAATCCCTGATATTTTACAAAAGCAACTATTTATGTTCTAAATATGTGTAACAATGCTTCGGTCAGTGATGTTACTCTTTTTGCTATATGTAAAATGTGATATCACCTGGTTTTAGCTATATAACTTTTCAAAAATATGTGAAGGGCGCCGAGTCATAATTTGAGATTGATGATTAGAATAGCTGTTTCTAGTGGTGGAATAACCTCATTACTTCGTTACTCAATCAATCAATCTTTATTCTCTCAAAAGACCACCAACGGTGTTACAAGAGCAAAATAACAGTACAATAAATATCAAACAATATACATGCATCTTATGCACTATTTCTTAACATCAATTGTAACATAGTAATGAATCTATATATACCTTTCAGTTCTTTAACTAATACTAAAATTGATGTGATGGACACAAAATGCTAGGGCACCTTTGATTTCGTTGACACATATAAAGGAATCTCTAGGTTCAGTTGGAAGGACTGTTTGAACTCCCATATCAATGAAGTTCATTAGCAGTTCCTGACATGCTGGTATGATTATCATATTAACGGTAGGAGCCTCATTTCTTAATGCCAAAAATGATTTACTCTGCTAAGATTGTGAAAAACTTCCTTAAAAAGACCCCAATACACAATATTACATCTTGTGAATCGAGAGTTAATTGCATGTTTCTTGTGTTTAACAACAATTAGTTTAACCTACGTGTGGCCCAAACCTTTATTTCAACATGTGATGTAGTCACCCATAGTCATTTAATTAACAATTGGGGATTGGCGATGGATTACATGCTTGGGAACTGTTCTTAATGTGTGCAGGACATATTGTCTTATCTCATATTCAACTAAGAGTTCAAGCATATTTAATTATTAATTATTAAAAACTATGGTGTCAACTCTTTTTTCTTACATCTTTTGGTTGATTTTTTTTATCATCGTCTTTAAACAAATATCAAGAGGAGAGAGGAGCAAACTGAATTAAATCAATAAAGTGACACTTGAGATTGAGGCAGTGTTCAGTCAGAGTTTTAACTTTTGAATCATTTGGGTTTGACAAAATGATGCAACTTGACAGGTCTTTAACTAGATGCAGCGACTGCATCTGATATGATATTTATAAGAATTTGTTGTCAGATAATAATGATCTAAACGTTTTGACTATAAAGGATATGGTGAATTATTAAAATTTTAAAATAGGAACATCCTGCTAAATCAGCATAAATAAATCCGCTCCGCCCCTTCCTTATACCATGATCTCTTTCAAGCCAGAAGCCTCATATCGCTAGCTATCTAACTAGCCAATGGAACGACTCGCATCCAGCATCAGCGGCACAACCCGGATGGAAAAAATCTTTTGAGTTCAAGACAGTACCTTCAAGCTCCTCGCATGACGGTATTTCATTGGCTAAAAAAAACAACAGATAAACTTAGCCATGAATATCAAGCCGATCCAGCCGTAAAAGGCATTTGGCCGGGAAGAGATCAGGGTGTAAAGAGGGAGCGGAGCATAGTCATATACGCTGATTTAGCAAGGTGAAGAAGGATTTACACAGGCAGTTTACCTCAGTGAAGTAAATTTGCTCAGCAAATGTACTGTGACAATATAACATTTCCCCAATTACTGATACCGGTTAACAGCATGATACACATTGTATTATGAATGGTTGCAGTACAAACAGATGATGGCAATTACTATTTTGAAACGGTAATTGTAGACTTTAAAACTCTTTCCAAAATATATGAACTATAGAATATATTGTTGCCCTGTCCATACAATACATTCAGGAGTTACTTATAGTAGTATAAAATTGTACATGGTTTGAAGAGTGTTAGGTCACTATGAAACGACGATTCACCAAGTGGTGACTTTCAATTGGACCTTGCTTTTTTACAATATATTCATAATGGATTTCAAACCAAATCCTTCCAGCCCAAAATGGAATTTGAGGTGATTAAGTTAAAAAAATTATTGATGAGAGTAAAGACATGGGATTATTTCTTTGCAGCTCAAGCCTATGGGCTAGTTTAAGGAATGCATCTACTCAGATTATAAGTAGGTCATTTCGCCAAGTGGGCCTACCAATGACATGGGTTCGAAGTAGACGGAGCCACTCTGATGAAAATCAATGGAAAAGGTTATGAAGATTTTCTTTCTATGAGCAAAAAGAATCCTGCAACACTACATTTTATAAGTTCTTAGTTAAATGACATTCACATGTAAACAATCTGTCAAAAGTTCTATAAATATACACTTGCAAGAAGAGGAACTGTCCTCAAAAGCCGTCCCAAAAAAACCAAACCATACACTATTTCATTTCCAAATATTAAGAAATGTTTTCACTTTTATGCTGTATTTTTCCCAGTTCAGTAAATGGAAGCCCACAGAACAATACTATCATACTTTGAAGACTAGATTGGGTTTATAACACTTTGTTATTCATTATACAGATGCTTTTTTTTATTCCCGTTCTGGAAAATCCTATGAATGCAAGCAGGTGAGTATTGCAGCTTTGCAGGTGAATACTGAGGATTCTAATTTAAACAAGTAAAATATGAATTAGGTAGAAATGAATAATTTAGCGAAATGGCTTAAATTTTTATTATCCAGGTAAGTGTGACAAGCAAGAAATCATAGAATGGTACATTGTCCGGTTTTCGACCAGCTTAAAATGTTCCAAATGACGGCCACAAAGAACCAACTCTGAAATACTGAGTGCTTGGGAAATATTCTCCAAATAGTATATCTTGTTTCATACTATTTGAAAACATGTATTACTACATATAGTTTTGGGACGTTTCCTTTGCACTTGAGTTTACAAGATACAAAATATAAAAGACTCTATAAATCATGATAAATATGGGTTAAACTTTTTGTATTTTCTTTATAACTTGAAAAGGACCAATACTCGTAGAATTTTATGAAAATTTAAATTTGAATTTACGTTTGCTAGCTGTAGATGCTTAGTCAAATGGCATAGATATTTGATGACACCTATTTTGAGCAATTTTGAGCATTGACCACATGACATTTGACAAGTGTCATATGCGTCGATAATGTCAGGACTGGCATGATATGTAAGATTTTACATGGATTGTCAAGCTCTAGAGACCGGTCATCAATTGAACAACTCGTAGACATTTCAGACTGATAACTCCAACAAGACCTTTCTATAAATAAACAAAAAGGCGATTGAACAGCTACGAGGAATAATTAAACAGTTGGAACGATAAAGATATACATATGATGAACTTGCGCATTTTTGTTTGGATAACATCTCAGCAAGTTTTCAGTAATATAGAGCGAACATCAAAGGAAACATTGATAGAAGGAGTGATAGACGGCCTCATAAAATTACTCGGTCGATTTCTAAGCCCTACGGGCTTTGAGAGAAAAGCAGACACGTGAATAGATTGATCATACGTCTTTCTGGAACTAATTTTCATTCATTACACACTTTATGGGAGGACATGAATCACTTGTGTATTTGTGTAAACACCTATCAGAGAAGAAAGGGCGATGAATCATCAAAAGAACCAACAGGGACCGAAATCGACCCGTTAGTACTCTGTGATGTACCCATTATTACCGTCATTATAAATGCATTTTTTAATTTCAAACATAATGAAACTAACAAATTACAAACTGAAAATGTCAACAATTAATTCTACTACTAATAATATTGAAATTTCATCTGTTGTATGAGCATCCTAAAACACGATTTTGACTGTACTGCAATAAATACAATGATGTTTTCTTCAATGTCGTATCATATCATGCATTTGCCTTGTTTGTATAAAATGCATTCATAAAATTATATTGTAATAATAGTATGCAATGAAGGTAGTTGAAATTCAACACTAAAATCTCATTGTTATCGGCTGGTATTTGTAAGATTTAGAAATAAATTATTCGATTATGACAATGTGCTCTTTGGACCATTAAATACGATATCTACTCCTCAAATCATTAAATAATGGGCATACTAGAATGATATGAAATTCATCTTTAACTTGTGATTTACAAAATGCAAAAGTAGTATCTGAATTTGAATATTATCTAAAAGATGTCAAGCTGAACTCATGAATATTACAACGTATCTTTGTCAGACATCTCAGTAAACCTGCATTAGTGATTGTTGATTGATTCTTAGAATAGTATTCATATTTGCACATGGTATAGACTTTAAGAAAACTTAATATGGATATTTCGTGGTTCCACTCTTGGTGATATATATATATATATATTTGATGAAACATTTCTAGAAAGTAGTTTTTGTTTTCAATAGTCTTGGATACCCATATTTATCCGAAGCCGTATTTAATAAGTAATCTCCTTACTTTTGAGACCCTTTTTCATCTTCTATTTCATGAAATCTATTTAAGATTTCATAACACTTCCTGGTATATCTAGATGTCGTTTGGCTAATCGTAAATACATGAAATCTGACATTTGCACATAAAATTAACAGATTACCTAACCAAATCGCATGAGATCACTTAAAAGAAAAGTGCCTAGAAACGTTATCATTTAAATTAGAAAAATGTTTTAGTAAATATGGCCACAGTGTTTTTAATGCTTCTTAAACATAATATATAGAGATTATTACCCGAGGAAGTGTGTCATAAGACTTTTACGAAACGAGTGTAAATTTTTGTATTACCCGAGCGAGAGCGAGGGTTATACACAAATTCGCATGAGTTTCGTAAGAGTCATATGACACAATTCCGAGGGTTATAATTTCTTTATTACCGATTCTATTTCATTTAAAACACACGGAAAGCGGCCTGCTTTCTTTGCGGCGGCTCGCTTCAGTGACGTCACGAACAATGGTTTGATGACGTCACAGACGACGTAATCCAGTAACTCGCGCTGAAACAATCGTTGCTAGGCAAAAGTGATATGTGCACATGTGCTCATATTGAAAATATGTCATCACTTATGATTAACCATATGGGTAATAAAGGTATTAATATGATAATTTAGTCTAAAGTCATTGAAGTAATGATAGTATAGTACTTGTGTGGTTATTAAAAACTCATACTAACATGCTACTGCACGTTTGGTTCCGATATGACTCATACCAGATGTTGGATTCAATAAAATAAGGAAAATGTTCGTCATTCAGGACTTCAGTTATGATGATAGTTGACCATGATACTAAAAACTGCCACATAAATCACGAATGTTTCTTTGGAGCTCCATAAGTCCTTTCTGTCCTGACAAATGTTGTGTTCTGACATCTAGATTTTCTCCAAAAGTTTACCTTTTTATTGTGAATAAGAATCAACACCGTAGCATTTGGGCAATAATGCTTTAATGATTTAATCTGTATCAGGGAAACTCGCTTGGGGTAAGATGCATGGTGCTTGATGATTTCTTCAAATTTGACCAATTGAATTGAGAACTGGTTCATTGTTCGATAGTAAAAATTTCATTGGTAAAATTTAATAACCGGACACCAGTGGGTGTTTATTCAATGAATTATGCGGATAAAGAGTAATAATTACGTCCTTTTTTTGAAAATCATTGAAATCTGTCAATTTCTTGCCTTTTTGCAAAGAAAACAACCCATTTGAATTAAAATAAAAATATATCATCCGTCACCTTCATAAATGATGTCTAAAATTCATTTGATGAGCCAGAATGACATCTCATTTGTCCAAAAAAATCTTCCACTGATAAGTTTCTTAGAACCTTTTGATTCATGGTGAGGTTTTTTAATGTTGGTTAATGGTTTTTGATTATAAGGATATGATTACAAATTAAACACTTGAAAAGAAACATTTCTTTACTAACTTTTCTTTAATTTTGAATTTTCATTTTTATTTGATTGATCCGTAATTTAAAAGAATTCGCAGCATTTACAAAGAATTCATGACGGAGCTACCTCTGTGGGGAGAGAAGTCAACTGATCATGAAACACTTAGATACGTTTTAGAGATTTAGAGAAGACCCAAAAATCATAAAGCAAATATTGTGTTCTTGTGTCAAAGAGTTCAAGATGTGTACGTGGCTAGTAAAGACTCTTGTGAGACTACAGATCATAAAGATGTACAGAGGATAGCTCCGATAAAGGAGGTTCCATTTATTGTGATCTAGGAGCTTTTTAAAACAGCCATTGTTAGCCGTTAACTACCATCTGTTTACTGTATTACAATTATTACTTGATCCTCTAACATTCTAACATAAAATTGGACCTTATGTAGAAGCCTCAAAGTCAAAATTTTACACTTCCTAAAACGTTTAAAAGCAATTAATTTGCTTGATAGATAGCGTTCTAAAGATAACCATGAATTTGTTTATACATTGATTTGAAAACCAGGTGAAAAAACACTTACAGAGTTTATAGAAAAGCACAAATCGAAAATAATGTTCGATAATTTAGAGGGATTCAAAAGAATAGTTTGATTAACGGATTTTTATTCAAAGGTGATTAAGAACGGTTCCTTGTCACGCTAATATAATTCCGTATTAAAATTCTAAATTCCTATGTCTGTTATCATATCAATATCATTCTGACCTGGAGCTAACTATCACCAAGTGATGCAACCTTCTGTGAAATTTAGGTGCGCACATTTTTAAAACGTTATCAGAAACAAATTACACTGAAAAACAAACTTTTAGATTGAAAAATTATTTTACACTATCAAAACAAAAAATAACACGCCGGAATGCCTGGCACATGGATTTTTTATTTCGTAATAATGGTGGCCTGAGGTTAACTAACTTTTTTAAAATGTTGAACAAATAGAAAATGATCTCAAAAAACAAGGAAGACATTCAACAAACACAAAAAACACATTTGCTGCAAAATTAGTGCTCTTTCCTTCAGTTATGTTATCTGTTCTTCCTATTTTCTAATTCAAGGGAAGATGCAGTCAGAAGAGAATATTCCCAATAAGTTATTCAGTTTCACCAATCAGCTGGAAACCAGAAGTTTTTCACTTGCTAGTTTATCTTAGTGAAAATACCCTATAATTTTTATTTATTTGGACTTCAATAAAATAACTAAGGATCACCAATTGACCAAATGTAAAATAGCCGTTACTTACTCAGGACTCGTCTTTCATGCAAAATTTCTATTTTTCGCATAATAAAGAGTAATATGTTTTGAAATTCTGATTGCCTCAAATTTAGATAAAAATTTCCTTATCGACCCTCAGCGAGAAAAAAACACCCAGCACAATCACATTTACTTATTGCATAGACTCAATCGTGATTAAAGCTGTGGATAACTAAACTAATTTTAACCTTTTCTTATTCATCTTAATTTTAAGAAGAAAGAAAGAAAAATAGAAATGTAAGGAAAGTATCTTTCATGTTTAGTGGAAGTAATCATCATGGGCTTTAAGAAATAAGACTCCTACTGTTACCTAACGGACATACCAGCATGTTATAGAAATAAACTACTCATGAACTACATTGATATGAGGAAAACAATCTGCATACTTGAAGGTTTGAATTGAATATGTACACTAATGAATATAATCAAAGGCTACCTATAATATCATGTCGTTAATGCTAGTAACTTTTTAAGTTATGATTTATTAATCAATGCTTAAGATTGTCTGACATGAATACAAATGGATTTCATGCTTTTAAACTCGTACTCATTGACAAAGATGATGGAACATTTTGTGTGACAACCTGGATATTGTCAAACTTGTTTACAGTATAAAATAAGTAAAGAAATATGTACAGGTTTCATTGTTTATGAGCATTGAAATTGTCTGATTATGTAACTGCAATCCTTTCGGTTACTTCGGTTAAGTGCATTTTAAGGTTGTTTAGCTGATGATGGTTGTCTACTTTTCATTCAACTGAAATAAAATGATATCAACGATGAAGAAACTTGTAATAGATAATGATGAGTCAAACATTTGGTATCACAAAACAAATGGCTTACATCTCAAATTTAACAATTCATCAAATGATAGAATTTAAGCTAGAATTGCATCTGTACTTTTAGCACAGGGTATAAATATCTGAGATGGCTTGAGCCGTACATGCCTTGAAATAGTATAATCTAAATTGAATTGCATCTGTACTTTTAGCACAGGGTATCAATATCTGAGATGGCTTGAGCCGTACATGCCTTGAAATAGTATCATTTAAATTGGACAAACAGATTGTTAATTCCAATAAAAAAAACCCCGATAAGTTGCATGAGGGACACTGTTTCTTTTAAATGCTTCTTGAAATCAGTTTCAGGTGTTAAACGAATTGATCAAATCATCAACTACTACACCAAAATATTTGACGTGCCAATAGCAGAGGACTTGTTTGGTATTTGGAAAATACCTAATTCTTCACATTTGAGTCCGCAAGTTATACCAAAATGTTGAATTAAACTTTAAAGATTAGGGAAATGTTCCCCATTCATCATCAAGTACTTCTATTAATGATTGACGCAAGTATCAAAAGCTGTCGCTTCATAAATGTTATTTTGATGGTTAATTTGTCCCATCTAAATTTATGTTGACAAGAGTTCTATTCCGACCTTCAAAATCTTTTTTGATTATTGGGCGGTTAATGGAACGAGATCTTTGGCAGTGATGTCCTATTCAATCGGAATCCTGTAGACACTTGCCGGGTGTTTTACTGCAAAGTACTTGATATTTTCTTTGATTCAAGTTGAATTGAGAACTGGTTCGATATTTCATGGTGAAAATATAGCCTAAGTTCAATTTGTTAAGATTTCAATAACCAGATGGCAATGGGTGTTGATTAAATGAAATTCTGGAAACTTTGGATTTCATCAGAGAATACTAATGGCGCCACCGATTAGTATCTTAGAACAATTGAAATCATGCTGAGATATTTTTTTGTTTGGTTGTTTTATTAATCATACGGATAAGAATAAAACGTTCGAAAAGAGACACTTCTTAACTAAAATTACAATTTAATAAAAGTTAATTTGATTGATCTGTAATTTTAAAGAATTCAGCACTTTTTCCATGGCATAAACCCTGAAAGGAAACACTAGTTATCTCATCTAAGTGAATCTCGATTCAATTGCATTATTGAGAGGTTTATGCAATATACTTCTCTTATTAGTGTCATGATCAAACCTTATCAACTATTTTAGATTTAAGATAGGTTCCGTTACATCATAACCACTGACAACTAGAAATTACAAAACGAACCCACCACAAAAACGTTACATATCTGGAGTTTTTTTCATTAGTTCATCTTTATTGAGCTCAATTAGCAAATGCTGACACTAAATATGTCCTTATGAGTTACAACAAAATACGAACTTCACATTTTATGATTTTTCTTCACTACGATTCTCTTTAGAAAATTGGAACGGACCCGACGAAAATTTAGGAACTACTCATGTTTCTGTTTTAAAGAGTTCAGTCGCTATCAGCTTGGCTAGAAGAGACTCTTTTGAGATATCAGATCATAGAGATGCACAGATGGGGTTCCACTATTTGTGATCGTGGAGCTTTTTTAAAAAACGTTTGTTAAGCCTTTAACTACGATCTTATAAGTGTTATTTAATTCATCATAAATCTCTACTTGATCCTCATGCATAATTTCTCCTTTTACACATTGCGAAGATTGGGACCTAAATCAAAAAGCCTGAAAGTAAACATTTTTCAAATTATAAAATGTGTTTGCAATTAATTTGAATGATAAATCTTAGCTTTGTTAAGGTTAGACACTTGACATAGTTGAACCAATGAAATCCTCAATCCAGTACTCCATTATGGATTAAATAACCAGTGATAAACACCAAAAAGTCAACTTACAGAGTTTATAGATAGAAAAAATCTTAAATAATGTTCACGAATTCAATAAGATTGAAAAATATGGCGTGATTTACTGTTTTTGGTATTAAGGGGATTCCCTGTCACGCTGATGAGAATTTCCATGACGCTTTTCACAGTTTGATTATATTAAGCACATATAAAACAATATTAAACTTCAACAAACATTTTTATAATGGAAAATGAGTTATTTTATTATATATCAGTGTATCGTATTTATTTAAGAAACTTTATAAATAAGAACATCTTTTTATTTATTTTTGTAAAAGTATTTTGCGCGACTTAAATAGAAGTTTTAGTTAGAAGGTGATTGAGAACGATTTCTTGTCACGCTAATAAATTTCTACATAAAACTTTTGACAGTTTGATTATATTATTTCTAAATTCAAACAAAATTTATTTCTAAATTTTTGAAGAAACGAATAAATCAATATGAAACTTTTTTAACAAACATTTTTGTAATTGTAAATGAGTTATTTTTAATATCTCAGTGTTTTACAATAATTCAGCTGCATGCCAAAAGTTTGTTCACATACCTGAATATACTAGTAATATTATGTAATTTGAGATGCCTTTGAGGTATCGTAGCGTTGCCAAAAAGAAACGTATAAAGTTGAATTTTCAATACACATATGCAGATCCATTCTTCTTTAAGGCAAATGTATATCGTACCCCACAATTACCCATAACAGTTTTGGCAGGTCATTGAAGTTACCAGGGGTCAAAATTTCGAAAACACTAATTTTTATTTTTCTCCATAAAATCCTTTATAAGTTATCAACTTTTTAAATAAATTAGCCACGTTTGTTCCTGAGCACAAAGTCATTGTGAATATGTTGGTTTTAATCTCAGAGAGTCGATATGGAACATTTTATTTGACATTTTTACAAAATCGAAATTTCTAAAATGTGACCCCTTCTGTCTATATCAATATGTTAAAATTCGAATTGATGCAAGAGAGACCAGACCATCCTAAAATGAGTTCAAGGATGGCTTTTTCACACATGAACAGTGGGTGATCCATTGTCAGTTTTGCTGAAGTTATTCTATTTCCATTAAAACTAACCCCAAATAACATGATATCTGCACAACGTTTCAGTGGTAAGTGAACAAACTTTCGGTATGCAGCTGTACAATTACTTTTAAAAGTTAATAGACTTTCTTTGTATAATGCAGATTGAATGCATTACCAGGAGACCTTAAACTCATCTCAAATGAATATGTATATATTTTGTGTCAAAGGGTATTGTTCATAATGTTTAATCATGTTATGTTTAACCATGTGTTTTATTAAATAGCTTCTTTTTAAAGCCCAATTCGGCGATGTCGCCTATTTGTAGTCTCATTAAATGCACTCCACGAACCATTCTCAGAGCTTTAGTTCCCGCGATGTAATCCTATGAAAATACCCTTCTAAATCAGAATGTTGTGTTTCAGCTCATAAAGATTCCCAAATAGCTCATGTTTAGCTGTAATCAGTCACACTAGTGATCTGACTTGAGTGCCAATTGGGCAACTTTGAACTTTTCACTTCTGGACACAGTAACTATATTCCCAGTTATCGAATTATTTCGGAGGGCATTCTTTGTTATTTCATAAAGACTTAGTAATGCATTGATACAAACTTAGAAATCCTCTCAAGGATCCTTATCAACAAAACTCTATGTAACAAGGAGTTTGCCTGATGAATTGTGAAAATTATCACATAATTACATCATTACATAAAGCCATGGGTAACCAATAATGAACGTAAGCAAGGCTAAAGACAAACTTTCATAAGAGTATATCATTGCATACAGTGAGTTTGAGTAACTATGTTTGCATTGATAAAATGTTATGATAAAATGTGAGTTATGATTAGCTTCACCATGGCAATATTTCAGGCAGTGTAAGTCTGAAATTCTAAAAGGTTAAAACATTAACCCTTTCCTTACTAACGTTGTTGGCAAATACATGAGTAGCGAGAAAGGTACTTATTTGAGTATTCTAGGCAATGTTTTGTGTTGATTTATCTGTGAAGCTGGAATCAACGAACATGAATATCTGTTTTGTCTACTTTTATCAGTCAAATAGAAGTCGCCTAGAGGTATTTGAACGAATGTTACTTCAGAACGTAAATACCTACAGACTGACCTGACTGAAAGATAATCTGCTTTATTGCGTTTATAACTTGTCTGTTACGTTTTGATTACATCGGACAGCAAAGAACTTAAAGTCTTTTGAACAAAGTAAAGCAAAAGCCTTACAGCCTATCTAATTAAGTTTCTCTAGAATTTAACAAATTTAATCATTTCTGGCATCAAGAAATAAGACTTCTGTTTATTTGATAAATAAAAAGCAATGTCCCAGAAATTAACCCTAGAGTTGGCTTTTCATAAGAACGAGTCTATATCAAAAGCTGCCTGTAATAACATGACTTTTATATATTAAGTATTAGCTACATTATTGATGGTAACTGGCTACACACCTAGTTCTAGTAACAAAGGGAAGGGAATCCTCAGACAATTAACCACAAGGTTAGGTCAATTCGCCTGTTCAGACAAGCACTCGTCACCCTGTAACCATTTGTAACAAAACAAAACCGGTGATAAATTATTTATTGTGACAAAAAGATAAGAATAAATTTTTACAGTTTTCAAATAAGGAATTTAAAAAAATCAAAACATTCAGCTCACGAACTTTCTGGAAAACATCATACAGCTAAATAGAAATAAATGTCTAATGTCATTATTAAAAGAATAACAGGTCACTTTTTATCATATGATTTCATTAATCAACTCTCGTTCTCGAGGGTTATACACAAATTCGCATGAGTTTCGTAAGAGTCATATGACACAATTCCGAGGGTTATAATTTCTTTATTACCGATTCTATTTCATTTAAAACACACGGAAAGCGGCCTGCTTTCTTTGCGGCGGCTCGCTTCAGTGACGTCACGAACAATGGTTTGATGACGTCACAGACGACGTAATCCAGTAACTCGCGCTGAAACAATCGTTGCTAGGCAAAAGTGATATGTGCACATGTGCTCATATTGAAAATATGTCATCACTTATGATTAACCATATGGGTAATAAAGGTATTAATATGATAATTTAGTCTAAAGTCATTGAAGTAATGATAGTATAGTACTTGTGTGGTTATTAAAAACTCATACTAACATGCTACTGCACGTTTGGTTCCGATATGACTCATACCAGATGTTGGATTCAATAAAATAAGGAAAATGTTCGTCATTCAGGACTTCAGTTGTGATGATAGTTGACCATGATACTAAAAACTGCCACATAAATCACGAATGTTTCTTTGGAGCTCCATAAGTCCTTTCTGTCCTGACAAATGTTGTGTTCTGACATCTAGATTTTCTCCAAAAGTTTACCTTTTTATTGTGAATAAGAATCAACACCGTAGCATTTGGGCAATAATGCTTTAATGATTTAATCTGTATCAGGGAAACTCGCTTGGGGTAAGATGCATGGTGCTTGATGATTTCTTCAAATTTGACCAATTGAATTGAGAACTGGTTCATTGTTCGATAGTAAAAATTTCATTGGTAAAATTTAATAACCGGACACCAGTGGGTGTTTATTCAATGAATTATGCGGATAAAGAGTAATAATTACGCTCTTTTTTTTGAAAATCATTGAAATCTGTCAATTTCTTGCCTTTTTGCAAAGAAAACAACCCATTTGAATTAAAATAAAAATATATCATCCGTCACCTTCATAAATGATGTCTAAAATTCATTTGATGAGCCAGAATGACATCTCATTTGTCCAAAAAAATCTTCCACTGATAAGTTTCTTAGAACCTTTTGATTCATGGTGAGGTTTTTTAATGTTGGTTAATGGTTTTTGATTATAAGGATATGATTACAAATTAAACACTTGAAAAGAAACATTTTTTACTAACTTTTCTTTAATTTTGAATTTTCATTTTTATTTGATTGATCCGTAATTTAAAAGAATTCGCAGCATTTACAAAGAATTCATGACGGAGCTACCTCTGTGGGGAGAGAAGTCAACTGATCATGAAACACTTAGATACGTTTTAGAGATTTAGAGAAGACCCAAAAATCATAAAGCAAATATTGTGTTCTTGTGTCAAAGAGTTCAAGATGTGTACGTGGCTAGTAAAGACTCTTGTGAGACTACAGATCATAAAGATGTACAGAGGATAGCTCCGATAAAGGAGGTTCCATTTATTGTGATCTAGGAGCTTTTTAAAACAGCCATTGTTAGCCGTTAACTACCATCTGTTTACTGTATTACAATTATTACTTGATCCTCTAACATTCTAACATAAAATTGGACCTTATGTAGAAGCCTCAAAGTCAAAATTTTACACTTCCTAAAACGTTTAAAAGCAATTAATTTGCTTGATAGATAGCGTTCTAAAGATAACCATGAATTTGTTTATACATTGATTTGAAAACCAGGTGAAAAAACACTTACAGAGTTTATAGAAAAGCACAAATCGAAAATAATGTTCGATAATTTAGAGGGATTCAAAAGAATAGTTTGATTAACGGATTTTTATTCAAAGGTGATTAAGAACGGTTCCTTGTCACGCTAATATAATTCCGTATTAAAATTCTAAATTCCTATGTCTGTTATCATATCAATATCATTCTGACCTGGAGCTAACTATCACCAAGTGATGCAACCTTCTGTGAAATTTAGGTGCGCACATTTTTAAAACGTTATCAGAAACAAATTACACTGAAAAACAAACTTTTAGATTGAAAAATTATTTTACACTATCAAAACAAAAAATAACACGCCGGAATGCCTGGCACATGGATTTTTTATTTCGTAATAATGGTGGCCTGAGGTTAACTAACTTTTTTAAAATGTTGAACAAATAGAAAATGATCTCAAAAAACAAGGAAGACATTCAACAAACACAAAAAACACATTTGCTGCAAAATTAGTGCTCTTTCCTTCAGTTATGTTATCTGTTCTTCCTATTTTCTAATTCAAGGGAAGATGCAGTCAGAAGAGAATATTCCCAATAAGTTATTCAGTTTCACCAATCAGCTGGAAACCAGAAGTTTTTCACTTGCTAGTTTATCTTAGTGAAAATACCCTATAATTTTTATTTATTTGGACTTCAATAAAATAACTAAGGATCACCAATTGACCAAATGTAAAATAGCCGTTACTTACTCAGGACTCGTCTTTCATGCAAAATTTCTATTTTTCGCATAATAAAGAGTAATATGTTTTGAAATTCTGATTGCCTCAAATTTAGATAAAAATTTCCTTATCGACCCTCAGCGAGAAAAAAACACCCAGCACAATCACATTTACTTATTGCATAGACTCAATCGTGATTAAAGCTGTGGATAACTAAACTAATTTTAACCTTTTCTTATTCATCTTAATTTTAAGAAGAAAGAAAGAAAAATAGAAATGTAAGGAAAGTATCTTTCATGTTTAGTGGAAGTAATCATCATGGGCTTTAAGAAATAAGACTCCTACTGTTACCTAACGGACATACCAGCATGTTATAGAAATAAACTACTCATGAACTACATTGATATGAGGAAAACAATCTGCATACTTGAAGGTTTGAATTGAATATGTACACTAATGAATATAATCAAAGGCTACCTATAATATCATGTCGTTAATGCTAGTAACTTTTTAAGTTATGATTTATTAATCAATGCTTAAGATTGTCTGACATGAATACAAATGGATTTCATGCTTTTAAACTCGTACTCATTGACAAAGATGATGGAACATTTTGTGTGACAACCTGGATATTGTCAAACTTGTTTACAGTATAAAATAAGTAAAGAAATATGTACAGGTTTCATTGTTTATGAGCATTGAAATTGTCTGATTATGTAACTGCAATCCTTTCGGTTACTTCGGTTAAGTGCATTTTAAGGTTGTTTAGCTGATGATGGTTGTCTACTTTTCATTCAACTGAAATAAAATGATATCAACGATGAAGAAACTTGTAATAGATAATGATGAGTCAAACATTTGGTATCACAAAACAAATGGCTTACATCTCAAATTTAACAATTCATCAAATGATAGAATTTAAGCTAGAATTGCATCTGTACTTTTAGCACAGGGTATAAATATCTGAGATGGCTTGAGCCGTACATGCCTTGAAATAGTATAATTTAAATTGAATTGCATCTGTACTTTTAGCACAGGGTATCAATATCTGAGATGGCTTGAGCCGTACATGCCTTGAAATAGTATCATTTAAATTGGACAAACAGATTGTTAATTCCAATAAAAAAAACCCCGATAAGTTGCATGAGGGACACTGTTTCTTTTAAATGCTTCTTGAAATCAGTTTCAGGTGTTAAACGAATTGATCAAATCATCAACTACTACACCAAAATATTTGACGTGCCAATAGCAGAGGACTTGTTTGGTATTTGGAAAATACCTAATTCTTCACATTTGAGTCCGCAAGTTATACCAAAATGTTGAATTAAACTTTAAAGATTAGGGAAATGTTCCCCATTCATCATCAAGTACTTCTATTAATGATTGACGCAAGTATCAAAAGCTGTCGCTTCATAAATGTTATTTTGATGGTTAATTTGTCCCATCTAAATTTATGTTGACAAGAGTTCTATTCCGACCTTCAAAATCTTTTTTGATTATTGGGCGGTTAATGGAACGAGATCTTTGGCAGTGATGTCCTATTCAATCGGAATCCTGTAGACACTTGCCGGGTGTTTTACTGCAAAGTACTTGATATTTTCTTTGATTCAAGTTGAATTGAGAACTGGTTCGATATTTCATGGTGAAAATATAGCCTAAGTTCAATTTGTTAAGATTTCAATAACCAGATGGCAATGGGTGTTGATTAAATGAAATTCTGGAAACTTTGGATTTCATCAGAGAGTACTAATGGCGCCACCGATTAGTATCTTAGAACAATTGAAATCATGCTGAGATATTTTTTTGTTTGGTTGTTTTATTAATCATACGGATAAGAATAAAACGTTCGAAAAGAGACACTTCTTAACTAAAATTACAATTTAATAAAAGTTAATTTGATTGATCTGTAATTTTAAAGAATTCAGCACTTTTTCCATGGCATAAACCCTGAAAGGAAACACTAGTTATCTCATCTAAGTGAATCTCGATTCAATTGCATTATTGAGAGGTTTATGCAATATACTTCTCTTATTAGTGTCATGATCAAACCTTATCAACTATTTTAGATTTAAGATAGGTTCCGTTACATCATAACCACTGACAACTAGAAATTACAAAACGAACCCACCACAAAAACGTTACATATCTGGAGTTTTTTTCATTAGTTCATCTTTATTGAGCTCAATTAGCAAATGCTGACACTAAATATGTCCTTATGAGTTACAACAAAATACCAACTTCACATTTTATGATTTTTCTTCACTACGATTCTCTTTAGAAAATTGGAACGGACCCGACGAAAATTTAGGAACTACTCATGTTTCTGTTTTAAAGAGTTCAGTCGCTATCAGCTTGGCTAGAAGAGACTCTTTTGAGATATCAGATCATAGAGATGCACAGATGGGGTTCCACTATTTGTGATCGTGGAGCTTTTTTAAAAAACGTTTGTTAAGCCTTTAACTACGATCTTATAAGTGTTATTTAATTCATCATAAATCTCTACTTGATCCTCATGCATAATTTCTCCTTTTACACATTGCGAAGATTGGGACCTAAATCAAAAAGCCTGAAAGTAAACATTTTTCAAATTATAAAATGTGTTTGCAATTAATTTGAATGATAAATGTTAGCTTTGTTAAGGTTAGACACTTGACATAGTTGAACCAATGAAATCCTCAATCCAGTACTCCATTATGGATTAAATAACCAGTGATAAACACCAAAAAGTCAACTTACAGAGTTTATAGATAGAAAAAATCTTAAATAATGTTCACGAATTCAATAAGATTGAAAAATATGGCATGATTTACTGTTTTTGGTATTAAGGGGATTCCCTGTCACGCTGATGAGAATTTCCATGACGCTTTTCACAGTTTGATTATATTAAGCACATATAAAACAATATTAAACTTCAACAAACATTTTTATAATGGAAAATGAGTTATTTTATTATATATCAGTGTATCGTATTTATTTAAGAAACTTTATAAATAAGAACATCTTTTTATTTATTTTTGTAAAAGTATTTTGCGCGACTTAAATAGAAGTTTTAGTTAGAAGGTGATTGAGAACGATTTCTTGTCACGCTAATAAATTTCTACATAAAACTTTTGACAGTTTGATTATATTATTTCTAAATTCAAACAAAATTTATTTCTAAATTTTTGAAGAAACGAATAAATCAATATGAAACTTTTTTAACAAACATTTTTGTAATTGTAAATGAGTTATTTTTAATATCTCAGTGTTTTACAATAATTCAGCTGCATGCCAAAAGTTTGTTCACATACCTGAATATACTAGTAATATTATGTAATTTGAGATGCCTTTGAGGTATCGTAGCGTTGCGAAAAAGAAACGTATAAAGTTGAATTTTCAATACACATATGCAGATCCATTCTTCTTTAAGGCAAATGTATATCGTACCCCACAATTACCCATAACAGTTTTGGCAGGTCATTGAAGTTACCAGGGGTCAAAATTTCGAAAACACTAATTTTTATTTTTCTCCATAAAATCCTTTATAAGTTATCAACTTTTTAAATAAATTAGCCACGTTTGTTCCTGAGCACAAAGTCATTGTGAATATGTTGGTTTTAATCTCAGAGAGTCGATATGGAACATTTTATTTGACATTTTTACAAAATCGAAATTTCTAAAATGTGACCCCTTCTGTCTATATCAATATGTTAAAATTCGAATTGATGCAAGAGAGACCAGACCATCCTAAAATGAGTTCAAGGATGGCTTTTTCACACATGAACAGTGGGTGATCCATTGTCAGTTTTGCTGAAGTTATTCTATTTCCATTAAAACTAACCCCAAATAACATGATATCTGCACAACGTTTCAGTGGTAAGTGAACAAACTTTCGGTATGCAGCTGTACAATTACTTTTAAAAGTTAATAGACTTTCTTTGTATAATGCAGATTGAATGCATTACCAGGAGACCTTAAACTCATCTCAAATGAATATGTATATATTTTGTGTCAAAGGGTATTGTTCATAATGTTTAATCATGTTATGTTTAACCATGTGTTTTATTAAATAGCTTCTTTTTAAAGCCCAATTCGGCGATGTCGCCTATTTGTAGTCTCATTAAATGCACTCCACGAACCATTCTCAGAGCTTTAGTTCCCGCGATGTAATCCTATGAAAATACCCTTCTAAATCAGAATGTTGTGTTTCAGCTCATAAAGATTCCCAAATAGCTCATGTTTAGCTGTAATCAGTCACACTAGTGATCTGACTTGAGTGCCAATTGGGCAACTTTGAACTTTTCACTTCTGGACACAGTAACTATATTCCCAGTTATCGAATTATTTCGGAGGGCATTCTTTGTTATTTCATAAAGACTTAGTAATGCATTGATACAAACTTAGAAATCCTCTCAAGGATCCTTATCAACAAAACTCTATGTAACAAGGAGTTTGCCTGATGAATTGTGAAAATTATCACATAATTACATCATTACATAAAGCCATGGGTAACCAATAATGAACGTAAGCAAGGCTAAAGACAAACTTTCTTAAGAGTATATCATTGCATACAGTGAGTTTGAGTAACTATGTTTGCATTGATAAAATGTTATGATAAAATGTGAGTTATGATTAGCTTCACCATGGCAATATTTCAGGCAGTGTAAGTCTGAAATTCTAAAAGGTTAAAACATTAACCCTTTCCTTACTAACGTTGTTGGCAAATACATGAGTAGCGAGAAAGGTACTTATTTGAGTATTCTAGGCAATGTTTTGTGTTGATTTATCTGTGAAGCTGGAATCAACGAACATGAATATCTGTTTTGTCTACTTTTATCAGTCAAATAGAAGTCGCCTAGAGGTATTTGAACGAATGTTACTTCAGAACGTAAATACCTACAGACTGACCTGACTGAAAGATAATCTGCTTTATTGCGTTTATAACTTGTCTGTTACGTTTTGATTACATCGGACAGCAAAGAACTTAAAGTCTTTTGAACAAAGTAAAGCAAAAGCCTTACAGCCTATCTAATTAAGTTTCTCTAGAATTTAACAAATTTAATCATTTCTGGCATCAAGAAATAAGACTTCTGTTTATTTGATAAATAAAAAGCAATGTCCCAGAAATTAACCCTAGAGTTGGCTTTTCATAAGAACGAGTCTATATCAAAAGCTGCCTGTAATAACATGACTTTTATATATTAAGTATTAGCTACATTATTGATGGTAACTGGCTACACACCTAGTTCTAGTAACAAAGGGAAGGGAATCCTCAGACAATTAACCACAAGGTTAGGTCAATTCGCCTGTTCAGACAAGCACTCGTCACCCTGTAACCATTTGTAACAAAACAAAACCGGTGATAAATTATTTATTGTGACAAAAAGATAAGAATAAATTTTTACAGTTTTCAAATAAGGAATTTAAAAAAATCAAAACATTCAGCTCACGAACTTTCTGGAAAACATCATACAGCTAAATAGAAATAAATGTCTAATGTCATTATTAAAAGAATAACAGGTCACTTTTTATCATATGATTTCATTAATCAACTCTCGTTCCTACAAAACAAATTCATGACATTTTTACAGTTACGACATGAACGAAAGTATATTAGACATATTGAAAAAATGGATGTAATGTTTTCAAAGTCGTAATCATTCTCCAGTGTTTGTTCCCAACAGAAGTGATAAAGAATATTGAAAGTCAATCTGTCTCAGACTCATTTGCAGCTCAAATGTATTTGAGGATGAACGGACAAGATGACTATTTCAATATTAATAGAAGTTGGATTAATCGTAGCATATTTCAATTGTAAAATGACATTTTGTTAGCATTTAAAGGTGATATTTTCTATTTAGTTAAAAGGCTCTATGACAGTAGTAATGGGTGCCAAACAGAGTACTCAAAGGTCGATTGAGGTTCCCGCTGGTTACTTCCTCGTCCTTTCTCCTCTGATACGTGTTAAGGTTACTTATGACTTCCTATTAACTGTATAATAAAGGAAAATTAGTTGAATATGACGTTGATCCATCGTGGCACTGTTATCACGTCTTCCCTTCTCTTTAGTCTGTTAGTGCTTTAATATTGATATTTAATATAATCTTTATGAGGCTGGCTATCACTCTATGCGTCATGTGAGGGTTGTTGCTCACAATCTGATGAGTATTAATTAATACGAAAACACGGAAAATTTTATTATATATATGCCTGTTTGAATCGCTAGTATAATATGTAAGTCCCTTATCCCACCTTTCTCTTTATTGTTACAAAATGTACATTTTACTCTAACTTTAAACTTTTACAATTATTGTTTATTGAATATTTATTAAGTTACTTATTAAGCCATAAACATCTCTGTATTGACGGGTCATTCATCATCTGTTTTGAATATTTTACGCTAAAGGTGTTTATTGTAAAATCACTAGTCGCCATAACAGTATCAATCAATTACTTAGGGAAATAGTACTCATTACAAGAAATAATGTCTCACAAAACAACATACGACACTTCACATTAAATATATTGATGATATCTCTCATACAGATCCCATTAATAATAATTAACAAGAACACTTTTCTTATTTCTATAAAAACCGATATTGATTTAGGAACTGTATACTATTAAGCTCATTATTTGAAACTCAGGTATGTAATTAATCTTCGCTGTTTGGCAAAGATGACAAACAAAACTAAAGGTTCCCTTAAAGTTTAGAATCAGATGAGTTTAATTTTTAGATAAACATTTAATCTTTGTACTTAATAGTAGCCAATTATAATGTTTCCAAAAGCGGAGAGGTTTGAAGCTGTAAGAATGAATGCTAATTATAACAGAAAGATAAACATTTTTGTAAAACCATTTTGTTAGGGTTTTGAATAATTCTTCAATATCAATGCGTGCCAAATTAAAATAATTGATAAATAAATAAATTGAATTAAAATAAACGCAAAAATGTAAATAAATCTATAGTTTGATACATAAAAATAATAATAGCCAAATGATATGCTCCCAATTAAAGTGATCATTTCATTGTTGACAAAACGAGAAATATTTTTTTCTATTTGTATTTCCATCCTGACCTCGACATAATGTTCGCCATTGCATTATGGCCACATGTCTAATTTTTTAACGTGACGTCTTTTGAACCATGTTCGGTAAATTCACACACTGATATTTTGTCGTTGCTTCATGACATTCGAAACTTGCCTTTCATTCATTTATGTGACAGCAGCTATTTTTCACGATTAACAATTGGGCCAGCCTTCTATCAAATTATCAAATCTAGTAAACGTTTCTGTCGTTTCATTCTAGCGGCAAGTGACACTGCCATTTTAGTTGCATGGACTTGTTTACACGAGTTTGATGTTCGATCAGCGTGAAAACACTTTTTAAAAAAAAAAAATCTCATTTCATCAGTTCCATTTAATCATACTGAAAAATTCTAGTTTTAATGGACAAAGGTAATGACATTCTTTTCACTCGGGATGAACTTTTTACAAATTAATGTTTCATTTCCAATTTCAATTAAGTTGTAAAAGGATGCACAGTTATTTAACATCCCTTGCAATACAAAGTCGTAAATGATCACTTGATTTTCACATTCAAATGTTCAAACTTTGCTACCAACAAATTTATAAAGAGAACAGTAATGTAATTGTTGAATCACTACACCTTCTTGAAGGTACCGTACCACTTCTCTGAAGTTACTTTTCTGAACACTGTCTGAAGCTCTCAGAGTCTGCTTCCAATAAACATTCAAACCTCTTATTGTCTGATGATCGCTCTCAGAGTCTGCTTCCAATAAACATTCAAACCTCTTATTGTCTGATGATCGCTCTCAGAGTCTGCTTCCAATAAACATTCAAATCTCTTATTGTCTGATGATCGCTGCTGTTTTTTTAAAGGTTGTTATTTCATTCTGCTGCGGAATCACTCCAACATGACTTTACACTTCTTCTCAGCATTATCATATAGATATTATAACATGATAACAGTTGTTCCTATACTGTTCTGATGTTTAGTATCGGGCGCTCTTTACTTCAAATGTCAATGGGTGTTATCAAATTAATGTGTATATTTTAAAAACAAAACTGAGAAAGGTTGGCAAATACATTAACAAATATGAAAATTAAATCCCAACAATGAACTCTTGAGATCATTGCCACACAGTAATGGGAATTAGGTGATTTTTCGTTCAAGGGTTGAATTCAAACTAAGAGTCGAACACTTGCGACCAGTTATTGAATATTTGTATTGTCTTATGTTAGCTTTTCTATAGAAGTAGCTTGTTTCAATGTGTTTAGGGGATCAAAGAGACAGGGTACAGGTAAGGATACAGGAAATCAGGGAGCTTATTCACAATACCAAAATGTGCAGATATTAATTATACTTAATGAAAACAATAGTTATTCATGAGTATAATATTGAAATTATTATCAACCTTTTTCAGAACCAAATGTATTGAGGAGGTATGTCAAACCATATCGTGATGTCACGTCGTAAAAAAATATTACACATAAGGTAACATAAATGTCTTTTTTGAAACAACAACTTTTGAAAGGAGCAAGACAAAACTCTTTCATTTTATCATACTAATAAGACAATGAAAATATTCCTTGATGCCTTCAAAACCTATTCTTTATAACATAACAGGGCAAAATGACAATCAGGCTAACCCTTTTCGTATTTTTTGACTTTACGGTATGACTATCTGAGTTGCAAGGTAGTTTAAATACTCAATGTTATCATACGAAGTTCTTATAAGGAAGTCAGATCGTACATAACGATAAGGCTACCTAGTTAAGTCAACGGTAAGACTGCTTTAATGTATTTTAATATAACCCATCTCAATGAATAGGCAATTATACTACGTCTCATTAGAAACTTCAAAACCGATGACGGCCTCTATGTATTATGGCGTATCATTGAGTATAAAAAGGCAGTTAAGATAGATTTAGAAGGAATAGAATTCATTTGCGAAATATTGTCTGCGTTGTTGGTTACCTTTTTTATGAGTAATTGGAAACACCGAAGATCGTAGAAAGTATGAATGACCAAATTCCCTCTGCGTCACATATTTGCTATGTAAAAATTGTTAAGAATTATTCAAAATCAATGAAGATGATAAAACACAAAAACATTGAGTGCACAATTTCAACTCAAGGGAGTTCTCTGTAATTGTTTCTTTTATAACGTATGGTCCTTTCTAATTCATGGGAAAATAGAGACTGAAGAAGTTGAGTTAGTTCCACCAAATTGTATTTCATTGAATAGTTTTAGTGAGTTATTGCTGAATTCGCTCCACTGTGGCAATAGCTCAACAAGTACCAGCGTGACGGTATTACTGGTACTTTTAAGTTTAAAAAGAAGCTGATGAAATATCATGTGACGGATAAAGTACCGTAGTCATAAATTCACCATCTTCAACATTAATCATTAAAACAAATAATTCAGTTAAAGCTATGTAACTGTATCAAATAATAATCTCCGCGAAACAATAGAAGATTGTTTAAGTTAAATATTTAATACAAAGAAAATGAAACTTGCTACCACATTGGTACCGAAAACTAGATAAAATCGTCACAGCACGTCAAAATCACTTTAGCTCAACATGCCTAGAATATATTTTTAAATAACTTTTGGTCCGCATTTTAAAAATGGCTTTCATCAGAAGAAGGATTGTAAGATTATTAAAAGAACTTGAAAACATTACAAACAATTTCAGTAAGTACGTCATCCCGTGGATCTTTTGTTCTGTTACGGCCATGTGTGTTGTTAAATTAATAGAAACTCGATAATTGACTGATTGGTTCATGAAATGATTCTCTGATGTAATTTTGAAAATACTTTCAATTATACGGCCATTTTAGTGTGAACTCCTTTGATTCTTTCGAGCTTGGAGAAGGGTCGTAATGAGAGAAAAGACGGAGAGACATATTGAGAAATATTACCCATATGGTTATTCATAATCGCTGACATATTCTAAATATGAGCACATGTGCACATACCACTTTTGCCTATCAACGATTGTCTAAGCGCGAATAACCGTATTGCGTCGTCTGTGACGTCATAAAGTCACTCTTCGTGACGTCACTGTAGCGGGCCGTCGGAAGGGAAGGACACCGTTTACTGAATATTTCCAAGTGTTTAAAATGGAGTAGAAGCGGTAATAAAGAAATTATTATCCTTGGAAGTGTGTCATATGACTTTTATGAAACTCGTGCAAATATATGCATAACCCTTGCTCTCGCTCTGGTAATATAAACCTTCTACATTTGTAGACCTTGAAACGCATGAATTAGGACAGAGGTTACAAAAACATAAGATGTTACACATCTTTGTTGGTAGAGAATGACATAATCAGGGATCCCTCAAACATGAAAAACGCACTGTGATCAAGTTCCTTACCAAATGGGGATGCAAAGCTACAGAAATACGTAATCGCATATGATGGTGTAAGGATGCTACTGACTATTCAACAGTTTGTCGCTGGTCTCTTCAGGGGCAGGAGTCCTTAGACCTTCAGAAGTTACCAGTTTTGAAACCTGAAATCCGCCCTACGTGGAAGGCATTTCTGGGATGACGAAGACATCAAGGCTGCGACAGAAACGTGGATTTGGGGGGGGGGGGGGGGGGGGGGGGGGGGTTAAAAACTTCATAACACTCCCTGTGTTGTGTGATGATAGCTGCTATTTCACACAAGTTCTTGTTACACTTCGGAATCACGTCAAACATGATTTCACACAATGTTAGCACTTTTATATAGAGTTTGATGAAGATTATTAACTCAGAATGTTCGTAAATTGATCAATGTTGTCAAGCGTTCTTCACTTCAAATGTCGATGCATGTGTTCAAATCAATATAAATAACAACCTCAACCGAGTAAAAAAGTAAAATCCAAACCATGAGCTATTATAATAGAATTTAAATTCTAAACTTCTTATCAAACAACATGTACACCGATATCATTATAATTACCGTCAGTACATTAGATATTACAATAATAGAACACGATTATCTAGGTCATTAATGATACAAATGAAAGGTAGAATTGCATAACAAGTTAAAACTTTTTCAAAACGAAGAATATCAAATTATATATTATATAACTTCAGCTCAGTATGACGATATAATTAAAGTATATAATTTCTTAAAAACTTTTTCTTGAATTACGATATCTTTTAAAATGAAAAATGATTTATAAAGTTCAAATTATTTGTTTTTGAATTGATCTGTGATGTGACAGGATTGGTTCAATTCAAACTAAATTTAAAGAATTTTCACTAGTTTAATCAGGTTAATGAAAATTTAATCCAATGCATAGATTACAGCCGTGTCGGGTAAAGATACGCACTCGCACAATACTTAATCAAGTAAAGCAGGATGAGTGTTAGCTTGTAATAGATTTATGTCTTTAGGCAATTTAGAAGATAACATGAAATTTTTGAAAAGGTAAAAAGGACTTTAATGTTGATTATTGGTACAAAATTGGTAAAAACTGACAAAATTCCTAGCAAACATGTTGTCAGCAAACAGTTTTCCTTCCCACATAACAAATGTCATTGGAAACCAAAATATTGATCCTACTGTCGGTTTGTCCTTAACTAGACTTCAGAAAACAGTTTAAAATGCTATCAAAATCAAAATATTGGAAATGTTAGGTGTATTTAAACCCTGCGTACGTATCTTTAGCCTACACATGCCGACCTACGGGAATAGGGGGTTAGTCGTTGAAAAACTTTCAGTGTCACTGACAAAAACATTTCAACATGTATATTTTACATTAACATTAACATTAACATTAACAAAGCTACCATTCCTGGACGTATCTCTTGATAACTCTTCCGACAAAATCTCTGCCTCAGTCTACAGGAAACCTACCCACACTGACCAGTACATTAACTATCTCTCCAATCACCATCCACAAATAAAACGTGCCATAGTCTCTACCCTTACCAGACGCGCCAAGGCTATCTGCGACCCCACTCAACTCAACAAAGAAATCAACCATCTAAAAACAACCTTCATTTCTCTCAACGGCTACCCATAACAACTGGTTGAACAAACCACCTCCGCCACCCTCCACCAGCAGAACGACCGCCCACCTAAACCGGAAGCATCCCCGATCCGTGTTAACATCCCCTATCAAGGACAAATCAGCCACCACATCAGCCGACTTCTCAGAAAAACAGCAAGCATTAATGTCACTTTTCACTCAGACAAAACTCTGAAAACTATCCTGAGAGCGAATGGGAGAGGGGGTAGTGATCAGACTAAACAAAATCCAAGAGGGTGTGTTTACAAAATCAGTTGTGATTGTGGCAACAACTATATTGGTGAAACCTGCCGACCCATCAACATCAGACTTAAAGAACATAAAACTTCAGTAGACAAATTGGATCTAAAATCTGCCCTTTCAGAACACATCGTCAACAACCCAAACCATTCATTTAACTGGCAAAACACCGAAATCCTGGCTTCAAACATCACTGATTGGCGAAAAAGAAAACTTTTAGAATCAATCAACCTGAAACGATTAGCTCCCGATATACCATACTTTGTATCATATCATCATTCACCTGAAGAAGGGGCAAGAAGTAGCCCAGAAACGTCGTGAGATATCAAATAAAGAAGTTGTTATCCATAAGAAGTTGTCTAGCATTATTACACCAACATCTAAATGCCTTTGAAGAATTTCATTAACAATGAAGCTCTAAACTTAAACAGTAACATGATTTTTATCCCAAATACTGTATTTCTTTTGGGAAGAATGAACATGTATCTCTTAGGTGCCTAGCTTTAACCGACAGCACTGTATATCTTAATAACATTCCATTGAAATCTTGTAACACCGCTCGATATTTTGAAGTAGTGTCTGTTACCTCACACGATCAAAACTTACTAAGTTTTACAAATTTCTTTCTGCCACCAATGTACCCTCTCCTGGCGTCCATAATCAATGTGTCTTAGCCAGAGGTTGGTTTCCAACCAATTATTTCAACTAGACAATCCTCTACACAATTAATCTTAATCTATCCATGTGATGAGGAGCATAGCTTGTCATTAAAGCACCTCTGTTCTTCCATCCAATGCAACACGTGACGTGCACTTAACATAACATAACTTAGCAAAATATCACATAATCTATTGTAAAGCAAGTCAAGATATAATGATCGTTTCTGAAAAGTATTTCTAGAGACTGACGATAAGTATGATCATATTGCTCTCAGTACAGTTGCTCGGCTCTCTTTAAAGCAAATTATCAATATAAATTTTCTGAGAGGTTTCTGATCATGGAGATGTAGACAGGGTAGGCCTGGTAAGTTGAGTTCAATGATGTGTCAGTAAGGAACTCTCATTGATAGTAATTTAAGAGACGTTTATGAGATGCAGTACCCTGCATAACGTAATAGACGGTGGTTGCGAATAAATGTATCAAATGAGAGATATATTCGTACCGTGGTTTTGAAGTTTTCTTAATGAGGTAATATTTCCATTAGTGCATTATGCCACAGCCCATTTGAAATGTATTTTGTAAGAATATTTTTGTGATGATGATCAATATCAGATATGAGAAATTCAATTACTTGCCATGAAATGGCCAATAAAGGAGAAATAAATCAAATCAGTATCATGAAATCAAACAAGCTTAACTATTATCATTTAGAACTGAATAGGAATTTCAGAGAGGAGTTAATACTAAGTTCTTTTTCAGCATTCATAACATTAGCTCAAAATATAATGAATTCAGATTCTGAACATATTGGACAGACATCATCAAACATTTGAGGTCACGATGAATAAGTTACATGAAAACGGTTCTCTTGTTACTCTTTATAAATTGATGGTTCCATTTTAATTTACTTGTTAAGAGAATGCATTGTTATAAAGCATTATTTCAAATACAATATCGTCAATTGGCGATTAATATTGTCTAACATTTGATAATAACTTCCACTTAAGATAATATTGTAAGACATTTGCCAACTGTTCACTAACAACATTTTTAAAAATTAAAAATGCCCATAAGGCTTTGTAAAATGTTAGCATTTGATTTACACATTCCACTTTGAGTTAAAGCAATTCGTTCACGCTTAAAGCAGTAATATTTGACACTCGTTATAGATGAGCTGTTTTCTTTAAGCTTCGTTTACATAGAGTTATATATGTCTGTTATTTCAAAGTCGTATTTTTGAAAACATAAAATCATTTTTTTACAGAACTTATGCAGCCGTTCGGAAATTTAATTTAAACAATCCTCCAAGGACAATGTTGTCATGCAATAAAGGAGAAATGGAAATTTGGACAGGTTTGATGGGCATGTTATATAATTTCCATTGTAAATGGTGGCAAAGATTAGTTACCATTTCTCATGTTTTCCGAACTTGAGAAAAAATAGCATAATATTTCAAAACCACCGAGAAGCAATTTAACAAAAACAATCACTTTCTCATGAAAAAGTAATTCAGTTACAAAGAGATATTGCCAGTGAAATTTAGAAAAAAATGAGTATGTGTTTTTTTTTTATGAAAGTGAGTGATTAAACTTTAAATAGCTCTTCTTTGGTAATATTGTAGCCAAAACATTATTGCTAAAGGAATCAGAAGCTAAAACCTCGTGTACAGACTCCTAAGATTTACAATTGATAGATTTTGTGTTTCTGTGGCCCCCAAATGGCGTTCCTGTGACCCTTAGTTGAATAGAATATTGATAAGTCTGATGAGCTACAGTGTAAGTGGTCTTTTAAGGTATAATATATTTAATCAATTTAGGATTCGTCTATGACTGTATTTAAATTTACGATTCCATGATATTATATTGCAATATGTCATTTGCAATGCTGTAAAGAATTCAAGAAGGAAACAGTGCAATCAAAAAGAAACTGAAATAAACATGTTTTGGACAAATTCACACAATTCGAAATATGTTCTTGATTATGATACACATTCGAATCCATATAGTTTAATAGCATAGACAGAAGAGACCGGATCATTTGATTTTTTTAATGATTTTGTCCAATAAATCTATATCATTAATGGTATTTTTTCAAATAATCTTTCACGTATATTTGTTAATCATGACACACCTAATTGTACAAAGAAAGGTAATCGGCCTATTGATGGAGCAACACACTTGCGTTCTTGGTGTTTTCACAATAAAGAGTTTGCTAACTAAAATAACTTTTTCTTATATTTGTACATTCTTGATCCCCTTCTTCAGATTAGATTTGATAACTTTGCAAAATTAATCATGTGCTACAAATTGTGGTAGCATGACATCCAACTGAACTCGTAAGGTTCTTACTCGAAATAAAGTAAGAGGAGACGATACAATCTTTAGGGATGTCCTTTATGTAGTGGTGCGTATCGGTTACATCTGTGGATGTGTAATTTAAATTGTTAGTGACGCAAGAGGTTATATCTTTATAATTTTTTTCTAGATTTTTAAGTTAGTCAAGAGTTTGTTCTGATAATGGCTAAAATTGTCACTTTCCACTAAGAATTTTATCTACAATGGATAGATTTGTATATTCAGATAATGCTTACCAGACTGACGCATCCATATAATTGAAGCTACATCAAATTGGTCGAACAGCTGCTCTGTGTAAAGTATCAACGGATAGAGGTAATTATAAATCACCACATCACTTCGCCAAGGTTTTGTTCTTCAGACTAGTTCAGTGGATCCTTAAAATAGGAATCCATAACATTTATCTTTCAGGGCCTAGATATTCGAAGCTCTCTTAGCGCTAAGATAGTCGTAAACCAATGTTAATGTATGGTACATACGACTATCTTAGTGCTAAGAGAGCTTCGAAAATCTGAGCCCTGGTTTACAGATGCATGAACCTATAACACTTTGAATGCCTATATCTTTTCCCTGAGGTGTATCGCTTTAGATGGTAGTAGTATCTTCAACACAGTTAGGAATATAAAGACGTTGCACTTAAATCAGATAAATGTTACAGTTATCTTGGTAATAACTAAATCAAAATACTTAAAAACCTACATGAATCTTCATATAAGTTACATACTCAATCAGTTAACCATATTAAATGAATCGTTGTTATTTTACCATAGAGTAATTATTTTATGCATTTTCTCATTTCTGTAAAACTTAGTATATTGTTTTAAGAAGGATAATGTTCAAACAGTTTTGTACTCTGTACCGTGAGGTCTTCCTAGAGAAATAAATTCTCTCTCTAAAATTATTTAAGTTGGTAAACGATTTGATGTCAGTACCAATTTCCGCTCAAAATCTCTTAAACCTTGGAGCTTGTAACGAGCCCTCACGCTTACTAGCTGAGATTTTCTACTATCCAGTTCTCTGACATATTTAAACTCATGGAAGGTCAGGTTGAATATTTGTAAAATCATTTCTTATTTCTTTTCATACGGTATGTCTTCTACAGCCATGATTTTTCAGTTTACATCAATCAATTATGCCAAGGACTGAAACACCTGTAATATATCTTCAAACATCCCAAAGGCGTTGTATAAATGTGCTTCTTTTTTGCTAAAAACTTGATTCAGCTTGGTATTTTAAACTATTTCTAAAAATTTCAGAAATAAAAGAAATTAGTAATTTGACTAAAATGAAACTAAAGTTTCTGTAAAAAAATTATAGCTTTTTTGCAACTGAAAAAAAATCTCATGATGGCTTTTGGAAAAAGGATACCTACTGTTTATGAGAAAGATAAATACGCATTTGACGGAAATGAACTACCGAGATTGAACCAAGAGGTTAATCGAAATCGTGAGAATGGCAACTAGACTTTTTATGTTGTAGAGAAAATTGACCTAACACATCTTCAAACTTAGGGAGTAAATAGTTAAGTAACCCTTTTTCATGAACATGACTATTTTCTATGTGTATTTGTAAAAATAAAATTTGCATGTTCAACTTAAACGGTTGCATTGGTAAGACTTAAAGTTCCAGTAAAATCTCAAGCTCATGGTAAAACCTATTAGGCGGTATTTGCGAGAAATGAACACAACAACAATATGGATAGAAAAAAATCCGGATGTTTTTTTTACCGAGAACCAATAACTGTTGTTAAAAGATATATCAAAAGCTATTTAGTAACTAACAATGACAACATTAGATACGTCATGCCTTGTTCAAGTTGTCTTTTTGAGGACTGAAAATAAGCTAAATTGTGAGACAAAAGTATTACCATGAATGAAATGGTTTCGAAGTTCAGGATCTAAAAGATATAATTATTTAAAAGCGATTGCCCTTGAGCATGATTTGAATAAATGACCAAAATATGGACGCGCTCTTAAGTCATATAAACTCAATAAACTATAATTATGAATATTCAATTAATTTCATATAAAAAAACAACATGGTATACTTGTGGAAATGTGGGAACAGTGTGGCTGATCTGTTAGACGTTTAAAATTACATAAACATGATTATGGTACAAAGAGAATATATTTAGAAAAAAATGTATACATACAAAATAAGTAATTTCCTGGAAATAACTGAAATTAATTGGCAAACACATTGAGACCAAATGGATACTTTGATATATTCCATGTACATGTCATTTTTTGAAAGTTGTCACAACCTATATTCAACAGCAAAGAGGTCATTATTGGACGTCACGTGCTGACATATCCTACTTTCACAGTCATTTCAAGCACTCAGTTTACTAGTTGAAGGGGATTAGGTGCCAGAGAAAATCCTGTATTTTTTCCTTCTTTCAATATAAGGGTAAACTTCTTCACATTGTTTCGTCAAATCTCAATAGCTGTCAATTTGTGTGACAAGTGAATGATCCTCGAAAAACTTATCCCTGTCCTTCAATTTCATTAAACACACTCACATGGCAATCGTTAAAATAAATCTGTTCAAAACAGCTTTATTTTCCAGTTTACACACACGCACAGCCTAATAAGGGTCGGATTGAAAAACTGAAACTTTTATCAGCTTTGAACAAGGTAGATTTTAGTCAGCCCGGAAACAGTTTATTACTTTTTAAACTTACAATTAGAGTTTAATACGTTTATGGTCGGAAAGATATATAAAAGCGTCTTTGGGTATAAATGCTTTTGTCTGAGTTCAGGTGATGATTGTATAAAGGCTTCAAGCTCAACACCAAATCTAACGCCATGTTACACAACCTGACAACTTGAATACAAGTGTGCAATAATCGCCTTGTATTAACTCTCAAATGCGAGTGGACATATGTTAATGAATCTCATCTTTCCAACATTCACTTTAATTATTGGAGAAGTGTTTCTTCAAGTGTATTTCTTAAATAAGATAAGACCATATTATCCCAAATTTTGGTTACATCGTAACCACAAGCAAGCAAAACAAGCAAAACAAAACTATTGATATTAAAAATCACAATTTAACGAACCCTAAGTACCTAAACTAGATAGATAAATTAATAGATATATACTTACATGTAGGTAGGAGTACTGAAAGTAGTTTAGGCTTTATGCAGTAATAAGATACCAACAGGTAGTAGTATGAAAAGTTGTTCATAACGGTCAAATGGTAAAATGCAAATTAACTGTTGTTAGAAACTGGATCTGTCATCTATGATCTTTTGTACTTTTTTGACCATTTGCTTCTCGTAAAGTTGGCCTCTAGATGATAATGAGTCTGTGCCAATGATTCTACGTACCGTGTTAACAATCAAGTTTAGTTTTGTTTTCAAAAGAAAGGTTACGAAACCAACAAAAGAAACAAATTGCTTGGTATAAAAGTATTATACAACAATTCCATCAATTCTTAAAAAAAGTTTGGATGACTTAAGAAATACATTCTTTGCTTTGGATGTATATAAATGAATCTCATCACATTAAATTTAAGGTTATGTCAAAACTTGATCCCGAGATGTGTCTTCTAAGATTTCTCATGGTCGAACCAAGTTTAAGAATGTAAGTTTTCATAAACTTAAATTTCCAAGGTTGAAATTCCTTTTCTTATTAATGCGTACCTCTTGATAATTGAGTATTAACATTTTTCATTATCGATCGAATCGCACAGATTGTATCAATCAGATTCGTGTTTAAGCACTTCAATAATACAACATTACCATTAATTTCAAGTTGATTTGTAATGAAAGTTATTTAAACAGTAACTCCATCGATTAATCTACGATTCAGTGATATACCTATGATATACGAATAGATCCAAATTATATTTTACATAGCCCTAAAGCATACAAAATCCATCGAGATACATGCTACAAGATGTCTGCAGATTAACCTGACACATAACAGGACCTCTTGCGAGAATATTTCTATTCGAACAATTTGCAAACGCTGCAATGGTCTCGATCTTTGGAAAATATAGTGATAAATTGAGAACCTTGTGAATCTTGGATTTTAAAAATAAGAAAACATTAGGTATAAATTTTAATACTCTTTTTAGAAATGAAAAATGTAACCATTCATTGTGAAATATCTAGGAATAGAAAACAAACATTCCTCTCCAATGATTGATATAATGCTAATACGTAATTTTAAAAAACCCCATTCATCTTAAACAGTGTAAAAGTATATAACATTATTTATCGAGCATCACATATAATAAAATTCATAAAAACTGAAGCTGTTTGATAAATAACATAAGTGGGCGTATGACGTTAGGGAAAGTGTATCATGGCCTACTCGAAATATTTTTAGATATGACTTTGTAATCAACTTGCAAGAGTTTCGTAAAATTCAAATCACATACAATTTCGAGAAATAAGTTTGAGCAAGTGTTTCTTGATGAATTTTCAGTTTCAGGATCAAAGCAAGCAACTTTAATAGATGAATAGATTAAAAAGAATAATAAATTATTAAAATTTGAGTGCTTATCTCTCATGATGTAAATCATTAAAGTGTTTACCAAAGTAAACTTTTCATCGACAACAATTGTGATGAAATATATTGTCAACGTGACAGTGTATCATGTTACTCTTGTTTTGAAAAAGCCATTATTTTTTATATTCGTTTGCAAAAGATAAATGTTACTTTCATTATGAATGCAGGATTGTTGAGCGATTTTATTTGTTTGAAAACATTGTGATGTGCAAACAAATTTAATTGTGTTGAAATAGTTTATCTATTAAATTTGCTGTTTCAAAAATATTAAAGTAACCTTATATCAGATTTAAACAACAGCCATCAGTCAGTTTATTGTATGAATTATCGAATGGTGTGTCAAATAGAGTGTGCTAGGTACATTCAAAATACTTTAAATCATATTACAGTGACTAAATAGTAAACTACACGTGTAGTTAATAAACCAAAAAAAAATTGCGTTCAGTTAAGAATTAATATCGTTAGGGAAAGTGTATCATGGCCTACTCAAAATATTTTTAGACAAATATTACATTTTATGTCTATAACTCTAAAATGTGCAGGTTTATACATACTTTTATATACTATTGTATGACAGTGTTATCACAGAGAATAATCGCCCATACTTATTCATTATATTTGCTGATATGGAACACCAACAATATTTGAAAGGAAGGTTTATCGTATTTAGAACAAGAAGGAACCTCTCTTTGTAAACGCTTTCATGGACTAAATAAGAAAATGTAAAATGGTGTTTGTACAATTTACAATCTTTTGCAAGTTTTCTTTGAAATAGCTTTGAAATTCAAACGTCAACATCAACATCAGCATCAAAGGGTAGTAATTCTTACTAAAGACATGTCACAGTATGGATATTATAACTCATTAATTCTTACATACCTTCAACCCCGTGTGATCGTTTGTAACTAGGAAATACCTTACAGTTGGTTATATTGAAATCAACGTCCTAGCAATAGTAGTTGACCCTATTATTATATTCATACCACCACAGACATTCAAAATACAAGTTGAAATTCCAACCAGCACTCAGCTCCGCCACTTTTTGTGACAGAACAAATAGTTAAAAGTAGATAATATACTAAAAATAAGGTCATTCTCATAACTAGGGTAACAAAATATATCTGGAAAATGTCATGCGTTATGCATTAGCTTCTACCTACGTATCTTGTTCACAGGCACAGCAAAATGAATTTTCCAAAGTTTGATGCAACTTACCAAAGCATCTCAATGCACAAAAGCAGGAAATGTACTTGATTAGAAAAAAACTTTTCAAATAAAATACTGTCATGGTTTTTCTGTGTTTGCTCCTGTCAAGAAACATCATCTATTTTGTTAGGCTGCCTCGATACAATCGAACTCGTTTTAGATCTTCAGTTTGTTTTAGTATTATCAAAGATGTTGTCATTTCCTGATTAACTTTGTTCCTATTTTGTCATTTGTTAATTACATTCAAATTGTTTTTCACAGATATCTTGGTCAAACATAAAATTCAGCTTGATGAAACTACTATCATTCTTTTATCAACGTTATTTTAATGAATAGTGAATAATCTTAAAGTAAACTGTGTTTTCAACGTCATGTTTGATGATCAAAATACATGCTGCTAAATCAGCGTATATGAATCCGCTCAGCTCATTATGAAGGTCACTGGGGACGAAGATCTTCATACTCAGGGACTTCATGAACTTAATAACTGTCTCTTTAATTGAATAGTTTACTTGGTGTTCTACTGCTAATCTACCTTTGTTCACTTCTTCATCCTTGAGAGAATTATAATGATGATGCAGATGATTCTATGTTGAATCTTAGAAATTGGTTCAGAATGTGTTTGATTGAATTCAGTAGTCACTATGAAATCAATGGGAATTTTTTCAAAGGAAAAATAACGGCCTTAAAATTTGTTAGGATTAGTGTAAGACAGGAATTGTATGTATTTTGAAGGAGATAATTCAAGTTAAAAATGATGTATAACTGACTACGGGTTATGAACGTAGTGAACACAAAGTAACAGTCAAGATTTGAACAAGGTACAAACTGTGAATGTGCTGCCAAGTTGATTAAAACAAGCATTTATTGAAGATGACAGTGAGCTATTACATTTTTTAACATTTTATTCAGACCAGTTTCATCCTTTGACGATTTGGTTGTGTCAGAATTTTCATTGATAAGATCGAGATGGATAGGCAAATGGGGAAATGTGAAGATGTAAAGGAATGTGCAAAATTGTCTCTTATATATCATGCTTCAACATGGTAATAATCCATATAGGGGCTCGGTAACTTTGTGTGCAGTAGAGAACTTTCATTGCAATAGATAGCTACAATAGTGTTGCGGGCGTTCTCCTTGTTATAATACTATCAGCAGTTTAACTGAAATACTCTTGAAAGCGACGTTAAACCCAAAATCGACTCATCTCACCTTCATATTTGAACACATATTTGTACATTCCTCCAATTCAATGTAAGAATATTTATAACATACGTCGTCACCTTATGGCCCTGATGTTATTTCAATCATAGCTGACAAAATCTCGATTTTTTCTTTCATTTCTCTTGAATGTTTAAGATTTGGCATTGCAGTTCTATTCCTGATTGACACAAGTATAGAACGTACAACAGAGTAGGCAAAAGTCAATAAGATCATATGAGATATTTTTAAACTTCATTTCTCTTTCTTACCCTGATAGGTGGTCGATCATACAAAGAAATGTTATTAATGTCCTCCTTTGAAGGTTTAATGAAAGAAAAGGACCAATGATCTATCTTCCCACTTTATTCTTATCTATTTCTATCACTATGTCAAACGGTGCTTAAATATCGACCAATATTGTTTATGAGGCTACATGTCACTCATGCCTCTAAAACTGACCATAGTGCAGCGTTCCATAATATTAATTCTATACAACTAACAATTTGGATCAAGTCATTGATCAACGATAAATTTACTCTCGTTGGGTCCAAGGTGTAAGTTTGAATTCCCTTGGACCTCTACCTCGTAATTTAGGTGTTGAGAGAAATTGAGAGGATTGAGAAATGACTATTGTGCGATACAAAAGTTTTTACATGATTTATATGGTTTCAGTGTACAATATTACAGATATCTACTACATATAATCATATTAATTAGCAAATGTTATTGAGCATGATTTTCAGGAAAGGCACGTTTTGAATTCGAAGTTGATGACTAATGAATGAAAATTTTGTATGTAAATGGCACGTAAACATTCATGTATATCGAACCAATATAGTTTCCATAATAACATCGTATTGCATCCTCAATTAACGTATTCCTATCATACAATTTTAGCATTCTTACATGGCAAAATAAATCTGATCAAAATAGCTACATGAACCACATTACACATAAGTGTCGGATAAGTATCGGATTTATCTTGTTATCTTAAACTAGAACAAAAATCAAATCAGTTTGAACTTAACCTTATCGTAGAATAAATTACCATTACTAGAGTCGTATCAATGCTCTAACAGATGTATCTCAACTCGTATTTCAGGGTTTGGGAAAGAATTTAACTTTCTTACAAGGATTAACTTCATGCAACTACCGCGCGACTTTCTTATTGAACTTCACTGATAGCAATTACCTTTCACCAGTCCCTACCCAGTCTTTACACCAACATCAAATCACAGCTACTTCTAGAATGCGTTTGAAAACATCGACGGAACCATTCTCGTATCAACAGATGGAGTATAAATATACACGATATATTAATTGTAGTCGGCACTGCCTTGCATGTTTAGTTTGAAGGAACTGTTAATAACTGCTCGTATAATTAATATCAATCTAAGCTTGAGAACACCCCAAACTATGTATATATCGTTAATCACTGCACAATACTACAAGAACTGACAAGGTTTATCATCGACTATAAATATCGTCTTTATTTTTTTAGAGTTTTCTTATCAATTCACAATGTCAGTGTGTGTGTATATAGACAAACCGATCTACCATAGAGTTTACTTTAAAAGCACTGATTATGCATTATGTGTTGTCATAAGAACCATATATTTTCAAGCAAGTGCTTGTATCACTGTGATGAAGAAACATCCAATACACAAAGTTAGGCATCATTCTCCTAATTAGTTACGGGCACTAAAATTGAATGTAAATTTGATGTCTGCCTAAAATAACAATGTTATCGTAATTATCTTTTATGTGACACATAAAATCAATGATTTCTTATTTAGAAAGTTGATGTGACGTCAATGTTTGAGAATCATTCTAGAAAAACTTTTAGTTTTATTCTATTTCCCGGTTTAGACTGTATTTTAATCTCTTCTTCAATCATAACCATGTGTAACATGCTTGCTTGATATCATATCTGTGATTAACACAATGCCAAAAGCAACTTATCTTGCTCTTCTTATTATTTTTCTAATTGCAGCAAAGAAGAAGTTTTGTAATAAATCTGGAATGACAGCTGATTATAAGATGATTTTTGAAGTCTTACAGAAAGAGGCATATAGTATTCTTAATGTTTAATAAATTACACAGGTCCTTTTGAAAGAAAATAACTTTAAGGTGTTTGATACAACCTCATTGATCACGTAACATAAATTGGTTCGTAAAGGGAATTCTATATTTCGGATAATAAATGCTTCAGAGAGGGCCCTTTATCATTTCAAATTATTTATTGATGAACTGTCTGAAATCTGTCGCAGAACTCACAAATAACATGAGAACTGATTCCTTTGATGTTAGCCTAAAATGACAATGTTAAAGTAATGATCTTTTATTTGGCTCATTTGTTAAATTAACACTTAAAATAAATGATAACTAATCAAGAAAGTTGAAATCCTGAACTGAGGTCAATGTCTTGAGAACGATGATTTCGTTTTTATTCATTTTAAGGTTTAGATTGTATCATATCTTTTCTTCAATCAGAAACTAAGATCTAAATGAATCATGCTAAAATCTAAAAGTTACCTCAAAAATTCTATTTCCAGTTGTAGTGAAAAAGGAGTTTGTTGTACAAAGAGAATGACAGTGGGTATCTCTTCAAAGATAATTTTTCCACTTTTTACCCACAGAGTAGTATGACATTCTAAATGTTTAAGAACGTACGGTTGATGCTTAAAATAACATCTGTTATTTTCAGTAAAGTGAAACCATGGCAACCGCTAAATTGTGAAATTATTTTAGGGTACCTTTTTGAGTGAGACGATTGGTACAGATCAGGTTGAATCATGGATGTTGAACACATTAAGTCAAATATATTATTCCTATGTTTATGATATTAAATAGATTTTTATAAGTGAATTAGCTAATATACTCAATTCCATTAAAAATCAAACCAATCATTGACACAGTAAAGGATAACTTCCTTATATTTTAATGTTCATGCGTGCTACAAAAAAGTGTCAAACCAGAGTCTCTGAATTTTATCTGTCTTATCTCTTATCTTTTATTCTCCTTTTCTGAATATACCGTTCCATACCATTTTGCAAAACAGCATCTGACTTCAACAAACCTGCGGTACATGGGTACATGGTTTGATTCTGTGAATAAAACGTTTGTATCAACCCGAGCAAAACGTTATGATTATGCTACTATTAAAGTAAAATATTGAAAAACTCAAACAAAGCGCAGCTTTGAATTTTTTGTGTGTATCTGTTCACGAACAAAATACCAAAATTAATTAGTTTCAGATATGTTTTATACTTTTACATAAGGTTAGCCTTTTAAATGTAAACGTAAAGATTTACAGAAGTACGTAAAAAAACTCACACTATTACCTTCATCATTGAATATACCAATAACTACATGACGGTTTCTTCGATAGGTTTGTGATGCGTTATCTATTATCATATTTGTTGAGCCGATAATTATGTTCTTCGAGAACAAAGAGATGCTGTTGTCGTCTAAAGAAGTCAATAAAATCATCCAATTCGTTTCATGATTGACAGGAGCAAGGTGGACCAGACAGAATTATGACTAGGTTATCAAGAGCTTACATTTCCGACATTTCTAGTCACTACGGTATGACAGTCCTTCGTCAATACACTTACTGAATATCATCTGAGGATTACTCAATTCATAAATCCATGCATTCTAAGGCACTCTATATAGTATGAACTGCTGATGTGGTTAATTTCTGTCAACTCAAAATCTCTGTGACATTATGTTCTAGAACATTTTTAATGGCGTGCTGTCAAAGCATTTTTACCTTGTACCAGGGCCCTTCTTAACGCAGTGTCATATACGGTCGATAGGATTATAAATGAAAAAAGATTAATGTCGGAATACAAGATGTAAAGAACTTTGGCTCCAAAAAGCCTGCTAGAAAATTTCAAGAATCGTCATTATTATTTGATGAAGTGTTGCAAGTGGATACTCATCCATGTTCAACTAGCGCCTCTTCAGGTAATTACCCACCTTGCTCCAAAAACATATTAGGACACGTTTTAGTCTTGAGTTTTGAAAATTGCCTGCAATCCAAGCGTTTAGCTAACACTCTCATGTTACATGCCAATCAAGTTGCAAGATAACCTTTGAATATCTAAATTCAAGTTGCCGAACAGGATAGGTTATCTGCCATGGGCCTGAGAATATTAATGTTTTTGGACATTGACGTTTCTGAAAATCATGCTCAAAGACATTTGCTTTTTTACAGAATTATATAAAAAGTATATGTTCTTCTGTATTCATAATTCTGTACATTGAGACCACAATAATCATGGAAATACTAGTATCTCATCATTCATTCTATGCTCAATCCTCAAAAGACCACGTTTACAACATCACAACACTTGTCCACTACAATATGTTTCTTCACATTATAAAACCTCACTGCCAGTGTAACGGTTTTGAGTTAAACCTAGGGCCCAATAACGGCAGTTCATTTCCGACAATTACTGTTGTCTCTATCTCGTAAACAGTGGGTGTTCTTTTTATAAAAGCCAACATGAGATTTTGTTTCAGTTCAGAGAAAGCGTTCATTCCCTGAAGAAACTTTCGTTTCATTTTAGTTACAAGACTGATTTCTTCTTAACCAACAAATCTTGAATAGTAAAGACCAAGCTGCATTAAGATTTTGGATTTTTGAAGAGTGAAAAACAATACATTACATTTTTCCAAAAATTGCCATACATTGTTGTATTCTTGGCATAATGAATGAATGTTAACCTGATATGAAAATCATGGTTGTAGAAGACAATACGTATGAAATAATATAAGACATAATTTTACAAATCTCATTCAACCAGACCTTCATGCTTTAAACTTGTCTAATGTCCAGAGAGTGTGATTGTTTAAATGTGTGACTTTGTGTAAATATGTTGCTCTGCTCTGTTCAACTGGTCACAAACTTGTTATTTTAAGTAGGTTGACTTTTTAGAAATTTCTCTAGGTTTCTTGAATTTCTTACACTATTGTTGGAAGATTCTAGTAAGATGTTTCTGGACATTTTGTGATCTATATATTAAAGAATATAGCAATAATTAGTAAGAATAATATGAAATAACTGACATGACATGACAAGTATTGATATTAAAAGTATCACATAAAGTCCTTTATGACATATATGACAAGCATGAATCAAAAACAAAAATCCCCATCCTGTACCACCTTATTATGTATTTGTTTCCTGGAAGCCCCATCCATACACCAACATATATATAGAACCCGTTATCAACAGAGTGATAGGAGGCATTTGCCTTGATAGACATAAGTAATCGCTTTGAACTCAAAATGTCATCAACGAATCATCAGTCAAACTAAAGAGTGAAATCGATAACAGCATAAAACTTTAGATGATAGATGTAGAAAACTGTATTTATCATGTTTCGGGCCTAAACTACTTTGAGTGGTTTCTTGAAGGCCTGACAGTTACTATTGTCTCCAACATGGAGAAGATCGACAGTTCTATGGTATTCTTGATTGGATGTAGCGTATCAAATCAAGTCTCTTGACACACACCTCGTCCTTGAATGCCTATACTGTCCAGACAGCATCGTGTCTGCGAAAGAGTTAAGGATAGAGAGCAGTATTATTCAATGAAGCGATAGATGGAATTAAAAGTATATTGTGGAACATATTCAATACACTTACATTTCCCATTAGCTCTCCTTTGAAAATTAGTGCTGGAACTTAGAGGAAAAGTGTTTCGGCATATTTTCACTGTTTCAAATGTTACAAAATATTACACCATTTAATGTAGTAATAAAAATCAAAACCACATACACAGGTCAAGAGGGGGGGGGGGGGGGGGGGGTAAGCATTACCTTGATCCTGATGTTTAGGTCGAAACGAGATTTTAAAACCCTTGTCAGGGCGATATCTCAAGAATCACTCACTTGAACTTCTTAATATATACATCTTCGTTATGAGAAGATGTCATGCCAAGTCGAAATGAGTGAACTTTTTATTTAGTCACGACGAAGATTCTAACTGCTAAGCATTAAACTATAAATGTTTAGCTTGGCAGTAAGATATCTAAAAAGACTAAAGTAGATTCTCTTCATTTTACCCCCGCGAAGCTTCCTATTTAGGAAAGACGCAGGGCCATATCGATTTGGATGGATTGATTTAGGCAAAACTTTGATTTAAGCATCGAAACTAACTTGTAAGACATTTCGTTATGACATCATCAATCGATCAATAGATTAATGTTATATTTTGCAAAAGGTTCTTATATTTCAAGGCTAGATATTTCTTAAAGTATGGTATGTTATCCTATGATTAAGGAAAGGAATAAATGTATTTCAACACTTAAATGTCATTTTTTAAAAACCATGACTCAAAGTAAGAATCAGATTACAGATGTTTGCTTAAATTAATTTTACTTTGCTTGCTAACAACGTTCTTATCGACAAAAACTTCCATGTTAACCATAGCATAACCTTCGCACCGTGACCCAAGACCAACGAACTTTCTAAAAATAAACAACCAATGACTGCGCTAAAAATTGTTCAAAACACGTTAAACCCCGACTCGCTAACTCACTCGGTTTGATTTTCGAAGGGATGGACCCCGCCAAAATAAATTGCCGACTGGCCTTTCAAGCGCAGTCATTGGTTGTTTATTTTACGAAAGTTCGTTGGTCTTGGGTCACGACGCGAAGTTAATGCTGGGGTTTACACCCAGGGTAAAAAGAGTGGAGCGTCAGCTATACGTCTTACCCTGAGACAGGATGATTTTTTCATAGCCAGCAATCCTTACCTGTAAAAACTTTCTATCTAGATTAGCATTACACCGACTAATGCTAGTCTCATAATCATATAATATGCAAACGCTGTTTATTAATTATTGTTTGAAATGTATTTTAATTCTTTAGCCTAGATGTTACCACAAATACACAAAATATAATTTATTTTTAATATCACATAATCTTTAACTTTAGGAGCTGAAAATTTATTTATTAAAATCTGAAATTTTGAAACTGCTTTTACAAACATAATTTATAAACTTCACACAGTATTATTGAAAAGATTATTCAGACGTTAGTTATTTTACATTTCAGAAAAAACTTTTAACTTTTAGATTAATCTAAATATTTGAAAGACATGCGGAAAAAAGCACAGTTTCAAGTTTGAAGTACGTTTGCCGTTGCTGCTTTTGTGTCAAGTAAATTTGTAATGGTCAAAGGAAATATTTGCAATGATATGCATTATTTAATTCATAAGGAGGTTATGTTACATTTCATAAAACGCGTTTTTTGAAGAACAAATTGGATTAATCAAAAAATATTTAAAAGGCATAATGAAAATAAAACCAGTTGCAACTTTGATGTACGACTGTCTTTGTTGCTCCATTCTATGCATCAAGTGGTATTATTGCGAACATGCAAATAATTCACAATGAACTGGCACTTGGGAATAATTCGCTTGCTTGTCAATAACAATGAGGAACTGAAACCGGGAAATATCTGTCAACTTCATAATTTGAATAAGAAACAACAGCTACATAACAAAAGTTTGTGTCGTTATTTATATTTATATGATAATTATGAAATGCTCTTATTTCAGTAGTTGTACATAACCCAGTTAACTTGAATACTGCTAAGCATGATCAAAATTCTTTTCTTCATCTGTTATTTTATCCAGCTGGCATTTACAATGTTATTGTGAAGTATAATGTCGTTGTAAAGTATAAAGGCAAGACGGTGTATTTTTGTAGTTTAAGCGGTCTTTTTGGACCAAGTTCCTAAACCATTCCTTAAACCTTTTATGGAAATCATTGCCGATTAATTTGAGTTCATATTTACATCATATGGCTGCACCAAATAATTGGTAAGTAACCTAAAAACGCATTTTTACATGCTAATGATCGCATACCCCATACCATATAATTTTAAGCACATTGATTCTTATCATTTCAAAACTTAAACGTGCCCAATGCTTGACCTTGGAGACATTTGAGGAAATCTGACTAAGGGGAAAAGCTGCAATATTATACCAGTATTGTTCAAAATGACTCAATTAATTTCCCATTGATTACACAATTTCTGGGAATACATACAATCCAATATATAACTCTGTTCAAATCCTGCAGGCCAAACTTGTAATATTCCTTAACCAGAGGTATGTTTTCTGGGGTTTATTTGTTCAGTATTAAGTATCTTGATCTGGTCAACATAGCATGACCTTCAATAGGTTCCTTCAGAATATGATTTTATACGCAACTCCTTTAAAAGTATGATCAAATGATGGAAACTCATTATGTTGGTGTGCAGAAATATTGCCTGAAACACATCTTTTAACTTTTCATTATTGAAATAACTCATTTAAAATTTTATTGTTGAAATAACATCATTTAAAATATTCTCATGGTGGAATAAAAAGTCCAAAGGTACAATAATAAATGTTGCTTTGCCATTGCTATTCAAGACGACCCAAGCTTTGGAGGCCCAGCGACGGCACTTAAAATAACTACCTCTCGACACTTCCAGCACCGATGATAGTAACAAATAGCCCAACAGATGCAATTATCAGAGAATATCCAGTTAGTGCTAGACAAGAGACCTTAGAAATAGTGCTAGTTCACGAACATTCCTCAGGGTTCTACTCTCCAATCTACCTTGTCCCCAAGAAAAACTCAGACAAGATGATCCACAACATTCTCTACCTTGAAATTTTGAATGATTATCCTGTTACTGCATACCAGGTGGGCTGATCAGTCTGGATCTCCTGGCTGCATACCTCCACGTTCCCATCTAAAGACCGCACTGAAGTTCCTCAGATTTTCCTTCAGACCGACGAAAGTTTCTCTTTCAGGGGCTTTCCTCTCCAAAACGGTCTGAAAGCACCCTCATTGCTCGCACCTGCCGACATCAGTTAAGCGCATAAAAAACCTAGTCATTAGATGACCAATCACATCATCGCATTTGAAATAAGGATAGCGTCAATCAAGGTTAACAAGGGTAAACGGGACTTACTTGCCCATAAATTCTGAACAAACTTCATATATGAATAAGAATATTATATAACCCCTGATGGGACGTCCCTACATAAGAATCCAAGTTGGGACGCCCCATCGGATCCATGGGGTGATACAGCTCCACAATATGGTTTTAACTCGTAAAGAGAGACACTGAAAATATACGAAAGAGAAGGCTTCACGCCTCTGAGAATCATAATATTTCTTACAAAAACTAAGCAAGTATGATCTATCTTAAGACTTCAATTAAAAATCACATTATTGCAAAGTGCATTTACATTTCTTTGTCGACATCCCGATAGTGGTCGCCAAATTTGTCTTCTACACGCAGTGAGGTTTGGATGCAATGCTACATAGAATTTCGGCGCAGTACCACCCATCTGCCCATGGTTCGTTAGTTGCAGCCAACGCTATCAGGTTTCACCGCAATGCATAGCCACAATGATGTTGCGGGCGTTATACCTGCAAAAATACGAACAGCCGTGATATAAGTGCATTAAACCCCAAATCGCCTTACCTCACCTCTATGTCGATAAGACAGCGCCATAACTCTTTTGAGATATTTGAAGCTAGTAGTCTATAGGATAAGGAGCCACGTATTAATATACATATTCTTCATGAAAGGCATTTCGTACATAAACAAATGGCTTTATGTATATTTAATCCCGACAACTTCTGGATTGTCATTTGAAGGTGCCGTGCTTAAAACAGGACAAACAGAAAGATAAAAATCATCGTAATGGGAGATCATAGAAGCTCCCTCTCTGAATACCTGTGATCAATCATTAAAAGTTAAGATTGGGGTTAGTGTTAAGGTGATTCTACAATAATAAACAATATTACAAAAATAACTCCTGAACGTATTGAGTTTAACTGGAAGGTCATATCGAAACACGTAACCGCCTGACAGCTAGCTAATCACGACACAAAACAAATGATGAACTAATTACTTTATAATCCCTTTGAGAGCAACATGATACTATTAATAACAAGAAAGTTCGTCCTTGGTTCGATAGAGTGAAGAGATGTCAGGGACATCCCTTAGGTTTTGCTAGAAATTCTTTAATAAGTGAATAATATCAAATTCATAAGAAATCAGTAAAAAGATGAATACAGAATGATCCATTGGCATTTTCATGACGTTAGGATGTTTTCCAAAGGAAAAGCCTGCGGGTCAACAGATCTTCTGGGTTTTTTTCTTCCAGGAAGAAGCTTATTTCTTGATAATACCCTTGGGTCCTTCTTTATCCATAAATAAATCTTTCTCCCTATTAACGTGGAAATATCTATTGTAATTAACGCTGTTTCTGCTTGTAGGTAAGGGGACAACAATCATCACCCTGTGAAATATTGATTCCACTTCTTGAGGAACTCTTCTATTTGATTTAAGATATATTGACTTCATTTGCTGTATATTCAACACAAGCAGATACTAATGAGCCGTTAATCATAAAATGCAACCTATTTCTCAGACTCACACCCACATTAATTTTTAGCTGCATGTTCACAGAAAAATGAACATGTACATGTAGTTTCTAGGATGGTTCAAAGGTATATATTTACAAGTTCATAAAGACTCTCCCGCCAGGGGCCCAGCACCTTTGCCTGCAGTAGAGAACCGATCTACACACAGTAAAGTTTGGGTGCAATTAATGCTACACTGAATTCAAGTATCACCCATGGTTCACTTGTTGCAGCCTATAGTCGCAGGTTTCACCGTAATGCATAGCCACGATTGTGTTGCAGGCTTTCTCCCTGCAATAATACTTGCAGCCGCGATATAGGTGAAATTATCTTGAAATTGAATTGCTGTCTATCGATGTCTTTATGCTATGATCATTTTCCCCCCTTTGTCATTTACCAATTAAGCAAAAACGGTGGTCTAAGGGTTGAATATAATCCAAGGAGCTGGCCTTGGTGTTCCTCGAAGTTCAGATTGTGTTAATACAACATGGAAGTGATACTGAACGCTTTCACGTGTACATCAGATCAGATATCTTATATGAATGTCCGAGTATAAGGTTAAATTAAAATAAGTAGTGGGTGAATTTGGGTTTATGAGGAGGGTAACGAACAGAGAAAGACGGAAAGAAAGACATACGAGGTAGTAAGAGAAAACAGTAGAATTTTGAATGACATAAATTTCCTCTGCATCATATCATGAAATGTTACATATATCAATTTGGGAAAATAAATAAAAGATCTACTACCCCTTTTATCAGCGCCAGATTCCAACTCTTGCTTATTCCTTTAATGAACAACAGCGAGTGGCGCTAGTTACGTTTTGTGCTGGAAGAATAGTTTCTGTAACGAATTTTTTGTTTTAGATCATTCTTAGGTTAGGTTAGGTTAGTTTCGACATTCCTTAATTCCAAAGTGTACCACATACATGTTGATATCATTTACCTACTTAATATACTGTTAACCTTTTGCTAAAGACCCTGGAATGTAATTTCATATTATTGTTCAAACTTACAAAACATGTTAATTTGTTACAGTTGCAGATGGATTGCACTATTCAGAATCATTTCGCAGTAATTAAATATAGAGATTTATTATTATTGACATCCTCTTCAAGCTACCAACGAGCCTCTGAATCTGCTGCTATTGGAGACGGTTCCATTCCTCCACAAGTTCTCTTCCGATATCCTGTATTGTACTTGGTTAAACCACACGGTTAGGTTTGATACATGTTGTATTGGATAAAGTTTCTGCGAAGGTTTCTATTGAAGAGGTGCTGTTCCATCACCCGTGCTTGATGTAAAGGGGCATTGATGGCGATAAGGATGTAGTTATCCCCGATAGCTACAGCCTAAGGTTTTACGTAGACGTTCAGGATCTCGAATACGTAGCAAAGGGCCTTCCCAGCAGGCAATATGACGTTGTATAAACTTTGAAACGATGTCGTTTACCAACGTTGAAATAACGTTGAAATTTGATTGGATTTGAAATTTGCGGCGACGTCGAAATCCGACGTTATTTCGACGTCGGTTCAACGTTGAAGCCAAGACGTTGTATTGACGTTGAAAAGACGTCATTTCGACGTCAAAGCTTGTTGATCAGTCAGGTTGTGTAAGCTTTGTTCCGTTATTACATCTGAAGCAATGCATCATCTGTGAGGCTATGCTTTCAACTTCAGCAGTATCACATGCCTCGGTTCAAGACTTCGATGGCTGCTCGTTTGTAATTATCCTTGTAATGGAAATTAAAAATGTAGTGAGGGTATTAATGTTTATATGACACTGCAACGATTTAGACTAAAGTGTCACCAAAAAAATGTTTGTTACAAAGGCGCAATTACCGTTTTGTAAGAACTACTAAATTTATGCAAATCGAAAATTTATGTTTTACTGAAAAAATAAAAACTGTTGAAAAATACCATATACCTTGTTTATTCTAATTAGACATACGGACAGAGTTACATCCCTTTATTGTGAAATTGAAAGAAATTAACCTTTATTCATCTAAATCCAATATCAATAACACTTTCAAATGTCGAGGATAGCTGTTCGTTTTTGCATTTTTTATTTCATTCTTTAAAACAATCTGTAACTTATTTGATGTTATTAATAATAATGAAATGTTATAAAAGTAATGACATGTCAGTTTTAAGTTGTTCTGATGACCAACCAAATTTCAACGTCAGTTAAAAAACGTTGTTCCGACGTCGAAAATTGGTTGATCTACGTCCTGACCTAAAATCAACTAAATTTCGACGTCGAAAATCTTTACCAAAAAGATTGCAATGATGTGCATGACTGATTCAGACGTTACTGAATGACTGTGTGTGCTAGTCACAGTTGTCGAATTCATATTTTCAAACGAACATTAAAATTAACCTGTTTTAGAAAAAAAACCGATTTATGGTCCCTAGCAAAAGCTGAAAAGTATATAAGACGCAATTTGTAAAAAGTACTTTGGGAATAATGCTCTTCTCGATTCGTTGTCGTCACACTATGCACGTGATTGTCAACAAGGCAGGGGGATCATCCCCGCCTTAATATCCATTTGAGACGAAATATTACTATCTTTCCCTTTAAAAAAACTGACCAAAGCTTGACAAATCTTATCTGGGGTAATAACGAGATAACAAAGTATCGAGAGTAGGTCGAAAACATTTTCTATTTTCATGTAAGCGGTTAAGAATTCATAGCTTTACGAACTTTTCGAGAATGTGGACCTTCATGATTTGAAACCTAAGAAAAAACATGACGAAAAAGATTCTAATTCATAACAACTTGGTGGATATCTAACTTAATCCTAACCAGAAATCATTCCATGCTCACCTAATTTATTTGCTCTTTATTTGGTTACATTGTGATGACCTATAAAATATAATTGTTTTTATTGTGTGTGTGGGAATCGAATTATCAACAGATATAGCCATCAAGATTCAAATAGAATATATAAGGTGAGTTAAAGTTTTAACACTTGCTTTCCTACATACATGATTACTCCCGTAGTTTGCTAAATAACTGAAAAAGGGTAATATTCAAAACAAACGTGTGAAATGTATAGCAAAATCATAAAAACCGTGGCCGTATGGACACTCAACATTATGATCATTCCCTCGACCAATACAGACTTATACATACTTACTACAGACAATCAGTGATCACAGCATTGTCACCTGGGAGAGTGGAGTGACGTGATATTGAGTAGTCTGGGTAAACGCCAATTGACATATCAATCATGTCTACTTGATGATAAATTGAAATGCCTTTTTAAGTATAGATAACTTATCATCGACTGATGTCAAGAAGCTCTATCTTATTGATGTTAGAATAAATTGTCTTTCAAATAACTCTCTTTAATGATAATAATCATTTATGTGTTAGTTTGTTGATGAAAATAACCATCAACATTGAATATATAATTGAATAATGTGTCTGTAAATGTATGTTATCATTCGATAAAGTATAATTGTTTCTTAGGTATCTTTTCAGGTCTCATTGGAATGCTTCATGTTGGCGTGATTGACAGAGTTTGTGACCTGTGAGTACGATTAGTTATGACTCTGAAGAAATGACAGTCAATGTGCATCCAAGTCAGTATTACTAAGACAAAAGTTATGATATTCGGAGGGGGCCCGGCAAGTAAAACTAAATAGTCTTTTGATTATGGCGTTAATGATGTTGAAATAGTTGACACATGTATTTATCTTGGAATCAAGCTTCATCGAAACAAAAGGATAGTTACATGCATTAAATACATTGTTGAAAACGCAACAAAGAATATGTACAGTTTACTTAAGAGATAGCGTAATATTGGCTTACTATTAGACTGTCTACTTTCAGCTTTCGATACAATAATTCTGCCAATTTTAACGTATGGTTTGGAAATTTGGGGACACGAACAATTAAACTGGATTGAAAATTTACATTAAAATTTTTTGAAAATGGCGACTGGACTCTGAAATCTACTCCGAATTTTATGGTCTGTGGTGAACTGGGTAGAACCCCACTTTTTATAAAGATATTTCAGCGCATGTTGTCCTTTTGGCATAAACTTACTTTCACTTGTACGAAAAAAAACTCTCACATATCCTTTATAACTATCTCTGGATCAAATACTAACAGTATCCAATTCAAGTCCCATGGTTATGGTGCATCCAGACTGTGATAAATGATATCGGATTAAGTGAAGTATTTGCTATCGCTGGAAAGCGCTGTTAAAACCCTCTCTCTCCTTTGCTGTACCCTACACCTTGGCTTGTCTCTAGAGCTGGAAAAATTCTTTCCGACCAGTTTTACCAAAAATGGAGAGAAAACATTGAATGTAGTTCTCAGGGCATTATAGATAATAATTTGAAGAAAACTTTACAATTTCAACAATATCTATTTTTACAAAATTCTATTTCTATCCCAATACATTCCACACTTCAAACCATAACCTACCCATAAAGACTAGCAGGTGGCAGGGTATTGCGAGAGAAGAACGCTTATATGCAAGCTATGCAATTAAAATGTAATTGGAGATGAGTTTCACTACATCTTCAGATGTAAAACCCTTCACGCAATTAGAGCTCTGTATATTAACAAAAAATATTGCAAAAATCCAAATGTTTATTCTCTTTGTAAGATTTTGACCCCTTAATGTACAAAAGAACCGAAAGTAATATCGAGATTCATTACTATGTTACAGTTGATGTTAAGAAATAGTGCATAAGACGCATGTACATTGTTTGATATATATTGTACTGTTATTTTGCTCTTGTACCACCGTTGGTGTTTTTTTTGAGTAAATAACGATTGATTGGTAACCCATGACTGATTATTCTTACATAAAGAAGCCACATAATTAGAGTTGTCCTAAAACCCTCCCCCTACTGTCTCTTTTCTGTCTATTCCCTCAACCATTCCATCCCCTTTAACCCACTATGTCTAAACGGTTTTGGATGATTTTCATTTGCCTAATGATTGAAACATTTTTGAAAATATGTTACATCCCAACACACTAACACAATCCGATGCTCTAACCATATCACTCCTAGGACTTTAAAAATATGTAAAATTTATATTGGAATTACCCGCCCTTTATGTGAGTAAGCAAATTAAGTGTTTTATTTGGTTGTTTAGTCAAAGGCGGATAATATGGATACAGATATTCCTAATAAACGTTCCCGGGGGCGATTTGTTATAAATATCGGAAGATTAAACCGAGGTGGCAGATAATCTTTAAAAATGCACCTTTAGCTATGAAATAATGTTCTTAATCTACAACAATCTCACATAGTTAAACTCTCAATTGACTCTCCGTACATTTTTATTTCGCACATTGCACACTAGATCTTATGCAAGCCACTTCTTGCCTTCAAACCTTAAGGTGTGGGTTTAAATCCCGAGTAAATCACAAACGTGTACTATCGCAGATAAATTGCTGAAATTTATGACGGTGTTCAATTAATTCATGGTAAATGGTATGTCTATTTTGATTGATAGTTTTTTGGTACTGCAATAGTTGAACTTATTAGTTTTCTAGAATTTTTTTTATAGCACATTACATGTCTCTCGTCTATGCCAGGCTGAATTGAATAGTTTGAGACTTGAGCCCCCCAAAAAGTAAAAAAAAAGCGTCCGTGATTTTACAATTTGTTCCCCCCCCCCATATATCTCACATTTAAAGGAAAGAAAGCGAAAGTCTTCCGTTTACTAACATGAAGAATTAATATGATGAGTCTTTCGTATCCATGCAGTGATTAAGCCAGTGGTTACATCAATGCAGTAGAAGTATTTTCACAGTTACTATTATTTCACACAGTTGATGTATCAGGTTATGCTCTGAAGATTCATTGTATAGTCTAATACCATTTTATAATTTTTTCATAGATCATAAAATCATATAATACCATGTATGAAGTCTTAGAAACGGTTTCAAATATTCTGTAAAGTTAAAGCTGTTACAAACGGCTGTAGAGTACGGGAATACGATCCCAATCTTTGATCTCTCTGGTGCTTCAACTCTTTTTTGTTTTAGTTGAAAATGGATTTACAGGATGGAAACATCGCGATTGATGTGTTTGGTAAATAGATGATTTACTTTCCTGCAAAAGCAAACTGAGTGGGGAATCTGGTGCAACAACTCTTTTTTGTTTTAGTTGAAAATGGATTGACAGAGTGAAAACATCGCGATTGATGTGTTTGGTAAATAGATAATCTACTTTCCTGCAAATGCAAACTGAGTGGGGAATCTTAATTAACCGTAGGGAGATTGGTGTGTGGGTCAAAGGTGTAACGGTCTGTTAGATCTTGAATTCGTGTACTTGAAAGATAAAGAATATAACATGTTGAACATTAACGATTTTTATTTCATTTCAAAGTTACTTACTCTTTAATTATCATTATTGAAGAGAGAGAGAGAGAGTATGAAATAATAATAAGAAGTGGATAAGTAGATTAGGTGAGCTGACTGTGTTAGATATAGAATCTATAATCAGAATTGACATCGACTTAAATAACTAGAAACGTCCACAATCGTACGACAAAACACCTTGAACAGCAATATCAAGAATTTGACTAACTTTAAAAGAATTCCACTACTACCACTACGAAGAAAGATAAATAGGTAACCTGATTAAAATAAAAAGCAATCATTGCCTAAGCACATATAGTGTATAGTTAATTTATTATCTAATTCAATATGGCCAAAATATCAAAAGCCTTCACAAAGGTGTGGCAGCACCTCATTAGCAGATGAAATGGTAAATATAGAATAAACATAAATTTTTAATTTACAAATATATAATTAAACAGATGAAAGATCAATTAAAATTTTGCTAAGGTATTCGGTTAAATTTAAGTGATGTACGTCAAACTGAGAATAATAATACGTGTTATCGCCCCTTAAAATCTGTTTAAATAGACGTATATTGTTCAGTTTTCTCTTCATCTTAATTGTAATCAACCGAGGTACAAATGAAAAGCAGTAGTCTTTCGATAAGAATTCCTTATTTTCATTCTCCTCAATATCCATTTACAAAACTGACATAAATGTTCAACACTCAACAAGAAAAAGGGATAAATAAATCACTATTTATTTGTAAAACGTATACAAAAGCATGATACATTCGTAAATAAATCCACCATACAGATATGCATTAGAGATTTAGGAAGATCTTTACATCTTTTGAATAAAGCTCCGCTGCAAATGCCTTACAATGATTCTTCGATATCCTGTCGTTTCTCAGTGTCAGATCTGCTAAGACAAGTATTAACCAATGACAATGACGTGTTCCCTCTTCTCATTGTATAAAGAGAGAAAATCGTCAATAAGAAGAATGGTCTTGTTTTCAATATTAACATACATGTTCTTCTCACAAAGTCTATACCAGTCTTAACAGTTTACCAATCAGCAAGTTTTATGTAAGTCTTCTTTTCTTCTTGCAATTAGGATCATTATTAGAAATCAACTGTTACCGATTTTATCACAGTCACAAGAGCAATACGACGATCTATTTTTTCTCGATTTAGATGATCTGCTTCTACTAACAACTTGAACCACAGACTTGAGCAGTTGTAATGTTCACTATTGAGTTTAATTGTTATAATTTATCTAAAAAAAACCAACTGGTTTTATTTATTATAAAGTAAGAAATGAACCTAGTTGAAGAAACATTAGTATGATTATTGTGTTTCCGAAACCAGATTTTATTCATAAATGCAATGCATATTTCTCTCTCTTCAATTTGTGAATTAAACGTTCCCCACGCATAAATTAAGTATTGATTCACAATGCAACTGTCACAAAAATCTTACAATTCAAACTAATACTGTTATTTTCAACGAAATTTTAAAAATAATTATTTCCATTTTTGGTAAAGAAAACACCTTCTGCAGCTCCAATGTAGCATAGTTTAACTTTTAGCCCTTGTTTTTGCTATTATAAACACTCTCGTTCATTACGAGGCTTGTTATTTGACAGTAATTTGCAAACTGTCTGAACCCTTCTTATCTGTCCTCTTAGGAATGCTATCAGAAAACAAGTTTACAAGGGGGAGATCCTTAAGCGCACTGTATTTGATTTTAACACAGATAATGATTTCCCATGGGCTAAGATTTCGATTCTGTTCAGTAACAGTTGGCAACTACAGTGGAACAGTTTGTATCAAATAGCACAAGGTATAGCTGAATATCTCATGAGAACATATTTTAGTTGCATTTGCATTCTTTTAAAACAGTCAAGTGAACTTGTTAGTATTTCGAGTGGATGACATGCTTGTTCTCTCTCTTGTAGGGGTTTAAATCTCTTCAAAGTGCAACATTAACAATTATTATGCAAAATATAAAACAAACTTCTGAACTTTTTCTCCAATTAAAACCACATGCAGTAACTTAATTTCTTTTATCTAAACAACTTAACTTTAATTTTAACGTACTGGTGCCTAAACACCTTTATCCCATCCACAACATAATGCAGAACCTTTTCACGAAAAGACTCAAAATGATAATGTTCATATTTTCACGAAAACATTCTAAATGATTTATATAAACTTTGTTTCTTATAACTTCTTTCAGGAATGACCTATCAATAATGTATGTTAATAACATACTTCTTTGTGCTCTTGAAATGATAATTAGGTTTACCTTTGATTAAATTCTCAGTTGTGGTATTAAACATAGCAAAAATAACTATACAATCAAAAAGTTATGAAGTGGCTATACAAAGTTATGATGATTGGCTTTGTATTGTTAATAATGAATTTCTTATATATATATATATATATATATATATATATATATATATATATATATATATATATATATATATATATATATATATATATATCCTTGTAGGTAATGTCACGCGCACTACTGTAATGTAAAAAGTGATTGAAAGTAAATGCATGGTTGGTTCATCTGGTAAAATCAACTTATCATATGTCTCAATGGATATATTACTTTTGGGCTGATGTGCTTAGGCAACAAAAGATATGTTTGTGAAAGAACAAAAGGATTTACAGTCATCGACTGTGTTTAAATCTAGAAAAATACATGTGCATAATTTCGGACCACATTTTATTGTTTTACGTTTCCTTTGTTAGTTTCGTTCATAACATGCTTGCATAATAATGCTTACTAATTTAAAGTGTTCCAAGGCCTATAACTCCCTCAGTGAAAACCAAATCGGTTTACCGTGAAAATAAAACCCAATTCATTCGACCTGGAAACAATTGACTAAAGAAAAGTTAACCTTAAAACCGATTCTTAAGTACACATGTACCAAGTATGCACGTGTATAGAAAATTTACTAAATATCAAGAAATAGATCAGATCAAAAACGTGTAGATGTACGCTTATCTATTGGATGATCTCTTACAGGCTTATTTCTAATTAAATCTTTGAAACGCTTCATACACTGCAAGAAAGACATATTCTATAAACTTAATAGGAAAATAATTGATCACAATCATCTCTGGAGAATATTACATAAGTGATGGGTAGTCATAATTAGAATACAATGTGATATCGTGCATTAGTAAATGCACGCAATACGTGTACTTGAACCCTGGTTCAGACATATGTGTGACAGACTGTCGCTTCTGAAATGACATGTCCCTTTCATTAGTATCATGTGTAATTAGTGGTATGATAATACGATAAAGTGCACTGTTTGATTTACTCTCATTTCAGAATTCTTTTCAAAGTAATAACATACTTTCCATCTTTGTCTTAATAAAGAATGATAGATGAGAACATGTCTATACTGTTTTCGTCCTAAGAGCGGCCCCTTTTTCGTATTAAGAAATTTCCATTAAATGAAATAAAATAAACTATATGTATTATCTATTCTACATTTTCAATTATGAATTCTTCATTTTAACGTGGTCTTGATCACCAGGAAACGGTCAATTCGTATTGACTTGGTATATTGATATGCTGTTTGTAGGGAACATTTCTGTCGCGTATTTCACAAGATCTTTTTTGAATAATTCAATGAATTTGAAAAGTTTGTTTGTAAAAGATTGCTAACTAATTTGGTGAGTATCGATGCGCTTTTTATATATTCTTCTCAGAATCTTAGAGAAAGTTTATAACTTATTATTTTACCGTGCGTTCATGTCACAAATGATGGATTCAAAAGTAAAATTAACCTTTTATCATTTCCTGTTTTATGATGTATGACTTAAGAAACGGGGATTTGAATAAGTAAAGGTTTAAAAAGATATCAAAAGGTTCATACAAGCTGTTTAAGTCATATCAAATGATTTCAGAAAATTTCCTCTTTCGTTTAAAAAAGTGAAGTGTTGATATCAAGGATAATGGTTGCACTTAAAATGTGAATTTGTCAAATTAAATCCCTTATATTATTGTTGAAGGTCATGAATTAAAAAAAGAAATAAAATATCAAACATAAACTTTTAAAGCTGAATACACTGATCTCACCAGTGTACTTTCCACATTGAAAGAAGAAACTCTGAATATTTTATGCTATTCTAACGAAGAAAAGAATAGTCGTGATTGAATCGATAACTTTTAATGCAATCCTGAAAAACAAGTTGTAATAATTTTTGCTAAAAGTTTTGACGTTCTCCATGTTTTAAGTTACAAAAATCAAGAACGGTAAATGGATATCTCAGTCATGTTGATTACACAACACTTTTTCAAGAAAAAAAAAAGATTGTCACTTTGAGAGACCATGAACAAGCAATCAAGTGCGGCTTACTGAAGAATCAATACATTGTAGTTCACTCTCGACATATCCATGATAAAAAAGGTTCTCTTCGTTTTTTGAGATACATTAATAATTTTGAAAAAAATAACGAATCTAGTTTGTTGTTGTTGATAACCAAATGTGTTCTTTTACAGTACGAAAGAAATGTCTACTGGTTATTTCTGTGTTATTGTGTGAAGTCTTGCCATAACAAAGATACTTCCACTGCAATTCAGGTTTTGGGATTTCAGAGACGATCGACTATAAACTGATGAAGAGAGTACGGAGAATAGAAAATAAAACTACCGTCTTTGATTGTGATGTTAAGTTTGTCCCTATAGTCAATTTCATAAAAAAAATTATGTTGTTTTTCGACTGCTATTTTGCTATTTTTAAATCATGTTAAGTGATAATGTGCAAAGAGACCTACTAGGAAAGGAATTGTAGACCCTTGATAATATTTTTCTTATGAAGTGATTTCAACTGTCACCTTTTTCAAAGCCTAATTTAGTAACATTTGCTTCCGGAAAACAAGAATTTATTCGACAATGCCAGATTGTTCGTATCGCATTTTTTATCCGATAGGGGAATCTGCTGAAGACCAAAATTGGCTCGAAATAAAACAGAGGTTAGCGTAGTTGAATATGACCTGATCCACCTCTGTTTCGTTGAATTCAGATTAAAATTCACGAAAAATTTGAAACCATTCATGTTAAAGCTATATGTGAACTTCATTCCTGCTATTCACTTGTAAATGAGGCACTGTTGGAATCAATTTTACTGGCATGCAATGGCCGGGAGGAGAGAAGCGCTTTCTAGAATAACTCCCTTGAATTGGAATTTTCAACTTAATTGTGCGCGAATCAAATTGTACTCGTTTCAGACAGAGATGGTGTGACTGTTTTTAAGGAGCAATAACCTCCGGCTGTGAAAAGTAAATATCGGTCAAGTGGATATGAAAGTAAGTAATCAAAAGTTATCATCCAATTGCTGTTACGAGTAATTTTAGTGCCTTTAAGATATCTTGCTAACGGAAAGCATTACCAAATAATATGATCATGACGAAATTTGCATTTGGTTTGTAAGAAATTGGTCTCAGATTTTGTTCTTTTTATAGCTACAATGTCTCATAATTTGCACACCATCATCTTAAAAATCATACAACAAAGCAAACCTGCATGATTTCTGCTCAATTAGGATTTTAAAAGATTCACAAAATAATTTCAGGATAAGAAACCCTAAATAAAAAAACAAAACAAGAACCAATCAATGTGGATAAGTCCCTTGAGAATATGAAAAATGGAAATACTCTTCATTAACAAGTCAATCATAACCCCGACAAAAACAAGCTTCCTCTTGGTGAAACTCTCTTAATTAAAAGACTTTTCTTGTCAGTCACTGTCTATATTGATTAATTTTGCTAAGATGTATTAGTTGTCAGAATTTGCAGATATTACAAAATGTTAGAACAACATTGGTGAATGCCTTCAGTTTCTGGTAGAGACATGTGTCTGTTGTATATATTGTAAATAAATCTTAAGGTACGTCATCATAACTCCTCAGTTACGTTACCAAATACTGAATACCGTTGCTGTTAATTCCTTAGTTAAAATCCTTTTCACATATGTTATATCATAAGATTTCAATTGTATATATGTGTACTTTTTTGCACTCCAATTTGTACCGGACGCTGTATATTTAGTTATGTCGAAATACAGCGTGGATTCTACATGTAATGATCGTACAATACAATAAAAATAAGGTGTTACATAGTTTATCATACTATCGGACCGTTGTCCTTATCTGACTCGCTGATCGTTTTTACCTACATGAAAATCTATGTGCTAATACATTTTTCTTTGTGTTTCCTCTTGTATTCTGTAATTGTTCCCTCTATATCTGTCTTTTCTCTGTATAGACAACGGGTTACCAAGGCATAAGAAATGGTGATTTATAATTGGTTGCAGTTGTCAATAGCGAATGTAATTTCAAATAAACGCAATGGATTCCGCGTGATAATCACTTTACACTCGATACTTACAGCTTTCAGAAAATCTATCAATGTGAAGGGTTAGGTTGACTTTTTAAAATACATTTTAGATACCCCCTAACTCGGATACCCCAATAACCCCTTTAATGAATATAGCCGTTGCTATTTTTTCTCAATTTTCAGAAGCTTAGATGTTTACCAAAATCGTGAATATTGCTCCATTACAAGTATTAAATACGAACGTTAAGGTTTCAACAATGTTGTTGCGAACATAACTGACAACATCCTTATTATCTCGTTTGCAATATTTCAGTTTATAAAGAGAAGAGTTTTGCACTTAAGTTTTGTGGGAAATATTGATTTTCATTTACAAATCTTGTGTATCCTGTGTACCATGAGTGGTCATCATGGTTGACCTCTAAACGCTTAATGTTCGGATTATCTACACAGTTACGTAAATTTTAAGAGTATCATAACTTCTGGCTGACAAAGAAAGCAGTAAAATTCAGTATAGATAGATGGGATAGAATGCACCATCTGTATCTTAATGGGCAAAAGTAGAATTATGCATACATAAAACTTTTGAATAAAAAGAGCCATGAATAGCCATTCATTATTCTTGGTCTCCAAGTGCAAATATTCTACGAGCCTTAGATCTATCATGCTATTGTGTGTGAGTCTTTTATACACGTTAAGGAATCAAGTAACCATCATCTGCAAACATTTGGATTATGAAAGAGTGAGGAAGTAGATTTAAAAGTTTATTCAGAATTCGAAATAAAGTCACTATGCGTAGTTACTTTGTGGATATTAACATTTTAAAGGCATTAATAACTATGTAAACAATTTATATTGTACTCAACATAAAGTTTTTGTCAATCCCTCTTTGGTTAATTGTGATGAAATTTAGAACCAGAATTCAAATTCACAGCTCGAAGTGATATTCCAGTTAGTGATATAAAACAGCTTCATACACTAGCAGTTGACTTCAATCGATAAGCTTAAGCTCAGGTGGCTCACGTGTTAGAATAGCTGTAGGTTTCCCCCAAGCTTACAGTTCCAGGCTCTAAAAGTGATAATTGTAGTTCTGCATGAAATAGAAAGAAACAAAAAGAAGTTCTGAGCATCAATGTCTCCTAGCTACACAGGTCGTTCACATAGGAGGAGGGAAGAGGCAGGAATGTGGGGGTGAGCAAAGTGACAGTTATTTATGGGGAAAGAGACGTCTTGTAAACTGGTCCTTGGCACCAACGTCAGAAGTAAAGATTTAGGTCAAAGTTAAATTTTTTGGGCTCACTTATGAGGTGACGTTTTGCGCACATGGCCAACATATGTCACATTTCACCGTAACAGATACAGCTGGTTTACATTTGATGCTGTTTGATATGATAATATAATCATGAAATAACCTGTATTAACTAAATGTAAAACTTTTCGGTGCCGCTACTTACATGTACATTAATACCATCAAGGAATATGTTGCGCCATGAAAATAGAATTGAGTCCGAATTCTTTGCGGTGTTTTTGAAAATCCATTAGTTTTATCAACTTTTTGAGTTGTTGGAGACACCAATGCAAGATGGTATCTTTGATGCATCTTGGTCCAGGACCAGTGGCTGTAGCTGAAAAGTATCATTTCAAGACTAATCCAAAAACAATAAATGCTTAAGATACTCATCGGTGTTGTGCATATCGCTCTTTTGGCATCATGGAATGGTTTTTTTTGAAGTTATGGCTCATTCTTAAAACGGTAAATTTTCAAAATTCAGAATTAGCCGTGGTTTTTTTAAAATATCCGTTGCTTGCTATGTTTTTTGGAATTTGGTTTTTAACTTCATCTTTGCCGTTTCGGATTTGATGTACCTGTCCTAACAAATCACCTCTTACCAGAGTTTTGATAAGTTTTTCTCCATCTTTGAACCTGCATTGGGTATTTTTGCATTGTTCCGATGAACGTTGCCGGTTATGATACTGGTTTTTGAGCAAACGGAGCATGATGTTTGGCAATGTCCATACGTAAGGATGAAATTTTATCCTTAACATTTTGTCAACATGTGCCCTTCAAGGTTAGAAATTATGGCCAAGGCGACACATAAAACATCATCGACAATGGAAATGTTTTATCGTTGTTTTTTTAAAAGAAAAAGAAATTTCACCTTGCCAATCCAAACAAGGATAACAGTTTATTGATTTCTTGATGTAGAAAAGGCAATGGTTTCTTTGAAAAAGTCTTAAAAGATCGATGTCACATTGATGTCCATTAAATGTACTGTAAATAGGAAAACCCACACAATATCCGAATATTTGAAACGCTTCTTATGAAGTCAAAGGTAAAGAGTGCATCGATAGGACTGTTGATATTATGCAATCGAGCATTCTTGTCTTTAGTATTGTCCTTACATATACAACATTGCCACATAGAGTTTTCAAGATAATAAACATTCTATTGAGTATTCCACTTCCAAGATCCCTTCACAAATGTATCAGTTTCGAGGTAAATGCATGGTACTGGAACAGCTTTTCAAAGTTTGGAAACTTCTAAACAAATGAATGCTATACGTGAACTACAAATATTTAACTTTCATGTACTTTTGTGTGGAATATTTTATAACTTGCCCGCGGAGAAATCTAAAGTTTATCTTTTACTCTGGTAATCTAGTTTGTTTGACTGCAAAGCAGTGGCATTTATACGCTTCGCCTTTTGTAGTCTTGAAAATCTGATTGTGTCATAGGGTTATCTTTACCAGACTATCAAAAACAATAATTTGAATACAATTTGCTGAGTGGTTGATTTTGTAGTATTTCTGAAACGGTTTCGCGTGTCCATAACGACAAAAACTTCTTTTGATATCTAAAGCATAACTGTAACTCGACACATGATCAAATTGTTCATTGGTGTTTGGGAACCCTTCGTATGACTTCGTTAATCCTTAACATGTGTTGCCATAAAATCATTTCTTTGAAAATAATGAACGTGAAACTTAATGTCGAATAAACAAAGATCTCTGTTCTTTTTAGTTCATTATTTCGAATGAAAACTATTCAAATTGCCAAGGTAAACAATTAATAAACTTTATGTTATGTCCTAGAATACTGTTTCTGAATTTTGAAATCCGATGCAGAGATGTGCATTAGGAGGTATTACACTCAAGGACTTAACTGAATTGATACTCAATGATCGTGATAGAAATAGTATGACAAGTGTATAAGAAACCCTATATTTTCACTCTTTGCCATAGGGTCACTTGATTTTCGATACTTCATATCCTCACGTGTTGTCTCTTTGTTAGCTCATTGAGGACCTCTAGTTTTGAGGAGATGATTTAGATCTAGTACTGTTCAGTCAGTGAGGTTGCGTGGATGCCGTCGTAAAACATTCTCTTACTTTGTACTTTCAATGTAGAACGCTCAAACCCTGCTACTGTAAATAGAAATTAACATCTGTCCATTTCAACATTAAGTCTTTAACTCTTAAGAGTTAGAAATAATGACTCCAGGGTCCTGCCATTTACAACTAAGGATAGTTGCAAGTTCACATGCATGCTTAAACCTATTATACCAATTAAAACGTAATATAGTGGACAGAGAAAAGTACACATCTACGAATCGTTTAGTTTTGTCTTGGGTAAAGCATCGATAGAGGCTGTCGTAGCCTGTTTGTATATCTAATAATAGTGTAGTACATATGGTGCTCTGGAAATAATATAATGTTATATCATCTTACTCATCTAATATAGAAACTGTTTTCATCTTCGTCGATTTCGGCTGAAATTTCCTATTCAATGAGTATTAATCAGCAACATCAGTATTATGAAGGTGTTAATCCTCTGAGATGTTTGAAATGCTTTTCATGAGAATTAATTTATTTCTAATGATACTTGCTCAAAATAAACAATGTGCTTGATTGAAAGCTTAAGTATTCGTGAAAATACACCATGAATGTTCAGGAATACAATGGCAAGCTCAATTTTTTCACCGATTTTTGGTGTCTCTAGAATATCTGATTTCATTTTCAATTAGAGAAGACTATCGTTGCCTTAATTGGAGTCTTGAACGACTATCCTATAACAAATCTTAAGTTCAGAATGAATTTCGTACATCAATAACGATAGTTGTTCAAATGGTAAACAAGAGATTGAAGCTGAAGAGACAATTTGAATGATACCACACGATGCAAACATTAATGACCATTGTCGTCCTTGATAGCAAACTCTTGAGTGGACATCAAATTCAATTACTTCTCCCACGAAATGCCATCCATTACGGTTCTAAACATGATTAACTTTACGTTTTTTAAGTTAAGTTTTGGGAATTCGACAGACGTTTATCTAGTAGTTATTCATTGAGAATTATAAAAAAGAGGAAAAGTGATAAATGTTTAGCAAACAGGGACCGAACTCATTTGACTATTCTCCCATAGAAAAAAGTTATTCTTAATTTTACGGCAATGCGATACTTATGCAATTTGGAAATAGGAAATGTGAAAATTAGGCAAATGGTAGCATTTATACCTACACTTTGCCAGTACATTGGTATACAGATGTAATTTCTATTATCATAGATTTATAATGGCTTAAAAAAGATCTTGATCTATTCCGCTTTAACAATTGAAAAAATGTGAAGGAATGCCGAAGTGACTAAGTAGTGAACAGAGGTAAATGTGAACATAAGGTAAAGGGTAGCGTTTATACCTAGAATTTGAAGAGTGTCAGTGCATTGGTATACAAATTGTTAATCTGAAAAGATAAATAGAATCATTTTCTCTCTCTTAGATATTTTCCAACATGTGTTGATATATTTGATATCATATTATCATTTGGATTGGATTCCCTTTTTAATACCCTCTTCTTTGATACCTTTGACAGGACTGTTGTATGTCACCTACAAGAATCATAGTAGAAATAGAATATGTTAAGATATGTTGTGAATATAATTTGATTTCACCTTCAAGCTATCAACATTTGTAGAGCAGGAAACGTAAGATTATATCGAGTAAAAGGAACGGAACTTCTAGATCTGTGTCTGATGACTGGAAATTGATGTTTTGATGAACTTGATACTAAGTATTGAATATAACATCAGATTTATTTTTCGACACATGGATTCAATATTTTTCTCTGTAGGTGAGGTGATTTGGGATTTAACGCCGCTTGCAAGAGTAAATCACTTATATCGCGGCTACTAGTAGTATTGCATGGAGCAAGCCCGCAAAACTTGTTGCTATGTATTGCGGTGAAACCTGCTAGCATCGGCTGCAACTAGCGAACCATGGGTTGTCCTGCGCTGAAAAGCAGTGTAGCATTGAACCAAAATCTTAAAAGTGTTGAACAGTTCTCTGCTGCACACAAAGTAGCAGGGCCCCTGGCGGGATTCCAACTACGACCTTTAGATCCGAAGCCAAACGCGCTAACCACTGCGCTATCCCGCCCTTTTTCTATATAGAAAGATGTTGGTTCATTCAACAAGGACTTACTTGGAATTTATGTTCGAAACCTAGTTTTATTATGATTACTTATTTTTTATAATGATTAATTGTAAGTGCTTTGACAAACACATTATTGGATCCTATTTTGTATAAATAAGTCAATAATTGTTTCTTATTTTGTTCCGAACTTAATTTTTTTTTAAATTTCATAGAGATGCACATCACGCTGTCATTTACACACATTATATTAGCAATTCCCCATAGACTTAATATTAATGAAATTGTCAAATCTTTGATGTTTCATTCACCTCTTTAATATTAAGAATTGTAAAGATAATTTATCAGAAATAAAGATTTATGATTCATTTTGTCGCGGTTCAGTCATATGATGTTATCTAATTACAAAAGTATAAAATAATACACAGAGCACTTTTTGAAATTGTCACAAAGTCTATACCTACATTTTTAAATCTTCAAGTTTAATTTACCCCCCTTAGCAGATTAGAATAGGAAATAGAAACTAGTAGAATTTCAAGGAGGTGCACCCATGTCACCCAGGTCACAAAAAACATGCAAAATATTTCCATTTGTAGACCAACTCACAGATCTGCAAGTAAAATCGGTACAAATTAATATATGTAACCGACTTACTGTTTACATAACTATTTGTGGAACGAGACAATGAAGAGGGAAACAAAGAGAGACAAATGAACGGAGATGAGAAACATAGTAATGGCACGTTGTCCTGTGCATATCTTGGTTCTTTGTTCAGCATCATGGTGACAAGTTACAAGTTAGAAGAGTCATATTACGCGTTTGCCTGTTCACCCAGCTGTGCAAATGGGTACCTTGTAGAGGTTACATTTATATGTCTGTCCACGTTAATTATCATAGGGCGCTTGGTGTACTTAAGTGAGATTTGTCTAAAGAATAACTTTGTAGAGCACGGGAGCAAACAATACTTTCTGTCGATATAGTTTTTAAGCTTGAAACTAAATTAGAGGTTGTAAGTTTAGTCAATGAACTCAAAACAAAATTTTTGCTTGAAAAGAGCAGGAATAGATGGGATCATTTATCACTTGCTCTATTCTATAGCTCATGAATCGTTATCGAGAATAGATGACTCTTTTCAGTTCGATCGATCAATATTTCCACATGCTATGATATATGGTCTTTGTAAACCTACCGTCATGCTTTACAGCAAGTGTCTATTCATGATCGTAAATGATATTTGTCTTTCAAACCACTCAATAATGCTTGGCTTTCACCTTCAAGATTTATATTTCCGATCGTTTGCTGGATGTGTCGTTCAGCTATCTACGAGTCTATCCTTTGTTTATAGGGAACGAAGAACTTGGATGCTTGCTACATGAATACGCAATTACGGTGTTTAGGATGTCAGAAATATGAGTTGAATTAAGAAGGTGTACAGAATCTGTTCGTTGCTAAAACAGTATTGGTACAAAATGAACATATTCACTGTCTTACTTATGCCTACCTGTCCGAACAAAAACATCACTGAACTGCCATTATTACAATCATAAGCTTATAATGATTATCCGAACGATTTCAAAAGTTCTTTTATTTATTATTTATCATTTCCATTCGAATATCTAAAGACGTTTTCTTGCAGATTATCTCTTGGATCATCGCCAGAGCTTGGCTATGATACGATATTTAAAAAAAGACCAGTGAAAATTTATCTCATGCTGCATAAACAAAAAGTAAGTTATTAAAATTGCGACTTCTACTTGATATGTATCTAAAACTAAATGTGAAAGAATGATTGTATTACTTGACATTCAAGCCCTAGCCCTGTAATATTAAAAGAGGCAGAACAAATTGGTCTTTGCTGTTCTGTGTCAAAATATTGCGTTGTCCAATAAAAAAGTAAAATTGAACGATAGAAACTGTTTAGGAGCTGAACATTTTAAATCCATAAAAAAAAGATTTCAAGTATAAAAGATCATGCAGTGAAAGCGATATGATTATAATACATTTTAAAATAATATGAAATACATTAATCATTTTTATAAAAATCCATGATTCACCATGTAAATGGTTTATCTTTTGGAAAACGCCTTAAAACTTTCCTGTTCAAAAATATTAAGCAGGTATTGACAGTGTTCTTTTTCAGTTCAGTCACTGATAAATGCGTGAAGGTGTATCGACACAGTATCAACAGTAATCGTACAGATTTCTCACAGATGCTTGATATTGGTTTGTTTGTATCAATGACAAATATGTCTCGACATGGTGCAGTTTCAATGACATTAATCTATAACAGTCTGGTCAATGCTTTAAATTTCACTGTCTTTGGCCAGCGTTTAAAGTTCGAACCATCGACATGTGGACAGTAAATCATTGAGAGTACAATCCAGCTATTAAACACCTATGTTTTACCTATATTCTTCATTTTATCTATTGCAGTGAGAGGGTTAAGGATGACCGGCGGGATGCCGCCCAACAATTGTGTCGTTACACTAATACATGTATATATGTTACATTTCTGTGTCATCATGTTTGTAGCCCGTTAATGAACCTGTGCTAGCTTCACCGTTGAATGCAAAGTGACATAACCCGCTTTGGACTGATCAATTTGGAAATCGAACCGGAGTTTAATATGAACGCTGACCTGTGATTATGATTCTTCTAATGCTGAAGGATTTCATTGCCCTGTCTTTACTGCTGGTTATCTTACTTTGCTTAAATTTCTCTGGGGCCGGGTAGCGCAGTTGTTAGCGCGTTTGGCTTCGGATTAAGTGATTCGAGGTTGGAATCCCAGTAATGGCTTGGCAAGCTTGTCAGCAGTTGAAAACTGTTCCGCTTGCAGTAAAGGTTAGATTAGGTTAGGTTTCAGCGCAGTACCACTTGCAAGGTTATTTAATGATTATATCGAACCAGAAATATATGAGTATGAACTAGATACAAATGGAATTTAAATCACTATCAGCTTAAATGCTAAACAACTTGATATATATTAGGGAAAAACAGAAAATTAAAAAAATAAGAAAATTCACCTTGTGGCAAATAGTGAGACAACAATTCGGATTCGAATGCTTTCAAGCCTAAGAAGATATTTCATATCTAACTTTGGATATATCATTATTACCAGGTTATAAATCAGATCACTCCGCTGATTCATTGACATTTTCACAGTAAGGAAACGTTTGGAGGTTTACTGTTAGTTTAATACCTTTTTTCTCTATATATCACAGATTATGATAAATTCAAAACTTTAGAGAAATATTTGTAGATATAAAGGTCAAATATGTTTTTAGGAAACAATGCTAATCTCTAACTTAACAAGTTTTATGCGCTGAGCATTCTTGGAAAGTTTCCTAAAAAGGTATGGGGGAAATCAATTAGATTCTAAAACACAAAAAGAAAACAGCACCTAGAAAAAAATGACGAATAAGTGAAAATCTAAAAAGTTTTAATGAAGTATTTTCAGCAAAATTATGTAACCACATGTCGGAACTTAAAGAAGTAAAGGAGAAAAAGAAGGCAGACAGATAGGAAACCAAATTCAATGTCATTGAGAAGGGGAGAACTGCAACATATTTTTGCCATTTAAGAAACGGCAACTATATCATTTAACTTATGAAGTCTTTAAATAATGAAAAGGGTGATCTTTTGACTGACAGAAAACATAAAATGTTTTAGTTTTACTCGAGGCCGTTGATTACTTTGAACGTGATACATAAGAAATTAATTAAATAATGCTCCTTCTCTTCAAATAACCGAAAGAGATAAATCAATTTGACACAGTTTAACATATGAGTACAGGTTTACTTATCCAATTGAATATTCGGATTCATTTGGAAAAATTTCGTTTAAGTTTCGGATATGTAGATGTGTTGAAGGCGTTTTTGATATAGACCAGTTTTCCTTCACAATAGATAAAGATGTAATAACTTGTATTCCATAATAAAACAAAGACAGAAGATGTATGAACAATTGTTTCCATTTTTACACAAATGTTAGCGCAGTACCACCCATTATTCGCTAATTCGAGCCGATGCTTGCAGGTTTCACTGCAATGCATAGCGAAAAGTTTGCGTCGGGATTTCTGCCTGCAAGCGAAATACCCTCGAAACGACGTTGAATGTCATATAACCTCAACTGACCGTAACTTACCAACTCTTAAATAATTTGTATAAAATAATAAGCTCATATATTGAATACAGGCGACAAACATTAGACACTTTTATATAGCTTGAAAGGTTCTCCAGTGACGATGTGACTATGTCTGATAAGTTATCTTGATTAACCAAAACGAAGTGGGCATTTGTTTCTTATTAACCGAGAGAAGGCTTTTGATACTAAAGATTCTATTATAAACGTTCTTGTTGAACTTGACTTTAAGTCTAACATTATCGAATGGCAAAATATATTGAAGGAAATTCTTCTTCATGTGGAATGCAAAGTGGCCACCTTTCATTATTTTCCGAATGAATTTCTCCATAAATGTTCAATTGTATGACGGAATTTCTTTTGGACGTTGATAACGGATAAAATAGATATCAAAGGTATTACACACGATAATTAGGTATATAACTGGAACATACACGTCGATACTCAACTATGTTTAAATTTATCTAAAAATAGCCTTAAAGGCAGCTCTAGAAACTTACTGTTGTTTTTAAAATAAGTTCTTTGAAATGTCAGGACGCCAAATAAATATTGACAAAAACAAAGCTATTCTGATTGGTTCAATGATTGGAAGCAAAGAGGAACTGTGCTCAGAGTGGAGTTAAGTTTTGAAGGTAACTTGGAATATATTCCAATCCTTTTTATTAGGTCTTTGTGTGGTAAATAATTTTAAAAATTAGTAATTACTAGAAATCTTGCTTGATGGAAAAAGAGAAAACTAACTTTGCAGGGAAAATAACAGTTCTAAAAACTTTTGCCAAAAACAACATTAGTACATATTTTTTGTGTGCTATCCTCTCTCAAAACGGATTCATGAACTAATTCAATAACATATATAATCTTGTAAAAATAAAATGAAAAGATCAATCATATGTAATGATTTGAAAAACTTTATATTCTTTAGGCACATAACCATGTATTATCCTCATAACCCGTTTTGAAATGACGGTTTGCTTTCTTGAGTAAATGTCACAAAACATTTAACAATTAATTGTTGAAGAACGTTTAGCTGAAGCTTCATGGTTGAACTTTTTAAAAATAAAATACATGTAGTAGCTGGTTCATTAAGTGTATCCCCACACTAAGATATATTATGGTGATAATATATGTTTTGCCTATTGATTCATTTAAAAATATTAAACCAAAATCTTCAAGATTTACTCTTGTCAAAAGAAAAATGTAGAAACTTTTACGATGCACCTATTACTGACGACAATCTACTTACAGTTAGTCAAAAATAACAGAGCCAACTTAATTTTGATATTCCATGGAATGTTGTGTTTAAGAAAAGTAGAAATTGCCCTAAGGATGTGAAACATCTAGTTTCCAATTTAGATTTTTAAAATGAACAAATTACAGTAGGAGGGATTTCTTGCAAATAAAAACGGTTCATTTGTCTGTTCTAGGATCAGAATTTTATTCTCTTGAGCCTGTTTTCATTGAGTGCAAACATTTATGTGCATATTTGGAAAGGTTGAAAACTTTATGAATCATCATATTCATCACATTGATTTTCTCAAATCTTGTCTGGATAATATTTTTGCATCAGCTCCGTCAGCTCTTTATTATCTCACAATTCTATTTGCTAAGAAATGTTTTCAGATCACCAGTTTCAAAAGGAATGAATAATCTATTGACATTTTTGTTAATATTGTTATCAAAATGTTTACCTGCAAAAGCAATAATGTGCCTTTGTTTCATGCTAAACATATACCTTTTTTTAAATAATGAATTATAAAAGTAAATAATGTAACCACTATGTTTTTTTGGTATAATACTTGCCTGCTTACATATGAAATGAATAAACATATTTAAACAATCTTTAGCGCTATGCATAATAAAGTTAAACCAACACTAATAACCAGAAAATTCTCCTTTGCTTACTTGTTGCAAAATTATTTTATTGCAAGTTGAATATCAACTGTTTTTAACATTAAACATACAAAATGCTTTATCCCATCGAAGGTATAATCAAATATGTTCCTTATTTCTACTGTCGTATAGTAGGAGGAATATAAGTACCATTTACTGTCAACATAACTTGACCTTGGACATCATAATAACATTACGTTTTCCTATTTGAAACGCAATTAAATAATAAATTGTATTTAATATCATAATTGAATTTGGTGTTCATGTAATATTAGAATGAATTATGTGGTAGATGTTTACCTAGTTTTTTTAATCAAATATGTCCAACCTTATGAAACAGCTTATCACAAAATGCCCAATTAATGAAAATGATTTTAAATACCATGATATATTTTAATTTAACACTTGATATATTCTATGTAATATATAAATATAAAAAATAAACCATCATCGTTATACATCCTCGTTGTCATCCGTTTAACCCCTCTATATGGACTATCATAAGTAATGTAATGCATGGACGACTTGATAAGCAAGATCTTGTACTGTCCCACAAACCTCATGTAATGAATGTACTCAAAATATTAACAGTGACCTTAGATGTCAAGAAATCTCCCACAGTGTTTAATCCGGCTCCATGCTAACATTAAGCTCACAGCAAGACGCCTATATCCGGTTGTGGTCCTGATATTGGAAGACGAAACTAAGTGTATTGGCACAACTGTGTTTCCTATCTGCTTCTCAGTGGTTATATTCTCACTTTCCAAACAAACAACCACCATTTTCTTAAAAAAAGGTTGGCAGGTTCAACAAAGTTGAAATTCGGAAGCTAGAATTGTGAGAAAAAAACCCAAACACATGCAGGCTTTTAATTTAATGAGGTATGCTTATAATGTTGAAATAAAATATTGATAAAATATAACAAAAAGTACATGTATTGTAACGTTTGAGTTTTTATGCACAGGAAGTTAAATGTTTTATATTTTTAATAGAAGAGTTCTTGCACATAATTACTTTTTGTAGAAAAACATATTTTGAAAGGATAACTTTTCTGTTAAAAAATAAATTTTTTACTTCCTGTCGAAAATAAATCAAATCATCTTTATGTTGCAAATTACTCAGATTTACAAATTGACATTTAGCAATGTCCCAGGAAGGTAATATTAAGTATTTCTGAACATTCCTTATCAACATTGCAATATATTTACAATCTGTTACGTCAAGAGTAACCTTGAATATTGAAATACGATTATTTTCTTAATGAATTGAAAATCGACCTTCATGTTTTTCCAAAATCTATGCATGGATCTTGTTTCATTCATCACGCTCAGTTAGCGTTTGTCATGATTCATTTCTAATTGTGCACATCAATCATAAAAGAAACATTTGTGCGGAATGTTGTCAATGATTGATGTGTGTCGAAGTCTGGAATAGCTTTGGATGACATGGAAAGCAGCTGCGACCAGTGCAAAGCCACCATCTGATTTGTGAGTCTGCTATTTTGGAACTATATCAAGAGATAAATTATAATAATATCTAAACTAACATGTCTGATGAGAATAACAGTGAAAGAGAGGGAAACAGCGGTAGATCGAGAATCGTAATAGACAAAGGATGTGTGAGACTAAAAGAGAACGAGAAAGGCATTAAAAAAGCCAAACGGAAAGCCCGAGTATACGACTTGATATAATGTTAAATCGATGTAAACACATCATCGTGGAAAGTAGTTGTTCCGACATTTTCCTTAAACTTAATATAAAGTTTACTTTTTATTTGCAGAGACAATTAAATTAATGTTTTAATGTTTCAAATGTTTCTTTGCTGTTCAATAATGATAATGTCACTTGAATGTTTACGAAGAAAGACTAATGGTATTGAAAACCTCGTTTCTTGTAGTGATCTAGTTTAATGTGTTTTCATCAACCTGAAAAGAAAATATTCTATTGTATCCTGGAAAATATGTTTACTTCTTGACTTATATGTACGTTGTTTTTGTTGTTGTGAAAAAAAGGTTTCATTTACTATTTACGTACATGCATTTTGGCATTAAGCCTTGATGGTTACGATTGGTTTCCTTGAGAATATTCTGATAAAACTGATTTGTAATAATAATGCCCGGTCGGTAAAAAATAATGTAATATTTGTTTTGTTAAGATACATCGTATGCCCTGAATTAATAGATACACTTCAGAGGGTTTGACTTTCAATAAATGTCAAAACAAAAAGTTCTAACACATTACTTTTATTTTCTACGAGAACTGAATATGAAATTGGAAATAAAATATCTTATCTTTGTTATTTGATGTTTGATTGTCCTTGCAAAACAAATATACGTTTAAACATTAAGATTATTGTTTGCAATATACACAATATTATTGCTAGTTCATTTGATAGAAGGTGTTTCTTGTCTATTTATTAAACTTTTGTAGCTTTAAACTTTAATTGAAATCCTTAATTGGCATTTTCATAAACTTTTTTTGTTTATAATTTGATCTGAATTTCAAGAGAATCTATGATATATTTTCTAACACATGGAACTATTTTCTTATTGACTGTTGAGCCACCTGAGGTATCTTTAACTTATGCTAGACAGAATAAAACTTCAGCTCCACGCCGCAATTACTATGTGTGTACTAATCACAATAATAACATAGTATTGTTTTTAAGATAAACAGATTTGTGACTTAAAGGTGCTTGATGTTACTTAGCTTATTGGTTACCTTCTTTCAACACATGGCAGGATAGCGCAGTGGTTAGCGCGTTCGGCTTTATATCGCGGCTGTTAGTTTTACTGCAGGGATTAATCCCGAAGCACCATTGTGACTATGTAATGCGGTAAAACCTACGAGCATCGGCTGGAATTAGTGAACCATAGTTGGTACGTCATTTTAGCATTACACCCAAACCTTATTGAGTGTAGCTCTCGACTCCAGAGAAAGTTTCCGAGCCCCAGGCGGGATTCGAACCACGGACCTCTTGATCGTTGAGCGTTGACGGTGGTTTAAAGCAATCAAATATCAGTTTTCATTGAGAAAAAGTACCATTGGTTTTAGTCTAAAACTCAGACTGTAATCAATGTTCTTTTTACCTCTTGAATAGCAAGTCTACATTTGGGGCTCCCATCTTATATCTAATTAAACAATTGTTTTGAGAATATCTTCACACACACTTCTTAACACAATGCGTACTGAAACTCAGGAATTATGGAGGTTCTTCCATGGTATTTTCCGGGGACATTTTTTTGTTGCAAATTTACATACGTAACACGAGTTTTTATGGTGTGACTTTGAATAGTGTGTATATATGAAACATACATACTACATATTGTTGAATAAATCATGTCTTTTGGACTTCATATCGTATCGATTAAGAAACGTAAAGAATGCTTGCTCCTCTAGTTAGGTGCCACACTTTTAGCTGGAGCGTCACATGTATATGACGGTAACATATTCCACTGACAGAACTAGAAAAGAAGTAGTACGATTTGCCCTGGCGTGTAGTGAAAGATGGACTGTGATTAAATATCAATAGATGAAGAACATCGCGTGTTCATCACCAGCACAGACAAGAAACGATACATATTCAATACACAAGGATTGGGGATTTCTTATTGTCATGGAGATCCTCTCGTGTCGGTTGATGAACCTGGTACCTGATCTTCCATTCTCGTTACATTTTAATCAGATCGTCAAACCTTCGTTACTGATCTTTTCACAGTTTGATTAACCCGAATTCAATTGATTGAACTTAGCAATATACATTCACCACTTTCACTTTTCACTTATTCAAAAAGTTGTTGTAGTCGTTACATAGTATGCGAAAGCGTACAAGTAGCACGATCGAAATATTCTGTACAACTATCTTCCACATGTGCTGAGGGGAAGTATCTCCGACGTAGAATTTAGTATCAAAAACAAAAGAACTAAATAACTGAAAAGCAGGACATCATCGATATAGGAATTAGTATTTCCTTATTAGGAGATACGTTGTATAAAACCGTGGTCACTTTCTTGCCATTAAGTTTATAGGTTTTGAGAGACACACGTACTAATCGTCGCTAGCATACATACCCTAAAATATATGCGTATTGACATCATCTGTTATAATGAAGTAATGACGAAACGCATAGTAAAGCTTTTATGTAAAAATGTAATTTTGTATATGTACATGTCTATGTACGCTTGTTATGTGTATTCTTATTGCTTATGCGTACTAATTGTTATTTCAAATGCTTCAGTGTGTTAAAGTAAGAGAATTGATACCATTAATAAATATCCCATGAGGTTGTCGTCTTTCTGTAAGTTAACCACTGCTGCAAAATTCCCCAAATAATCTGATTTTTATGATAATATCATATTGATGAATTTGTCCTGCCAATTGTTGAATATGTCCTAATTGAACAAATTGTAGTATTGAAAAGTGAATGATTGGTCAGTGAGCCGGACACAGCACAGTGAAGTGGAATCAATCAGAGATGACTGTCGTGAGATCTTTAGACACAAGCCTACCATGATCATCATCTGATACTGTAAGTCAATATCTAAGGACATTAGCGTAAGGAATTGTCATATATACTCGCTTAACATAAGGTCGGTCATATTTGAGGTTTCTGGTTCTCTTCATTCTCGACCTTTCTAGGATTCGTAAATTTAATCGAACTTGCAATCCGTGTTACTTCTAGAGGCCACTGAAATCAAATGCTGATTGTTTTCAGGTTTAATCACTGCATTCGAAAAGAAATAACACTGTTGAGAGATATTGTAAGTACACCTAAATTTCCGGCTCCTTGACACCAGTCTTAAATCGATTACTCGCTTGTAAAAAGGCTCAAAGTGAAAAGACACTAAATTAATGGAACCAAAACCCTGTTCTAGAGAATTTTCGGACTGTAAAGAATAAAGAGTAAAGAATCATTTACTCCCTGCACAGAATGTCAGCTTTAGGGGGTATCTTGAGATAAATTTTCTAATTTAAATAATTCTGTCCCTAGGAAATTGAGGCTTAAAAAATGGCTCATGAGATTTTGCCACCAGAAAAGAAACGGGATTGGAATAGTAACAGTTGAACCATCATCTACCGTGAACGGATTTTTTCCAGATAATCTCAATACAAACGAGCTACATGAAGCTTTTCATTGGACCAATAAGAAATGTTAATTATCGCCGTGTGTACTTGTCAATTTTTTTCCTGATGATCACTTTTTGATTTCAGTACATCCAATAAGTATCCGTTTTCTGACAGTTGAGGCTGTTTCCGTCTTCTTTCTCTGCAACAAGATTTTGAAAATTGCCATTTTGACAATACATATAGATTTAATCAATAATATAACCATGTTGTATTACAAAATAAAGTACATTCTATAATTAAAATAAAAACCCTACACATCTTTGATATTTAAATGTCATCTATCCAAAGTAAAATTTGCCCCACTTAGTTCAATATGCAATATTCAATGATTTAGCCATCAGGCTTATTCCTTTATCCTTATTGTTATTTGTTTTAAAAAAAATATTATTCCAGGGATCTTGTGGGTACAACAAACGGTTGATTCTAATGCAGTAAAACTTTCAATGTTGTTAAACCTCATTGGGGAGAAGCCACAATAAGTTTTTGGGGTCAGTCTTTACTTCACTTTACAGAACGACCAAAAGTTTTGAAAAATTTAACTTTTTTTCAATCTGCACTTAGAGATTTTGCACTTCTTTCAAAAGATGCGCAATAAACTTACATACAGAGACGTAAATCAAGGCGAGGTCGTGTACCTCATACACCTTTGCGGATTCTTTTCTTTTTCAATTACTGAACCAGAGATCTTCTACTTGGATTGTATGTAGCTGACGCATTGGTCTGGAACAAGTTGGTCTCAGTAGCTACACATTCTCCATTATGTATTCACAGCGAACATTCAAAGTTGCTGAGTTCTACAAAGTCCCAAACTTCAAGGGCCGATAATTCTAAAAACCTCCGAATTGAATGTCATGATTTTGGATGAGAGTTAGACATGACTAAGGTCTTTTAGAATAAAGAACAAAGTCGCTCGCGAACAGTCATTTCCGGTCATTTGTTCAAATGCACTTTCAAGAATTTCAAGAACATGAAAAACTTCAACATCGACTTTAATCGACAACCCTCGAAGGAAAAAATAACATGTTTATTAGCAAGGCGGTTTTTAACCTAACTCAAGCCTGAAGTAGCTACTTATGGGCACATAAGCTCATATGCAGGGCTGAATCCTATCATTGTCGCATGCGACTTTCTTCTTATTACTCTTGGTTATAGAAAAGCCGAGTTATAAAGCCAAAATTTGCGTAACATTGTAAAATTCTCAAACGTTTAAAACAAAAGTAATCTCTCCTTAGGATTCATTATATCTAATCACAGGGTACCTTTTCATAATGATAAAATCAATTGAATGAAACATGAAAAGCTCACTACGATTTAGAAACTCTATTTGTTTAGATCATATAAGCTCATTTCATGATTGCGGACATGGTTAGTTTTAAGACAATTACTTCTTCCTGGATTGTTTCAATCACTAGCTGACCATTTAAGCGATTAGACTAGCAAGCATACTAATCAACGATTTCGTTTCTACTAATGATGTGCAAAGAAATTGAACAATTTGCACAGACAAGTGATTATTATTCATAAAACGTTTAAAGAAGAAAGCTGATCCAATCTCTGAATTCTGTACAAATGTTTCAAACAATTAATCTCTTTTTGTGAAAGAATTTGAAAGCGGAATGCTTAAACGTTTCGCAAATTGGTGGCAATAAATTTTAATTGAAATCATTATCTCATTTTACGAGATGTAAAAAACAAATTGATATGGGCGAGATAATCAACAAAGGCACTTCAATGGTGCAGATGTGAATACCTGCTGGGCCTATGTTTCCATAATTCATTATTTAGAAACGTTTTGAAAGTCAAAAGTTGAAATCGATGTTTACAAGCTCAAATAATGATAAAGTAGGAAACTACTTGAAAGTTAAATGATACATCTAAGACATCACAGCACTCCAAACCATGACGTTACCTTCCGACTTCACCACCCCTGGGCTCATCTCTAAATAACGAGAGTTCCCTTTTTGTTTTTTTGTCTTGACATTTGTTGTATCTGAGTCATAGGCATGCCTCTGGTTGTTGGCCCTGTCAGGGACAATGTCAGATCCTCCTTTGTTTCTGTTTTCCGGTCATGTCTTGGGAGTGTCTTCCTGTCTGGTTGTGTTGATCATATGTCTGATTCAGTGTCTGTTGTTGATGTGGATTATTGTGATGCCGGCGTTGTTCTTCTCTGATCCTCCTAACTTGAATGTGTTGTATTTGTTTTACCTGTGTTTCATTGCGATTTGGTGTTTGTGGTTGATCTTGTCCTGGATGTTGCTTATATAACCTATATTGATGTCGCTGAAGTGGTTTATATTGTTGTCGTTGATGTGGTAGATGTGGTTGTGGCTTCTGATGGGAATGTTTTTGTGGCGCTTAATGATGTTATAGGCTATATAAGAACATCCTGTATTGAAGATTCGTAAAGATGGTAATCCCTAAATGCATAATGTGCTGTCGAGGAATATCACGATAATTCTACGTTTATAGTATTGTATTCAACTTTACTTTTACTTATCAGTTTCATTCATTACTTAAGTTCATTGAAACAAGCAATTTCATTCTTTTTATCCGAAAAAATAATAAAACAGGTGAGATTGCCATCAGTTAATGTTTGATAGGCATCCTTATCCGTCGATAGAAACGACATCACAATAAGTTAGGAAACTCAATTTTCATTATGTATAGTAACAATGTTTTGTTCGTTTTGCATCATTCTAAAATAAATCTGTCCTTGAACAAGTTAAAGAATCGATGCCGCAACAACAATAGAGTGCAATGGACACGTGTAAACGTAATATTTTTGTGTGTTCAATTTCACATCTTCGTTATCTTAAGATTCGTACTAAAACTTACCTTTACTTTACTTTAACAATCTGCTTAATTTCTGATCTTAAAAGACATTTACCTTGTGCAGAATTGAATGATGATATTTGATATCTTTTGAAATTAAATTCATTTGTAAATCAATGAAGGGCTTTGAGAATTGATATAGATAAGAAAGTTTTAAACTGAAAAATATTAATTTGGAATTTCCCGACGGTTTTTGAGATTTCTGATAAACGAGTAATGATATACTCAGAGACGTCGTGAATTTCACAATAATGAAGGTGTTATCGAGAAAATCATGTCTTCCTTAACTTAATTTGTATTTCTTAAACCATTTGCTTAGAATTTGTCATTTGAATTTGAATTTAATATAAAAAAGTATTGTCGATAGGTTCAAATGTTCCAAGTGTCAAATACCCAATAGATCAGGACAATGAAGAAGGCTTGCTGTAAAGTTATAATCCCCAGAAATGCTCGTTTAAGCTTCACCTCACCTCCTTTGTGTCTTTTGAAGACTTTAATATTGAGGTTTTATTTCAATGTGTTTATTCCTCGAAGCCAATAAAGTAAAATGTAGAGTATACTAAGGTTTAATCTCGTTATTTTCAATAAAAAATCACTGTTTAGATGATATTTACATTCGAGTACATACATGTTTCCGGAATGTAAACAGCACAGGTAAATCGATAACCCAAAGGCAAAGTCAATCTTAAAAAACGCCTTCTTCGGTTGACGAGGCACTGAAAAACGTCAACCGAGTTTACTAATTTCCTTTACACATTTTGAAGAAACATCGAATCAATTTCTCCAGCTACTCAGTGTCACCTTCAATTTCAAGGTTTGAAAGTTTTCAAAAATGTTAATTTTTTTCTACATTGCCCATAAAGAATATGTTAAGAACTTCAGAATGTTTAACCCCTGTTAACGTTTTCCTATGAATGGTATGGTAATGTTTTCCGGCAACATTCTGAAAATTCAGACATGCTTGAGAAGGATTTGTATTTTCCAATCAATTTATGTATAATTCACCTTATATTTTATCAAGACACCTTGCCATCTTGATTCATTTCAATAGTATTACCAGTTAGTGCTTAAGAAGTCAATATTAGATTTTCCCCAACAACAACTCACCTTTTTCAGAGTGCAAATAATTATCTAATCAAATTGGCTTTAAAGTCTGAATAAAATTGAGCACAAAAGTAAACCTAAGAACATATGAATACGACCTTATAATATCTTTGCGGGATAAACAGCTTCTTTATTATGGGTAGGCGACGGTTCGTTTTCAAGCAAATGACACCCATGAAAAAGTGGTATATACACCCATGACAATACCTTCATCATTTCAATCATCAGGAAAGTAAGATTTATATTTTAAAAAGACACGTCGACATGCACTAAGAATTAGACATTAAACTGTTAGATTCATTTTTATCAAAGTTAACGTATAACAACGTATATTTTGGTTTAATACATCCCTGTGCATACGTATAAGTACAAGTACAAATGCAACATACAAAGTGAATTATGGTCAAGGCTTTCCTCAATTAATGGAGTTTTTGTCATTTGATTGCATACGTCTTTCAAATGTAATACGCATTCCAAAAATTAACTTGATTCCTACCTGCCTCATCTGTACCATTTTCCACATTTCTTCAGCAGTTGGTTAATCTAGAATGACTATCTGCAGATGTTTTCAATAACACGGCACTGATTATTTTGTTAGTAATAAACAATTCTAAATAAACTATTTGACACTTGTGATGAGAAATGAATTGCAAGGATGTATTTCTATTTTGACTTTACGTGTAGAATTCGCTTTAAATTGCTGTTAGGAGCTTTAAAAAGATGGAAGAATTGAGAAACACGTGGATGGATAGTTATAAATGCATTTACATAAAATGATTACTTTCCTCGTCATAAAGCAACCAAGAATATTGTTATGAGTGTGTGATTCTTTATAAGTTTAACATTGTATAACATTGTTGTATTGTTTAGTGGGCCACACTTGCACTTGTTTTGATAGTCTTAGCTGGCAGTGTCTAGAATAATCTATTCTAGAATGTTCTATCTATTAGCTATATGCATCTTGCTTCTTACAATCAACTTTGCAATCATCTGCCGTGTTACTGAATCATAGTTTATAACAATTATCAGAATGCTGGTTATTATTATAAGTCAATAGATAAGCTAATTTTTTTCAATAGCATGTTGAACCAATATCAATGCGTAAAAAAGTTGATTTAAAGTGATCGTTAACCGAGAAAGTGCTATTTAATGGTCCAGTTTCAAGACAGCATTATGTATCTAACATTTACATTGGGAATAAAAAGGACAGGATTTTAAATCTAACAAAGATAAATATCTCGATTATCAATGTTATCACTTTTCAGAGGTCCTTCAAAACCCTGATATCTATATGACCAAATGCCTCGTATAAATATCTATGTACATTATATAAATATCTCGAACAAAATGTCATCAAGGATCGATAGCATGGTCGAAAGGTTGAAAGAAAAGCTCAGGAGAAGCTGAGGAAATACAACTGATTTGGCAGTAGCAAATAAGTTCGACCGTCAGCTCTCGAGGTTTCTGAAGCATGCAAACCATCACACCGCAATGGGAAATTGAGTGAAGTGATGGAAACCCGCTAATAAAGCAGGATGATGTTCAAAATCATAACCAGTAATGCGTTAAAGTCTTCTAGAGGAATTCCGAAAGAAAAATGTTTGTTCTAGTGAATACATTCTCTTCCAATCTCCTTGTGATGTATGAAAAAACCAATGGCTTGTAAGGACGTCTTCAAGAGATTTCATTTTTATTTTCACTGTATCACTCTAAATAAGTGAAGAATCATGTTATCACTGAAATAAGTAACTATTTTTTGTTAGAATGAGACAACTTTTAACTTATTTTGGAAAGAAAATAGTAAGCTATATACTTCAAAATTATGCGAAAAGATTCTTATCAATAATTCTAAACCTCTGAAAAGACAGATTCACACAGTTAACACAGAATATTGAGTTCTTCACTCATCATCAATTTGGAAAGACCCTGAAATCAAATATTATTTCTCAATATTAAAATTATTGTATAAACGTGTTTTACTAAAACATTGAAAAGTCTAGTTACGATTGATATGTTCTCATGTGTTTGGTCGTTGGTCATTCAATGCATGCTGATGATAAATCCACTATAAACGTTCAAATTTTCAAACGCCTCGAAACAAACATGTCCTAAATAAAATGTTTGTGGTTTTCATTACAACAGACATTAAGATATGCATTTGTTATGTATTGACAGTGTCTATATAAAATCATCATTAAATGGATCGCTGATAAAAAGGATACGATTCCACCAGGAGTCCACTCCATGTGACACATCATTAACGACAGTGAGCTAGTGGTGACACTACACCACTTCCAAAGGGATAGTACACTAGATATTCTGCCCTCGGGCCATCTCCTCATCAGTATCTCTCACCTCATCAAGCAAATCTATTTGAAGTTGCTTCTCAGTGCATCAATTAGTATGACTGCTCACATGGGCCTCCTCAACTCGGTCAATCAAGTAATGGAGAATGCATGAAGAGGGGTGATTTCTTGTAAACAATCATCTTAATCCATGCAAGAAACTAAAATTTGTCCTTATTTTACACACACACACACACACACACATATATATATATAAGTTAATCTAAGAAAACCGCGTGGCTAAGTGTAGTTAGGCCCTTAAGAGTTTTGTAAAGTGCTAAAAATTTTCGTGAAAGGACGAGACGAGATGAAATGAAAAGTAAGTCACTTTTCACAATCATATTGTGTCTATCACTAAGCTGTGTTTCGTTTATCAAGTGAAAGCTTTTTGTTCTTTTGCAACTTTTGTAACATGAAGGCTTGAGCTTGTTGACTGAAATATATCCTTTGGTTGCGTTTGGCTATATATTACTTTGACTTTGGGGATGCTGCGTTTTCAGGCTGGTTTGAAGTTGAAGCTGTTGTTGAGCAAGATCTTTTGCTTGTGTTTGAACAAAGCTACAATGTAATAAGTGTAACAAAACTTTGATAAGCAAAGGATTCTCCTCAGTTTTGACAGAAGCTGTTTTTTGTCAGTAACGTATCACAGTGGACTGCATATTTTCTACATACATATATATTTTCTGTACATTTCACATTTATACATTTCTGTATACATATAATTCAAGATCAGTTAACTCGTTAATAACAAAGAAATTGACAGCGTAGTCTTTTATTACAAAGACATCCCAATTATATTGTTGTTTCATTGAAAGAAAAGACCAGAGTGTCCTCTACTTACATTGTTATTGAGAGCCATTGTTCAGATTTGTAAGACCCTCTCGTATCTATTCCTCTGCTTACTCTCTCAAGTAGGTTGCTTTGATGTGGAATTCGCCGTTAAATGTACAACCAGTTGATGTTACGTACTTTGAGTTGTTTTGAAACTTTTCTACTGCCCTTAACGCCCACGCAAAGCGATAAAAGGATTTTGTTTATGTTCTATATAGAATCTTTGATAATTTACGTTAAATCGATAGATTTGTAGCATTTGTTTTCTTCAATTGATATATTTATGTAAGGGCGTATCGAATTTCTCGTTAAAGTGACAAAAAATAAATCTTACAAAAATTTGCTTTTTGTTAATTTTTTAAAAGCGTGATCTAAACATTCTATGTTTTGAATTTCTTTCTAAATTCCTTAATTTATTATGATGTTGAACCTTACTGAACGTTCAATTGCAGATGTCGAGCTCACATACATTCGCCTTCAAATATACGTACTCACATGCTTAGGTGTTGGGTCTTACTTAGTTTTCTAATGTGATTTTGAAACTAAGACAGATTGTCATATTCAACCTTCTATTTGTTCGTTCTTTCTAACGTTTGTCTTGTAGGATAAAGCTCATCATCGGTCGCCCAGTACTGATTGTTCCGATACCCTTCACGAGTCACCCTGGGAATCCTCAGCAGGAAATCACGTATTGAAATTACTCGCTGTGGCATCGTCAAATACATTACTTATATCTTCATGGCTTGATTGTTTTTAATTATTAGAACGTTTATGGTGCCTTGAAGAAATCATATCAAAAGAAAATGATTGTTTATTCTTTCAAAATATTTCAAAAACTTCTTTATTATTTCTTGGCTTTGAATACCAGGATGCAGGCAGGCCAGGGTTTGTTGGTGTACTATGACCTTTTTAAACGTTTAACATTGAAGCTCATACACTTCATAGCAGAGTTTACATTAAAACACGCAACAATAATGTTCAATGTTTCTTACGCTGCAATGAATGATTGTTTTTTGAACTGCTTATTACTTATCTTTATAAACACTATACTTCTGATCGATTGAAGACGAAGAAGAAGAGAACCACGCCAAAAGTGTTCAGTTAGCATTCTTGAAATGATGGTTTGCCATTAGTAGATCGTTTTGTCTATCGTTACGTCTTCCAGTACTTGCAGACAGAACTTTCTTTCATTCAGTTATGTCTTACTTATTGACTTTAACATAATGATTAAAAAGCGATAATTGGCTTTCTGTTTCAACTAAAGCTACATGGTGTAAGAAGTCGATGCGTTGTTGTATGTAATCTATTCAGTGATGTCTCACTCACAGGAAGGCCGAGCATGATGCTTCATAAAGTTTTACACAATGGTGGTGGAGGCATTTCTCAGGTATAATACTATCTCCCCCGGGCAAAACATTTGAAAACTATCATATCTACTTCAAAAGCCCGCCTCATGACATCATAGGCATGTGGCGAAGAAATATTGTTGACACGAGATAAAACTACCAACATCGTAATCAATAGTTTAAATCCCTTATGCATCGTGTAAACAGGGCCATATAGTTACTATAACCATCATGTAGAGTCGTACATTTATACAGATTATGTGTTTGTAATAGAGTGCGTATATATATGTATATCTTCATTTATGCCCAAGAGGTTATTGAGATGCTGCCCGCTTTTCTATGATTACCTGAAATGCTCTTGAAAGCGTCGGTAATCCCCAGTGATCATTTCATTTTGCCTCTTCGATTTCGTTGAATGTTTTTTGTCAAGAGATCTTCACTTTCTAAGGCCCTTTGAAGACAGAGAAATACTTAGCTTGTTCGAGAAGTTTTAGGCTGCAGATATAGTAAGATGACGGCTGAACTGTCATACATGCACGTTCTTGACTCAAAAGGATATATATATATATATATATATATATATATATATATATATATATATATATATATATATATATATATATATATATATATATATATATATATATATTGGTAGGTAAAAAGGTGAAAGGTCGCACGTGAAGTAAATGTATATTTGAAAATAAAATACTTCTGACGACACTTGGTGTAGATATCATTTTAATGATGACTGGATGCGTCGCATTTCGACTTGATAACAAGTCTTTTCAACAGTATATATATTGGTATATACTTACAAAATATAACACCCTTAAAACATTAATTGAAATCGTAGAAGACAACCTGTGAGGAACGATAAAATTCGGTGTGAGTCCTAATTGCAATATCATCAGCATAAGAAACAGTCCGAATATCATTCATTGTCACTTAGAGAAGCTTTAATTTGAAAATTGCCATTATAAAATGTATCTATCTTTCAGCATAATGAAAGCTGAAAGCGGACAGAGCACCAAAAAGTGATATCTATATTTAACACTAATTTCGCAAAAACTCAAGTTTAATTAAAATCAACATCTAAATAAATCCTTCAGTCCTTAATATCAACCATTCAATATCAATGATATTCACATCTTGGTATCTCAAAATCACAACGTTTACGATTTAGAAGATTTACAAGCGTGGCAAACAGCTTGAAAGCATTTACCAAGTTACATAATAAAAACATTGCAAGATAGTTTCAAGCAATATAATTTAAATAACTACGCAAATTCAATTCTAAAATAACATATCACTATTTTTAAAGTATGTCCCACAGGTTTAGTTTAAACCTGACATGAATGTTTAATGTCTTAAATATCAGCTAATATACGGCGTCTGTTGTATTAACATTTCCCTTTCTTTTATGGATATTATCAACAGGATTATCCGACGCATATCTACAATAAAACCTGAAAATACAAAATTGTTCTCTGTTTGGCAGTTTTATCAATTTCTGAATCTATATTTCAACTGAAATGAAATACATTCATTCGACACAAGTTTTTAAGACAAATAAATTACTTAAATTTCTCCTGAAATTAAATGGTGTATTCAGTGATTGATTTAGATGATTAAAAATACTATTATGAGTATAAAAGATTTTCTTATTGCGTAAACCCACCTTTCTTGTGGAGAACGTTTCCTCATGCACTACGAACTACACATTCTAATGTTCCTACCTGAAACAGTATGAATTCCAACACACACGTTGACAATGCATGAGTAGTGATTCTGAAAATCATATTGAGATAATGGCCGTATGTAGATGGAGTAAGAAGAAACTCTAACTTTACGAATGAGGAAGTTCCTAATCATGACTTTAATGACTATGTCCTTCAAGTGTAACAAGCTAACTTCAGCTGGACAGAAGAAGTCTGAATTTTCATTCAAATTGAGTACGGACTTCAGAGACTCATTAGTTCTCCATAGACTGGGCTTTGTTTACAACCTTGTTTACTACAATGGACACTTTCAACTCAATAATTATGTTGTATCAAGACAACTGACACCTAAGTTCTTGTCTAAGTCCGTGTGCATTTGTTGAAGTGTGTGATTATTTAAGGAATAAGGCACATAGGTTTAGATGTTAAAATAAATGTTAGACATGAAATGTTACCTTGCAGGATTACTCTGAATAAAAATCTAAAGATTTTAATAAACGATAAAAGAACTAAAACAAGCTTATCTGTTTTAAAGGTGTCTGAATCCTGAATTATTTCTAAAGGCGGGAGTAAATATATCACCTGATTAATCATATGCATGCGTTTTTGAGGGTCGCTACGAGTTGTTGAAATCCTAAACCACGCCATACATGCCAACGTTCACAATAATGTAAACTAAACCACTTGTACAGTGTTGCTGAAATTTTCATTTGAACAATTTCATGTTGACAGTGTTTGAAAGGTCAGTACCTGGAGCTCATTGTTAATTGTGATTGTGTGATTTTTTGCCTCATTATGCCGACATTTCATGAGGTCGTGTCAACACATGATAAGTTGTGTAAAATAAGCAGAGGGCATTATACGTAAGCTAGCAAGGGTATCAAGAACCTTATAAAACAATTGGTAATAAATAAATTGAAAAAGTTTTTAAATGTCCTTTGTCAAATCATGATTATCGTTATTCAACATCGACTGGAATTAATTATGAAGAGTATATAATACAGAATATTTGCCAGCGGTTTAGTCACATTCATGCTAAATTGTAAATGAAAACATAACAGTATTCGATCATTCAAGTACAGTTAAAATCATGAAAGAAAGATAACATATATCCGAAGCTTAACTCTACCCTTTATGATCAAAAGAAAACTTTATTCTTTGAAGATTTTTAAAATTTTCAAGAATATCTACTTGAAGTTAACTGCAGTTACATCTTTGGTTACAACATGCTTATTCTAAGTATTGTGACACCATCACTGGATAACATGAATCATCTTAAGAGTAAGGTTTCCTAAATCAACACTTTGATGTGTCTGAAACGGATCTTTCACTACATTTCTATTATCCCATTTCATGATCAGCGGTCATAGAAAGCCTAGATTTCATAACTTGCGTCATGAATTTGGCGAACAAAGTATCAAATTCTCATTTGAAGTTGCACTTTTTTTGTTATGCACGAGTGTCCCGCTTACGTGGAGTACGTGGAAGGACTGAATAAATATTATATTGAATCATACACCATACTCTGTGAACCTATAATCGTTACAGAACGACCCTCTGATCTACGTAAATGACCAATTCTGCTACATTAATAACCCCTTTATATTTGAAGCAATGTATACAAGGTATACAACTCGATCTAAAAATTACTGCAAACTTTTGATTAACCAATGTTCATGTTCTGTCCTACATTAAGGATGGTAAGTGTACACCTTTCCTTCTGTAATCACATATCACAGACTACTTTTCCCCGAGGAAATCACATAGAGGGATCAATGAAGATGGCTATAACTACACGAACACGTGGGACACTGCTTTGAATACCTTATCATTGCTCAGTTTGTAAAAGGTTTCAGGAAATGTGATACTGGTTGAAAGGAAACATTTTGATACCAAAGTCTAAATAATGTTTGTTCTCTGGGGAAATATTAATTGTAATGAGAGCTTATAAATTGTTCGTTTTCGGTTGACATCGAGTTCATCAAGTCTCTAAAGCAGTATGTGCAAGAAAAACTTCGCTTTTTACTGATTTTACTGTTGTCTTAAAACAATGTTTATAGTTAGCAGCCATGTTCCTCAATTCTGTGGGTAATTTGTAGGAGGTTATTTATTTACAAAAGAGATATAAACTGTGAGCTAGAACATATATGTTAGTAATTATAGTGTTCACCTCAACATCCTGATTAATATGAGTTGTGTATCCTTCTACCTGAGGATCTTGTTGTTTTAAAGGCACTATTTCGTAAATATCATTTAAGTTATTTGGGAAAATATGCACGTCTTCAGGCTATAAATTTCTTTCTGAAAGACCAAAAGTAACGAAAGGTTTCATTGAATATGCATGAACTACATTATCCGCAATATTCAAGTAAGTATAATAAGTTTGCATACAGCCTGAAAACACAGTAATAAAACACATTGATAAAACAATATTTCTTATACTGTGTTTTGAAAATGGATGAAGTTGATAACTTGATAACGATTATTTCATCCTTTGTCCTCAGTTAAGAGATCAAGATATATTCAAAGGTTGAACATATTCCTAGCAGTGTTCAACAATAAACTAATATTTTGGACATTACATCATGACCTCGGCCTTTTCATTATAGATTGTAGGTTAATCGGGAAGAATATTACGAAGTTCAATGCATCAATAGAAAGGTAAAGTGAGTGCCTTTGTCCACATATGCACTTAATTTGTGATAACCAGGTGGGGCTTTAAATGTATAAGTTAAGAATAGATTCGTGAAATGACACTGATTTCAGTGTGATTATCTCCACTCTACCATATCGGAAATATGATATTGAACTATTTTTTCTCGCCGGCCCTGTTGCTGTGTAATCGATGACCTAGTATGATTGGGTTGGTGCGATGAAAAATTAGATGCGTTATTTTATTGATAAAACTAACAAAACAGAAACAACTACTTTTCAAACACTAAGAAATGTTCTTTTGTGTGCATACTACGGATTTACTGTGCAATAAGAAACAAATGGTGGGTCAAATGATAGGCGTTAACATTGCATGACGTTGTTGCATTTCAAAGAAGTGCTTCTTAGCAAAACTTTACTTTTATTAAGCAACTTTTCTCAATGGTATCGACGCAATCTGCATTCTGCGTTTCATTTTTAAGATATCTACAAGATAATACTAATTTAGAACTAAAACGCTTTAAACAAATTTTTTTATCGTCGGATGGAATGATCAAGTGAGGTGACCTGCAGTGTATGTGTGGAAGATTGGCGTTCAAATATAAACTCTTGAAAAAAAGAAACTTGACACTGACATTCAAAGTTCAACATAAAGACCACAGATGCAAGTTAAACATTGAAATGAAAACTAAAACGCTGTTTGAAGATCTCTGTTCAGTAAATTGTATTCAGAATAAGCATGATCTTGAAATGCACAGGTGCACAAGTGTTTCAACATCACAGGGGTGCACAAATGTCAGTATCGGGTATGGCCACCATTGGCATTGATTATTGCTTGGCACCGACGACCCATGGATGCAATCAAGTTGTCAATCACAGCCTGTGGAATGTTCTGCTATTCGTGCTGAAGTGCTGCAAAGAAGTCCTGGAAGTGTTTTGGGTGGTGAATTCCTACTGCGCACGCGTCGATCCAGTTCGTCCCAAACATGCTCAATTGGTGACAAATCTGGTGACCTGGCTGGCCATGGCAATGTCTGGACATTGTTACGCTGTAAAAAGTCTTGACAAACACGTGCAACATGTGGTCGAGCATTGTCCTGCTGAAAGAGACCACCATGGACGTTGACGTGAGGAATAACGTAAGGCTGTAGGATCAAGTCCCTATACCGTACTCCTGTGAGGTTGCCCACAACATGCACAAGGGGTGTCCTAACACCGTGACGAATCCCGGCCCACACCATGACACTCCCACCTCCAAATGGGACAACCTCCTGAACACAGTTGGCAGCATAAGGTTCTCCACGACGTCGGTATACACGTGCTCGCCCATCACTTCGTTGAAGGAGAAAACGGGACTCATCAGTGAAGAGAACGGTTCTCCACCTTGCACGTGCCCATCTCATCCTCTGTATACACCGCTGGAGACGTTCTGCCAGATGACATTGCGTTAAAACGGGACGTCGAACCGTTCGTCGTGGAAAAAGCCCAGCCTCTCTCAGCCTGTTACGTACCGTTTGGTCGGAAATTCGACGCAGGCATGGTATCTGCGTTGTTGTTGACGTTGCTGTCCTGGTGCGTTCCAGAAGGTGGAGCAGTCGGATGTACCGATCTTGGGCCCGAGTAGTCACCCTTGGTCTGCCTGACCTTGGCCTATCATCAACGCTGTTTCGGGTGTTGAAACGGGTCCACAATGAAGAGGTGGTCTGTCTGGACACGCCAAAGTGTGTTGCAACATCTCGCTGCATCGCTCCTGCTTGCAGTCTGCCAATAGCGGTGTTGCGTGGCGCTCTGTTCAGTCTTGGCATTCTTCAGGTCGCTATACCGATGTTGTGTAGTCTGAATGAACAGCGGCTGATATGGCTTTTTATATCCCTAAAGCAGACGTGTCTGCATCTAAACCTTTATGATCGCATGCTGCACGTGCTTTGGCAGAAAATGCATTTGGACGAATCGCTCGTTTTCGTCCCTGAACACAACGTAAACTTTTTGGGCCATTGTTTTTGGTAAATTTACACTATTGAGCAAGCCTTTCTTTAAATTACAGGTATGTATCATGAAAAAAATTGACCCGTTTCGAAAAAAACAATTTTGCATGAATGTCAAGTTTCTATTTTTGAAGAGTTTATTATGAAGACGTTCAAATATATTAAGAGGTGATAATGAAAGTGACATACTCATATGTGAAACAAAAGTGACAAGATTTGATAAGGTTACCTTAACCAAATTTAAATTTGAAGACATAAGAACCTTCTTCATAAACGAATTTATAATAAAAATTATTAAATTTATTCTTTCAATAAAAGAATCCTATTACAAACAAATAAAGGCGACAGACACACTAACCCTACAAACATACTTAGAACAATCCGAAAACAGATATAAATATACACAGGGATGTTGGCTATAATAGAGGTTGCATATAAACATAGTTTTACATATAAAGATTTTCATTTATAAATACAAACAAACATAGATAAACACGTTTATGTAGATGATAGCCGGAATGTGATAAATTACCTACAAGGGGTGAATGAGTGATATTCTTAATCTGGTAATGTGATAAGACATGCAGGTCATTTTTAGTTTCGACCACATTAGTTTTCGTTGCCCACACGTTTCATCTCGACACTTTTGGATCTTGTTTATGCATTTGTAACAAAGAAAGTGAATTATGTCCTCATTTGGTTTTTAAGATGTGCAAATTCAATCTAAAAATAAAGTGAATCCTATCGTGATTGATGTCTTGTAATCCTTTAATGCCAGTTAAGAGCTAAAATTTGCTTTATCAATATCTGTGCACTAAGTCTACAACTTCAAGGGGTATTAGGTCGTTCTTTGAAAACAAATCATACTGGATAATGGTTACTTTAAACTCCTCTCTTAAAAGAATAGGTAGTAAAACTGTAATTTAACAAGGAGATTAAGTCTGATTAACTAGGCCGTGTTGTGTAGAATAAAAATGCAGTAGAAATTGACTACCAGGATTCAAACCTGTTCTCAATTTGGTTTTCCTCAACACTGATCTGAAAGCAGCCCAATTAGATGGACTAAAATAAATACAAAAATTTATCTAATTTAAATTTATCAGATTCGGACTATATCGATCTAATAAACCAAATACATCCTCTGAGTTTATGATGAAGTACATAAGGTGAATTGTTGTTCAGACCATTTTCATTTATCATTTTAATCATAATTATTATTTTCTTGTACCATAGGGATGTCAATCCTATGTAATGGTAAACCAAAAGTTGTGCATTCAGAACAGTAATAAAAAGATAAGTCGTGATTGATCATTGAATAATTAGTTTACATGACAAAAGTTATACAAAGTGCTCTTTGACACATAATTGGGGACATTGATCCATGGTACATTTACAATCTTTCACAGCTTGTGTATATAATACAGTCAGTACCCTACCGACTTCAGATGACCTTACTAATCGTTTTAGAAAATGATTACATATTCCTTATTCCTTCCTAATTTCTTAAACTTATTTCCTTTAATTCCCCAACCATGAACATTTTATTACACAACATGGACAAAAGTGACAAGAGCGTAGTTCCTTGTTTCTAGAAAACATACCCATTTGAATCAACTCAGTGTGTCATGCAGTTTCAGTTCACAGATTAGTAGCTGCTCTGATGTTTATCTAAAATAAAAAGGCAACACGTAGATTTGGAAATGCTATCGTCAACTACATGTACCTGGATACTGTTAACTCTGAAATAAAATTTGTTTACATGCTCTATCACATAACACTTGAATATGCTGATATAAATCATTTCAAGCTTATTCACATTTGCTCGTGTAATAATCTATACATGACCCCTATAAGTCATAAGAAAACATCTGTTTTGAAAAAAGACCTTGCTCAAACGAAAAGTGAGGATTAGGATCCCTTTTGACATGGTAAATTCTGAAACAGATTATCAAATGCCTTCTAAAGGTTTTTTCCCTAAAGACCAATGAAGCCAATTAAGACATCAGCAATATTGATTTCCAAATACTCTAAATTCAACATATTTTTAAAAGACATTTTAAAGCATCCGAATGCTGGGTCAGGTACCAATGTACATGTCATAAAGAAAAGTAAAAATATTGAAGAAAGGTGTATTTTGCATGTTTAGTAATTTCAATGCAAATTTAAACATAAGTCCCCCAGACGAATTCAGATTTATTTGATTTAATTGATGCGTTTGTTAAACAGTTCTACGAATAAAGGTTTACTCTTTGTTAAACTAACAATCATTTATTATAAGTCATTTAGGTAAGTCATTTGATAATGGACATCAGCACACAAGTTCAAATGCCCAGACTGTAAGACTGTTATGTGTCCTGGAACTTTATCAGGCAATAATTCACTTGTGAGTTAAGCTACTACACATGTTTATTAAATACGCTTTTCATTACTACTGTCGAGCCAACTTAAAATCGACCATCAAGACGATTATAAACAAGATATTGACTTACACAGAATGACTGTGATGAATATTCCCTCGTCAGTCATTTTCCTGAATACGTTCGTGAATGGCATACTAGTTGTAAACAATATAGTCGCAATCTACTTCAAAATCCTACAAAAACAATGCAGTTGAGAGAATACGAAGGCACAGTTGGCTAGAATTTGTATAAGACATCACTTGTATTGTATCAAGTCCGTGATCACTGTAATTAACTTTTCAGGGCAGGGCAGACATATAACTAATATTTGACATGTGTATAGACAGAAATGATCCCTATGAATTATACAGTTTTTAAGTTCAATCTTAGTTTTGGTTATTTTAACAATCTGAACAAATCATTGCAAGCAATTCAAATAGTCCAACCGTACACATTGACTGTTCCTTTCAACAGAAAATAACATGTGAAAAACCCTACTATGTCACCACTCATACGTTTTGTAAGAATCATATGATTAGCATTCAATTGAACTGAATATCGACCCATCTAATGGCTTATTTGATACATCAAATCCATATACATCAGTTACTGTTCATTAAAAAGCCACTCCGTGATTTTCATAACATATAATTTACCTTTGATACGAACCTCAATGTCATATGTGGTTATATAAAATCAAAATATCTTAACTTTTCATGTCAAAAAGACATATGTATTACAAATACTGGTTTTCTTAAAACAGCCTTATAAATGCACAGAGGTGTAGATATCACGTCCAATATACATAGATACTAGTTATATAACCTAACAAACACTATCAACTCCTAACTGCCCTCCTGGCTGTTTTAGATAAGTCTCCAAAATTACGTTTGACTATTTGACGCGCGACACAGTTCGGTTTTCAATCATAATTGCGACGTTCTACCTTCATATTGTCACTGTTAAAAAAAAGCAGCATTAAAATGTGTCATTTTGGTAACGGTCGATACTTCGCAATCAAATGACACCATTGATTTAGCTTGGGATATATGACTCCAACAACTCACGGAGTGGCCCTTTTACACAGAAATAGACATAACAACTAACAGATAACGGTGGTTTCTGCATACTATTACCAAAACAACTAAAATCCACGACATTTAAATATGTTGCAGTGCAAATAGACAGAAATAACTACGTTAGGAAAACTGCTTCTTGTTGTATGCGTACTCCTTTACCAGCGAATTATTTCAATTGTTCTCTTCAGGTTGTTCACTAAGTATTCAATATTATTCGTCAATTGAGATACTTTCGTATATCAACTCATAGGAATGTATTCATTGATGTCTATATATAATTATACTGGTTATCTGATATTTGGTATTGTTTGCCTTCAATGATTTATTTTCAAATTTGTATTACTATTTGGTGGATGTGTCTTCTCATGAATATTTTCTTCACTAACATTGTTTTGATGATTTTCAAAGTACTTGTTTGTAGAGTTCCTCTTTGACTACATCTAACATAAATGAAAGAGATTATAAAAAACCTAGGCTTAGAATATTACGCAGGTCTGGCAAAAGAGGTCATATGGCCACACATATATATGATAGTTTCTGCTCTTTGAAATTCCCTATAGTCATTAATAACATTAGAGGATATAAATGAGAATGAATTATTATCAATTATGAGAAACGATCCTTCAACAGTATAAATTAACATCGACTATCTATTGATTTCAAAATCTGCTTAATACACAAAGAACTTTTAAGGATATAAGGTAATGTATAGACTCTACAATGATTATTCAATATATATTCAAAAAGAATAATTTGAAGCTGATTATTATCCAGGTTTGCGCCTGCTTTTAGTGTTATGGCACCAACGGCAAATTGCCACTTTATATACCCTTTAATACTGACCTCATTTGATAAAATCATTTAAGTTGATAATCACTAATCGATTAGTTTAATTGTCATTGTACAATGTTATGACATCATCGTGAAAAGTATCATACAAGATACCTAGAAGCTGATTGGTCTTAATCGATCTTGTGGTGTTCGGTCAGAATGTGACATCATTATCAAAGGTCTACATGCTGATTGGTCGAAATCGAACGCGTGATATTTGGCTAGAATGTGACGTCATCACCGGAAGTGTCATTCTTACTCAAATTTTAAAATCAATGTTCACCACATTCACGCTAGAAGTGATCCAGAAGAGGTAGTTTCTAAAGTACTTTTTTTCTGGAAACAAAAACAAAATCATCTATGTCGGGGATTTTGCTTCTATGTTTTAAAAACGAATTAACAAATTTCAATGTCAAACTGCATGATCTCGAAATAATTTATCCGGTAAGAATCCGATATTTTCATATTAGAATAAAAATTACTGGACACTTACGTAACGGAATCCTTGTGAGAACTCAAAGGCTTCGTTCATTAATTGCTTTTTAACGTGTTTTCATAATTTAAACATTTAATCATTCACATTGCCCTTTCTGGTTTGATCAAATTGAAATATATCAAACTTACTTTTGTTTTATCTCTATAACCTCTAAAATGTCTCTTTCTAGAGACAATCATTGAGTTGTCGCATGTGCCCAACGTCATCAATGGTGTCATTTGAAACAGAGTTAGAACTTCATACACCATAAATCTTTGGAGTACTCTGCCTGCACTAATGTTATGTTTTCTGTCAATGTTTTGTTAGCCATTGCCGTTTCCATAATGAATTATTACGCAAGCGAATGGTACGCATTTGCCGAAAATCCTGTGGTGTTGTGACTCGTGGCCTTGAAGCACTGGGCCTGTTCTCGGTACTCCTGAGCTGTTGGTGTCGTTGCAGAATGCTGGTTACTGATGCAGCGTATACACGACCCTCGCCATACCAATTGTCCTTACCATTTTCTCATGTCAATCTTGCATATCGTTACGAATACTGTGTTTTCGTCAGCTGTGTTGTCAACCCATGGTATGAGCGTAGTTTTACTCTTATTCGGTACATTAGCCTTGCGATGTCGACTTTAGACTTCTTTTACAATTTTGGCAGGAAACATGTTCATTACACATTATTACAGCGTTTAGCTATGTACCTATATATTTGCCATGTTTGAAAAGCTCCACACTGTTGAAAAGACTTGTAAACAAGTCGAAATGCGACGCATCCAGTCATCATTAAAATGATATCTACAGCAAGTGTCGTCTGAAGTATTTCATTTTTTCAAATATACATTTACTTCACGTGCGACCTTTCACCTTTTTACCTATATATATATATGTAGGACTCAGATCTGTGGCGGGTCTCTAATCTATGGCGGTCTTCCTTATCTGTGGCTTGTTTGATTATTAGACTGTTTCATGACGTCATGCTAAGTGACGTCATTAAGCGATTACGTCATAATACCTAACTGTTCCCGTCGTAAGATCCAATTGAGTCGCTAGCCTAATAATTAGGGAAGTCACAGAGAGATATCGCAAACGGATAACGACCAAATAATAAGAGTTCATATCCCAATTTCGAAAATACAAAACAATACCTTACATGTAAATGAGACATTTGCGGCTTCATGCCACATCAATTGTGTTTATTTTGTAGGATCTTTTTAGCCATCGGTGAGTCCGTCTTTTTTAGCCCAAAGATATTGAAATACTATCTTTTGTAACCCTTGGATTCCTGTCGACAGATTTTAGGGTATTTTGTCTAGCGTAAGGTTTGGTTAATCTTTGGGTTAGGGTTTAGGGTTTAAATCCAAAAAAAAGCTACAAATGTCAGGCATTTGAAAATCTGCCATAGATTTGGAAATCCGCCACAGATTTGAGGCCTGCCATGGATTCGAGTCTTACATATATATATATATATATATATATATATATATATATATATATATATACACACACACACACCGTCTTAGATGATAAATTTAAGTTTACCACATTTAAAAATCTAAAAGAATACGCCATAGTTATTTTGTAATAAAAAGGAGTTTACTTATCCTTTGAATCATTTGGTGAACTTCACTGAGCAAAAACAAAAGTTCTGTAAAATTTTACAAACAACAATAAACCAAAATAACATTCGAAATTTCAGTTTCGTTCTCGCTCAAGTTCAAAAGGCATTGTTACGACAAATCAACATCCATTAATATGGTCTCCTGTATTTTACTTTTATTTTTCTGTATGAGGATGAATTGCTGAATGTTATTGATTGGAACCAGGCGCAATGTAAATGTATGACATTGATAGCTTACATTAACCTGTGATGGTCACTTTTGAAAACATTATCTTAAGAAATAACCTGCCTCGGAGGTGGCCATCTTATGATGAAATCCAAAGTAACACAGCGTGGGAACCGCCGTGAATTACCAGAGATGTTACAGTGGTTTATCAGTTATGAATGTTCTATAATAAGTAAACAATCTCAAGGTCATTTCCTAAAAATGGGCGAAAACATTTGTAGAATTTACAGTCTTCTTCAAATGAGCAGATTGATAAATGTGATGAATGTGTAGTAATATTACGATATATTGACATGAAACAAATCTTCAATAATTTTGCTTAAATTCTTTGTGCACAATGTAAACGGTTCTAATTTTGGATTTGTTTCTAAATAAATTATTTGGTTAATTGAAAATGATCAAACGTTTAGATGGCAGATTCCAACTTCTCATTCTTTCTCCATCATTTAAGCATACTCGCATGCTAAAGCGGTCAGATTCACATATCGCACCTGCTTTTATTTTGTACTTCTCAGTTTTGTTCTTGTATAATAAAGTTATTCTCTCTGAAGCTGTTAAAAATATGTATTAACACATAAAACATTTGGAAGGGATGAACCCATTGATTTCGGTGTGAATATAAGGGACTCAAGAACAACTTCCAATTGGTTGACAGATCGTCTTCAAACAAACCAATGAAAAACAATTTCTCGATCTTAAAAAAATCAATTAAATACTTTTAACAACCATATATGTAAAAATATTTCCATTTAGAATATACCTAAATTTGTGAACAAATAAATGAAAAAAATAGAAGCTTTCATTTTCATTGGATTGTTCTATGTCATTTAGTGTTAATGGAAATCAAATTGAATGTAATACAATTACAGCAAATGAAGCATGGTATACCCTCAAGGACACATTCAGCTCTGGTAATAAACAAAAGTTTCATAATGTCTTTCAAGCGCTATACGATGCTCCCCAAGTTTGTGTAACAAATATTATCATTAAGCAGTGCTCATTATTCATTTATACCATATAAACCTCTCATTTGCAACATAACAGTCGATATAAATAGCATTTTACTCTACACTTTCATCCCACGTCCATAACACTGGTAACCTAAATAAGTCATTACTTATATTAAGTAGTCTGTTGTTGAAAGGTTATGAGAAAATGGAACACTTGTAAAGGAAAATTATGTTGCAGATAGCATTGATAGATTAATCACTAATTATTTAACATGTAATCTGAGTTTGTATTTTGTTAAATATTAGCTTTCTTTGATTGCATTGCCTGGCATTGTTACACCACCTGCATTGAATAGCGTATCTTGAAAGTTTTATTGCATCACAAAGCTTTGGTTGCCCTGAAGCAAACAATATCAACAGAAAATGATTTATTATTCTTTCACAATACTTCAACAAGGTGTTTATTACTTCCTGGCTGTTTCGGCTTCCATACTTGCCATATGAGGTCTTATTAAGTTTCGTTTAACATTGAAACTCACATGATAATAATGATTGTATTGCCTGTCTACCATTTCGTATTCCACTACCTGCAGACAGAACTTTCACTCAGTTACTTCTAAATGACTTTAACACAGTATTTAAACCTGATTAAAGGCTTTCTGAGTTCCAACTAAGTTTACATGCTGTAAGCTGTGGATGCATTGTTACATTTGAATTAATTTCATCGGTGTCCCATTCATTATTGCAAGATGATTTCATAATGTTGTGCAGAAGGGTGATTAGGGGTAAACCCTTGATGAATACCTACTGCCTTAGGTAAAACATCTGTCAAATAACAACTGATATTTCCAAGAAAAAAACCTGCTCCACAATTCTATTGCCAAATGTTTATTTCTATTGAAGAAATTTTAAAGAGATAAAATTACCAAGATTGCCATGCTTGTTTAAATGACCTTAGTGCATTGTCCAGATAGATAGAGTCGTAGATCCATACATGTTCTCTGTATGTTTATGTGTTTGTGTATTTATAAGTGTATTTATTCTCTAGAAGTTATTGAGGTGATTGCCAATGCTGTGATTACATGAAATGCGCTTGACGGCTTCGGTAAACATCAGTTCACTTTGCCTTTGGTTTTGCACATGAAGGTTTTTTGTCACTTTTCTGAGAAAACGCTTTGAAGACATGGGTATACTTAGCTTTTGTTCAATACATTTAATCTGCAAATATAATTAGAAGACTGCTGAATTCTTGTACATTCTTGATTCAAAAGCTATGGCTAATTTCTTATGCAATGTAACCACTAAACTGTTTATTTATTGTAGAATACAAGTTGTCAGGAACGATTAGAAAATGATTTGAGTGAGTCCTAATTGCGGTATCATCGACCTTAGAAAATATCAGAAATTATTGATAGATTACCATCATTAAATGTATCTAGACCTCAACATCAAATAAGACAGATCACCAAATGTAATATTTATATTCACCACTACGTTTGCAAAGACATCTTTTAAAGAAATCACTTATATCAATAACTCTAAATCAACATCAATGATATTCACAAATTGGGATCTCAGAGTCACAAAGTTATCGATATAAAAGTGTTACAAATAGTTTGAAACCATTGGCCAACAAACTTAGTAAACTACATTGCTAGATGAAGTCAAGCAATAGTTTTGTACTTTTTTAAAAGTATGTCTCACTTGACTTAGTTCAAACCTGATATCTCATGCAAATATTCAACGTCTTAAATGTCAACTAATATTGAGTCTCTATCCTATGGTGTAGATAGTATTGTATCTTTTTGTAGTATTGCTTTTGTGGATATCATCAACAGGTTTATGAGATGCATATCAACTAACAACTAAACTCAAAGGATATTAAAACATGTTGCTTGTGTGTCAGCTTTATCAATTTCTGAATCTTCTGAATCTATCTTTCAACGGATAAGATATATTTATTGGTCTATTTTTGAGACAAGGACTTTATACAAAATGATTGACTAAGATGAATATAACACATATATGAGTATAAACGTGGTGGCATTACATGTAACTGATGTTTTGTGATTCCTTGGACACTGATCCAGTTTATCTAGCAGTACCACTCATGGTTTGCTGGTTCCTGCCGATGCTCGCAGGTTTCATCGCGATTCAAAGCCACAATGATGTTGCCGTCTTTCTCCTTGCAATAATACTAGCAGCCCCGATGTAAGTGAAATTTCTTGAAAGCGTTAAATCACATATCCCTTCACCATATCCAATTTATCTTAGCTGCCTTTACCGGGTGGTACACACCAAGGCTTTCAACTAAAAATACTTAAACACCCATGTGTTTTGAATGCAATTACATTTCAATTTCACTCTGTGTTTCCATGCACTTTTAGTGCTCAAACGTATCTTCCAAATGACCAAATAATTGTTCTTTTGATAAAGATTTGTTTGCTTATCTTCTTTTTATAAGATTCATACATACTTCAATAAAGTTCACCCCTAGGCCTCTGTGAAAACTCAGTGGGGTGCTTAACTGTTTTACGGTGATTAGTTACTTTTTCACACTGTTATAGATGCTCAATTGTTTTTTTGACCTTGCAGGGTTATTCCAAACAAAAATCTAAAGAAGTTCGTAAACGCTGGTAATATGAAAATGAGGTTGTTTGAAAAGTGCTTAAATCATGAACGTTTTTTAAACGCAGGTAGTAGGACCACTATTGATCATAAATAAGTACAGGTATGTTTTCGAGGAGCGCGGAGTTGTTGAAATCAAACATGTAATACGTTACAAATGATGAAATTAATCTAATGGACCAAGTGTTGCTGAAAATAACAATTAAATAGAATTAGATTTGATAGTGTTTGAAAGGTTATATATTTAGTGTTCATATCAACTGATCATGAATGAGTGATTTTTGTCCATCGTCATGTGGAGGTTAGTGCAGGAATGTGGGCTTTATATGTAACCAAGTTAGTGTCTCATGCATCTTATAAAACATTGAAACCATTTCTAAATGTCCTTTTCGGTATTCGACATGGACTGGAATAAATTATGAAGAGAATACAATACAAAACATTTACCAGCGATTTAGTCACATAATCATTTGCTACAATTTGCTAAGTTGTATTTGAAAACATAACAGTCAATACCATCAATAATCATTCGATCATTCAAGTTAAGTTAAAATCATATAACAAGAAAGATAAAACATATCCAAAGCTTGGAACTATACTTTATGATCAACGGAAAACTGTGTTTTTTGAAGATCTTTTACTTTCAAGAATATCTATGATGAGTTTTCTTAGAGTGAGGTTTCATAAATCAACACTTTGATGTGTCTGGAACGGATCTTTTAATCCATTTCCATTATCCTATTTCATGATCTGCGTGCAAATAAAGTCTAAATTTTATAACTTGCATCATGAATTTGGCTAAAAAGGTATCAAATTCTCATGTAAAGTTGTTCATATACAAGACTCCAGCGTTTATAGGAATCAATATGTTGAAGGACCAAATTAAAGTAGCAATTCAAATCACCTACTAGTCTTAGTTCTTTATCCCTGAAATTCTAAAATTGGGATATTTTAAGACTTACTATGTTAAATTTGTGTCATCGGTAAATAAGATTTCAAAATTAGTTCAGTCATTGGCGCACGCCATTGTCCAGTTTTCGATCACAAGTCAAGACTGAAACAAGTCTAGTGTATCTTTATTTATCTGATAAGCATTAGGATGATGATTTTCACTGCTTATCGATAAAATGAAACCGATCCTAAAGTTCGACATATTTGGCCAACACACCATACTCTGTGCACCTAAAATCTAACAAAACGAACTCGCAGATCGACGTTATTTCAAAATGTAGAATTTTCAAGTAAATAAAATACCTTTAGATATGCCATCTTTTAGATTGTGACACATGAGAGAAATATTTTTATTATGAATGTGATGTGGGAATAATGGATAAATGTTCATAAGTCTGCTTATTGTCTCAATAACTTACCCCCTCCTATTTGAAATCAATATAGATGTACAACTCTTTCCAAATGAATATAGTAAACATAATAATAATAATAATAATGATAGACAATTTATAAGGCGCATGTATCCATGTCAAAAGACATGCTCAAAGCGCACAAAGAGAAGGCATAGGGAGTCACTGAGAATAGGCCAGTCTAAAGAGATGAGTCTTAAGCTGGGATTTGAAAGAAGCAAGATTATCACATTGTCGAAGATACTGTGGTGCGGAATTCCACGCTGTTGCAGCGGCATAAGAGAATGATCGCCGGCCGTGAAGAGATGTTCGGACCTTTGGCACCACCAGGAACTTCTTATCTTCAGACCGCAGTGAACGAGTAGGAAGGTATGGAGTGACAAGGTTACACAGGTATGCTGGTGCAGTGCCTGAGAGACATCGGTGAACAGTGCACAGGAGTTTGTACTGGATTCTCTGTTCAATCGGCAACCAGTGGAGAGAGTCAAGGATAGGTTTTATGTGTTCATACTTCTTAGAGCGTGAGACAATTCGGGCTGCTGCATTTTGGACTCGCTGTAATCGGTTTGACTGTGTTTTTGTAGCACCTGTCAGCAAAGAGTTGCAATAGTCCAGTTTAGTCAAGACGAGAGAGAGTACAAGAGTTATTGCAGATTCCTCTGTAAGATATTGGCGGATATGGCCTATGTTTCTGAGTGACATAAAACATGTTTGAATGACCTTGGTCACGTGAGAGTCAAGTGAAAGATTAGAGTCAATAACCACTCCAAGATCTCTAACTTTGTCAGAGAAATAAATGATGGATTCATCAAAAGTGAACGAATCAAGTTCACAAAGAGTTCGTCGTTTCTCTTGGCCAACAAGCATGCATTCAGTCTTGGCAGAGTTTAACTTGAATCATCAGCGTATTGATGGCGGTTGAAGTGATTTTCTTCAATGATTGATCCAAGCTCTTTAATATAAAGATTAAAAAGAACTGGTCCAAGGACAGAGCCCTGCGGTACACCACACTCTAGTACAGCGCTATCAGATCGATTCCCATCTGTAATGACCATCTGAGTTCTGTTGGTTAAGTAAGACTTGAACCACTGCAAAGCAGTTCCTTCGATACCAAAGTCAGAGGCGAGACGATGTATAAGTACTTGATGATCAACTGTATCGAAAGCTGAACTAAGGTCTAGCATTGTCAGGACTACAACAATAAACGTTTCAAATCAAAATTTTGTCTTTCTTTCCTGACGCGAGGTGAGGTGATTTAGGGTTTAACTTTGCTTCTTTTATCGCAGGGAGAAGGCAAGCGACACCATTTTGGCTATGAATTGCGGTTATATCTGCAAGCTTTGACTTGAACTGGCGAACAATGGGTGGTACTGCACTGAAATTAGGTGAAGCATTGTACCCAAAATTTCATGCATGAACAGTTCTCTACTGCGGCAAAGTTGTCGCGGCTCTGGCAGACATACAATCCAGGACTTCTATATCCAAAGCTTTCCCGCCCCCATTGTCTGTTGTACATTGACATAACCATAAGAATGGTTATCTTTCCTCCTATAGCAACACATCAAAGTCAACTTCTCCCGAAGGAAATCACATATATGGATCAATGAAAATTGCTATAACTATTGACATCCAGACAACTGCCTAAATATCATTGTTTGCTTTGTCAAAGGTCTACATTGCACTAGATGTGATGAGATGAAAGGAAACATTTGTTCTTTGGGGAGATTATTATTGCAAAAAAATATTGAACCAAGATGTAGCAACTGATTGACATAATAGCGTGATTGTGACTCCATCAAAATATTTGAATTTATAAAACAAAATTGATCACTTCAAAAAAATCTTCTGCAGCAAGAAAATACTTACCATTTGTGATGAGAGGTTTTTTATTTGCTGCTTTTCGGTCGACATCGAGTTCATCAAGTGTTTTCAAGCAGTTTTTGCAAGACAAAAATTAGCTTTTTATTGTTGTGACACAAGCGATATAGAACAATGACTTGTTATAAATCAATGTTACATAGTAGCAGACATATGCCTCAATTTGGTGGGTCTTTAGTAGGAGACTGTTTATGTACAATAGAGATACAAGCTGTGAGCTAGAACATTTAGTTAATAACAATTATGTGACCTCCTTGAAACATCCATTTACCTGAAGATTTATATAACATGTACTCCCAAGTGTACATAATGTACATAATCTTAATAGTCCACCGGCCAGGAGGTTACAAGTACTCATAATTCTATTCTCAGTGCAAATAATGTAAAATAATGTGATTTACATTCACTGTAGAGAAGAGAAAATAGTTTTTTCCAAAGCCGAGTTGGTGTATTTCAATGATAGTAGAATAGTGGTAGGTCCCTTGGTGTGTTTTTGGACACTTAATTTGTGTGTTATAAGTACACATAAGTACAAAAAAGGGTTACAAGTACTCATAATTCTATTCTCAGTGCAAATAATGAAAATAAAATGATATACATTAACTGTAGAGAAGAGAAAATAGATTTTTTCCAAGGCTGACTTGGTGTATTTCAATGATAGTAGGTTAACGGTAGGTCCCTTGGTTTGCTTTTGGACACTTAATTTTTGTGTTATAAGTACACATAAGTACACAAAAGGGTTACAAGTACTCATAATTCTATTCTCAGTGCAAATAATGTAAAATAATGTGATTTACATTCACTGTAGAGAAGAGAAAATAGTTTTTTCCAAAGCCGAGTTGGTGTATTTCAATGATAGTAGATTAGTGGTAGGTCCCTTGGTGTGCTTTTGGACACATAATTTGTGTGTTATAAGTACACATAAGTACACAAAAGGGTTACAAGTACTCATAATTCTACCCTCAGTGCAAATAATGTAAAATAAAATGATATACATTAACTGTAGAGAAGAGAAAATAGAATTGTTACCGATCGAAGTCATGAATGATGAGTTTTTGTAACGGAAACCTAAAATTTCGTACAAATGACTCATGGTAGCTATCTGAAATGTCTGTCAATGGATTTAGCGACCTTCTAAACATACATTTAGATACCAAGATTATGGTTCTATGATAATTAGAACCAAGGATATGGGGACATCCACCTTTTGGTGTGACACTTCAGCGAATAAGTGGCTGAGGGGGGTACCCATTGAAATATGTAAAAATGACACATTGCATCCCAGTTTATACTTTATACACTGTTACCACTCAAATTTGCATAATAGACATGTAAAGGCTTCAAAAAAAGTTGGTTTCGTTCTGCCATGGGGGGTGCATGGGGACCCCTCCTGGCCGGTGGACTATAAGTTCTTGTGGTGTTTAAAGGCACTATTTCGTAAATATCATATAAGTTATATTGAAGGTAGTCACGTATTCAGACCATAACTCATCATTATAAAAGATTGAAAGTAATGTTTCTTTAATCAAGCTTGAACTAGCATATTGGCAATATTCAAAAAATGAATACAGCCTGAAAACCAAAACGGCTTTCGCCATTATTGATAAAGCAGCAACACTTATAGTGTGTATTGGAAATGGGGAAAACTTCTTTACAACTAATATTTCATCATTTCGTCCTCAGTTAAAACCTGAACGTATTCCTAGTTCAGCGGTGTTCAACAATCAGTTATTTCCGAATTGCGCAAAACCCAAACTTAATATTTATGACATTTCTTTGTGATTTTGGCCACTTTCACCAAAACAAGTATGTCCTTGCATCGATAGAAAGCTAAGGTGAGTGTCTTTGTCTAAATACTAGGACTAATACATACATGTACATGTAGTAGCAAACCACAATCAGTTTAGATACTGTATAGTTTGCTTAATCATGTCGGTGATCATCATGCTTGTAAATAATCATTAAACTGCCTGCTGAATATACTGGGAGAAAAAATTAAGGGATCGCATAAGTTTAGAGAAAAGGATAGATTTTATTCAGGTCAATTATAACTGTCTAGAATGATACGCACTCAGATTAAGGAGTTTAGTATTAAGTATTCAATGTCCATTAATGTCCTCATAGCCCTTAGAATTGCACTCCACTCTTCCTCGAGTTCCTAATCAGTTCATTATAATGGGACACGACTGTCATGATTCATCAACCGAACATCTCATTTAAATCTTCAATGGTTTTTCCTGTCGAGTGTTTTAGAAGGCTAAGACAATACGTTGATGTTACAATTCCTCAGCAAATCTGTCGACTATTGAGTAGTCTGTGGACGAGCATTCAAACCGGTTCAACCACATGACGTAAAACCTCATTTTTGTATCGAACACGTATCAGATGTCGAGCCAAACTTCTGTTATCGTAGGTGATCCTACCTCAAATCATGACGAAATAATGATAATATGCTTATACCTTCCATTTTGGAGTCGCAAAACCCGCACTCTATCATTTGCATAGTCCACATTTAATCTTAACTCACCACTTAATATGGTGTAAGGCCAATGAAGTAGCTGTCGGACACCAAACTGTCGTAACCAATCCATTCTTACTTGCTAGTTGCTGCATCATTTTTAGAACAACGAACGGTCTTCTGCTTTTCAAACCTGCTGCTCTGAGTCAAAATCAATTATTTTCATGAACCGAACCGATGGAATATATACAAATAAATATTTTGTTTCTAAATTTGGTGGATATGAAAAGCCAAACAAACAGATAACCATGTAGACCTAGTTCTCTAAGATATATGCGTTCTCTTATTTTCTCTCTCAGTAAACATGTACGAGAAGAAGTCAATAACATCATAGAAATTGATATAGTATCCCTGGACGTCGATGCACTTTGCCCATTTGTCTTTGAGACTGTCAATGCCCTTTCGGTCAAGCCTCAGTAACTGCCTTAAGTTAATCATTATTGCCAGATTTGGACTATATATGTTCAATACGACTTAGAGTGTTATCACGAAGAAGCATACCTCAAGCAGTCAACATGCTGCGCCTCTTCTTCTTGATCGGCGACCTCAATTGCTTCAACACATCAGCATAGTAGGCTCCTGTTATTGCAGTTATAATTGGTTGATAGTCTATACAGTGTACGTATCATGTCCCTTGAATCCCAGAAAGTGGTCGCCATGATCTTACCAGCAGAAGGCTGAGTTCTAAAATTCTTGGGTGCAGGAGAGTGCTTATTCTTCCATTTCATAGATTCTTGCTTGGTGTCAGGATCCCAGTGATGAATCCACGTTTCATCCCCTGGTACCAGACGGGCATGACATTTAGAGGGATCACTCTGATATCTCGTGCACCTTTATTCTTCGAATAGACATGATAAAGCCATAGACATGTCCAACCATAATATCTGCAATTGCTTCAACAGGCCTCCCTAACGGTGGGTCATCGACACCTCTTAAACCCAGATGACTTCTTTGCAACAGTAGACTATTGAGGGACTTCTTTCCCATAGATACGTTTCATACGTTTATGTATTTTGGTCCACGCCATCTTTCATGAGAAACTTGATAACCGCAAGATGCTCAGTTTTGAAACTTTCCATGATTACAGGAGGGTGCCTGTGTTGACAAGGCTGTAAATCTAAAAAAACAATGATCGAGAAGGGTTGTTTATGTCTGTAAACTGTCGTCAGTTGGTCTGGCTCAAGACTGACATCAAACATACATACATATACACGTGGCATATATACCAACAATTACATTTTTCAATTCTAAATATATAATAATATCACGTTAATGAAGATAATAAACAGAAATTGAATAATTACTACTCAGTGAATGAGATAGAATTACTCTGTTTATGTGATAAGAGGTGTATATGATTTACATTTTAGACAAGATAAGATTTTCTTTGCCCACACGTTTGATCTAGACAGTTTCAATTATTTTCGATGCATATTTATCAAGGAAAAAGGAATAATGCCCTCATTTGGTTATTAAGATGTGCAAATTAAGTCTAATGAATAAAATGAACCCTATCATGATTGATGTCTTGTACTTTCCTTATACCAGTTAAGAACTAAAGTTTGCTTTATCAATATCTGTGCACTAAGGGTTTTAGGCTGTTCTTCGAAAACAATTTATACAGGATGAACGTTACTTTAAACTCCTCTTTCAAATGAATACTTGCTTGCTTGCGTTGAGAGTTTTACGAGTCAAAAGAATAGCTAGTAAAAATAGAATTTAAGAAAGAGATTCCTTCTTTTGAACGCGATGATGTGATTGGTTTGTTCATGACTAGGTTTCGTCTACAATTAACTGGTGTTAGAACAAGTAACACTTTGGGGTTCTGTGAGACTGTTGTCGAGATGAAAACCTCTTTTAGAGCGTGTTCGAATCCCGGAAGATATAATTTTCTAAACTTTTTATTTCTCCGAACACTGTCGAATTTAAATAGACTGAAATAGATTGTACCAGTCACCATGTTTGTATGTGAAATAATATTTTTCAGAATTTTTTTTATGATTAAGTCGATTTAAACCTTTAAATGGAAGCTCACGGAATAATACATTCCATTGTTTCGCTTATTGTTGATAAACAACTATTTATAAACGGTTATGGTAGATTAGCAATACTGCAAGATTGTATTATCCTGTAAAACTTCTATCACAGTTGGTCTAGTAATAGAATCAGAGAATGTCTGTTGTCATGTCAAAAGTTTTATTTCACTGAAACTTGCACCTCCCCCAGCCCTTGAAATAAACCCCGCATTCCCTGATTGGTTCTTTTTCTATCATCGATCATGCCATATTCATAAGGCATTCAAAAGCATCCTTAGGCGGATAATGTGATATTTCTTCATGTAAATCTATAAGTATTATCTGTTAAAGGTAAAAGGTTAAAAGGTTTTTTAAATTTGCGCCTGAAATATAAACTCCCGAAAGCATTTAATCATTTTCATTTCATAACCAAAATATTTAAACATATCAATGCCATATTTTGAAAAGTTGACATGGGCACACCATTCCAAACTATTATATGTGTTATTCAGGATCGCCAGGCAGGTGAATTATATACTTTGTCCTTCCAAAAATACCGTAGTACTGAATAGCGGTTATTAATTCACCTGTCAGGGCAACTTAGAATAGACTATCAACAGGATTAACAACGACATATTGAGTTACAGTTAATGTCAATGAATATGACAAAATTATCACTAGCTTGACAGGTTCATTACATTCACTGTACACCGTCTGGGTTGATATTCATTCGCTGGATGAAATACCAATGTATATACTAGTATATGAAAGAAAGGGAAAAGTTATTTATGCATGCTGATGTACTTTAATTTGTAGTAATTTCAATGCAGATTTAAAGAAAAAAAAGTCTGCCTGATGAATGCTGTTTAGTTTTATTTATTCGATGTGTTTGCTGAACAGTTCTACAAATAAATTTGTATTCGTCGTTCACTCAAAAATGATATGGCTTTCAATAATGGATATCAGCAGACAATTTCCAATACCAAGACTGACTGTCATGTGCCCTGGTACTTATCCTGCAATCTTAGGTAATACTTCATGTTTTTACAATAGGTTTGTCATCTCTCCTGTGAAGTCAAACTAAAATCGACCATCAACAGAATTATAAACAAGATATTGACGTACACAGAATAAGTGTGATGAATATCCCCTTGTCAGACATTTTCCTGAATACGTTCGTGAATGGCATACTAGGTGAAAACAATAGAGTCGTAATCTACCTCAAAATCCTACAATATCAATGCAGAATGATGTTGAGAGGAAATGGAGGCAAAGTTTGCTAATATTTGCACATAACATTAAATGTTTTGCACCAACTCATTCATCACTACAAGATAACTTTTTGATGATAAAAAGACATATGACAACTATCATGTTTTGTACAAATTTAATCACGATAAATTATACAGTTATTTAGTTCAATCTTAGCTAATGTTAATATCCAGTGTATCTTAATTGAGCAACAATTCAGCAAAAGTGTTCATGTTTTCACAATCGATGTCAATAAGGTAAAAAATTCAATAAGACTGAATAAAATCATTGCAAGCAATTCAATGATAATTTTACACATTGTATGTTACTTTCGACAGAAAAACATGTGCAAAACCTTGTACTTTGCCACCGATGACACGTTGTATAATAATCATATGATTAGCATTCAACTGGACTGAATATCGACCCATCTTATGTCATACATTAAACCCACAAACACCAGTTACTGTTCAATTACACCAAAATAGACATGACAACTAACAGATAACGGTGATTTCTGCATACCTTTACCAGAACGACTATAATCCACAATATCTAAATATATCGCTGTTCAAATGTACACAGATATAAATACGTTTGGAAAATTGCTTCTTTTTGTACGGAAACTCCTCTACTTAACAATTATCTTAATGCTTCTTGAGGTAGTTCACTAAGTATTCAGAATTATTCGTCAATTAAGCTACTTTTATTTCTCAACTTAAAAAATATTTAACTTGATTTCTCATGAATATTTTCTGCCCTAAACTTTTTTGATGATTTTCAGCACCAGTTTGTAATCTTCTTTTTGACTGCATCTAGGAAAAATGTAAGAGATAATAATAATGCTAGGGTTAAAATATTACGCAGATCACAAATGTTAATAAACTGGCAAGTCATATGGTCACACATATGAAAGTTTCCGCTCTTTAAAATAACCTACAGCCATTTATAACATGAGGATATGAATGCATTTCAAATATGTACATATGAGAATTTATGTTTTATGAGTAAGAAATATTATCAATTATCAGAAACTATCCTTCAAAGTACAGTATAAATTAACATTCACTATCTATTGATTGCAAAATCTGCTTTATACAATAGGAAGTTTCAGGATATAATATAATGTTTAGACTCTACAATGATTATTCACTTTCCTTTTACAATGTAATGACATAATTGCGAAAAGTACTATACAAGATACCTAGACGATGATTGGTCGAAATCAGTCTTGTCATGTCAGGTCAGAATGTGACATAATTATTCAATGTGTCATGTAATTTACCTACATGCTGATTGGTCTCAATTGGGCTAGAAAGTGACGTCATCACCGGAAGTGTCATGCTTACTCCAATTTACAATTTAAAGTTCACCAAATTTACACTGCAAGTGATCCAGAAGCGGTAGTTTCATTAGTACTTTTTTTCTGGAAACAAAAACGAAACCATCTTTGTCGCGGATTTTGCTTCTAAGTATTTAAAAAAAGATCGAGCCATCAAGAAATTTAAACGTCAAACTGCATGATCTTGAAATAATTTTGTCACAGTACGCAACACAATTATAAAAATCGAATACATTTGTTCAAGTTTTTGATATATAACAAAATCCGTGTTATCCCTATGAAGCAAATAGATCACTCTAACAGCAACCACTCATGAGACCTCATAACAAGGATTATGACGTGACAGAAGGGCTCATTGAATAACATCACTTTATTGTGGCCATATTCAAAGGAATCCTGCTGCATGCCCTGTAGCGGAAAACGTAATCTATGCTGATGATTAAAGTTATTATTTTGTAGAGAAATATGACATATTTTAAAAGATTTCTCTCTCAGTTACACACATGGAATATATCGCGATTAATTTCTTTTTTCAAACCAGATTTATCTCACTTAAAAGTATAACACTGATTCTGAAGTTACCAGTTTGGTAGATGGGGTGCTAAAGTATTTATTTATACATAAAAAATGATTTTTGGTAAACAGGGTAGCTCATAAATTGATGCTTTGTGAATTGGACAAATCAACCAAGCAAAATCAAGGACTGGGTATTTTAATGTTAGAATACAAATGACTGTACGTTTTCATAACAGTATAATTACGAGAACTCGAGGGCTTCGTTAATTTTTTTCTTTTATATTTTCATAAAATAAACATTTAATCATTCACATTGCCATTTCTGATTTGATCAAATTGAAATATATCAAACCTTCTAAAAAAAGCCCTCTATAAATGTCTCTATCTAGAGACAATCCTTGAATGTAAATCACATATGCCGAACGCCATCAATGGTGTTTTTTTTAACCAGAGTTCGAAATTCAGGAAATGATGGTAGAGTCTGATTACTACAACATAAATTCTTCGTAGTAATCTGCCTTAACTTATTTGATGTCTTCTGACAGTGTTTTGTTAGCAATAAAGAAGTTGGTAATCAATCAATTTCCTATTTCAACATCATACCAACTTATAAAATACCACTTAAAGCAATTATGTTTTCTGTCTGTGTATTGTTAGCAGTTGCCCTTACGAGTCGTTACGCAAGAAATTCCCGTGATGTTCCAGTTCCCTTTAGCTGATTGTGTCCTTGCAGAATGCTTGTTACTGTTACAGCACGTACCCGACCTTAAGCATACCAGTTGTCCTTTCTTGTTCTTCTAATGTCAGTCTTGCATATCGTTATGCTTATTGTTCTTCGTCAGCTGTGTTGTAAACCAATGGTTTGAGCCTATTTGTACACTTATTCGGTACATAAGTCTCGTGATGTTGGCTTCAGACGTTTTATACCATTTTGACAGGAAACATTTGTAGATCCGTTTGAATGTAGTGATTTTCCTGCACTTTACTTGGAATATGTGAATACATCGCATTCAGACGGTATCAATTTGAGGGGAAGTTGACATTGCCCTACCGTTACTTTCCTTTGACATTTAGTTTATTTAAGACAAATAGTTTTTTCAAACAGAAAAGAAGCAGATGCAAACTTTGTCACGTGACATCAGTCTGATGTGACATAAACCGTTATGGTTTTTATCACTATGAGGTGGACAATACGTTCTTCCCCGTCTTGTGAATGTCAAGTTGCCTGAAACATTAAAGGAAGCATCTCTCACATCTTGTCCAATTGTTCTCTTTTGCAAACTTTTCTGTAAATAGAAATTACCCTTGTGGTAGTTCAAACAAATGTATGTTTTTGTCAGTAACCTGTCTTGATACATAATGCATAGTGCCTCTCTAGAATCTACTCAAATGACATCAATATGAATCTTTGTGATCTCTAAACTCACATTGCTCTGTTTGAGTTGCCACTTATGATAAGAGCATCTGCACAAGTTGTACAATTGAAATCAAACTGATCATATCAAAAGTTAGAATGTGTCGCTTTTAAATCTATTAATATTTAGCGACTTGGAATAAAAATTCAAGATAACGAAACATAGAACATCTCTTAGAATACGAACCAGTTATTGTGAAATAAAATTTGGTTAGCTTGGTTGGTGTTTTCAGTTCAAAACATTTTCATTTAACTTATCCGCTAGATTAACTTTACTCTGCAAACATATACAAGGTATGTAAACTTTTAAATTTCCGATATACTACTCATAACCAAAAAATAAAGAAATCAAGCTCATTTTCAAGACATTAATACATTAATATTGAAAATTTTAACTCTTATTCAAATTCTAAAAGCTATATTACGACGAATCAACATCCATTTACATATTTACTGGTGAGATATGTATATTTACTAATTACTATCCATCAAACGCATTAATAAAACAAAAGATTCTATAGTATTTTAGTTTTATTTCATTATTTTCGATAAGGATGATTTGCTGAATGTGATTGATTCGAAACCTGACGCAACTTTTGTGAACAAATATAAATTAACGAGATTGACAGCCCCTGCACTGAAGGTGAATTTCTTATAATGAAACCAGGGCTACAATGTGTGAAAAGAACCCTGTTCTTCGTGTGAGGTTACAGTCCTTTAACAGTTTTATGTATTTCTGATTACCAAAAACTATTCAGCTCCAAATAAAAATTCAAAACTTCAGGCGTCTTTCTTTTATGACATACATCCGGAAATATATTATTTTTTGTGCCTCATCGTTGTAAATTCTGCTTTTTTAGAAGTTTCACAATATTTAATTCGTCATGGGAACCAATTATATATCTTATTTAATTGAAAAAACAATATGAATCTACCATAGTTTTTTCGTAGACGCCAGGATCAAAATACGTTTGTGCTTTATATCCTTATAAGTAACTGTGATTAATAAGCTTTTCATCTGTAGACTTTCAATATTTCATTTTAGCTATTAGAAATGGATCCATGAAAGTTTTAAAGATATAAAAGAACGAGTAATACTTTAATTGCATTTTCTTGGTTGACATCCTGCTATATCAGAGTATATGAATCCGCTCTCGCTCCTTCTTTATACCCTGATCTCCTTCAAGCCAAAACCCTCGCATCGCTAGCTATCTAACCAGACAATGAGACGATATATATATATATATATATATATATTTTGCCATCAAAGAATAATAGCTAGGATGAAAGGGAGTTGTTCCAGATAATGACCAAAAAATAATTCCTCTTAAAACAATCTATTAATCCATATATTCTTCTCCAGGTCTTGGACTTTTGTTGTAGGCACGTTCCGTCTTAAGAGGCTTTATAAAACGTCAGCAATCGCACGATACCGGAAGTGCCTACAAGATGGCTGTTCATTAATTAGGTGATACTGCTCTGTGATGTCGTTACTTTAAGTTAACGAGATAGGTCCTGCTTTCTACTGCTACATTATGAGTAACTTTATTTTGACAGAAAGTGCAAATCATAGCAAAAACAGTAACTTTTTATAGATGGGTTGATAGTGCAACATATAACTATCTGTTATTATTCATGAACAGATTAAAGTTGGCAACTTTGACAAATTCAAATCCTAATCAACTACATGATGAAGTCGTGTTCAATGTTCTTAGGGCCTTAATGTATAAAAACATCTCATAATGAGAAAATTCTATCAATAGTGATGAGAAAACCTCTATTAATAGTAATTAACAACAATAGAGACATTAACAACGATTACCTTTTGCCTAAGAGAGTTACAAATTATTTCAGGAGATCAGGCACATTCTGTTTCTAAGCATGGATAAAACATTGAGTATTAACAATTTTCTCCAAAACTGAAAGGAGCTTTCTTATTGCTAATATGTTGTCACCATATGCCAAAATGTATTACATACAAAAGAATATAGGGTTAAGCATACTCGCTATTACGAGTTTGTCATTAAATGTGAGAAGAGTTTTTTGTTTATTCTACATCAGGAATCAAAAGATGACAAAAGACGTTAAACTACAGAAATAATTATAAATATCTGCACCAACAATATTTAGGTCAAGTTGATTTTATCGTGGTAATCAAAATTGTTTATGTAAGCTCAAATAACCTCTTCACGAAAACAATTTTAGAATCTACGATAATAATGGATGATATGAAACAAAACAATGTTATTAATGTCACACATACATACATAATTACAAATAACGTTTTAATATATGTTTTGTATTATTATGTTAAATGAATAATGCTAACTTCACCTCTAAACTTTAATCATATCTTTCTTAGGGTAAAACATCATTGTAATAATACAAAACTGTGATCATTTGCAATTTTTGACAAGGTTCAAATTAAGTGTGTCCTTTGTTAAAAATAGATGATATTTGTATGTAGTCTTATTTAGATAACAATATACCAGTTTCTCATAGTGTATGGAACGCTTGCATATTTCCCCTCTATTAACACACGACTTTATACTCCTTATTAAACAAGAAAGTATAATGTCCATCATGATAGAAACGAAATATGTATTTTTGACATTAGTTTTTTAAGTTAGTTTTTGGAATAAAAAGAATGACTCCATGTATAAATTTGATTATAACATCACATAAGTTCCTTTTCGAAATCTAGTGAGAACGACGAGAATGCTTTGATGCGGCGACTTAAAGGCGACTGAGTATTTAAGCTTGCATTAGACGGGAGTCATTATGTGACTTACGCCTTGAACATGGGGGTGGGGGGTGTTGGACCGTGGAATATTATCCACATTGATATCCATCATCAGTGTATCATATACTTGATGTTTCATGGGTTTATGATAACTGCTCCCATGTTACCCTTGTAGATGATAACGATATTTCCTATGCATGACAAAATAAGGGAACCATTATGACTTGTCATTTAAACAAAACACTCAGTTTAATTACTTTGCATTTACTGTCCTTTGCTCTGCTTTGCCGAGTTTAATTTTCCTTTTCATAAGTGAGTTTGCATTTATTTTTTATTGTAATTATCGCTAATGTTTAATGATAATTGTGGCATGACCTATTTTTAACTCCCAATTGATGTTATAGTTTAATTAATAATGACTAAAGTGATTAATATGAATAATTGCAAATGTATGATTACGTTCTGTAGATCATGCTAAAACCCTTGCATCAATAGCTATCTAACCAGCCAATGAGACGAGTCGCATTCAGCAACAGCGGCACAACCCGGGTGGAAAAAACCGTTGAAAAGACATTTCATTGGCTGAAAAAATATCGGGTGTCAATAACCACCATACGAGTGATTTAGCCCGAAATAGATCAGCGTAATTGGAAGGAGCGAGAGCGCTTTCATATACGCTTATTTGGCAGGATCTTCTGAGGAAAGTTGATGATTTGTTCCAAGTGCATGCTCATGCGCATGAGGCAGATCAATAGATTTTCTTTCCAACTTGTTATGGTGAAATCAAAAAATATTAAGTTCATTTCAAATGTAAGTTGTAATTGCACTTCTGTATACTTGATTCCTTTACTGGTTGAGTCGATGCTTAAAGAAACTCTCTTGATGTTGTGTTGACTTTATCTCTTCCTCTCTTTAAAATAAAAACCATTCCCGGAGGAACTGTTTCTTTCGTCAATCAGCAAGTGGTTCATTTCTTTATTAATGCATTAAACATTTGAAATTAAAAAGGTTCTCGGGTCATTGTCTGAATTCTATACACAACATCTTGAATTTTAAGAATTCCTTTTTTTATATAAAATTCTCAAGCGCTGAAGGATAACACATAACCAAGTTGTGTCTGATATGAAGAAAAGAAGTACAAATGTACTGTTGTCAATTGCAGTGCTCGTACTGTTGTCGGTTTTCGAGAACTTAGACATTATTAGACAAGATGACAGAGGAATGTATCTATTAAGGTTGAATTTAATTGAATAATGATAAATTTCTTTGTAAGAATATAAGAATCACGGATATTGGATTTGTTACCATTGATATATCATTAGTGTTTCAAAATATCAAAATATATTGTTATTCATGATTTCCAAATTTAAAACTATCTCTAACTATTTTTGTCCAGTATAGATTTTCTAATGCCCATTCAGTTGTATTCGTATCAATTCGTTGCAATTGTATTACTAGCATAATAATTGAGTGTGCTGCTAGTGTCGAAACGTTTCTTCTGAGGACACCAAATCAGGGGGAACATCCACTCAGGACATTCTATAGACTAGATAAAGCCACTCGACCCAGCGGTTTGGTTCAGACAAGGCATGACAGAATGCAGCTCTACCGGAAATGAAATGACATAATAAAATTATTTTTATTTTTATTACATAAGTGTTCTGAATATCTTTATGAGATAAACTTTTCAGAAAAAGCAACACAAATGTTGTCTTACCATTTGCAAGTTCTTCAGCGGGTGTTGTTTTGTAACCAATAGAAGTTATTCAGTGATAGTGACATCATGATACCGTACTACCTTGCAATTAGCTGATCGGGTGTAACTGAACCGCTCGCCACTTCAAGTTATCAATTGATTCTATTTTTTTGAAATTTTGCATTCAGTACCCTGAATATGCTTGCATAGACGAAACGATTAATATGCAAAAAAATTCAAACGTAAATTGTTATTTCCATCACGAATCTTTTAGCACACTTAACTTTTGTTTAGATTTAGCCATGAGAGGGTTATCTCCCTTTTGTTTCCAAATGCTGAGGTTTGTCAACACTAAGTCCGTAGATTCTTATTATAAAAGAGTAAATGCATTAGGGATTATATAATTAGAAACGATAATACAATAAGAAGCTCGCGTCTAATTATGTTCAGTACAGTGACGGCTATGTGACAATGGCTCGTCAAGGCAACGCATGGCGATTTTTTTAGGTCAACATCGACAGCTTTTAGTATTGAGAGTGCCTGCACCGCCTGCTTAGAGGCTAAGTTTTCCAACAAAGCATATGAGAATGACTGTTTGAATGTGGTATGTAATTAAAAAGAAAAACGAAAAACGGGGAAATTTGGGCCAATGTAATAAGGCTGAGCAGATTATCGTTATGAGGTCTAACGGTGTCACTCTTAGATTGATGTTGGACAGATGCGTGTCTAGCAACTTTCATGTGTAATAATAAGATCACGTGACTGATATTTTCATAGTTTGATTTATTTACTAACTTTCGCTCGTAATTAAATAAAACCTTTAAAGAATATTTCGTATGAATTTGTTCGATAGTCAACTTACTCGTTTTGTTATCTATGTATATTCACTGAAACGACTTTTTAAAGATTATTCCATTAACTATGTTTGAGTAATAGATTTTGATATTAATTTTTGCTGTTGAGCAATGATATAAGCGTTGCCTATTTCTTCATTTTTCATTTTCATCCATCTTCAATTTCAAATACTTTGTATCTATATTCAATTTGATATTAAGGTATTTATTTCCTATCAGTGGCCAAAGAGTCACAATACCTGCAATTTTTAATCCCCATTAGTCAAGGAATATGTCCACAACATTCAAGCTGTCTAGGAATTAAACTCTGTAAAGAAAGTGAAAATAAGATCCCTTGTTGTTAATATGAACACATTAACACCAAATGCACAAGTTCTTTTTTCCATTGACCATGGTAAAGACAAGATTTTTGGACACAAGATTTTAAGTCTCACTGGTTTATGAGAAAAAAGGACGGTCGGTCGATCGCCAGACGATTGGACGCCAAGCCAATTCGGTCTTTCTTTCTAAAATCGTTAAGTGTATAGTGTAATTGAAATGAAATGTTTTAAGGATCTCCAGTTAAAAAGGTTTGAAGCAGGTCGTAAAATTCAATTATGACGTTGACGTTCAGTTTCTTCAAAAAGCATGCTCCGTCGACACTCGCTTGATGGACAATTTGCGTGATACAAATGCGCACCAGGGTGAAATATTTACGCATACTATTCACAGACTATTTACAGACGTCGGACTGCAAAGGCAAGACACGTTTGATTTTCAGTTGCAAACACTACGCCATGCTTTGCAATACTATGTAGCAATGCGGAGTTAAAATGCTTGATATTGAAGATTGATCTGTTTGTTCTATTTTTCATTTCAATTGGCTCAATAATGTACTCCCAGGCAATTCTGTTTTTCTGCTTGAATGTTTCTGTTCTAAGGTGGATTTCTTCCGATTTGTGTATGCCTTTGGCGCATTGCTTTGTGTCAAATAATGGTGCTTTGATAATAATAAGGTGTTTCCCCCATATACAAACGACTTTACCTAGCAATCCAAATGCCACTGCAATGCAAGTTTAAAGGTTGTTCTATCCTCATTACACACACTTAAAAGCAGGAAAGTAACAACTCCCATATGTAAGATTGACGAGGTAACCAAACCCAGAATTTCGTGTTTTTAGAAAACGATCTACAAACTGAGAAAAATTTCTGTTGACATTTTTGTTTCGCCATTTACTTAATATGAAAATATACAAATAAAAAATGCTGAAAATATTTTTTTTATTTATCAGGTAGTTTTTCAATACAGATTTTAGTATTATGTAGTAGAATTCAATGAAATACTTCTCGTCTCTAAGGACAGTATGAATAATTGGAGGTAGGCCAAGGAAGTTTGACGTCTAGAGAGAATGGAGGGACCGATATCATCATAAGCGCTACATGACCAATATTTACTCTATCATAGGATTAGTGAGAAGGGCAGGTATGACAAGAATGAAGAGAAGGTCATTCTACTTCTTCTTGAGATTAATTTTCTTCCATGACACATTCAAAGGAGGACATACATCACTTGTCTTTGTCTAATCGAGCACCTGTCAGAGTAGATCTGAGAGAGAAGCATCCGGTATAACACACTAGATGCTATGAGTGTAGTTTTGTGCTAAGATAGGTAATTGATCTGAGCGCTGTTATGTTTAATCAGAGTAATTACTAACTGATTTATAGAGCAGGTAATTTGTTTTGAGCAGAGATTTGTTTGGTGAAGTATTATGTGAACTTGATTATTGTCCTATCTTGCCTGCCTTAGGGTACAAGACATTAACTCCCAGCGTATGGAACGATTGGTAAGTGTAAAACTTATTTACTTTAATATAAACATTTAAGGATAATGAAAATTCAAAATAAGACAACAGAATAAGAAATTTCAAGATAAATGTTTTTCGATATCCATCCTGCTACATAAGCGTGATTGAAGCGCTGATCGAGCTCCTTCCATATAATCTGTTCTCCTTTAGGCCAAATGCCTCGTACGGCCATCCGGCTTAATCGGCGTACTTGAATCCGCTGATCGATCTCCTTCCATATACCTTGATCTCCTTTATTCCAAAAGCCTTGCATCGGTAGCTATCTAACCAACTATCTAACTTTTTTATTTTCCTTCGAATCCAGAAGTAGAAATGTGCATATTGAACAATGTTGATATTAGGAACACTTTCCTTTGATATTTGTAAGGTAAATAGTTTATGAGATAAGTATTAATATCGAAGTTTGAATAAATGATCATGATAAATATTAGTCCTCCATTCTATTATAGATGAATGGTATGTTACAATTCTAAAGTATTGAAACGGTTTGGTAACATTCTGTAATTTCATTCGTAAGAAGAATATTAGTTGGTGAAAGTAATAATTGCCATAATAATTATATCATCCTGAAAAATTGAATGTACTCTTAATAGCCACAATAAGAACTGATTTTCGCAATGATAGTAAACATTGTTTAATTAGGGATTTAATCGCTATTTGATTACCTTGAACAAACTCGAGATGCACAAACGGTTTATTTTGAAAAGGCATTTCACAAAAACGTATTCCTTTATTACCATAATACGATCCAACACCGAAATAGCTTCACTTGTTTCACAAAGATTTTCCAGATGAGAATGAAGGGATTCAAATCTGCTGTTGTGTGCCAGATTACATTTCGTCACCCTTAAACAGCATTCACGTTGAAAATGTAAGTTTGACAACACTTAACGTTACCATACTTGCATGCTTACATTAAATATAAGTGACCTTAAGTGTGAATTTTTCATTTTGACTTGACCATGTGATTTGAACCAACCACAGGTTGATATATCTTTTGCAAAGCTATGTGTTGAATGTGATCTTAGAAATACGAAACGGTTAAGTGATGCAAATTCTATCCATTACAAAGTTTCGGAGGTGATTTGCTTAGGTGATGTTCATTAAGATAAAACGACGTAATCTCTATGTTCCCTGAACACTGGATGTTGGAGCTAGAGCAACAATGACAAAAAATTAATATGAATAATTCATACTATTATTTTAGTAATAATAGATTTTACTTTTTACTCTATTTATCATTATTAATGTTGATGTTTATCCAAAGAAGTCATATTTCATCTCTCAATTACATGTGATTCAGATGATTTATATTTTTATTGATATCCAATGTTTTTATTTAGTATAGAAGAACCTGTTGTATTTAACATTTGAATACTTTTTTCTTTTACTTTGACATTGTTGGTTTAAATTTCAAACATCTAATTTCAAGTAGAAATAAGTGTCATTGAGAGTAGACAAATGATAAAAAGTACAGTAAAGCTAGTGCACGTTTTTGGGTCACTTTTCTTGCAAGATTTTGCATCAAATTCAAATACTTTGAAAATCAGTTTGCGTAACGTGAGGACTTAAATCGAGCCATTGTTGTCATTAGAAAACCATACACTGATGCTAAGTTCATGATTTTTTTAATTCGGATAATCAATGAAACTTCGTATAGTCCTTTCTAATGGGTTCATTTAAAGACATAATGCTTCTTGGACTGCTTGTAGGTCACGGGAAACATTCCAGACAGATATTATGGTTGCATAGATCGTTAGATAATTGTTAAGTGATAGGAGATTCCTTTGTGAAACGTTAATCATTAACCAGAAGACTTAAACTGTGTTGAAGACACCAAAAGCTCCTTTAGAGAGTGCCCTTGGTATTTGTAGACCAATTATGAGGATTGTCTTGTTTCCTCTAATGATCAATATCCCTGGTTGGAAACAAAACTAGAAGGTAAACCTAATACATATTTAGTTTAACTTCAGCACTTGAAGTTATAACATTTCCACGCTCAATTTGGCTTATTTAGATCATTGGTTGACATTGTCGTACAGTTTAGCTTTCCTATGATGCAGCTAAACATGTGTTCTTTAGATTAACCTGATGAAGGATAAAAGTTAAGTTGGCCGAATTCACAATATAATCTTTGGAAATAATCCATTTTTACCCAAATACATAGAGTAAGCATTACGTTTGTTTTCACAATATTGGCTTCTGCGATTTGGTTTCCAGACGTTTTTGCAAAATTATAGTGCAACGTTGCATTCAATACTGCTGGTCTATTAGAATTAATTTTAAACTAAATACGTACATACTGTACAAATAATTTATTCCTTTTATCGCAGATTATCTAAGTGCGGGTCATAAGTAATATCGAGGGATATGCGTTACCTATGAATTATTTATATTTTTGACATATGGTGAGTGCTACCACCTTTAAACATATATGTTGATCATTTTGTGTAGGTTGGTGAGCAGAACGTCAGTGTCATTTTAATTCTCTATGTAATTTTAAATTTTTAGTTAGTAAATATGAAAAATTTATTTGTAAAAGTTTTTTAAATATCGGCTCTGTTTTGAAAATTAATCAGGGGGTGTATAAACTCATTGTAAAAGACAATTACTATGTAACAAAGGTCTGCAAAGGTCAACGTTTTTCAATTTTGAAAATAACGATAGTCCTTTGTATTGCGCTTTTCTCTTTAGAACTAGGCTTTATAAGCTTTTCCCAAGACTCTTATCTTATCACAAATGGTTTTCGAGGAATTCTTGGTGAAACAGTACATAAATATCTAAACGTTACTAAAACAATTCATGACATATTTCTCTGAAATCGATTAAACAATTCTAAACTTGGAAAATAACTGCGTACACAATAATAGAGTGGTTTACATGATCAAATAAATGAAAGGTTTTCACTGAAATTTGTCCGACTAACAATCTTAAAAAAAGCAAAGTAAGATACTAATTATATGAAGACAACGTGATAGCCCTTTTTGAAATAACAATAATTTGGACCGTACTCCTACGTATTTGACGTCGCACTAAATTACATCTGTCAGGAAATGACATACTTTGCGAGGTCTTTATGTGCTTAAGCTATTCTTATATGATCAGAGCAAATTCCTTGAATTATACTAGGTTCAATGGAATGATAATAAGTTATGACATTATGACACTTACTGACGATTATTGCACATGTGAAATAGTCTCAAAAGTAGGCCATTACGAAGGGGGATGCAAATCTCAAAACGTAAAATGTGATGCTTTACTCTTTCTATTTCATTAAACCAAAACAATACGCTGTTAAATAAATTATCAAGTCTAATACAATGAAAATATCCTGGTTGAATTGATAATTATTCAGGATTCAGATACAACAAAGGGCATTATTTTGATTAAAGGCAAGCTCTTATATTTGCCAGCAAACTCCTTAGAATAAGCAATTTCCAGAAAGGAACATTTGTTTGACATTCAAACTATTAAATTGCGTGAAACAGACTTGCCTCATAACTAGGCCTTTGTGTTCTTAAACAGTCAAAATTGTATCAGCTTTTGTATGTTTTGAATAATTATCGACAAAACCGTTAGCACACAAAGGCTTACTACGCATGCTAACCCAAAGATTTATGGGGGTGTAAGAAAGGGATAAAGGTAAATCATACCAACAACAAGGGGTAGATATTACTGGTAACTGGTAACTGCTCTATCCAAGTATGTCTTTCATGAATTTCGTCAAACAATATTAAGATAAGACACAAACGAAATAGACTCATTTGTTTAATCTCTTCCTGAACACTAAGCTTAATTCATATCTGATGAATGTTACCAAGAGCGATACCATTATTCAGTTGCCATATCACATGACCTTGCACCGACAAGAAGACTCGTATGCTATGTGTTCCGAAGTATGCAGAACTGACTTAAGCTTTGCAAATTATTACTTTGCAATGACGTCGCTGATTCAACAACTAGATTTCATGGCGTCAAATCAGGCCAATCCATTTCTAGCCAAGAAGGCCCTGTCATAACAGAGGTTGGCGTATACGCAGGTTAATAGGACCTTTGTTACCTCTACGGGAAGAAATGTCAGTGATACATTTTGTATTTGTTGCATGGTGGCTATTGGTTAAAAAATATTATTGTTAAATCTGATAAAATACCATGTGGATATTCTAAAATATTTGGGATTTAATTATTTATGTTTTCAGTTAGTTCCCCTTTTTCTTTCAGATTAAAAATATGACTTTACGAGCATGGCTCTCTTCTTGAATATTTATATATCATCAGCTTGTTGTTGCTTATTAATTGATTACTGTATGTCAAATTAGCAGCGAGTTTTTTCGTCAAACCCAGTGTTAGGAAATATATATACATACACTTTCAATTGAAACAACAGGGAATCATGGTTGGAACAATCATTTCTAATTATTTGAGCTAACTTCTACTTCAGTATTTAAAGGAGGAAATACATTGCAGTTCAATGAAAATGTAGATCATTGTGATTACTTTCATAATTTAGTATTTACAGGAGGAAATAAATTGCAGTTCAATTAAAATGTAGATAATTTTGATTTTGTTCATAATTTAGTACATACTTGTCAATGATACTGTTATTGATATGACCAGCTGGAGGCACATAAGATAATCATATGTTTTATATACTTCTATACTTATAACGTGTGTGCAAGTTTGTACGCTTTGTGGGTTATTCTGTTATTCAGTGTTTGATACAGTTTATACAGTCTCAAATTTGAACGATGAACCTATTAAATGTTCGAATCATTTGTTTGATCATTTATGAAGTCACATAAATGAATGCCCACTTTCATTTGGGAATTGTTGATACCACTGTTGATCAACCCGTATTAAAATAAACCTATGCTTCAACCAAACATCTTTTTGCACAGTTATTGCACTTCGGCTAGAAAAAGCCAAAATAGGAACACGGTTTTAATGACAATTTTATTCAGCATAATAAACGGACGGTTGTTTCAAGGCTTTTCAAAGAAAAGATGTGTTCTTGATTGAAATGTACAAACACTAAAGCTTTCCTTAAATGACCAATGCATGATCTAATGAAAAGGTAAACAAATAATTCTAATGGAACTTCAATAAACCTAGATGATTTATGTCACAGACACCAATGGAGCCGAATTTTTTTTGACTTGTGAAAAGAGCTTAAATATTAATTGAAAATATTTTCCATAACTTTTGTGGAACTTTCGTAGACATATCTTATTGATGACGTTTATGTTACTTCTATCCCAACTATTGCAGACATTTGAAGATCTTATAAATATAGTTGTCGTGCGAAAAGAAAAATAATATCACGCATGTTCCTTAACTAATATTAATTTTTTTCACATGATAACTATATGTATAATATCTTCAAATGTCTGAAATGGTTGGAATAGAAGTAACATAAACGTCATCAATAAGATATGTCTGCGATAAATTCCACGAAAGTTATCCAGATCTGCCTCTTTATAAGTTTCACGTCAACGGCTGCAAATGAGCTCTTAATCAAGACAAATAGCAAGATAAGAACTGCTGACAGAACTTTTTAAATGCATAACGGTACCTTATACTTAACTGTAAACCTGCATGAATGAGTTACATAGCGGCCCAAGTACTGATTGCAAAACCCTATAAACATACTTTACCAATAAACGATATTTCAGTTTCTTAAAGAGCTAAATCTTCTGATGATACTCTACATATATATCACCCATGTGACCTTTTGCAAAGGAAAATCTGTTCCAAAATCGTCAATTCTTATTCATTAATAGAGGACATGGTTTGCGAATATGAGGCAAAGCCTCTTGTTTTAATCGTCTCTAATTAGACCTCTTATATAGATTTTTTAAGTCAAAGCTAAATCATTCTGCATTCAGTGCAAGCATTTCTCCTGAATGTGGAATCTATGTGTAGACTGTCGGGACATTGAGCACTTGGTTATCAATGCAAGGATGGTGTGAATGAAGTACAAAAGCGCCATTGAAACTACTCAAAGGATATATAAACAACTCTGGAAATTTGTGGTTAAATGTGTATTGATTTCAGGGAACTTTGTATTAGATTATAAACAAGTGTTACATTGTTTCTTAATGCCGTTGCCGTTTTTTTTAGAGTTTAACATTCTTGACTAAAAATATAATAAAAGTGTCCGACAGTACAGCATTTATTTCAAGAGATCATCACTTGAATCCTGTATTTTGATACCCCAAGCGTGCACAGATATGCAGGGTTTGAAAATTTTGATATTGTGTATGGCGAGAACATTACTGGCAATTAGATTGGTTGATGGACTCTCTTTGATTCCATTCATAAGTTTCCTGGATCTTCGATTCTAGTTGAGTCACAATAATGAACAGTTATAAACCTATATTTGAGAGTCGCACTTCAGTAAGATAAGAATTATGATTAGACCTAACTTTATGACAATATTTACGGTACATCATCAAAGTGACAGAGTAGCAAGAATCGCCGACTACATAGTCAATAATTCATCACTTTATGACGACAATAATACCGATGTAAAACAGTGATGTCATAGCAGTCTAATATTGCATTGTCTTATATAATGATGTTTACTATCATTCTTGGCTTTTGCGACAGTATAGGAAGATTGTTTTCACATATGAGCTTGACAGAAATTACCTTTATTTAAAAGAAAAAAATAATAGCGAAATTATGTTTACAGACCCTCATTTGAAAGAAGTGAGAGAACTTAATGAAAGGCGTTTGGGTACAATTTCAATTTGACTATTCTACTTTCTTATAGCGAGTTGTGAGCTTTGTGGAGGCCCGCACTTGAACAAAGTGAGAAAACCTACGAATGGTGTTTAACAAAACATACGTGTAATTTTTCTTTTCCATTTGTACGCATTGAATTAATTAGTTGTTTAGAAAAAGGAATCGCCATGTATGTGTTCAGTGTTACAAATCATCGGTTCCTCATGTCAAAAACCTCTTTAAAGCTCGGAGTTAATCATATTACATTAATCACTTTACAGAAAATTCGTAATTCCTTGCACCTCATTGATTATTTTCATAATTACCCACTTAATAACATGACTCCTTCGCACATGACATAAGAGTGTATTAAAATCTGTTTTGTAAGCAGATTATCCTTTATCTTGTAATAAACAAGGCTAAAGCAAGATCGACATTTTTAGTTGACACAAAGTTTAGCAGTTGGGTGAGCATGAAGAGATCCTTAAGTTATTGGTCTCGTGTGATGGACATTTTAAAATAAATCTACTTTAACAGTTTTAACACTATTAATTAAAACTGTTAAGTTAATATCAAAAGGTCACCTGAGTGTTTTGCAAATGAAACATGCATTGTCTGTATTTGAATGCAACTTCTTTCCTCCCTTGCTCATGCCATGCGAATTCACGATGCATGTAAGCCCAGGTGCTTTAATTTCAGGGCACGTAGTTTCATCTCCATTCACATTAAACCATGTTTCGATCAAAACTTATGACAATACGAAATGCAATTACGTCGATTTGTATTTTTATAATCATAAAATTTCACTTAAATTTTAATTTTCACCTTATCATTTGATGTCTTGTTTGACAACTATGGAAATCGATTGGTCTTTGGTTCCCACAGTCACTTCATTTCCAAGTTTCAAAGGATGTGTTTAACTTATGTTATATTTTTGATTTAATGAAACAGGTGAGGGTCACTTCATCGGCAAATTTGCGAATACATAGATGCTAATGGTTTGCTTGCGGCATCACCAAACTGTTGAATAGAAGGTTTAAAGATTCACAAACAACAAAGTGTCACCGTCTTAATTTCAGGAACAGGTTGTATTCGAAATCGGCCCTTAGCAACACATCTTTCACCGTTGTGTTCTTTGTACTATCGTCCGTTATGTATACAGGAATGTAAAGCATATCAACGATGTAAAAGAAGAAATACCAGACACTGTGAACAAGAAAAATAAAAACAGAAATTTGATGCTGGAACGAGTATGTATTATTCAATACACGTTATGATGCCGATAATATATAGGTAGTATGCGTTTCTCCAAATCAACATCAAAATCCATCATCTCCATAATGGTAATGTACCGGTACTCGCATTGAGGTAAATAAATATATTTATTATCCAAATGGTTGATGATGAGCGAGTTAATATTTTCAATACGAGCACATGTGCACATATCACTTTTGGCGTATCTGATTGGTTGAAATATGACCTTGACCTCTGTGAACGAGACGAGTGACTACTTTCTCCATTCATAATTTTTTTACTACGTAGCGTAAACTTCATTTACGGTTTTCAATCACGATGAGACAAGGCTATAAGTCGGGAATCATAACAACAATAAACGCTTTCTTTATTCATAAAATGTCACTGAATAAACCAACGTCAACAAATATACGTTATTTTCCAGTTTTCCTGCAAAATTTGGTTGTAAATTTTTTACAAGTTTACTTAGCAGCTAGCCGACAATATGGCGACGTTTTCGCCTGTCAACTATCTTGTTGAAATAGATTTTTGTTAAAATTATTGACGTAATTCAGCCACTTGGAAGTTTTAATGTGTGTGTGATTCGTAAGGACGCAGGTACAATCGAACGAATTCCTCGCTTTGTTTGAGATTTTTACGCAACATCACTATCGGGTCGTGTGCCGGTGTGACCGAGTGCATGTCGCCTACATCGCCTCAAGCCAGATAACGGAGAATCTAACGTCCCCTCGACCTCTCGTCAGATGACGAATAAAACCTTCGAACGTAAACACTAACGTTTCATCGATGATGCCATATTAATATTCAAAGTTATTAAACATATTAAGTTTAATTTCAACTCTTTCTGTCATTAATCTTCAGCTGAATAACTCATTCTAGCGGTCTTACTTGAACGTCGATCAACACGTTAAAATGGCCGCGTCGCTACCATGCTAACTTTTATCTTTCCACAGCGATGTAACAGCTTCGCTATTTGTGAAAGCAGTTTCGATATTTTACTTAAAAACGTAAACGAGTAAAGTAAATGATCATATACTTCCGTATGTTTCTCTCTATTAGACGAAGCTAGAGACTTAACTGTGCACTATATTTCCTGTCACTGACCTCGACGTAAAGTATCAATGCGTAATGACCTAGTTTCTACTTCATGCGTTTCGTATGATAAATTCATCGTTTTCGGAGGAATTCTAACAAAACTTGAATGGATAATAAATTATTACACTCGCAAGTGTGTCATATGATATATACGAAACTCGTGTCAAAATGTTGTATTACCCGAGCTCTCGCTCCCATATAGGGAACCCTGGACATCGCTCTTAGCCATATGTGATCAGTGTACGAAACATGATAATATAATGAATATCTAGAAGTTTCAGTTGAGGCAGACACAATGAGTATTCAGTTACCTTGTTATCTTTCGAAAGAGTATTGTTTCCCTCAGAAGCACACTCTTACTGCAAAATTTACATTTTATGTTCATCACCAGCTCATCATTGATGTTCTAGGTTAAGGATATAACCCATTGTAAATCAGTTAAGCGTGATTGACACAGTGTCTATCCTCGTTAAAAGTGTCTAAGTTTTCCCAGTATCCGAAAGCATATCTATCTTGTTCATATTGCAGATTTTTTTCAAAATTTCATCAAGAATTTAAAAGAGAAAAATAGTAATACCTGCAATATGCAATGAATAGGTCTTTAGTTTCTGATGCAGCGCTAGCAGCAACAATATGATAATCTAAACGTACCATGTAACAACAGTCACACACTGTTTGCTCTATAAATGGACATGTTAGTATTCTTATCATCATATGCTGAACAGTGTTATAGACACAACTGAAACACTTACGCATGTGTTTGCAATTGTATTACTTCAACTATAACATTTCATATATTGACATTTTCCTAAATTCTACCATTGATTTTATTTTGGGACTTGTAAGATGAGGAGTAGCTTGGGGTCTATTTTCGTAAATATAAGAAAGGGTACGTTCAAGATATCGTCTTGCAAATGACTTCTTACATTGAAAAGTAAAATCTACTGATACTTAAATTTCTTCAAATATCGCTACTTTTTCAAGAATAAAGCATTAATATTTGAGCCAAAAGCTTAACCCTGGCTTACCAAACTGTGCGGAAGTTGGATACACACGGTAAGTAGCTCAAACTCAGAACGATGCTAAATGGTAAGGAGCGTCATGATTATCAAAAACGTCTTTTATATACACCTTTTTCCAAACTCAGAATAACGTAAATAATTTAAGCCACAAACAATGTAAAAAGAATAGAGTTAGGCTTTATGGAAAATATGAATGTCTAGCTCTTGCATAAAAATCATAGTTAAAGGGAGGGTGCTAAATCCATGAACGCTCCCAGGAAATATAATCGATAATGACAAATTGTAATAATCATTTTCCAATTACGTGCAATAAACAGATTAATTTTCTATTTGATATGACAGCTAACAATATTTAGCGCAACCTATACCAGTGAATCAAATGTTTAATAATTGAAATAATCTTAAAAGTCTATTAAAATCTATTTAAAAAAGATAAACATTCCACTTGCTTCTGGCGCTTGAACCTCAGAAACAAGTTAGGTAGCAATGAACTAGGCAATAGAGGAACATACGAGATAATCAAATCCTCCGGCAGAGTCATTATTCAGTGATAGCCTGAGCTTTGAATTTCTATTTAGAGATAATAAATTGAGGACATTTATAAAGCGCCAGTTTCACACAGAAGGCTCAAAGGCGTTTGCATATTTTTACCGATACATATTTTACTTAGGCTTTTATCAGCATCAGAAGGTCACCTTAAGCTTCATGATATGGAGACTATTTGTTTGTAGGGAGATTATTTGTGATGAAAAGTGCTGACTGATTTCGGGGAACATTAAAGCAAATGAAAATTAACTGAAAATAAAACATATCAATAGTTTTTGAAAATGGGTTACGGCAAATTCATATAGTTTGTCCCGCGCAAATTCCAGATCTTTCAACAAAATGTAATGAATGAAATAGTTTGAATTATTCATTTGAAGTTGATAAACACAAGTGTCATACTCCGTACGTAAAGGTATAGGTAAGCAGCAATGTTATAGTTAGTTCAGTTTTTCTGTACACTCGTGTAGACAGATTAATCGAATTCTTTTATAGAAATTTAACTATTAAATTTGAAATGTTAATTAAAATGAACTTTGAAATAAATTTAACTACCAATCTGCTTCAAATTAAGAGTCTTTATCCTGCTTTAGGAAAACCATTAACAGTCTTAAATGACTTAACTTCAACACATAAAAACAGTTACAGTCCATATGATTAGGTTGCAACATAGTCCTTCCAGTAAGACGGTGGTCTGGTCGCTCGGTCACTTCGTCTCGGATGGGGTTTTCCAATGTCTGGTTCACTATTGACCACAGGTGGAGTAGGTGGTTGTGGACTTATTGGAGATGAAAGATTGTCATGTTGTTCTGGTAGCATAGTATCAACTGGTCTGGTCGCCGATACATTGGCCTCTGTTGGTTCTGGTACATGTTTCAAATGACGACGATTTCTTCGGAGCACTGAACCATTGTCTAAGGTAACATCATATGACCTGATGTGCACTTGTTTGTTGACAGTCCCCTTCTTCCATTCTGTCTCACCCAACCTGTCTGGTTGTATTCTCACAGAGTCGCCATCACTTAATCGAGGGAGGTCTATGGTGTTTCGGTTGTAGTATTTGGCCTGAGTTTTCACCTTCTGTTGTTTCTCAGATATGGTTCTTGTTGCCAGTTGGGGTTGTAACAACCTCTTTGCTGTTGGTAGGAGTGTCTTAGTGCGTCTGTTGAAAAGACGTTGTGCTGGTGAAGTTGACATTCCTTCAGTAGGCGTGTTTCGTATGTCCAACAAACCTAAGTAAGGATCTGAGTTAGCTTTCGCTGCTTTCTTGATCAGTCTCTTTGCTGATTTAACCGCTGACTCTGCTTTCCCGTTTGATTGAGAATATCCGGGTGAGCTGGTGATATGTTCGAACTCGTATTTCAAAGCTAGATCACGGAAGTCCTGAGAGTTGAATGGTGGACCATTATCAGAGACTATGGTATCTGGTATTCCATGTCTCGCAAGATGACTTTTCAGCTTCTGAATCACTTGTTTACCAGTTTTGTCAGAAATTTGGTCTACTTCAAAAAAGTCACTGAAATAGTCAGTCACAACCATGTAGTCTTTCTGGTTACATGTGAACAAGTCAACACCTAGCTTTGACCAAGGCCTGTCAGGAACATCATGAGGAATTAGAGTCTCTTTGGATTGTTTCCTCTCAAATGCTTGACATATATCACACTTGGAGATGTAGTCTTTGATCTCTGCATTCATGTTGGGCCAAAACACACAATCACGAGCCCTTCGTCGGGTGGATTCTATTCCACTGTGTGCATTGTGCAGGCGTTTGAGAATGTCCGATCTTAAGCACTTAGGGATAACACATCTGTTTCCTCTGAACACTACTCCATCCTGAACCGATAGTTCATCTCGAACATGGTAGTAAGGTAAGGCCAGATTTGGAATTTCAGTCTTTGTATTTGGCCGTCCGGATTGAATCAATTTGGTGACGGTTTGTAGTGTGTCATCTGCCGTGGTTCCCTCCTGAATCATGTTGAGTGTGGTTCTTGACACAGGTAGGTACTCAGCCATGTGGATTTCTTCCGTCTCCATTTCCACATCTTTTGTTCTTTCTGTCTCGTTGAGGTATGCACGAGACAAGGTGTCGGCAAGGAACATCTCCTTGCCCTGTTTGTAGGTAATTGAGTAGTCGTACTTCTGCAAGGCGAGAAGCATGCGCTGAAGTCGCTTGGGTGCAGTGACTAGCGGCTTCTTATGGATTGTCTCTAGTGGCTTATGGTCTGATTCTACAGACACTTGACGTCCATACAAGTATTGGTTGAATCGTGTGAAACCAAAGTAGATGCTCAACAGCTCCTTCTCAATTTGCGCATAATTTCGTTCAGTCAGGGTGAGCGCTCTGCTTGCATAGGCTACTGGCTGGCCATTTTGGAGAAGAGTAGCACCTAGTCCTGTTCCGAGGCATCACATTGAAGAGTGACATCTTCTTTGCAGTTGAAGTATTTGAGGACAGGCGTCTGTGTCACTGCCTTTTGAATCGCTTCAAAAGCTGCATCATGCTCAAAGTCCCAATTCCATGCATTGCCCTTTCTTGTCAGTTGGCGTAAAGGCTCGCACATATCTGACAAGTTCTCCATGAATTTGGAGAGATAGTTCACCATCCCAATCACGCGTTGAACACCTTTGATGTCCACTGGTTTTGGCATCTGTAGAATGGCTTGCACTTTGCTAGGGTCAGGTTTCAAACCTTCAGCTGTCAGCTGATGTCCAATGTAGGAGATTTCTGTACGTTTGAGTTCAAGTTTGTCTTGGTTAAGACGTATGCCTTTCTCTCTGCATCTTTGCATCAACTGAATGAAACGACTATCATGATTTTCTTTTGCCTGTTCAGTGGTTGGGCCTTCTCCTGAGATCAAGATGTCATCAGCTACTCGAAAGATACCTGGTAGGTCCTGTAGAGCTTGGTCTAGTCGTTGTTGGAAGATTTCCGGTGCCGGTGATATACCAAATGGTAGTCTGAGCCACCGATATCGACCAAATGGGGTGCCAAAAGTGGTGAGATAACTTGAGTCCTCATCTAGCATCACATGCCAGAAACCATCTTTGAGGTCACATTTGGAGAACACTTTGGCATCCGCTATCTCAGGCAAAATGTCGTCCATGACAGGGAGAGGATAATGACATCGTTTCAGTGCCTTGTTAAGAGGCTTCGGGTCTATGCAGATTCGCAATCGACCTGAAGGTTTCTTCACGACTAGAAGACTCGACACCCAATCTGTAGGAGTATCGACAGAAGCTACAACTCCTAATTTCTCCAATTTTTCCAATTCCTGCTTCAGGTTCTTCTTAAGGGCATGAGGAATTCTACGGAGAGGTTGTTTAACTGGTGTAACAGTAGGGTCAATTTCCAACTTTTGCAACCCGTCAAGCTTGCCTGGAGTGTTCTGGAAAACACCTGCAAACTCTTGCAGAATGCCATCCTTAGTGAGAGGTTGTGTAGACTGAACAGCAAAAGTCTCTGGTTCACTTTTCTCTTTAGTCACACTGAACAAGTTCTCATGAAGCACCTTGATCCCACTTTTGACACCATGATTCCATATCACAAAGTTGACAAGACTTGTGTTGATAGGAAGACTTGAGCGTTTATTCTTGGAACTGTACATTCATGGCTACCAAGTGTGTGGAAGTGGTTAAGCCGCGCTGATGCGTTTGCGCTTACAGCGTAATCTATAAATAGATATCGTAACAGTAGTCTTGTTTTAGTCAAATAATAATGGGGGCATACAAGTCTTGCAATTTGTCTCTTGCGAATTTTGCTATCATTGAAAATTATATGTTGTCACAATACTTCTAACAAAATCATCTTGACATTAATATTCAAAGTTACTTCATAATTAATCAGTATTCTCTTACCTTAATATTGCATTTAAAAAAAAAACAACAGTTAAAGAGGTTGTCATTGGTGCACTTTGACAGTGTGAGCCTAGTGTTATACTACCCATATAGGAAGATGGACACAGGGTACTATTTTTCCTGTAAGTCACACGGGAGTTACACATTTTCTTAGCATTTGATTTGTTGTTGTTAACCAATGAAAAAGAACGTAGTGTCGGGACTATTTCATTCATCTTTCAAACTTGTCCCGATTGGTAATTTGTTTACCCTTAGACTATATTTTAACAATGTTTATTTATTCCATGTAGCTCCAAGTCGTCATTTCTCAGATGTGCCGCCACAAACAACGTGAAATATATATGCCTGCCCAATTGCACAAGAGCATAGAAATAAGCGATTATTGAATTTGTTCTTCAACACGTTAAGCTAACAGTCGAGCAGAAGCGCCTGGTTCCGTTCTATCGTAATGACGTCATAGACACGAGCGGCCATGACGTTACTGTGTCATCAATTACGTCACAAGTTCTGCTGTCTTGTAGTATTACTATAGGGCGTCGCTGACCTCTACAAATTAAAACAAAAACTGTTAAATGTAATTAGTTTGAATGACGGTTATGAAAACAGGATTAAACGTTCAACAACAACTACATTTAGCTTTTATTTTGATACTTTTTCACAAGTTACAATTTAACCGTGCGTAGGTAAGTGTCAAGCAAAACCACAGCACACACGTATAAATTTGGAAATTCGCAACCCTAATCCTTTTTAAAAGGAACGATTATTTCTATAATATTCGAGTTTTGATATTTAAAAAAACATATAGGTAATATAAACAATAACCAACTCGTGACGGGAATGACTCCAAGACTTCGTTTCCTTCTCCAAACAATCAAAGGAGGACATTTATAACTTCCCTTTGATCAATATGCATCCGAAAAGATATCTGATTATCAAGATCAAACATGTTGGCAAATGAGAGTGAAACCTAGTCAATAATTGTTAATCAGCTTCTAGTTGACATCAAACTGTTGA